>CM077463.1:50022641-50622641 GCA_039654755.1 Calcarius lapponicus | reverse complement strand
TCAGATGTGGCTGTCCTGGCTGCCCTTAACAGGGCAGAGGCAGCAGAGCCATGAGAACACAATTTCCGAAGGACCTGCTCTCAGTCTGACTTCTCACCTTATGGTGCAAATTCCCACAAATACACTGAGGCTGCTGAGAAACCAAACACCATCCCTCAGGTGTCCCAGTTAATTGGTCCCTCCTTCCTGCCATCTTGGCCACTTCCTGGTTTAATTGCAAGTTGGTCTAAAATTCAGCACTGCTTGTTCTTCAGCACTGCTTAAGAGGGGTGGCAAAGATGATCTTTCCAAGTCCTGGCTCCCTGTTCCCTGCCTGTCTCTCTCCGTTCCAGCGAACGCTGTGGGTCCGTGCCTTGTACGACTTCGATGCTCTGGAGCACGATGAGCTGGGATTCCGCACTGGGGACATCTTGGAGGTCCTGGACAGCTCCAACCCCTCCTGGTGGAAGGGACGCCTGCGTGGGGAACTGGGGCTCTTCCCTGCCAACTACGTCACACCGGTGCTGCTGTGAGGGCACAGCGTGGCCCAGAGGGCTCTGCTGGAGCTGCTTTTCCGACATGCAGGGACAGAGGAGTGCATCTTCCCTTGCCACCAGGACATACATTGTTTTTTGTTTTGTCTTAATTTATTGGCAATTGATCTTTTGAAATGTTGGTATGAAAGAGAACCCTTTGAGGAAGAAATTTTTTACCCCTTTTTCACAGTCATGAAGGGGAGGGAGCAAAAATCTTGGACTGTTCATTGAGACTTTGCTGGGTGCTCCCTGCCCTGTCACCTCTTTGGCTAACTATTGATAAGCTCCCGCAATTAGGTTTATTCTGTGGAAATGCCCTTCAGGAAAGTCAGGCTTCAGGTTAACTTCAGGTTCAGTATTCAGGTAGTCCTATCCCTTCATTTTGGACCTGGTAGCAGTCAAAGTCTCTTCAGGCTCCGTTCCACCTTTCTGTCAGAGGCAGGAGGGATGCCCACGTGAATGAAATGATCCTTGACCACCACATTAATCCTTCAGTTAGGGCTTTAGGTTGAGGTTGAGACAATCTAGGCTTTCCTTTATAGTTTCTGGCTTTCTTCTAGTTTAACTATTTTCTTAATAGTTTCTGGCTTACCCATCTCACACTGTGTGTATGGACCGTATGGATATTCCAGATGAAGGGGAGGAACCCTGTAAGATTTTGTACAAACATGCAAGTGGTGAAGGTATGGGAGGGCAAGAAGCTTTCTTTGCTTCTTCTTGTAGGCCTGCTCTTCTTTCTGTACCCCCTAACAACTTACCCATTTCACAGCTGCTCCCTTAGGTACCTACACTTCAGCTAGATAGCCTGATTAGAGCAGATCAGGCCCTTCAGCTAAATTAGTATCCACTGGATTGGATAACAATTAATATCCCTCACTGGTTCCTTTTGTAGAACTGAACTGGGGAGGGATTGAGAGTTTTCTCTGGTTTGGTGGCAGAAGTTCTTTCCCTGAGAACTTGCTGTGCTGAGGATCACCATGTACACAGCTCTGGCTTACTAGAGAAACAGCTCATCCAACAGGTTAAGCTGTTATTTTACAGTATGCAGAGAATAAAGCTGTAGCCATCTAATAGTCTATTCTCTATTCCAGTTTCTTTTGGATAAAATAAGGTAAATTAATTGATTAAATTAAGTTTTCAAATAACTGCTAAGTGAATGCCCAGATGTGATAGAAATTTATTGAAATGCACATTTACCTGTCCCCTTCTCAAACCCTGTGATGGGGACTCTACTGCATAACCACTGCTCAGGCATGTTGATATGAAACAAGCTGCCTGAATTTTTCACATGTGGGACCTCAGCAGTCAGCAAGGAGAAGTGATGATTAATCATTATTGAAAAAGAAAGAATAGGCAAGTGAAAACCTCTAAACACAAATCAGACTCAGCAAAAAAAAAAAAAAAAAAAAAAAAAAAAAAAAAAAAAAGTTCTTATCTTTTGTTAGTCTCAGTGGAAGAAAAATAACCCAGGAAATAGGTTCTTGGGGAAGGCCAATTCAATGTAGCTGGCCTGAATAAAGCTGCCAGCTAGACAGAGTATTAGCACAAAGAACCCATTTTGAGAGAACTCCACCAAAAGCAGATTGTTAATGGGTGAAGTAAAATGAGAATATTTAACAAGGCATATAAGCTCTATAGAGAATAGAAAACTTTGAAAGACTCAGTAAGAACTTACTGGCTACCTCAATGGTCCAGGGAATACAGCTGCCTGAGCTGGATGTGGCCCTGTTCTCTTGGAGCTCTGCTCTGACCCTTTAGTGTCTTCTTCTGAAGGGAAGTCCATGAGGCTTCTTTTGGAACAAATACCTTACCATTTGTATGAGGGTGTAACCTCAGTGACTCCAGTCTGAAGAATGTTTTGGTGTGATTTGCCTTTTTTTAACCTTTTTGTGTGTTGGTTGGTTTTCTGCTAAGGTAGTAATAAATTTGGAAGAGAGAGGGTTAATACTCAGTAAGGGAGAGGGAGAGCATTAAGGCCAAGAGGAGATGGAACCAAGAAACCAGAGACTAACAAAGGCAAAGGAGGGATAAAAATGATGAATCTTTCATTTTCAGTTCTAGCTGAAACAAAAGAAATGGTGTATTCACAATTATTCCCATCATGTCAAATCATCTTTCAATTAATTCCCTTTTTCCTATATTAGTTACTTTTAAAATTAGAAGCAATGTCTTCTTTTTCTTTCCTCAGCACTCTAAAGACCCTCTTGGTAGTGAAGATGTAGTTGCACCAAATTAATTGAAGATAATGCACTTAGCAGTTTGATAGCTCTTCACGCATTTGAAACCCCTTTACAGAGATTAACTAATTAAGCAAGTCTAAGTAGTGCATTGCAAGTACCCCCATGTTAACTCATGACTCATTTGAGGAAGAGGTAAATTTTCATGTGATTTTTTGAATTGATGTTTAAGGAACTAATACCTAAGGCAATTAGTATTAAAGGACTGCACACTAATTATGGACAGCATACCAGAACCACAGTAAAATCAGGATTTCTCATTATGAGCAGCACCTAATGACAGCAAAATTACCAGGAGGTGACAGTCTCATGACATCTGTGATAACTCCACCAGTGCCTTGCTCTGCTGCCCTGTGCAGGGGCCAAGCTCGGGGCTGCCTTGCCCAGTCTCTCTTGCCTCTGCTTCTGGCCTTGGTTACTGCACATGGCAGGAGCTGGCAGGCACAGGGGTCAGCCTGCATTTTTGTACCCTCCCAGAGTAAAAGTCATTTTTCTCCCAGCAAAAGAGCAGTGCTAAGGATTGTGGCTATTCCCAAGTCAGTGGAGACTCCAGATACAAGGGAGGTGTGGGCAAAGTGGGGATTTTGGGAGGATAGAAGGGACTGTAGGATGGAGACGTTTTCTGTGTCGCATGCCATTTTCTACCCGTGAAATTCTCTCTCATAGATCAGGCCACTTCATAAGGAGGGACACTCCTCTAACCACATACCCTGCCAACCTTCCTGCTCTTTCTTCCAACAGGTTTTAATTGTAGCACAATCCTTATTAATACTGTGGTGATTCATTCACACCTCAGAGTTTATTGCCCATGCAAGAGGCACATATTAGCAACCTAGGACTGGAGCCTTAAGGTGACAGTGCTGCACTGACCTTACCTGACATTTGCCAGTGTTTTGGAAAGAACCAAACCTCTGTCTGGAACATATCCCAAGAGAGTCCACTGTGAAACCAAAATGAGAAGGGATAAAGAGGAAACCAGAAGAGTATTTTGTTTGTTATTTTTCTTAAGCAAGAAAGACAGTTCATGAGAGAAGAGAATGTAAACTGAGATAAAAGTAGGAAAAGTATGTGGGAAGGCAAATGTAGCAAATGAAACAGAGGAAGCTGGACTTTTACATGGTAAAATAAGTTTGATGAGCACAGCTGAGCTGTGCTTTCTCCTGTCTGAATTAACTTTTTGCCTATGTTCTGCTGCAAATCCATATTTTGCTTGGAAATGTCTCTGTGATTAATAAGGCTGAGCTAAAAAGAGTAAATGGAAATTTCTTTTGATGTGAAAGATGTGCAGGCAGTTTTCTGTGCCACAAAAGAGAGGTCTCTCTGCATTGATGTACATGTTTGCTGTAGCAGCTGTGCTCACTGGAGAAACCACGGGATAAGGGCTGGTTCCCATTGGACTGCTCACAGGTAGGAGCACCAGGGAGATGATCCACCAAGTCAGCACCTGCTCAGGCTGCTGTGCCAGCCTCTTGTGCCAGGAAAACAAGTTCATGGGTGGTGGTTGTTTTTTAAATGGAGGTTTCAGTGGGCTGTGCAGGAAATTTGAAGCTTCTCACAACAGCCACCTGTTAATAATTTTTTCTGTTTAGCAGTACCTCTCATCCTTCCTCCCCAACAGGATCCCAATGCTGCAGGCTCTAGAAAGGCCCTTTTTCCTTCAGCCCTCGTGGAGAGTAACCAAGGATGTCACAAGCAAAAGGTCCAGCAGCCAGGACTGCATGGCTTGAGCAGCCTGGAACAGCAATGTGCTATCAGCTGGGACATTTTGCACTGCAGGAGCAATGGCACAGCAGGTGTGGTCCAGCAGCCAGGGGAAGGGTGACCTCCACTCCAGCAGGTCTTTAGTAATGTCAGTGTCATCATAAGGACAACAAAGATGTCTGGTGGGACAGAACTGTGGCCATGTGGACTAGGGCTCTGCTCAGACTCTTCTGCTTCTGCAGCTCTTTGCCCAGGAGCCTGGGTTACACCACACTGGTATGAGAAGTGTGGCCGTGCTGCCCATCCCTGCCCAGTGTAGCCCCAGAAGTCTCTGTGCACCTCCTTGCAGCTGTAGCCCATCACCTTGCTGCCCCTCCTGGGCTCAGCTTGTGCTTCTGTGCTGAGAGAAAGTGCTCTGCAGACATCTCACTTCAAATATTTGTTCAAAGCAATTGGCTCAGGTGCTTTTAGATGAAACCCCATGGAGGTCAGTCAAAACCATTAGTGTTCCCTAGGTGATCCAGGCAGTTACATTTACTGGCTAAAACACAGGCATGAACTAAAGAGCTTCTGACACCCAGCCTTGCTGCTGAGAACTTTGCATTTCAGTGGGGAACCATGAACTGAGTGCATGATAAAGCCTTTAACAGCCCTGAAGAAGAGGGCAGAGCATTGCCAATTTCTCCAATTTTTTAGAGGCGACTTTCATGTGACAGAACTCATGAGCCTTAATTCGCATCAAATGCAAAAGAAGTTTCTTACATAAGCAGAACTGCCAGCAGAAAACAGCCAATGACTTATCTGTGAGCTCCAGGGTAGCAGGGAAACAGGCAAGTGAATGAGGAAGGGTCACTGACCTTTGCGTGCAGAGAAAATTCAAAGCACATTGTCTGCTGCCATTGTGCAAGTGAGGGGTGCTTGGCCCATGTCCAGCCTACCAACATGAAAATGCAAAATTTCACAAATGGCAGGCATGCAGGAATCCTTGTAGACATGCAGAAATAAAATTAGCCCAGGCAACAAAGGGAGGAAGAAGAAACAAAGAAATTAAAAGATCCGTAGGTCTCTTGTGGCTTCTCCCTGCTAGTCCAAGTAGGCTGATTTCCACCAAGATTTGTGAAAGATACAGCCATGGTGAGTTTGTCACAAACAAAAACGAGTAAAAATGGGGAAGAAAAAGCAGTTTAGGATGTGCATCTACTACTGTGCACTTAAAGCTATAAAATGATGACAGTGTCCTGATACTGAATGACTGAAGTTTGAGTTTCTGTTTAAGTGGTGCTTCTGAAACCTTTCAGTGCTGTCTGTGATTCATGCACATCTATGAATTTTGTGGTTCTATATCCAGCCACAGAAAAGGAAAAGCCGAGAAAAATATGAGATACATTGCAAATGACCTCTAGATCAAGAGAGTAGGAATCTTCTATGACTATGCTGTACTGAATGTATCATTATTTCCTTGTGCTACTAACCAGTCGCTTTTCCTGGTCAGGTTCCAAGATGAGTACTACTGCAGTGCCAACAGGTAATAACAAACAGCAGGAATCAGTGCCTGGTGCCCCTTCTTGTGACTGAATGTTTTCTGCCAGACTTTAGTTGCTGGTGTCGTTTTTGTTTGGGTTGGGGGATGATGATGTTTTTTGCAGCATACTAAAGGTTTGGTTGTGAAATGCTGAATTAGAAGTAGACTGCACCAATATGGAGGTTTTTGTTTGGTTGTTGTTATTGGGGTTTTTTGTTTGGTTTGTTTTTGGTTTTCTCATCAAAATTTATGGAGGAAAAAATCAACTGCAAGTTTCCTACCAGCAGTGAGGGTTTGGGAAACTGCCCTTTGCTCTGCCCCTTCGAGAGTCACTTTGATCGGAGCTGAGTGGGCGTGCAGCTCGTTCTGCTTTAGCAGCTCTCGGCGCTCACCTGGCAGAGGTGCGAACAAGAGCAATGTGCGGCAGCAGGGACTCGGCTCTCTATAGCTGCGATCTGAGCCCCATTGCGCGGGCAGCTGCTTGCGCTTTATCGGACCGAGATGGGCTGCTAATAACAATGGCCGTGATTTCATCAGAGCGGGTGAGTCAGTGCTGCAGCTCGCTGCCGCCCTGCACAAAGGCATCCGCTGGGATTTGCCGGGATCAGGAGTTGAGTCAGCTCACCGAAGGCTGCACAAGGAGGCCCGGAGCCAGCGCCAGGCGAGCAGTGGGAATGCACAGCCAGGAGGGGAAAGGGGAAGGCGCAGCCTCCCCGTCCTGGCACAGGAGCCCTTAGATCACCGCGTCCTCGGCTGCGGACTCAGCGAAAGGAAAACTTCCCTGTCAGTGAGGTGGCCAGAAAGCTTTCACATGAGACGGGGATCCTTTCTTTAAAGGTTTGGGAGGTCGGAGTGCTGGCAGGAACGCAGGAGAGAGCTCCGCCCTGCTGCAGGCAGCGCCTCTCCTCCATGGAAGCTTATAGAAGTTCCACTTCAGCAGCTGCAGGAATTTTGGGTTGGTTTTGGGGTTTTTTTAACAAAATAATTTGACCATAGCCAAACTCTCAGTCATTCAAGCTGTGCTCAACATAAACTCCGAGGAGAATGGATCATATTCAAGAGTTTTCAGGAGTAGAGGAATAAAAGCGAGAGGCACCTCGCTGCCCTGTGAAATCGGTGAATTATCAGAGCCGCTCGCTGCTGCTGCTGCTTCTCTCTCTGGGTGGGGTGCAGCTCTCGGTCACGTTTATCAGGCAGCAGAGCACGCCAGGGCTCACCAGTTTAAATCTTCAGCATCAGCTGACCACAATGATAGCTGCATATTCTCATTTAAAATGTGCATCGCTCGTAGAGCACAGGCGTTTCACAAACACTGGAACACCAGAGATGAACACCTGGAATTTAGGGCTCCAAACATAAGAGGTAGGGCTCCAAGACACAAAAATGGGCTGATTGCATTTCCGAGAAATGAAATGAAAAATCAAGCAGTGAAATGAAATTAAAATAAATGAAACTTCACTGAATGAAATTAAACGAAATTAAATCAAAAATCAAGGAATCAAGTTAAATAAAACTTCAAGGAATGAAATGAAGTGAAATGTACGAATCTAGACATTTCCTTTCATGAGATGAATCGTCATTCAAGGACTGAAAAGGATATCAAGCAATGAAGACAAATGAAATGTAACTTAAAGGAAGGAAATGAAATCAGATTGATTGAAAGAAAATTAAAAATAAGGAAATGCAATTAAATTAAATCTCAATATTTAATTTTCTTTTGTGAAATGACAAAGCAAGGAATGAAATAAAATGAAACTTCATGTAATAAAAGGAAATTAAATAGAATTTTAAAATATGAAAAAATGAAATTACAAATCAAGGAATGAAATGAAATTTAATGTATATCATGAAAGTAAATAAAAGAGAAAACATGAAATTAAAAAATTACAAAAAGGAAGGAAACGTAACAAAATTACATTAAACAAAATCTTGAGATTTCATTTTCTAAAAGGAAATAAAATGACAAATTTCATTTGATTTCATTTTGTTACATTTCCTTTCATTTTGTCATTTAATTTCTTTTCCTTTTATGCCATGAAGTTTCATTTCAGTTCACTTCATTTTTTGATGTTTCATTTAATTTCATCTTTGAAAATGAAAAATGACATTAAATCAAACATCAGTTCATTTCATTGAATTTTCATTTCATGAAAGGAAATGAAATCTTGAGATTTCATCTAAATTCATTTCGTTATGTTCATTTTCATTTCATTGCACTTGATTTCATTTAAATTCATTCGCTTAAATTTCAGTTCATTCTTTTAATTTTCATCTCATGAAAGGAAATGAAATCTTGAGATCTCCTTTAATTTAATTTCGTTACATTTCATTTAATGCAGCTGTCTTTTGTATATGAGAAATTCACCTTTGTGTTGACCACCCTATTACTTTGAGCGTGGTTGCAAATTCAGGTTCATGAGTGGCTGTCCTCTTTCTTGTAGGACGTTTGTTCCTTGTGTGGACAAGGCCAGGCTGGCTCAGCTCAGTCACCTCAGCCTCCTGTCTGCATCGTGCCTCTGTGTCCCTTTTCACTCCCACAGCAGCTGGGACCTCTTGTCTTCATCACTGTAGCTTCTGATACCTTCAATCTGCATCCACAGCTTAAATCCTTCAATTGGTTCTTAAATTAGTTGTTCAGTGTTCCTAAAGTCCACCATCCTCGTCACTTCCTTTCTCAAGAGTATGAAGAGTATGTAGATTTGCTTTCCATTTCCTTACACCTGCCATGGACACGAGTGTTCTCTCTCTTTTTGTGTGTGTGGGTTTTATTTTATTTTTTTAAGTTTTGCAAGCATTATTTTACTATTTATTCTTACTGTTTCCAAGTTGCTGTAAGCACTTGGGCATGCTAAGTCCAGGCCAAGGCCCTGTAGTGCTGGCCCTGTGCCTGTGCCCCAGAGCTCTTGCAGCTTGCAGCTGGTGATAAGAGGTGTACAGGCAAGTCGACAGGAATAGCACAACTGTAGGGCCGCAATTCTGACCAGGAACAATCATTTTGTCTCACCTTGTCAGCTTGTAGTTGGCAATACGGGGCTGGCCTCCCCTCAACATCTGCACAGATGCTCAGGTCTTAAACTAGCCTGGAAGTCACTCAGGTCACTCCTGAGGTATGAATGCTTGATCCCTATTAATTAAGGGATGAAGCAGAGAGAAGCCATGAGATTCAGGAATCCAAAGTCAGCAGCTTTGGCAGAATTTTGTAAAGTTTCAACCTTGGTGTCATTGTCTAAGTTTTAGGAAGCAGCAGCCTGTGCTGGCTTAGTGGTAGAGCTCAGACAGCAATCAAAAAAGAAATTAAAATTTAAAATATGTCAACCGGGGCAAAAAAAATAAAGGATCCTAATTAGAAAATGCAGAAAACTGACAGAGAAAACCAAATACATCAAAGACATAACCCTGATTGGAAACCTTAAAACAGTAAAGGATTTTAAGAAAATTTGGAATAGGAGTAACACTAGCAATGATACAGACTTAGGAACATTTAAATTTATATAGGGAATACAGGGGGCCTTGAGTAAGTTTTTACAGAATAAGCAACGTATGTTAATCTTGGCAAATTCTGTCCTATGGCTTTGTCCCTGGTCATACCCAAAACATCAGGGGTGAAAAGAAGACAACATGGAATCAATTCCCTGGACTTCTCTGTGCTGAGAGAGGCTGTGACAGGTTCAGAAAATGAGACAGAAACTGACAGGGGGAGGGAAGAGGGTATTTTTCATTTATCAATGATTTCATGAGAGCCTCAGTGTCACACTGAATGGAGGGCAGTGAAACAAGAAGTCACAAAGGTCCAAATCCTTACACAGGTCATTATTTTCCACATCAGATATATTTATATTAATGGCATCTCATGCCTATTAATGGCATCTAATGCTTAATAGTTGCATGGAACTGCCTTGCATAAGTGGGAATTCAATGTCTAACTGCACCTGAGCACCTGACCCTCTGAAAAGGGCTCTGCCAGCCCCTGCGGTGTCCCTGGAGCGCAAGGGCTGCGGTGGGGAGAGCAGCACGTGGGATGGGAACAGAGCATCCTGTCCCTGTGGTGGAGGGGAGGTGCTGCACACAGGATACTCTGCTGTGGGCTGCTGACATCCTGGACCAAAGGTAATTACTCACGTCTTCGTTTTCCTTCTCTGACTTCCCCACTAATGTTTCTTCCCTATTTCTACGGGCTTGTGTGTGCAGAATGCTGCCTGTGGTCCAGAAGGTCTATTATCTTCCCATCCCCCAGCTTGATAGGCAGTAGAATGAGTGGGATACAGCACTAAGAGATCATTAGCATTCAAACAGGTCAGGAGCTCACTTGGGGGTTTTGCATGACAGTGTTTTCCCAACTTCTTGTCAGAAACAAGTGTTGATAAGCACGAGGGCAGTCACCAGTGGTGAAACTGGAAACATGAAATCAAACCTTGGTGGTGCCTGGGGGCAAGGAGGAGCTCACCTTGCACATTTGCTCACCTGCAGGAATGGCAGGTCATGAAATGTTGCCCAGAAAATACAAAATGTGCTTTGGAGAGCTGGCAGTTTGCTTCCAGCACCTCTCCTCTGCTGTCCAGGGCAATCTCAGGGTCTGAGAATTTCCTTTTCTTGTGTATAATATGCCGAGCGAGCATCTCTCTCCTGTCCTACACTGAGCTTGTGGGTCCCTAATTTTCAGTGCACGCTAAAATGTTTGTGGACAGCTGTGTGTATGTGTGTCTGTAGAAGATTCAGTTAGTGCCTGCTCAGATTTGTGGGTATATGTTCTTGTTAGGAATTTCATCATTTCACCCAGAGTTTCCTTATGTGTAAAATAGAGATAATAACAGGTAATTACCAACCTGTCAGGGCTGCTGTGAGGACAAATTAACCAATGCTTGTGTGGGTGTTTGCAGATGAAAAGCATGATATTAGGACTAAATATAATGATTGAATATTACAGAAGAGAGTTTGTATTTACTATGGTGATTGAACATGAGTTTAAAGCACTTTGTAGGTGTTTATTTCTTGTGCAGTACTGAGTATTTGTGGAAGGTGGAAAACTGGTGGAGCCAAGTTTGGGGTATGTGTCAAAGAAATGGTTGAAATTCCTCTTTAACCTGAGAACCAACTGACTTTCTTCTCTCAACTAAATGTAATGCTGAACAAGGGACAAGAGAACACAGGAATGAAAATGTGAGCAAGCTAGAGAGGAAGAGAATGAAAATTAAATGCAATTAAAGATCGCGATTTCAAAGAACAAAAATGTAAAAAAATGAAAGGGAAAATAAAAGCTAGGGGAAATGAGGACAGAGGAAAGGAAAGAAACCCTAGGGATTAATGGGTGTTACATTTTCTCAGTACATGGAATTATGAGAAAGTAAAGACCAATTTAAGAGGCATCAGAAACAACAAATGAAAAGCATATGCAGAGAAAGAAGTTTAGTGAAATGGGAAGGAAGCAAAAGATCTGCTTAATTATTTTTTGTTTTAATTTTGTTTAGTGTAATGACATAATTCTTTTATTTTCTATGGGTTGTTGAGAGGCACTTCTTTGCAGATCTAGAAGATGGTGCCAAGTATTTCAGATGCTTTTTGCATGTGTTCCATGGGCAGGCTGTTAAGAGTTAAGGTGTGGATGCATTTGTCAGCGTGAGAATGGCCCTGTCTGGTTTCATCTGGCTTTCATGCTGTCTCTGGAGAATTAATGGAACAAGTTCATTTCCATCAGCTCCAGTGAAGCTGCACTGCAAGTGAATCAGAGCCACTCTCACTGCTAAATGTAGCTGTTGAACACCTGGTCCAAAGTGTTCTTCAGGTTAAACCTGGAATGTTTTGTGATTAAACCAAAATAAGAAGACAAAAGCTTAATTGTTATGAACACCCTGAGCATGGTATGTTGGTGTGCAGGCTGCCCAGAGGAGTGGCAAGGGGAGGTGGACCATGAGAAGAGTCAGGTGGAAATGACCAATACACACAGAGTTCAGGGAGCAGACTGCCTTTCTTTGCAAATTGTCCTACACTGCAATGAAAATCATTGGCAAACATCCTTGCAGGGTCCTGTGGCCTGTTTGCTTTTGCACCCTCTGGTTTGCCCTCTCTCACCCCCACCCTCCCTACTTCAACATCTCTCCAAATCCAGGATGGCTCCAGTTCTTCACCTTGCTTCGTATCTCTTCCCTGCACCCCAAAACTTATTTTGGGCTGAATCACTCTTACCTCAACTCATTGGCCTAAATTAATCTTTTGTGTAATTCAACTGACTGAAATTGACGTAAATTCAGTTACATCAGAGCTGAAATTAACACAGTCTGACTAAAATAGCACCTGCCTTTTCTGCCGAACCAATGCCTGTCTCTTCCCCACCTCCACCCACATACCATGATATTAACATTTCTCTCTCATTGCTCTTTCACTTATCCCACTGCCACAAGCAAGCTGTGCTCTCAGTGCTTGGTGTTGCCCTCTCTGCTCCAGCATCCTGTTCTCCTTCATCCCACAGTACAGGCTGCTGGTGCCGTGCCTGTGCCCAAACCCATGCAACAGCTTTGCATCTTCTATTGGATGTTCCTGTCCTTCTCCACAGAGATGCACCATCTGAGTTCAGAGCCTATTTGCACTGGGCACTTCCTGTACCTCTAGAAATTATAGTCTTACTCCAAAGAATTTGCAAGTCAGAGTGCCATGATGTACAAACAGGAGGAGGGAAGTTAGATGGAGGTGAAGTTATTTGCCAAAGGTGGCCTAGCAGAACAATGGCAGAGTTGTGGGTGTCACACTCAAAGCCTCTCTTCCTTTTCCATGACTTCCTTTAAGCCAGCTTGGCATTTCTCATCGCCTCTTTTAACCCGTCTTTGGGCCCTCACCCTCACATGCTGGTAAAACACCTCCTTTGCTTGCTTTCTCATCCCCTCTGGCTTTCTGACTTCCTCCAGCTTGCCCTTGGAGCCTGCTCATGTTGGCTAGGCTTTCTTCAGTCCTCTTGAAAAATCTGGGTGTTTGCAGCCAAAAATAAAATATGGCTTCTCTGGTTGAGCTGTACTTTATGTCTGGCAGCATGCTCCACCCTTTGCATCTGGGTATCTCTTTGGGGCAAGGATTTATTCCATAATTGCTCTAACTTATATATTATCATGGCATATGTATCTGCAGTGTTATGCAAACTGTAAAAGCTCCTAGTTCTAAAGGTCACCATGTATTTACCTTCCAAACACAGATGAGCTCAGAACAAAAGGGAATGGCAGGCTCATGAGGAGATGAAGGCAGGGAATCACCCTGATCTAACTAATTTGCCAAGGCAGTGTTCACAAAAGTTACCTAGTGCTGCAGACAAACAACCCAATCCAACCTCACTGTCTTCCAGATGAGTGAATTAATTTCCCAGCACTGCTGAGTAGTTCCATAGCAGTGGACAGCAGCATGAACACCCAGAGCAGGATGTTTCTCATCCTAAGTGTCAGGCTACTGAGCCTCCCATGCTGGGACTTACATGTGGAGCTTCTTGTTCCGCAGTGTTGGGTGCCAGCTGTAGCTTCCTGGAGGTAGTGGACTGAGGCTAGAATGTTGTAGAGGCAGCTGGAGTAGATTTATCCCCAAGCTCACAAGAGCCCTGCTGTGGTTAATGGCCTTCAGAAGCTGGAGAGCCACTGTGCTACCTGGTGACCAAGGCCACCGGTACATCCCACACATGGTTTGTCATTGTTACCCGCTGAGCACTGGCATGAGTGATTGCTGAGCTGTGATTTGATTTTCACATTGCTCTGAAGTGTTGAAAGAGGATCACAAGTAATTTCCTTATCTGAGCTCATGAAGTGACCCCACTACATCCTATATGTGATTTCCAGGAGGACTGGGGATAAATTAAATGCTTGTGAGATATGCAAAATTCTAAACCATTATTTGCAGTCCTTCCCAAGAACATATTTTGTCTAGTCACAGCCTTTACTGTGACTTAGGTCAATTGCCAGCCTGAGGGGAAAAAATAAATCAAATCATTGCTTCCTGTACTAATTGGCAGCCTCAACTAAGTGGAATTAGAGCCATGAAGACTGGACTCTCTCATTCTGATTGTCAGAGCAGAGGTAGTAGGGGTGGGGATCTTCCACAGGTTGCACTCTTCCCCAGGGGATGCAGCTGCTTCTCCAGTAGAAGAATATAAGTACGGGAGGGTGGAAAGAAGGTGTGGGGGTCTGGAAAGCAGAAACCTGTTCCTGAGCCAGCCATGCTGGAAGAGTAAAAGGAAAAATGCTCAGGGTCACTCTCAAGGGAAGAATTTTAAAACATCCCACCGAAGTATGACAGGGCAAATAGAAAACAGGTGAGTAGATAAGCTAAAGACAAGGGGAGAGATAAGGATTCTTCATCATCAGGAGAAGGGGGGACAGGAATATGGATAAACTTAGAGCTGTGGCTTATTTCTGCTGCAGCTTCTCCTCCCCCTCCCTTCCTCCTATGTGTTTTGCATGAGGGTGCAGCACAGTAGCCTGTCACAAGCTTGAAATAAAGAGTACTGGGGGACAATCTATCTGAAAAATACCCCTTTGCCAAAAAAAAGTCTCTTAAATATGATGATCAAAGTGTTCAGGTATTAACAGATGAGAATGGTTTATGAATCTGGATTAGCTCAGAATCCATCTGAGTATTTTTAAACCTCTAAGACTGAAAGCTATAAACCTTCCTAAGAGAAATGCCATTTATTTTAAAATGAGCGGCAAAATCTTGATTAATTGAGTTGCAAAAGAAATGGATCTAAAAACAGGCACTGGAGGAACATGAGTGCATCATGCATTTGGGTTTTGCTTTTGGAAGAATTCAAAACCACATCTTGTTGCCAATGCTGATTCGAAAATATGATATTCTAAGCCTGAATTCAGGTGTCCATAGGCCCAGGCAGGGATTGTCCAGGTCACTATTCCTGTGACATTTTCTCAGGATTAGGACCATCACCATGCCTCTGGTCAGTTGGCTGAGAAGTTCTTCCCTACTGAAGTCCAAGCAGAAATGTCTCCAGTATCAAAACAAAGGGGCTCTGTTGGTTTCCCTGTGTGGGGCTTTGGGGTGCCCAGGGTGTGCCCCTGCTTGGAGGGATGCTATGGCCTGGGACAAATTCTGCTGTGCAGTGTCTCAGTCAAGCCACATGGTGCTTTGGCCGCACAAAGAGCAGCTGGAACAGAGGCAGGGAACGTCTCCTGGTTCTTTTTCTATGACCTTACTTCAGCATTTATAAAGAAAAAGGAAAGGCAAATTACTTTTGAACATGAATTCCTGTGAAGTTTTGCTTTCACACCTCCAACATGTCTGTCTGGAAACGGCCTTTCCAGAGGGAGGTTTGGTCGGCTCCTTTTATTTGCCTTCTCTGACTCACGGGAGTCACTTGCACCCACTCAGTCCACCTGCACTGTGGCACTGCTGGACAAAAGCACTGGCAAGTGAAAGGCAGGGATCTGCTGGAGCTAGTAGTGCTTCTGATAAGGTCATGAGCAGCTGATTTCTCCTCTGCACTGCTTCTTTGGATGTTTTTAAGCTAAATACACATCTGAGTCCCATGTATGCTGATCAGTAAAGGGCATCTTCAAAACCAAATTAACATGCTTCTACCACATCTTAAAATCTTCTGTATTTTTCTTTATGAATCACAGATCAACTTGTTTCATCTTCAGGTCTAAGCCTACGCTTCAGCCTCCTGCATCTCTGCTCAGAGGGTTCCCTTTTTCCTTCCTATGCCACTCCCTTCACACAGTTTTGCATTTTTTGTGGGGGCCAAACTGCTTCCTAACTATTCATTTTTGTATTTTTAGGGACAGCTTCTAACTTCTCCCTAGTCAAGCCTCACAGTTATATTCTTTCCCCCTCCTTATAAAAAACAGTTTGCTATTTTGCCATGGCTGTTTTTAGCCATCCTCTGGGATGTCTAAAACTTTGTAGATACCAGAGCCTCTTCTCTGCTTCCAACTACTTTCCTTTCCTCCACTGAATATGCAGCTTTTCAAATTAATTTGTTCACTCTTGAACACTTCATGTCTCTCTTGCATCCCCTCCACTGACTCCCTCTTCCCCACCACTTTGGTTATAACTTTGCCATGTCTCGTCATCGGCACATAACTCCATCTCCCACTTGTTCTTGCTGCACTGGCTGGAGGTCTGCACCACAGTACCTGGATAGTCCCATTAATCACTTCCTGCCAGTCTGCTACTCCTCCCTTCAGTCTCTGCCTGGGACACCCACCCCAGACTTCCTGGTCTACTCCATTCCTCTTCCTGTTAGCTCTCACCTGAGCATTTTCTATCCCAGAGAGCTGATAGCAATGCACACTGACAGTTGGCCAGTACACAAATAAGTGCACAGTGCTGCAGACTTCTGGCTGTCTTAATTTTTCAGTGCCCCCATTCCTGGTGTTCCTTTGTCTATAAAGCACACCATGATTTGAGTGCTACATAATTATAGCTGCAATTAAGCATCCTATTCAGAGGATGCATTGTTGGTTCCTCACTGTTTTCTTTAGCTAGAGCTTCCATTCAGGATTTGGCTCATCTGCAAAGGGACTCTACAGCTGTCTTTCTAATTTCCTCCCTCCACCTTCTGCAGGGGAAACCAAAGAAAATGCAGGTGATGTTGGTTTGAGGTTTCATTTTTAAGCTCTTCTCTATACCAGCCCTGTGAAGTAGAGTATTATTTTCCTAATTTTAGAGAATGGGAACTGAGGCACAGCCGATGACTTGGCCAAGGCCCCTCAGGGTAGCTCAGCTGAATTGCACCCAGTTTGAGTCCCTGCCTGTATGGGTGTTGAAAGAGCAAGAGACCAGGGTCAGCATTATTTCTTACAGGAAACTGCTTAAAAAGTGCTGCCCTGTGAAGAGGAGCAGACAGGGAAAACAGCTAAAGGTCTTTCTGTGCGTGCTCAGTCAGCAAATACCTCGCTGCAAGACATGAGCCTGTGAGCGCAGTTGTTCCTTTCTGCTCTCTTCAGAGGACTCTCTTACCTATTTACTCTCACATGGAAACATGTGAGTGGGAGGCCAGAAGCTCTCGACTCGACTCATTTGCGGCAATTCTCCAGTTCAGCAGCTAGGTTTTCTCCCTGAGGCGGTGTAATGTGACAGAAAGGAAGCTTCTGAAAGCATTTCTTCATCCTTGGGATTGCAGGCTGTCACTGCTGCTGCAGAAGTGACACACCTGCCTGCCACTGCCTGCAGCTCTTTGGGTTGCTGGAGGGCAAACGGGGAAGGCAGGAGCTTCTTCCTCTCCACCCTGAAATCCCCTTGTTTCGGGCTTTTTTTGCTCTGCCAGTACTTGGACATGACTAATGCAGCCATTCCTGTGCTGGCTTGGCAGCCCTTGCAATTGGGATTTCAGACTCGGGACAAGTGGAGCACGGCTCGCTGTGCACGTAGCAGTCTCCCCACAAACTCCTGGATGCTGATCCAGAGAAGAGAGTCAAGAAGGTGCAATCTTCACCAAGCCTTTGTGAGTCTTGCTGTGGTGCCAGCCAGCACAATGAAGGAGTATAGTGTTTAATAATAATCATGGCACAGGTGCCTATTTATTTACTCTTCTATTTCAGGACAGCAAAGACCTGTCACCTCAGACTAACCTGCAGCTGACACAGTGAGAAATGGAAAACACTCTCTTGTATCCTCCATCACATAAACAATTAGTTGTCTTTGCACAACTAATTTTTAAGCAGTTGCTGCTTTTTATGGAGGAAAAAAAAAACAAACTAAAACCCAAAGAACAAATCAAATCAAAACAAAAAACAACCCAAAAACTAGTATGGTTGAATCAGAGACATTTTGGTAAATCAGTTGGGTTTTTTTGGAGGATACCACTTCTCACAAAAAGACTTCTACTATACAGCTCTTGAACACTGTATCACAAAATTATATATATTTTAATATCTGTCCCCGTTTTTACTCTTATTTTGCAGATAGATGGTAACTGGTTTTCAGCAAAATAAGATGAAGGTGAGAGGAAAAGCATCAAGATTTTGTTCCTAAAGAGCTGAGCACTTAAAGGTTTATAACGAGAGCTTGTAGCAGTTTATGCCACACGAGAAACACTGCTGGGAAATTTATCAAAGAATGTATCATGAGGTGGGCTATTTAGGGACTGAAATTACATAGGAAGGACTGGCAGGAGAGATGTGTGCTCAGGACAAGCACAGTCGCAATTAATGCTAAATATAAGGTGTCATATCTTTATCTAACGCACAGCCTGCACTGCCTCGCAAAGGAAAGTTAAGCAATTAGGCCCAAATAACCAGATTATCCGTGGGAGGTGTTTGAAGACAGATTTAAAACAGTGTAATAGGGTTGGGGGAGGGTTACAACAAGAGGTAATATTTCCTGATAGGTTAGTTTACATCCTTTGGAAAACGTTCTGGAACCGGACCAGAGAGTAAGCAAGGCCTTAAGCAGGCCTTGGCCTGGGACGACACCCACAGAGAGGCGAAAAGTAAAGAGAGCCAACCCTGCCGTGCACACGCAGCCCCTCCAGCAGGTAATCCCTGGGAGCAAAACAAACCCACTGACAGACAGCATAGTTCTGTGTGGGTTTGCAGCTGCCTCAGCACAATTCAGAATCAGCCTTCCCCTTTCCTGTTTCTCTCAAGCCAGCGCTAAGGGCAGAGCGGAAAACCTGTGCCCAAACAATAATGACTCTCTTTTGGAGTGGAAACTGGAATTCGCTCCTCGATCCCAGAGGGGCAGGGCCAGGTGCAAGTCTTTTCCCCACTCTGCCTGACAAGTTTCTTCTTCTCCAGTCCTGAAGGGTTGGATTGACTCTGTGGCAGAGAGAGCAGTTTGTTTGCACAGCCCTTTTTATTCCTCTGAGGTGAGGCTGTCAGCTGGAGGATCGGGGGAAATCAAAAGGAACTGAATCATCTGACCTTATAAAAACTCCAGATCAGGAAAAGACTTGGTTGGAATGTACTGATTTGAGAATGGGAGTGGGGAATGCCATGGGACATGTACTTGCTTTGGGAAGGGGTCTCTCTCACCTTCTGCAAAGCTCCTTGCCCCTGTTTATTCTATCAACACACAGACAACATTTTCTCTTCTAGAGTGAGAGGTGGGGACTAAAAATTTCATCATAACAAAGTGAAAATAATCTCTGCTGCCTTTACTTGGATGTGGGAAATACTCACATGCTTTTAAATACAAAACTATACATACATTTGTGAACCTACTGTTGCTTTCATGTGGGAGCCTTAGGTGAACACAAAAGACTACATTGTGCAGCTACAAATGAACAGAGCATCCAGGATTAAAGAGATTTTATTTAGCCCCATATGAAATAGCAGAGCTGATGGCAGCCTCTGGTACAGAAAAAAAAAATACAACCAACAAGTAATTTAGTGAGGATTGGAACTAAGAAAGTCACATCTCCTGTATATTTGTTGTATATTGTGGTTGATTGACCGTGGTGTCTAAGATGGCAAAAAATTAATTTGAAGCTCATCCTACAGATCAAGCATTTATTAGCATTCTCAATTTTTTGGACTATCTGAAATCTAATAAGGCATGAACCCACATTGTAACTTGCGCTGTTGGGGACTGTGATAGTCTCTTTTTGCTATCGGGCCTGTTATTTTTCATAAATCTGTAGGGATGTAATTACACTTCTGCCAAACTTGTTTGCAATCAGACAGTGGGCTCAAAAGTTTATTAGAGACATGGACAGACAAGCAGACAGGCACAGACACCATGACCATGTAAGTCTCATTTCCATCAGAAATAAGGCTAAAAAAACTTACATGGAAATTAATTTTTAAAGGAGACTTGATAGGCAGAGGAGTAGACCTTTGCAAAGTGTAATTTCAAATTTTAAGTGAATTTCATGCTAGGAAAAGCTATGGAAGACAGTCTGGAATACTAAAAGTATCTCCTTTACCTAAAGGAGAGGAACAGCACAGGATGAGCTGCGGTGGCCCACCTGATCCTTGTTTTTTTAAACTCACACCGAGGGCAGGTGATTTCTTAGAGAGAGGAAACAAAGAGCAGGTTCAGAAGCTCTGTCCCCTATAGTTTTTCTGCATGTGAGCACTTAGGGCTAATCACAGATGTAAAGCGCTGTAAATGCCTCTGAATATTTGTATTTCACCACTGCTTTTGACTTTGTTTGTATTTCACCACTGCCTTTGACTTTGTCCTTGTTTCCTTGCTCATTCCCTGCCAGCTCTGTCCCTGGGCTGCAGTGGGGAAGCTCTGCTCTTTATCCTTCGTGTGCAATCCGCAGTGGGGCCAGAATCTTGATTAGGGCCCCTAGAAATGATCACACACCTTGCAAAAATTGTAATTTAACACTACAATTTTTCTTCAGTGGGATGTGTGTGGCTATTTATTCATGCTCCCAGCCAGAGACTGGAAGCAGGGCTGTTTTACTCCCAGCTCTGACACCAGCCTGCTGGGCAGCCTCTGACATTGCTCTGTCATCTTCCCTTCCGTAAGCTGGGTATCCCACACCGCCTGCTTTTCTGGAGTTGCTGAGCTGTCAGAGGATTCAGAGAGGGCTGGCTACCAGCTCTCTGCAGCCAACAGGCCACTGCCTGTGGCCACCATGGTGTACTGCCCACCTCCCTGGCCCCACTTGTGCCTCCCTCAGGTGGCTGCCAAGTCTGAAAAGGGGGGCAAAAAGTCTTAAACAGGTTTTTCATTTGCACCCCAAAATCCACCTCGGGGCCAGGCCTGGTTCTCCTCCAAGGGCTGCAGTCAGGACACTGATGCCAGCCATGCCAGGATGTTGTCCTAAATCTGGATTCTTTCACCCAGTGGGGAAGCTGATCCATACACAGAGTTGAGATACTCGATTTTATTTCATGTCTGCACAGAGATGGGTGCAAAGTGATAAATCCACAAAGCAAGGAAGCGTATTTATACATACATACACAATGCATACATATGCAAGCGTATTTATACAATCCTATTTAGGCAACATTTGCATAATGAATCTACATCACTACCCGGCTCAGCTACTACTGCCTTCTCTTTCCCCACCTCGGTTTAAAGGCACAGGGTATTCCAAATTCATGTGTTCAGTGGGTGAGGGTGCTCCCTCGGAGGTGCGGTTTTCCCATTTCAATGCACCAAGTTCACTCTTAGGATACAATTTCACAAGTTAGTTAAAGATTTCCATCCCGCATCCCTCGAAGCCGGTTTAGGCCGCCACGTTACCAGCCTCTTCCCTTTGTCTTACATCGCATCCTGCATCTCTTAGGTCAGGTTGTTCTTTTCACAGAAACTGTTCTCCCCACAACTCGTGTCCCCGTCCCCGGGGGTCACGCAGGAGCCGGGCAGAGGGGCCTGGCGGCGAGGACAGCCGTGTCCCCAGGGCCCGGGGGAGCGGCCGCCCCACCCGTCGGGGCGGGCTCGGGCAGGCCAGGTGAGGCGGTGCCGGCCCTGCCTCTCCGAGCTCCCGCCGCAGCCTCCTGCCCTCGCTCCCGGCCGGCGCTGCGCTGGGGCTGCCGGCGGCATGGCGGAGTCCCAGGTGCTGCTGCTGGACGAGCTGCACGTCAACGAGAAGGTGACGGAGGCCCAGGCCCGCTTCTACTACAGCGAGGAGCAGCGCCGAGCCCTGGAGGCGCTGGTGACCCGCGGCGAGGCCGCGTACCGGGAGGCGCTGAGGAAGGAGCAGCTCCGCGATTTCCTCTCCGGCCGGGAGCTGCAGGACCTGAGGGGCGGCTGGCGGGGCTACGACGACCCCCGGGAGGGCGGCAAGGTGGCGCGGGGGCCCGGCGGCGAGACCCTCTCGCTGGCCTACTGGCCCGAGTGCTCGGACACCGAGGTGCCCCCGCTGGACTTGGGCTGGACCGACAAGACGTTCTACCGGGGCATCAGCCGGGTGTCCCTCTTCACGCACCCGCGCAAGGAGGAGAGCGCGCCGCACCTGAAGGAGGTGGTGCGGGACATGATCCAGCAGGCGCAGAAGGTACGGAGCGGCCCTCGACGGGCCGGGCCAGCCCTGCCGCCCTCGCCCGGGCCGAGGGTCTGGCTCGGGGCATGGGGTGGAAGGCGGGCGAGAGCCCTCGCTCTGGCCGCACAATGGTCGGCGTCCATCAGGCAGGGCTTTCCTGCGCCTCGTTGCCAGGCGTGTTAGGCTTTGCCAAAGGTGATGCCTGCGGTAGGGTGAAACCTCTTCACACCTTCTCCACCTCCCCTCAGTTGGGGTTCTGTACCCGTGGTTCGTGTTGTTCTGTCCCGGCCTCATTCCCGGTTTCAGAGGAAGACAGGTCGTGATGCTGTTACAGCCACCTCTACCTGGTGTGTGCAAGTTTCCCTAGTTAAAGTCAGGGCAGCGTGTTCGTCATGGGATGGTGATTTTTGGGTTTATTTTGTGTGGTCTCAACACTCTCCAGCCCGAGCTGCAAGTAGACAAAGTGCAGACAATATGAGGCTGCTCCTCCCGTTTATCTTTCCCTGGAAATGACTGCTGGTGGTGACAGGGCACCTCTGGCAAGGAAGCAAACCAGCCGTGATGCTTCACGAGCTTGCTTTGAGCAGGTGGGGGCAATCACGAGGTTTTTCGTCACCCACCCCGGATGTGGGTGAAGTTCCCGGGGAAGACCACCCAGGAAAAGATCTCCATCAAAGCTGACACACCCCTTGGGTAAAGGGGAGAACAGCGTAAGAAACTTCATTCCTGCGCTTAGTTTTGCAGCTTTCTGGTTTCTCTGCTTTATAATTCAGCAGTCCTTTCCTCCTCCACCTGTTCCCCTCCGCCAGCACACACTATATGCACCACTATTACAGACTTGTTCAAACCGAATCTGCCGGGAAACACAGCAAACTTTCCAGAGAGGCATTAATCTGGTGGGCGATCTTCTCGGCTCCCTGCTCTCAGAAATTGAGCACGCCCTGTAATTCTGTTCAGTGACTGGTGTGATCAGTCACTTAGAAAACAGAAGCTGTAAAATCCTTACACTCTGATGTAGTGCAACTTCACCTCCTCCTTGCACTGCTACAAAGGCTTCTAGAGGCTGTTCAAGAACTGGGAAAGTTTGTTTCTTTCAATAGCTGTGCCTGGCACCTAGAAATAATTAATTCCTTTGTAGATTTTTATTTTTTCACTGACTGGACAAACTGTGCCCCTCCCAGCCCGAAGCTGGTTTCATGTTTAACAGCCATTTGAGTGTTTAATGGCCCTTTTCATAGATATCTATGCCTATTGTGTTCAGCTGAGCTCACCCTGGCAAAAAACTCTCCAGGTAGCAGCTTTTTTAGTCAGCAAATGAGAGTGGGGGATTGTTTGGTGTGTTTTTTTCTGAGGGGGGGTCTAAACAGATACTGGTAATATGTGGCACATGTCTGTGGGTGGCTTATCATCAGTATTTTACAAACATATGTTAATTAAGCTACCTAGCTGCAATGAGATTAGCAAGCATTAACTTGCCAACCTTAAAATTCCTGTGAAGAGCTAGGCACACCTATGGGCCCTACAGATAAGTTTATTATCCATAGGATTGGAAGGGAAATGGGAAACCTCTTGCAGGGGTAGACACTCATGCTCTTACTTGCTGTGCTTGGGAACACTCCTAGCTGTGACGGGGGTTTGAGATGGCAAACACAACAACAGGCATTGCCCATGGGATGTTTTGACTGCTGTTCTCAATGGTCCCCAGTCTTGGAAAGAAGCCTGGACTGACCCTAGGCCCCACAGCCTGGAGGGAGCCATCCCTTCACTTTGCAAAGCCGGTACAGACAATTAATGGTTTGTCCAGGATGGGGTGTCATTTCTGCAGTTGTTACACTCATTGCAAATGGTGGGGATGGAGAGAAAAGAAGTTCCTGCTTCTGCTGTCCGTTCCCTATGTGGATGTTCTTACTTCAAATGAATATTATTTGGCATCCTTTCTCCTAAATAGCTCATCCATACCACTGTGTGTGGCGGGAGAGGGAGCATAACAGGCCTGAGTTAATGCATGAACTGTTCATGCCTTTGTTTATGATTTGCCTGTGTATGGCGTTGTTCAGAAACAAAGTGGTACAAGTTCACTGTATTTTAATTTTTAGAGATTCTGGTAACATTCCTGTTACATTCCTGCTGGGAAGGGAGAACCAAGGCAGGACCTGAAATCCTGCCTGGTAGAAGTTACTGTGGGACTTAGTATGATGTAGTTCCAGCACAGTTCACCTCTATCCAGGAACTTACATGTTAATGATGAGCATAAATACAATGTCAGCTCTTTTTTCTTTCTCTAACAAAGGGAAGCTGGTGTAAGCACTGTTGACAGAAGGAGCCTGACAGAGCAGATGTGTTGGTTGTTGTTGGCTGTACAAGCAGGGACTCAGCAGAGATTCAGCAGATGCAGTGGGGGATGTTTACTGTGGCATCACTTTCCCAAAAGCCATTTGTTCAAGGGCATTTTTCACAGGAAAGAGGTCTCTGGGGAGAATTATTCCCTCTTCCTCAGGGGGCTCCTGCAAGAGAGCTGCACCTTTTCCAAGCATCAAGTGAAGAAAGTCCTACAATGTGATTCAGTATTTAGCTCCATTCACACCTGTATATGCATCCCCAGCCCAGATGGGCTTATTGCTGTGATTCCCAGCACCTGGGAAATTAAAGTTTAGACAACTCTATTCCCAGGATACTGTCAGCATGGCAGCTCTGACCTGGCATCAAGCTGATGTTATGCAGAGGGACTAGAAAAACAGTAGTTTACTCCATTGATAACCTTTAAAATGTTGAGAAGAATAACTCAGGCAGAAAAATTAATTGGTATTTCTAATGGTGTAAAAGATACATGTTTTGTCTTTCCCTTTCTGTAAGATCAGCATTAAAGTTACCCATAACCTTCTTGGTTTTGTTGTTACTCATCCTATAAATGTTCAGGCTTGTCTCTCACGTCAGTGAAACCTTTTGTTTTATGTAAAATCTATGCCTGGAAAGAAGGATTAGTTTTATACCGAAAAACAATATATGCAAAGAGAGGGAATGATCATTTTGCCTCCAAATCTTGAATACTCCAGTCCCTTTCTGAGAAATGTGAGGTGTTTATGTTTGAGCCCAATAAATCATTCCTTGAGAAGCCAGCCCTGAAAACAGACTTTTCACAGGGATTTGGGGGAAGAAAAAGGAAAATAGAATTCGTTTTCTACACTATGTGTTGTGGCTGAGGATGCAGGCCCTGATTCCTCTGCACATTCACTCTTCCATTAGACAGTTTCAGGTTAAGTGTTAAAGTTATGTTTTCAGTGGATTTTTCAATCTATTTTCAGTGTTCTTCATTTAAGTGAGTCCTTACAGAGACAATGGAAGTTTCTCAATA
Source organism: Calcarius lapponicus (assembly GCA_039654755.1). Classification (NCBI taxonomy): domain Eukaryota; kingdom Metazoa; phylum Chordata; class Aves; order Passeriformes; family Fringillidae; genus Calcarius; species Calcarius lapponicus. The sequence goes on along the minus strand of CM077463.1, from coordinate 50,597,446 downwards.
CAGAGGAAAAACTAGGTATTTGCTTTGGCATTCCTCAGGCTGCTGAAATAAGTCATTTTCATTAGGAAGAAGGAGAACTCTTATAGACATTTACTAAGTTCCTTCCAAAGTGCAGCAGCTAACCCAGAAAATTCCAGTTATTGCTAGTGCTTGGGCATGTACCTCCCTGTACTTTTGTCTCCCTATAGAGGCTTCTCCTCCATTATCTGGTATCAGTGCCCTCCTTTATTTTGCACCATTGGGACGGGCCTTCCTTTCAGTTCCTAATATTTGTTCAGTTGTCTACCATCTTCTTGTTTGCAGATTATTGCAGTGGTCATGGATGTGTTTACGGACCGGGACATCTTCCGCGATATCGTCGATGCAGCGTATAAGCGCTGGATCCCAGTCTATATCATCCTGGATGAGGAGGGTGTCAAGCTCTTCCTGGAAATGTGCAGATGCCTTGACCTCAGTGACTTGCAGATCCGGGTAAGATATTCAGTATAAACCATTATCTCCTGCAGGTCATTGGCCTTTTGCAGTTGTAGTGAATCTTGGAATTTGCTTGAACCGGCAAACACATCTCTTCCTCCGTACCACAACACTAAAAGTGATGGAACACAGAGGGATAACAGTGTGGCTTGAAAATGCAGAAGGAAAAGGAAAGATTTGGATTTTTTTGCCTTTCACCCAAGACAGGGATCTGTGTAGTTTCCTGGCTCTTGTGACCTAAAAATTCCTGTCTGGGGAGAAAATTATCAGAGAAAATTCCTACAGGTCTTCTGTGTGAGGATTCAAACTAGAGTTCTAAGTAGCTCTTGGAGCTGTCTGCATGGATCCCTCTTACAGGACACTTATATTCTGTGAAATCAAGACTTTCCTTCCCAGCAGTGATCATCCAGGAGTGAATGAGCTTGTAGTCCTCCTCTAGGATGACTTAAAGGAGAATTTAAAGGATTGAGGGCCACAGCTGCTGCCCAGTCCCATACCAGAGCGTGCCTTCATATAGTGCATGCAGCACAGCAGAGTAGTCAGTCTGGCTGGGCTGGCAGGAGCAGCCTCAGAGGGATCTCACCCCATTACATGTAGACTGAAATCCTTTGTGTGTTTCTTGTTAGTATTGTATTCTTTCCTTTCCCCCCCATCTTTTTAGTCACTGTTGCTACTACCAGACTTGTTCTAAATCCTGAAAAAAGTTGCTAGGTTGGAAACAACCTATGGGATACCAGACTCACTCGTTTGTGATCCAACTGTTCTGTGCAGCAGCAGTGGAAAAAGTGCTTTTTGCCTGGAGGAGGGCTGGATTTTCCTTAAACACTCAATTAATAGTTAAAAAAAAAAACCAAACACAACCAAAACTCAAAAAGTTCTGAAGATTATAGAGTCTCATATTAATCATTTTAGGAGAACCATCTTAAATCTGGATGAAAATTACCTGCATATATCTGAAGAGTTCTCCTGTGAACTACCACTCTGCTCTCAGTTTCATCAAAAAAGACATCCAGCTGAGAAGTTTTCCCTTTTTTTCCAAAACAGTGGTGGAAGTTCCTTCCCTCTGGTGTCTTTGAAAGCAAGACACAGACCTCATTATAACAGACGTGTTTCAAGTGCCAGTGGTATTGTGTGTCCAGGCTTGTGTCTCTTTGGTACATAACTGTGAAATCACAGCAGTAGTTCCATCTGCTCTGGTACCAGTTTCCCAGTACTTTTCTTACTGTGTCATCATGTACAGCAATGATGTCTTCAGTACTACAATATTTTGACTCCTGGACAGAGTGAATGAAAAGATGTCCTGGCATTTTAGAAAGAGATGTGTTGCTATTGGAGAGGTGAGTTCCTTTCAGCTTGTTTTTTCTGTCTCTAAAGCAATCCCCTTCTGTTCATCCTCTTATCCTTCTGCAGAGGCTTGACACTCCTAGACCAGTGATCCCAGTGCTGTGCTACAGCAATGCCTAGGTCCTGCAGCAGCTTAGTTGTATGGCTCTCTCTAAGGAAGTGCAGTTTGACCTGATGCAGTCAAAAGAAGGAGAAAATGTTTCTGTGTCCCTTCTGTGATTCCATTCCATTTCCATTCCATGGCTGCCATTTGGCAGCCCATGCTATGTTTTCTTCAGATATCTTCAGCTAAAAGTAGTACGAGCTGAGTTGAAGCAAGTCCACTGAGAAGAAATTTTTAACAACTTTTGACCTAGTTGTTCACTATTCTGCAAAGCTTCAGCCCACAGATTGCTATCCTTCAAATTTTCCCCCTCTTTTCCCAGGTATCTCATACTGGATCTTAAATTCCCCTGAAGGTTGTTATCTTTTTTTTTTTTTTTGAGCATGGCTTAGGTATTTTTTTAGTCTTGCTAAGGCCAATGCAGTTAATTCCTGTATATGGTTCTATGGAATGACCAGGGAGATTCTTCATGGAATGGGGAAACAAGTCATTTGCCTCTCAAGGAAGATGTTCTCTTAGTATCTCACCCAGAGCTGCCTTGGACGTGCCTATGCTGCTGCTTGGGTCAGTGTAGTAGAAACCATAATGTAGGGATTTGCCAGGCAACAGGCTTTGGATACCCAAGGAAACTCCAGCAAGGTTAAGGTTTCCCCTTGAGGACTCCCCCCAGCCCTTCTTCTGTAATGTGCCAAGGGTTGAAGATCCAGATTTAAAGCAAGAAAGCAAGCTGGGCCTCTGGTCTTGTTCAGCAGAATCATTTTGTCTCACGTTGTTTGATCACAGAAGATACTGAAATTGCTGAGGAAACTCTCTTTCACCCAATTCTTATTTACCCTCTTTCTCCTGACATCTGCTTTGATGTCTGAATTTCTCCTACAGATTTTTAGCAACAGGAAATGTTATCTCCTTTTTGAATTACCATTTTGCTTTATTCTAGAAGATTTTTACCAGTTTTCACCAGACATAGTTGGCCAGCAAAGGAGTTGCATACTCTTCTTTCTTGCCCTTCTGCCCACCTTTCCTTTGGAACGCTTGTGCAAGGTACAGAGGATGGCTTTTTTCCTTAGGAAGTTGCAGCCACATGAGATATAACTCTAAGGTTTAGAGACAAGTTGTGATCCCAGGGGAAAGAGATGATGCACTGCCATGAACTGCAGTGTCACAATTTTTATTCTGTCTTCTGTCACCACCAGATACTCATTTTGTTCTGTGTTTTCTGCCCTTTTGGTCCCGTTGCCCTGTTCATCCAATGCAAAGTGAATACTTCAACAGTCCTAATACAGGGAGGTTTACTGTTAACACTGGGTTTTGCCCTTTGTCTATGTACAGTGATGGACATTTTCACAAAATTCCTGGCTATTGTATTCTTTTTGTAGAGATGGCAAGGTATCATGATCTGCTGACAGTCTCATGGGAGGGAAACTGCTGTAGGAAGACAGTGCCTCACCCTACAAAGAATAAAAGTTCTTAACCAACTCTAAGCATGAAATGAGAAAACCTCAGTTTTTGTCTGAAGGCCAGAGTTCACCAGATATGTATTTAAATTCAATCATCAGAACATTCTTAGGTTGTTCATAAGAGCATGTCTTGTGTGTGTGAGTCATATGGCTTCCTGAGCCTACAGGACATGGTTTGTCAGACTTCTGTTATGTTTGACACAAGAGTATTCTACAGAGATCACAGTGAATCAGAGTTCTCATAGACACTGAATTCATAGCCCCTCAGAAATTCCTCTTTTTTCAGGACCTGAGGGTGAATGTTCTCACCGGATTTTAGATAGGTGGTTCTTGTCCTCGTGTTTCTGTTAACCCCAACCACAATAACAGACACTCCTGCCCAAAGACAGAGAATTCTCCTAGAGTTCCAAGCAAGCCCAGGGAATGATTTATCTGCAGGAAGTTCACCTTCACATTAATTTTTACATTCATTTTCCTAACATGTAAGAAGTTTCTCCTTTCACTTCAGAAAGTCTAAAAAGCTTCTGCCTAAGAAACTTTTGGAATTTCATTTCAGTATTTTATGGGTTTCGAGACTGACTCCTACCTGAGATGAGGGAGGGGCAGAATGTGATGTGAAGCAGTGCTGTTGGTTTTTTAATGGTCTGCTGGGGTATTCTTCTAGACTACTTGTGACCTTCTGAGAATGGGAGCTTGCAAGGCTCTCTTTTTGTAAAGACACAGGTAATACTCAGTAATTATCTTGGCAGACCATGTCCCAGCTAGCTGCATTCCATCCTGTTCTACCTGAATACTTGCAAGTTACCCTATTTTGTCAATAACCATGACCTTTCCAAAACTGTCCAGGGCAAACAGAGGATTTTCCAGTTCTAAGAGGGAAGGTACACATAGGATTCTCTGGTGGAAGCAGTTACAACACCTCCCTTTAGGGTCTGTCTTGTGTATTCCCCCTTCTCAGCCCCAGTTTGTAAGCACTATGGCCTAGGTCAGTCAAATCAGTCACAGCATTACTGACTTTGTAAATTGGGTCTGATTTAGCTTTCTGTGGATTCAGAGGGAGGTTTAAAAGTGTCACAATAAAGCAAGGAAGACCAGTTCCTTACTATTTGTATTAGGATGCTCTGTCAGGCTTGACTGTTACCAGTCATATTGAGTTGTAGCTAGGGAGATGTTAGTCACTGCTTGTGGTGAGGAGTGGTGCAAGTCTGTGGAAAGGAAATATAGAAATTTAATGCAGACTGCATCTCCCATAAGCCAGGATTTTACAGAACAAACCTTAAGCAGGCTTCTGCAACAGTACAGATCTGGAGGAGTCACTTCTATCTGGTGAGCTAACTGGTCCTCTACTCAAAATATTTGTTACTTCTGTAACTCTAGTGCCCTCTGAAAATGCCTGCAATCTCACTTCATTTATATTTGTCTCTCCTCTTTTGTTATTGTGCAGTCTTTGGTACATGAGCCCAGTCTCGTTCTTCCTCTGTAGCTTGACTTAGCAGTCTACAAATGTTCCAAGATCCTTCAAGGCAGAAAATTGTATACAAATAACCTGTTAAGTGACTTGATGTTTATATGACTTTGTATTTGTTCGCTGCATTTCAGGATGTATTAATGCACTCCTGTACCTATTTTATTCAAGAAGGTTTATGTGCTCAGCTGTTCAGTTCTATCCCCTCTGCGCCTTTCTAAGTGTTACATACAGCTCAGTTACTGCAGAAATTCAGGTGTGGTTTCTTTCCACCAAAAGAAGGTGATAGAACATACAAGCACAATAAGATCCACACTGTTATGTGCTGGGAAACTTTCTGCTCACACAGGCTGATACTTCTTGATTCACAGGAGTTAATATCACATCAGAGCTGTTGACTGACTTCTTGTCTTGTGCAGTCAGCAAAGCATGATTTGGCAAATCCCACATCCAACATTAATCAGCAAGGAAAAAAAATATTTCAGGTGATCAGCCAGCCAAATTCAAATGTTATTTTAATTACTGGAAAGGGCACCATTTCTCCTGTGCTCTACCCAACCTGTCTTCAGCATCCCATACATATGACTCACTGCTAGGCCTTGGGCAAGCCACTTCATCTTTTTCTGTCTTAGGCTCCTCATCTTTAAAATGGGGTAATAATACTTTCAGCAGTGTTAGGAGCATTAATTAGCTAATGCCCACACAGGACTCCAGACAGATCAAGCAACAGCTGAATGCAAAACAGAGCTATCATCAGTTACTGTTAGTCAGAATTTGTATTTCCACTGCTGTATTCTAGTGGGGGAAATAGCAGCAGTTTCAAAAGGCAGGAGTTGTATTCAGAAAAAACAGCTTTTGAAAGAAATCTGCATTCTTATAATCACTCATTCCTGCATGCTGATTTCTATAGCCTGTCAGTATTTAAGCTGTTGGTGAGGTTTATAGTAATAGCTCTTTGTGGGATCTGAGGCTGTGCTAGCATTAGCCAAATCCTCCTGATTCTTCTGCTCTGTAGATGGGGAAGAATGAAACAAAGGTGAATTGACTTTCCCAGAACATGACAGCAGTATCAGAACTGCAATTATGCCTGGGACTATCTGACTCCCAACCCTGGATTTGTGACTCCAGTTCACAGTGCCTTTTAGCTTTTCATTCTTAAGGACTCCTTACATAAAAATACGGTGGAATGAGGAAAATTGTCTAGATTTGTCTGTCAGAGTGACAAGATCATTTGCTCCAAACTTATACTGACATTCAATGTTTTTAGATTTGGGGGGAGGACAGGGGGAATGTTTCATGTTAGACACTTTGGGAGTTCAGCCTTGTGCAGCCAGGACCCATGAGCAGAGTAACACTCAGTCCAATGTGCAAATATATCCTTATAGTATGCACAGGTGCTCATCTATTGTTGAAAATCATGTAACCCTAACTTTGTGGTTTTTCTGTGTCTGGTAGTGCTTTGTTTCATTACTTGTAGGTTTGCTGACAAAAGGGTGTGAGATGTGAGGTTTGGGGAGAAGTATTCTCTTTCTAACTACTTCCATTCATTTTATTAAAAGATTCTCCTTCCTCATCTTCAGAAATTGTTCTTCGCTGATCTATTCAGGACATTTGTAGAGACACTTATCTGAAAGCATTGTCTTGCCAATGGCTCAAGTGAATAGCTGAAGACAGAAGGCAGGGTTTTGATGATGCTGACCCCTTGGACAGCTATAAACTGTCCAAGATGGAGAGGAGTGACCTGTGTAGACAGGGGATGACAACAGGACTTACAGCACTATGCTTTCCTTTGCAGCCCTTCTGGTGGCTGATACAAAATGAGCTGTAGTCCCAGAAGCAGTGAGACAATATGAGTGACATCTTAACACTTGGAGCTGGCAATTATGTAATTTTCTGCCCTACTTATTGTGACATTTTGTCTTTTCATCTCCCTGTTAGAATGTCCGCATACGCTCTGTGACTGGAGTTGGGTTCTACATGCCATCAGGGAAGATCAAAGGCACACTGGCATCCCGATTCCTGATGGTGGATGGTGAAAAGGTGGCCACTGGATCATACAGGTGGGTTACTCTTGTTTAAGGCATCAAGGCACTTTTTTAAAGAATGGTCATTATTTTGCTAGAGAGTCTTCTTTACACGTCACCCCCCTTCTATCCGAGCTTCTGTAAGTCTGTGTGGCATCTGTAGAAACTGGAGTGGGACAGCAGTGAAGGTGGCATAGAGCCCTTCTTCAGAGAATGGAACATACCCATGCCAGCAGACCTTTTCAGAGGGCTAGAGACAGTTCCACACTGCATCAGGAAGGGGTCTGCAAGGACTCCCCACCAGTCTCTGTACTCGGTTCTCTTCGGTGAGGTTTTCAGTCTGGAGACTCTTCCTGTTGTTCAGTGCTGCTTTTTTAAAAGGATCCTTCAGAGTTTCAGGGCCTTTTCTCCCAAATCTGGTCTACATGTCTAAAGAAGAGCAATAATGTTGTGTCATATATCTATTGGGCCCATCTGGCTAAGGACATAAGGGCAAAGGGCGTAATGCTACATATTCCCCTGTAGTGTCTTAGGTTTTGTTAGGTGTTCTGGGTCAAGTATGCACCCCAAAGTCTAATCTCGGTTCTGTTTTCTTCTCTTAGCTTCACATGGACTTCATCTCACATCGACAGAAACATCCTGCTAGTCTTGACAGGACAGCACGTGGAGATGTTTGACATTGAGTTTCGTGAGCTCTACGCCATCTCAGAGGAAGTTAATTTATACAAGGAACTGGGCATTGCTAACCCGTTCCTCCTTGGAATTGGGAAGCCAGGCTTTCATTCCTCCACCGTGGCTCGGAAGTTCATTAACCCAAAGTATGGTTTAGTAGCAGGGGCAACCCGTGGTGATATGATGCTCTGGGCTTCACGGCACAGGCAAGACAATCAGGGGAACATGGAAAAGGAGGAAACAAGTGAGTCAAAGAAACGGTTAAATCAGTTCCTGAATGACTTAGTCACATTGGAGCAAGTGTTCCCAGAAATAGATCCACCTCTGGAGAACTTGAACAAGCTGAATCGAAGCCCTCAGAAACTGTTGTCCCGGCTCCACATGGACCTGAAAAATAAATCCAAATCCAGAGAGTCCATTCGTGACATAAAGAAGGAAGATGCACAGAGCAATGCAAAGCAAGGGAAGCGGTTTGCCAGTGGGCTTTTCAGTCGCAAGGCCAAGCGCTCTCCAGGCTCAAGCATTGAGGCCAATTCTTTTGCCAGTGAAGGACATTCAGGAGAAGACCTTGGGAACATGAAACTGGAATATGAGAGGCTCAGCATTGGCCACGCTAGTGTTCGGAGCACTGAAGGCAACTCAGGTAAAACCTTTTACCAGCATACTCTGCTTTCTGTGTTCCTTGCTCTGAGCTTGGCTGATTGATGCAAGCATACCCACTATAGGCACTTGTGAGTAGATCCTCCATTTCCTCTGAATCAAAATAAGCAAGAACAAAGGGTGGAAGTTGTATCAAAAGATACAGGCAATATAAGTTGGAAGCAGTTTAATGGCAGTCTTACTGTAAGGTTGGTACTTCTCATGTGGATGTTTCTTGTACTTTTGAGCAGCAAAGGGAGAGAAAGGTGAACTTTGCCTTGTGTAAAACAGTGCTCAGTCCATGAAGTGCATTTGCCCAATAAACAGCAGCACTGTGTTCTCTATGGTAGTGGCTAGCAGGCCACAGACAGATTTTCAGTGTAATCCCTTCCTTTTCTCATTAGAGTTCATGCAGGTATATTTCCTGTGACAAATTCCTGGTGGAGAAAAGAGGAAAATGTGTTGAGGTGAGGGCACAAGGATTGAAGGAAAGGGTGCGAGTCTTTTTAATTTGCTCCTTTACCACCTTCTGAAATGGAGGAGAAGCCGGCTTCATGAAAATAGAAGCTACAAAAAAGTAGGTCACTAGATCTCAACTTTTCTCTCTTTGCTAATGCATGATTGATATTTTCATTAAGTCCTTCGAAGGCTTCAGTCAGTTGAAGATACAGATGATAAAGATTTCTAATGGGTTATGGGTTCATAGCTAACTCCCCAACATTTTACATGTTTTGTGAGATTGAAGTAAATCTTTGGACTATTCACCCCGGTTGTCTTCCTCTCCGTGAGCTGCTTTGGGTGTCAATACATCCTGCACCATCAGGAAAATAAACTAATTGCAAGGAGAAAATTTCTCCTCCACTTGTCTGGCCAGAGACCATTCTGTGCTCTGATGAATGCAAAATGCAGATGTAGAGAGACTGAATTCCTTTGCAGTTACCATGATATGAAATGGAAAGATGTTCTTTTGGGACCAAGAAGAAAAGCAAGGTATTGGGATGGTCAACAACAATGATTAATTAGGTTCCTGGAAATATTTCTGGCTAAATGAAGGACAGGCTCAAAAATGCCAAATGAACACAAGAAAGAGGAATTGTAAGAAGGAATGGCTAATTTATTTAAGACTGTAGTAGATCTATTTTAGAATCTGCATTTGGCATTTGGGGAGGCAGAAGTAAACCCTGGTCCAAAGAGGTCCTCTCTCCAAGTAAGTCTTGAGCACAGACATTATGTGCTGATGGGCCCCATTCCTCAAAGCCAGGAAAAGCAAAATCAGTGAGGACCTGTGGGGAGATGTATGGGCATTTCCACTAGCAGGAATGGAGCCGAGTGCTTGCACTACCCTCTAGTGACAGAAGGAGAGAATTGTGTCATCTCTGATTCATCAGCACTTTGCATATCAGAGATTCTCACTGTCACCTGTTTCAAAGCAGCCAGCCTGGCATTCCCACAATGTCCTGATGAAATCAGGCCCAGCTTCAGGCACGAGAGGTTGATGTCTTTGGCTGGACAGTGGGGCACTGCACCCTGCTGGGGCATTGCACCATCCAGGCAGCAGGGATGTCCCTGTTCCTCCTAACACAGTGGATCTGTGCCAGACAGTCTGATGCTTGGTCTAGACCATTTCCACAAATACATTACCATGCCATTATGTTCAGGTTTTATTTATTGCCACTGTTACTTCCTGCAGACTGCCAACTCTTTCAGTAAGGGGGAAGGAAGAATTGAGAACAGGTCCAGGGAAAATGCTGTGGTCCAGCACACCAGTCTTCGCCTCTGCTTTTTCTGACCTGATAAATCTTTCCAATGAGTCCTTGCCAGTATTTTTGGTTTATGCAAATTGAGAATGTCTGTTTATGGTGACACTGGGAGACTCCATAGCTTTTGAAGTAGAGTGTAAGTAGACTTTGTCCATCTGGTGTCATCAAAGGCTGAAGGAAGATCATGAATTGTGAGTTGCTTTTGAAATAAATCACTTTCTTATGAGAGAAAACTTCTCTATCTAATAGTCCCAAAGTGGCATGTGAGCAGAGATGGTAGAGGGCACATTAGATAGATGGAGACTCATGAGGAACAGAAAAGGATTCAATAAAAAATTCTTAAACACAGCCATGGAATAGAGTTCCAGCCTCAATATAAAGATAGGAGACACTTTGTTCTTGGGTAACTTTACGGCTGACTTAGTTTTAAAAGTTTAAGTTGTCTTTGAGCAAAACTAGTAAAAACTGGTGCTGTGATATTCTGGGTGACAGAGGGGAGGTAAGAAATGGAAATGAAAGAGAGGGTACTTGGTATGCAGGCAGGTTAGGATGCAATTATTCAGAGCTTCACGGTTTGAAATAGCTGCCCTTAGCTTTTGTAAAGATTAAACAGCACACTTAAGCCCCATGGGCCTGCCTGTGCACACATCCTCCAAAGTCACTATTAATTCTCTAGCACCGCAGAGACACATCCCACCTTGCAAATGCATGGAAAGACCAGATCCACACCCAAGTAGCTCATAGAGTAGTTGAAAGACATTATTCAAGCAGGCTAAAAGTCAGATTCAGTCTTGTAGGAGCAAATGGTGATGAAGAGAATCTGAGCTGGGAAGGGAAATGATGGAAGTGTGTGCTGTGATGGAGTCTGAAAATCTGATGCAGTTTTTACAGGCTGGAAAAGGGTTCCTATGAGTCAGAACTGGGACTCTGGAAAATACAAGGGCTCCAGATAGAAAGTAATGTCCCAAACTAAGTATCTGAATTAACACCCTGAGGTGTTGTCCTGGCACATGGCAAGTTGTACTTTGTCTTAAAAGGTTTTCTCAAACCACATCATGAAATTATCAGAACTTCACTGTATTTCACTGGTGCCTGCTGAGGAACATAAGAACCTGACCAGAATCTTGTTAATTTTAAGCTGGTGCTGGGCAGACTGTGGTGCTGGGCAAAGACAGTGACCTCTGTGTGCAGTTTCTGGGAAACACTGCAAAAGTCTGAAAGCTGTGTGCCTTCAGAAGGTGCAGACTTTTTGGTTAGTGTTGTCCTTTGGAAGAAGCAAAGTGGGCTTGCTCAGAAGGGTCTGCTGTCCTGAGGTGCTCCGTGCATTGACTTCATTCCTCATGAGCAGTGGTTGCAAAATACACACCCTTAGTAGGAGGATTTTGTGTTTCAGTTTTGTGTGCTTCTTGCAACAAAAAATGGGATTTACACTGGTCACTGCAAAGGCATTGAAATAGCTGCTTGGTTATCACCAGCATTTTTCAGCCAAAGTGAGGTCATGGAAGGGTGGTAACTGGAATTTTCAGCCTCTTTTCTAAAGAGAAAGAGAGAAATGTTGTTGGGTACATAAAAGGAGGATGTTTGCTCTAACTGTAGTGGGATATGTAGAAAAAGGTCAAAAGACAAGATTAGAAAGTGACAAGAATAAAAGGGCTGGGCATTGAAACTAAGCAGAGACGCACAGATATCTTTCAAAAAAAGCATGAGGGTCTTGAATGTGATACAGACAGGGAAGGAAAGAGGGTGGGGAGGAGATAGGAGTAATGATAACAATAACATGCAGGATGTGTCAGAGGGGGACAGGTAGAATGAAATGCCACAGGGAGATGTGGGGAGGAGGCAGTAGCACACAGAGCAGCCACAGAAGTGGGGGCAGGGTGCAATGCAACCTCCCAGGTGAACATCAAGAAGATGCAGTGTGGAAGAAAGTGGAGAGAAAGAGGGGGAGAAAAGAGAGCTCTTCTCTTCCCCATCACCTACAGGTAAGGGCAGCATTGATCTAATACCCACAAGCATGAGAGTGACATTAAAAATTATTCACTTGAAGCCCAGTTCAGAGGCAGTGCTTGAGTTGAATGCTCCCTAAAATTAGCAAGGCTGAGACTTCTCAGTAGCAAGTCACCATGACCTGTGGCAGTTTTCACTCTGAACTGGCATCTGGCTCCGAGTGCTTGGGAGATGCACATGTACCTTCCTTCTGTACAAATATATGAGTGGGGCCTGCCTGTGCTCAGAGTGGTTCCAAGCCACGTGGCAGCCCCTGTCAGTCCCTGCTGCCCTGGGCCAGAGTCATGCAAGCTTTACTGAGCTCAGCTGAGCTCCCTTACTTGCAAAAGCCTCTGAACACACTTTTGTACAGTGCTTGAAACAGATGTGCTGGGGCATCCAGATCAACATCTGTCTGTAATGATGGACACCAGAGAGAAGTGCAAGCATTGAAAGGTACAGATACTGGGAGCAGAAGAAATTCATAGAGTAAGCAGTGAAAAAACCTAGGATTATAAAAAACTCTAGGCAGCATACTCTGCCACTTTAGTGAGAGACCTTGATGCCTTGGGATTTGTCTTGCAAAGGCAGTGGTGGAAACACTGGCACTAGAGATGTTTGAAACAAAATGTGAAAAAAAAAAACTCCACTGAGAATGTGTGTGGGTATCAAATGAATGAGATGACCTTGGGTTTTCAGGGTTTTTTCCATACCTCACTCTTTTGAAAACTCACCCAAGGCATGACCAGACTATTCATCAGTGCCAGCTGGGACCTAATGAAGCTGGACTGGGTACAAGCCAAAGCCTAGAAATACTTCTCCAGTGTTTTTCTCTACAATATACTCTGCATTTGATCTTATTTTAATGTTTCTTCATTTCACTGCAGCAGAAAAAAAAGCCATGAGAGAGTGCAGAATAATGTAGGTGTAAAACAAGGTGTATAGTAAAAAATGAGAGTGAAGCATGAGTCCAGACTTTATCCAGGGCTTATTTACTTAACATTAACGCTACTTTAACTTCTTTTCCTTCCAGGTAACCTGAATCCAAACTCCACTATGAGCGATAAAAACAAACAATCTACCTGTGTGTTATCTTGATTGGGAAGGATTGTCTGGAGAACTAAAGACTGAATCACAAGCTGGAACAGTAACTTCTTGATTGATTTTGAACCTACAGCCATATCCTCATGCAGTGATCTGTAAAGCCACTGCAGGTCCTGGATGCATCTGGCACCCCTGGCTAAAGCACATTTACTGGGTGATGAACAGACTTTGGATAGTCGGTCCCTTAAATGAGGGTTAGTGATGAATGTATTAGTCCATATGTCTATGTGCACACATATTTTGTATATAAAAACAACTGTGATGACTGGTCTCAGAGCTTGCTCTGTGCCCAGAGAAATGCAGGAGATTTTCTGACTTACTTGTGCTGCTACTTCAGTCTGTCTGGCTGCAGACTTGGAATCACTGTGTTGCATTGTTTACTCTACTGCACTGCAAAAATGTATTGATCTTACTGGCTGTAAGGCTGAATCCAGTTGAAGTGGCAAATTCTGGGTGAAATAAGGATGTTTACAGACAGTGGAGCAATCCTTTGTCCATAAGGAGTCTTCCTGTAGATTCCTGTTGTCACTGGCCCAGGCAGAAGGGTTTAGCCAACAATAGCCTACAGAGCAGTATCGGAACTGTTTCACGTCACAGATGTAGCAGTCGAACAAAGTGATTTAGCAAGAATGTGGCAAAGAGGAAAAATAGAATATAGGGCAATGTTTAACATAGACTTGAGACTGGGTCAGGAGAAATGCCTGATAAGGGCCTGGGCAGGATCTGGGAGCAATAACATAGACTTCAGTGGCTGTGATCAAATCCTCATTATTGCTAATGCAGCAATACTTTTACCATTCATAGAAACTGAATGATTAAGGAGCACATCTTTGAGGGTTGAAAGAGGAAGCAGAGGAGGCATGCAAGCTTTTCAAGCCTTTCAAATGCTTTTTTTTTTTTTTTTAAGTTAACCTTTCCAGAATCTAAATCATGCTAAAATTGAGAGCTTTGATCCATAAGAAGCATTGTGTGCAATCAGACCAAAGGCCATCTGATCTGCTGTTCTGCCTCTGAGAATAGCCTGTAACAGGTGATCACAGAAGCATAAAATACAAGGCTGGTATATACAGAGGTCTTTCTCTGACACCATTCCAGCAGTCTATGGATTTTCTCAGCTTTCTGGCAGTTCCTTCTGGACCTGGTCTTAATGAATACACTTGTCCCTTTCTAAAAATCCTTTTTTACTTTTGGCCTTTAAAGTGTCCTGTGGTAACAAACCCTAAATTCAATGCAGGTACAAAAAAGAACTGTTGTCAGGCTGTTTTAATAGTTTCCTTGATGACTACCTCCTAGCTACTATGGGATCTGACTGGCATTTCTCTCCTCTTGTTCACTATCATTTTTCCACTTCTGCTCACTAACAGAGTGGATAAACAGATTGTTTTTGTCTCTACAGTGGGCAGATTGACATTTCACTCTGCTTTCTTGCCATTTAAATTACATATCCTGCTGTCATAAGTAAATCCTCTTGTGATACCTAAAAAAATTAGATCCTAGTTATTAGAAGAGACCTGAAAATTAACATGCCTACTTGCCAAAAAAATATTTAAACTTCAGAAAAACACAGGTTTAGTTTTCTTGCTTTCTGTTTAGAGAAACCATCTGGGTTTTTAGCTGCACAGCAAATGCACAGCAAATTCACAGCAAAGGCAATTGATGCACTCCCAACACAGAGGCAGCTGATCGAAAGACTCTTTCAGGTGCTGGGTTGCAGTAGAGGTTGTTAAACTCAAACAGCTGTTTGTAGTTGATGGTAAAATGCAATTGATTGATTCACTGATTGATTAATTGCCTTTCCTTGAAATATATTTAATTTGAATGGCAAGCAGGTCTATTTTACTCTATTTACCCTGCAGAATGTCTTGAGATACTAAAATACCAAAGGTATTGTGCCCTCTGTTAAACATACTCATCCTCATTCCATGGGTTAAATGCTTGCTAGTCTATATAATATATTCTATATAGCCTTCTGGGAATGAGCTGTAGCTTTACAGCTGGGTCTGTCAGCTGATAATATGAGCAGTGTTTCATAAAATTGTTCCTGGTAATGGGGAAAAAAAGGAGGTGTTGGAAATGACACCACCACTTGGATGTAGAAATGATGTGATAGCTGAGTTATCCTGTTGGCTTCATGTGTGTAGCTCACGTGCCTGAAGCTACTCACTGTGTTTGCAGGATTCTTGAAAGTGGCATGATTTTGCCATACTTTGGTTACCACTCCGAAGATGTCTGGGAGACTTCTTTTCTCTCCTTGTATTTATTTCACTTTGTTAGCAAAGATCAGATATAAATTTATTAGGCTGATGTTGTTCCACTTTTTGTTCTGAAAAGAAGTGTCATCTGGTGCTTCCTTTTCCTCCCAGGCTTTTAAAATACTTATTTTTTAAATTGTGCAATAGGTTAATTAACTAATTAGCACCATGTTGATATATATGGTCAGGTTTTCCAGGAAGTCCTTTATCTCCTTGTTGCTTCATCCTGGGTGACTTCACAAGTAGTCCAAGAGGCTGATTTCACTTGTCCTTCCTTTCCTTCTGTGCTTACGCATTAGTGTGCTTTACTTTCTCTTCCCTATGGTGGATGTCAGAGCTCTTTTCTTTAGCCTGTCAACTAACAGGATATCCTTTCCAGAGAAAGTCTCTCATCTGCTTGTCTTCTTTGTTGCCACACCAGTTCCTGAAAGGTAATGTTCACTTGTTTTCAGATTCTTTCCATGGAAGTCAGTCTCATGCCTTGACTCCAGGGGCTAGTAGAATTCCTAAGGCTTATCACACACTGCTTAATTACTTAATTTGAGAGAACAAACTTGCTTTTTTGCATGATATAAATCTGCTCCTTAAACTCAGTATGACTCTGAGGACGCACACAGCCTTGTTGATCCAGAGTGGAGGTTTCAGGCTCTGGTGGAACTAGTTCTTCCCTGAAGATAAAATCTGCTGAAGTTGAGCTATTTACCTGCTTCTATGGCAACAGAAGTGAGTCTGTGTGAGGTGACCACATTTATTTTGACTAGTTTTTGCTAATTGTGGTTCTTGATGAGCGCTAGAAACCTGGGGCTGTGACCCATACAATGAACCTCTCTTGCTCTCCAGATAAAATGTGGTTGGCAGTGCTGGGGGTCACAGGGGCAAAGAGCAGTGCTTAGGAATTGTGTTGGAAGCCTGCCAGCAGAGGTTGAAGGTACAGCAGTCTTCAAATAAGCTGTCATTTGGTGCTTGCCCAAGATGTCCCCTCTTGTAATCAAGTCACCAACCTCCTGAGGGGGTGGGAATGGTTCTGTTGCTACTCAAAAGAGCCAGATTAGCTCTCTTTGGCATCTGTATCCTGACCATGCACAATCCCAAGAGGACGCCTGTCCTCTGGATCTCTTTCCCTCTTTGGCTGGTCTGTGTGGAGCACCATGGGGCCTACAGCTGTGGTCCTGGTTTTGGACAGAAAGTAACAGCCCTGGGGCTCATGGCTCTCATGTTCTGGCCTGCAGTGGTGAGTGGTTCAGAAAGAGCCACTTGGCTGAATGTGTGCCTTCTGTGTTTCTTTTGGTATGAGTTTGTATATTTAATGTATATGTGTCCAGTTAATTATGTGGGAGACCTTTTCTAAGTCAAACAAATAAACTCTATACTGTGTTACATTTAGGTACTGTGTTCATGGTGTCCTTTTAATTTCTCTCCTACAGTTCCTGGACTTGGGGCCTTTTTCTTGTTTATTTGTCAAGAACCTGTACTGTCTGGATTAGAGCAGGTTTCTGTGTGACTCGTGAACTTCTTTGGTCAATGTTTGGTGGTACTTGTTAAAAGAAATGTGGGCAGCTAAATTCTCCACAAGTTCAGTGTTTTGTGGCTTTGAGTACCTTAAGAGAGACTAATTCATTTCTGCTTTCCTGCTGCTGGAGTAGGCTGCAGCAGATGTCCACTTCAGTTGTTTGAGGTTTTTTGTTGTTGTTGTTTCGTTAGTTTTTGTTTTGTTTTGTTTTTTTAAATTACATTGCAGCTGAAATGTGTCTTGCTGCAGCTATAAATGCATCTGACAAAGTGCCACCTCGGTTTTCCTTGCCATCTTTCTTATATAATTTGTACCCATCAGCAATGACATTTAATTTATGAAACTGAGTCCCTGTGCTACATTTCAGTTTTACCTGCTACAATGTAATCCTTGACATTTAAGTAACTCACAGTCTCTTGTTTCCCATGCTCCCTTTGTTTGCGTGTACAAAACCCCATTTTAAAATTCCTGACCATGTTTCAGAATAAATCCAGCCTCTATTTTACTTTTGGGCTTTAGGGTACATAAAAAAGTATTTGCAATAAACAAAATCTTCATCTTTCAGTGTTTTAAATCCATGTAGCAATTGCATTTGTACTGTTTAAGAGGAGTCTGTCAAATGCAAGCTTGTTTTATAGAGTATCTCAGGACTCCGCAGATCCTGAGCTTCTTTCTTTATAGCAATAGCACCACCATGACTTTCTGCCTTTTTTTGTTTTAGGGAGGTTCTCCAAGGAAGAAAGATGTCCTTTCCCTCATTTCTCTGCTACTTCAGTATTACACTCTTGTTTCCTGACACTTTTGTCTGTGCTCTTGCAAAACCAGGGAGCAGTCCAGGACTGAATGACCTCTTTGTGTCTCTAGAACTTATGTCCCCTGTCCTTAGCCCGCTGAAGAAATGCAAATTTGGAAATCCTCATTAATAAGCAAGGCTTAGGAAAAGTAGAGCCAGTGACTGTAGGAACCAACTTGGAAGAGAAACCTATGGATGTAGATGAAATGGTAAAGCCTTTATGCCTCTAGCAAGGCTGGCACAGGCTTACCTAATTCTTTGCACAACACGTATTTCTCATCCTTCTTGCAAGTCTGGGCATGTGTGCTTGGGGAGTTTGGTTACAGAAAACCACAGCATGACATACAGCACTCAGCATCCTAATGTGGGCAAATTTGCAGGGCTTTTCAGCAAGATAAGGAAGTAAGAGAGTAGGTGGAAGTGTCTGCACAAGAACTTAGGGGCACAGTATCTGCTGTATGCTGAACTCATCACATAATGTGTTAATGTCTTGAGTTTTAGAGATGTTTCTAATTCTACTCCTTTCTACCTTTCCAGCCTATCTGTCTGTAATATCAACTTCAGCTTTTCATCTCACTTGTCAGGTTTTATTTTCTTTTTCTAAAACATTAGAAATGTCACTGGTAGGAGAACTGTAGGCATAAAACAGCCCTCCTGCCTGCCTTGGGTAGAAAGCAGCAACTTCTAGGTGACAGAGAGTGCTGAAAGCAATGATTTTATAAACACTGGACAATTTTTAATAGAGGCTGAAATTTCACTGGATGTGTGAAATTGCACATAAACAGGAAAACACAACCAAAAGAATTTGTGCAGAAAGCACAGAGGCAAAACACAACATTCGCATAATGAGGATTGTGGCTATTACAGAGAGCTTGAAACCTAGAACATAAAAAAATGAGAGCTGATTTCAATGCATTTACATCCAGTAGCACAGGGAAGGATGAGGGAGGTCAGGTTAAGGCTATTTCTGTTTGTGATATTGACTGTATTCAGGGGGGCCTTTGTCTTCTTACTTTATTTAAAGCAAAAGAGCTTCTGAGTTGCAAATTTCCAATGTATAAAAAAGAAAAGTATGTTGCACCAGTGGGCTGTGGACTGATCAGCAGTTTGCATGGGCTTGGGGGTGGATTTGGCCCATGCCTGCTGCATGTTGAATGAACACATGTTTCTTCAGCTATTTGATTTCCCAGACTGGAGGGGCTGTTCCAGCAAGGATGCAATGGAGCTTTTCCTAGCTCTCTGCAGTGAGACCAACAGCCAATTGATTGCAGGATGCAGCACTAATATCAAGATGCTACTGCGATACTTTTGTTTAGAAGTGCTCAAGGGTAAGATACATGAGCTAAACGTACATGAGAACATGGGGTAACAAAGGAACAGGAACATGTCTCTGAGATCTGGCTGCTGGAACACTTTGGATTCTGTTTCTCCTGAGCTGGCTACAGACCCATGGCAGCATGGAGAATGGGGGAAAAATGACTGAGCACACAGGAGAGCAGTCTGCTTACTCCAGGGCTGGATCCTACACCAAGCATTAGAAACAAAGGCTACGTCTTTCACACCACCAGCGTGAGTGGAATAGGAATGTCAGTTGTCTCTGACAGCAGGGTTGCAGCAGCACAGGTCTGGGGTTTTTACACATTTGGGATTGTGAGGAGTATAAATGTTCTAGCTGAGGGTTTATAGAGGCAGACCCATGTGTCTGACGTTACCCCTAGGATGCAAGAAAAGGTAAGTGCTGCTCCTTGGTTAGAAAGGGCAGAACCCTATTTGCCCCTTCTTGCATTGCTTGGTGGGTGTTGTGGTTAAGAAATAACACAGCAGGGGCTATTTTATTATTGTTATGCTCTGGCTTTCCTGAAACTTCACTACTAGTGTAGAGATACCAGGGATGAAACTTTTTTTGGAGGCGATGCTTCCACAGAGAAAGATTATTTAAAAGAAAAAGCTAGTTCCCTGAGAAGTTACAATATATTTGGTGAAATTGTGTGAAACTTTAACATGTAGGTGCTAGACAACCTTGGGAAAAGGGCACTTGCTTCAAGTGTTTGAAAAGAAAAGCTATTTAAACTTTGAAGGAGCTATTGGTTTTATTGTTGCAATATTTATGATCCTCTCTTTATAGGTCATGCAACCATTTCCTTAGTTATCCTTAATCTCCTACCAGAAAATCTTTCCCGTGGCTGACAGTCTCCTTGTACTGAGCACTTGCACTACAGAAACAGAAAACAGCAAATCTAAACAAAGAGTGATCATCTATAGCTGCCTTGCTAAGTGCACAGCACATCTGCAGAAGGATCAATTGCTCTGATTTAGCACGGCCATTAGTGACATTTTGCCACTGAAAGGAAGAAAATGTCTCTGTTTAGTGTCCTGAGGTATAACAGCAATAATCATAGACATTAGAAATGGGAAAGGTCACTAGGTCGTCTAGTCCATTGTCTCAGTACAATGCAAGGCAATTCACCAATATAACTTTTCTAGGACTTGGTAAATTGTGCTACCACTCGTTTTATGTTCTCCTTCAAAGTCTAACAAATCTCATAGGAAGGAAGTTAAAAAATAACTTTTTGGAGAGCTACAGTAGGCGGGTGTTCTGATGGACATTGCACTGAAATAATGACCTGTCTCCTAGTTTATCAAAGCACCTGCCATTGCCCTTTTACAATGAGGACACTGTAATATAGTCACTTCCTTTGTTCTGTATTTATGACTGCAGCATTTCAACAAATCAAAGTTTTCTGGAAGGAAAAGTTGGGACTACCTCTACTGGTTTCTCACCAATTTCTACACCACTTTTAAAGATGTTGATTCAGCCACAGAGCTAAAGTTATGCTTCTGCAAATTAATTTCCCTGCACCCAGTGGGGTTACTCTGGTTTTAAACTGGAGTTACTGACAACCCAGTATGACCAACAGCTTCCTCTTTGCATCCAAGGAGACAGACTCACAAGAACAAAGAGAGAGACAGACAAGCACAGGCGCCAGCTACAGATGCTGCACCCTGCAGCCAAAATGAGGGTGTTGTTCCAGGCAGGTTCCATCTTGTTTCAAAATCTTCCACATAAGTAGTGCTTGGTATAAGTAATTGGGAATTCACCCATGCACAGCAATGTTGTTAACATGAGGACACCCTTGGAAATGCTGTAGGGTGTTTGCATTGAATATTGCTGCAAAAGCAATTGCTGCAACAGAAAGTCTTCTGGAGGAGTTGGGCTCTCTCAATAAACACAGTTTCCCTGTCTTCTTGAATACCCTTCTGGTCTGGAATATCTTGGAAAAGAAGATATTGTATGCGTACTTACCTTGCTCTTTGAGCATTAGCACTACCCTGTGGAAGCAGGACCACAGGTTGCAACAGATACTAGGCCTGGATCAGGCTCTGTGAGATCCTCAGTGACAATAATCAATCCAGCAGCAGAAATTAAGTGTGGTCTAAGCAGAGGAAGAAAACAGACTAGAACTGAGCTGCTGAGGGCCCTTGAGAGGGAGCACACTTTCTTTTTAGCAAGGTCTTTGAATCCAGAACTGCAGTCATAATAGAACATTTTAGTCTCTTTCAGGAAAAAAAAAAAAAAGAAAATTAGCCTCAATATAATGTTGACTTTCTTCTACCAGTCCAAAAATCTCTTTAGGGCAAGACTAGGAGAAAAGCCCTGGGTTTATCTGAAGTGAGGAAGAGAGAACCTGGTGTTTTTAGAAGGGCCATTTGTGCTTGATGAAATCCACTGGAATTTTGATCACCTTTTCTTCCTCATGCAAAAAGAAAATAGGACAGTGGACCAAATACTGTTGTTGCCCCTGAGCAAACGTGTCTTTTTTCTCCAGTGGTGCCTGCACACAATTTATCAATGTGTCCAAAAATATCATCTCCCACTACCAGGAGGTCCAGTAATTGTTCCCAGGCGTGGTCCTGAGGGCTTTGCCCACACAGCCCTACCTTGAACTCCCAGGAACTGATCCCATGGCAGCCAGGGGAAGCTGCTGGCAGATTTCCCTTGAGGAGGTGACACAGAAAGCCATACTCACAAACCTGGGTTGAGTTTGCTGCTAACTGTTGCAGAAGCAGAGCTGGGAGGACAGTGAGTGAGTCATGGGGTTTGCAGGTAATCAGCTTTGAGTAGTAAAGAAAAAAGAGCTTGGCTCACCCAGCGTGGCTGCTCTTTGTTCCCAAGCTGCTGGAGGCAAAATCATGGGAACAGCTCCTGCTGCCTTCCTGAGGGTTCACACCACCTCACACAGGGTGACCCTGGGCCATTTGGCTTCACAGCTCTTCCTCCTGGCACTCACAGCCCACTGCTGTCATCATCTCCCTTCTGCCTCCCCACACAGCTCTCTGCAGGGTCCTGGCCAGGGTCACCCTGCAGCTGATGGGCGAGGAGAGAGCGCAGCTCCAGGGAGCTCTGTGTGAGGACAGAACACGCCCTTCTGCACGCATCCACGATCCAAGAAACCTCCCAAAGAGCTTCCCACTCCCTGCCACATAAGATCCCCACGTTTTTCCCCACCATCACCTTCATTCTGTAATCACATTTTTCTATGAATCTCAATTTTATCATGTCTTTCAGCAGATTTTTTCCTCTGATTTACTGATGATGCTCCCTTCCAGAATTTTTCTTGGTTTTTGTCCTCGGGTCCTGCCACCCTGGACTCTGGCTCCTTTGCAAGTGTCAATGAGCTGTCCAGTTAAAACTCAGGTATTCATGGAATTTCTGGTGAGTTTTTTGTTGTTTTGGTTTTTATAAAAATCTAGCTGGATGAAACACCAGGATTGGACGCTTTGGGAAGGAAGCTGTGAACGGGGAATAATATAACCACATTCTAAAGTGTATGACACTACAAATAGTTGTACTGTATCTTTGGATCCTAATCAAAACTGATAGTAACTTTTCTGGTTTGGAAGGGGTTTGGGGGGGGTTGTTTGTTTGTTTTTTGGTTTTTTATGGTTTTGTTGTTGGTTGGTTTTCGCCTGGGCTGCCTGGAGGAGGCATAATTTTCCGCATATTAGAAAAGGAAACTTTACTTTTCCTCCTCAGGTTTTCTGCCCTGCATTCTGCACAGTCCATTGCCCCACCCCACAGCAACTTTTCAGTCTGTCCCCCGCTCTGCAGGTGCTGTCCTTGTTTCCTCATCTGCTTTTCTGGTAGAGCATTATTCCTGCTCACTGTCTGTGTCCAGCTCAGCAGACCCAAGGAAGGCAGACGCTTTGCTGTTGGTGTTGCTTTCAGTGCTGCTGACAAGTGCAGACAGCACTGTGCTTTCCTGCTAGGGATAGTTTCACTCCCAGACTAAGGAGAAATGGCAGCCATTCTGCTTGCTTTGATCTCATTAATAATAAAGGACAACGGGAGCCCTTTTGAATATGAGGAAAAAGCTCGAGTTAAAAAATTAAACAGCATACTCAATTAATTTAGAACCACAGCAAAGCCTTGGAAAGCTGCCATCTTAAATCACTACACAGATGCAACTCCCAGAAAATAATAATTATAATAATCTAAGAAATAAAAAATAATCCTGTGGTCTTGCTGTGCTAATAAGAGTTTGCTATAGAAGGACAGGTGGGAGCTTTCCCCAGCATCAGTATTGATCATACCTGTGTGGTATTTCCCTTTTGCAAGAGCAAGGGCATATGTATCTCTCCTGTAGCATAGGGAAGGAACTAGCAGGAATGTGCCCAGCCCTCTTTTTTCTGCAAGACCTGATTTTTCTGTTGGGATGGAGCTGGGTGACATAAATGGGTACACAAATGATGTTATAATTTTACCTATTGATACTTTATTTTCCTTTTAGATTCAGCTAAAGGGGACTCAAAACAGTTTTGCACAGGCTGCTACTGATGTTGAGTATCATAGCTCCAACCAAGTTGGTGGAATGGGAATGTTAAAAGTTAATTAAAATCTTGTCTGAAGAGCTGCACTACTTCTAGCCTCAGCATAACTGCTAGCTGATAACTCTTATACACATGCTGGTTCACTTTCAGGACTGAAAATAGTGGGAAAAAAAGGCAAAAAGAGACTGTGTAAAAGATTACAATATTTTTCAAAACATTTTCCTAATTTTCTGGTTTTTTTCATTAAAGAACCTCCACATGTTAGCATTGTTTTGCTGAAAATAGCTGTATTTAAAATAGCTTCAAATAATGTTAATGAAGCATTGTTTTAATTTTGCCTCCAGGAAAAACAAAATGAACTCATACCATGAATTATTCTCTATTTAAAACCACTGCCATCGTGTTAACAATTTTTCCCCTTTAGCTCTGGGCTGACAAAATTCTTTCTCCCTTTTCCTTTGAACAATATAATGTGAGCATGACAGCAAAACAAACTGAAACTTCTGCTAAACACTTTGCCCAAGACATGCATAAACTGCTCTTGTTTCTACTGCAGTTGCACGTCTTTCCTGGGTATGACACATAAAAATAGGTAATGTCAAAATAAGCCTACTATATTAAGAACAGTTAGAGATGTGGAGGTGTCTGACTGGGACTTAAAGCTCAGGTCCTGAGCACTTACAGTCATTAAAGATATTTTTACAGTTTTTTGTAAAGCAGGAATGTTAGCACTAGTCACGTGACTAACATACAAATTTGAAAATTACATCTGACATCTCCCTAATTTCCTCTTGCTATTTAACTTAATTCTAGTATTCATTACTTTCTTTTTACTTAAATTGCTCTTTTGTGTTTCTTCTTTGCTGTTATGGGTGGCTTAGAAAGGAAAAATAATTGCGTTGAAATCTGCTCTATTTTAAACACAAATTCCTTTTTTCTATCCTGATCTTTACAGCTCCCAGGCATATGAAGTATTACTTCCTCTCTCTTGCTTGTTCCCTGAAAAGTTCCATGAAGAATGCACAAGAATGGCTGAGAAAACTTCTCACCACTCAATTGAAGGAAATAGGAAATGCTGAATCTCTAGCACGTATCTCTGCTGAAAGCAGTTATTAGGATAAATATTTTTAAATAAGGATAATAGGTATTTAAACAGGATCAAAATCTTTGTAAATATTTGTGTTTTATTCCCCTCATAGATTGGTGCCATATGCCTGCTGAAACTTCCCTGAAGTCTTCTAAGAAAAGGATGGATTATAAAGCAGCTTCCAGGAGAAAGATGTAAGTAAGAAAATAATCTAATCAGCCTGTGTTTATATAAAACAAAAGAACATCAATTCTTTTATTACTTTTTCTATGAATCATCTTTTAAACAATGGCAATCTTCTTTTTCAGTGCTGCCTGCATTTTAGACACAGTACAGCATTGTGTCATGTTAAATGTTACATTTCACATGAAAACACTTAAACATAGGACACCATAAAGAGCATCAGCACGCAGTTGACTATGGCTTTCCAAAAAGTAACCTTTATCTTAATCACCATGCAGGTAAGTAGTTGGGTCCTTTCCCACAAGACAGCTGCTGCTTAGGGCATCCAAAGCAGATAAAAGGGCAGGGTTAGCAAAGGTGTTTTCTAAAAATATCAGTAGTTTTTAGTGACTGACTATCCAGAGTTCATTCAGGTACATTGATTAAAAAACCTAGCAAGCCTATAAATGTTGCATTGTGAAGCATCATCCTGTCCCAGTCCCTCCCAGGTGTGCCAATACCTTCTCCCTTCCCCTCCCCCTGCCTCCTGCTGAGAGCTGCCCATCAATCTCAACAGGCAGCAAGGCCATCATCTGGTGAAGTTCAAAAGATGCCTCTCAGCCCTTGGGCCACTGGCCTAGCCAGGTGTCATTGTCCCCTGGTTGGTGGGATCCCTACCCCTTCCCTCCCCCTTTCCCCGGGCTTAAAAGGACACTGAGACCATGCGGTTGGTATTCTGTTGGAAGCTGTTACAAGATTCAGAGATCTGTGACCCTGGAATAAAACTCTGGATTAAACCCTCCGGCAGAATCCATCTCCTTTTCCTCTTCAGCATCGCCTAAGGCCTTTCCACCAGAGGTAAAACTGAGTTCCTGCTTGCCTGGACTTGTTCCAAGTGCCAGCTGCAACATCCAGCCAGCCAAAGGTGTCTCTGAGGTGAAAACACCACAGTTGCCACTTCTGGTCAAGCAGCAAGGGCCAGACGAGCCCAGGCATGTTCCATCCGGTAATATTGGGATCTTATTCCAATATATAAAAAAATCATGTCATGGAACTTTTTGAAATAATAAACCAGTGTCAAAAGCCCTGATTACAAATTCCAAATATCAAAGCTGTTTCTAAATTATTGTCCTCTCTCATTCCTGCATCCAGAATTGTCCTAAGCTGGCAGCACTCTGTTTGTTTAGAGAAGTACCTTCATGCAGGCTTTTTCTAGATTGCCTCCCTGTCAGATGCAGTATTTATAATAAATAATTTTAAGAAAGAAGAGATGATGTATTTTCATAACCTAAGAGTGAAAAGGCTGTGGATTGACCCCAACTCTGAAGTCTGTCTTGTCTCTCTGGCTGCCGTCTGTGTGAGGTTTGATATTTGGGATGTCTGCAGGCAGGGTCCCAGCTTGTTTCTGCAGTAGCAAAAGTGAACACTTATATTGCAGTGAGACCACTCCCCGAAGCTATAATGGTTTTTCTCATCACTTCTCTATCAGAAAGGAAATACTTTCACCCCAAAGAAATCCAACCTTTCCCAGCACCTGGGAAGGCAGCACAGTGGTAGTGTAATACTGACACCCAGTGGATGAAAAAATGCACTGTAACTGTCCAACTTGGTCCTGTTTTTGGATAGGATTGGTAGTGGGGAGGTATGAAAAAACAGGAAGAACTATTTTGTTCCTGAGCGTTTGGGCTTTATGAGAACCAGAACCTGTCTGGGAGCTGTGATTCCTTCCAAATCCACAGGTGAACCTGGGTGGGAAATCCTGAGTCATCCATTTTAACTTCAGACAAACCAACAAAAGCTGCTTGCTTTCTACAGCTCGAATTTGTTTTGTAGTGTGAAATTACAGGGACAATGGAGAGTGGTATCTTTTGCTCCTCCAAAATTGAAATATCTGGTTCCCTAAGCTTGTGCAAAATAAATCATATTCCTTTACCTGCTATATGCACACCAAAACCCTGACCAAAACATGGGAAGAAACACTCACAAAAGAAGACCAATAAGGGGAAAGAGAATTTAAGGAGGGAAATTATTTTATCGGTTTTTTACTTATGGCAAAGACAAGGTCAGCATCTTGGACAAATCTTTCTTTCCCAAAGCATGCAACCTGTACTCTTGGTGTATTAGTGATTTCTGCTTACAACATGAAAATTCCATGTGGATAGACAGGATACAGACAGTTCTCACACACTGAAAAAACATTGAGGAAGAGAGGCAAAGTGCATCCAAAAGTTGTATTACTAATTCATATTGATTTATACAGAGCCTTTTGTATTCCTTACAGCAACACAGTAACAAGTATGTGCATATCCAGTACGAAATCTTATTCATATTAATGGGGCGCTCTTCCCACCAATCAATGTAAAAATCAATTACCATTACTGAACGGAGAAGCCATCAAAAGATTCACTGCTCTTTGCTGGCTGGTGTAGTCTGAGCGTGCAGGGATCTTGTCTGCTGTCCGTGCCCCCAGCACACGAGGCTCTGCTGTGCTGGCAGCTGTGCCTCCTGCTGGTGACTAACCTGTGAAGGCTCTGTGGCTCTTCCAAGACAAGAGCACGTTTTCCCCAGACACCCACAGACCCGTTCACTAAGGTGACAGGCACATCACATCCCTAGAGTTCTGTGTTCAGCTGCTCCAGGGCTCTGCTGATCAGGTTGTAACAGGATTCTCTCGAGGAGATCAAATGGAAACATTGCACTGGCTTACAGCCCTGGGCGAGGTCAGGAAATGACACTCACCAATGGAACTGCAGCCCTCATATATGCTGGAGAATAAGGAGAATGAGCTCGAGCGTAGAAATTAGGCACAAGGAGAACCTCTGGCTCCCAGTTTATCCTCCACGGGCTTCTGCTATCCATCCACTCCCCTCAGTGCTGTCTCAATGCTCCTCTGGCCCTGCCTTCCGCTCCGCTAATCCTTGCTGCCATGCAGTTCCCGCTTATGCGCCTCCCGATTTGTCCCCGTCGTTCTGCGCTCCCGCGGTGCTGCCGCCCTCCCGCCCTGCAGCCCGGGGCCAACGCTGCTCATCGCGGCCTCCCCGCCACCTCCCAGGGAAGCGTCCCAGGGCCCGCTCCTGCCTCAGCCTCGCACCCCCCCCCCCCCCCCGCAGTTTCTGGCTGAGCCCACTGCAGGAGTAATGCAGACCAGCGGGTATTTGTACGATTGCATTGAGCAATGTCGCCGCGGTCACGGCAAATGCTTTTTCCACAAGTTTTCCCGGCCGCGGGCCCCCGTCACGTGCGCAGCTGCCCGGGCCACGTGGGGCGCGGCGGGCACGCGCCATCACCCCCGCCCACCGGCCTCCCTCCAGGGAGATTGACAGTGAAATCGACCAATCAAAGGCACGGCCCTGCCTTTCCCCACCCCCAGCCTGCGGTTGCTGTGTCATCCGGAGGGGTGACATCAGGGGGCGGTCGGCGGTTGGCTGCGCAGGCGTCAGCTAAACACCAATGAGCTTCGCGAGCTGCACGACTGACACCTCTCCTGCCCAATAGCTGTCGCGCGTGCACGCGGAGGGGCGGGCCGAAGCGGAGATGTCGCTGGGGGCGGCGGGCAGTGTGGCGTTGGTGCCGTGTCGCGGCGCCGCTGAGCGGCCACCGCCGCGGCCATACGCGCTATCGCCTGCGCCTGTCACGGCGCCCCGCCCGTGCGGCCGGCACATGAGTGCGCAAACTGACGTAACCTCGCCTCGGCTGAGGAGGGTCCCAGGGGCCGCCGAGGAGCGTGGCTCGGAAGGCGGGTCTCTGCGTTGTTACGGTGTAACGGGCACATTCCTTCTCTAATGGAGTTGGAGGGTGCGACCCACAGCCCAATCCCTAGGGCGGAAGGGCGGGACAAGCAGAAGCGGGCGAGCGAGTGCCCCATTTAAGGGGCAAATCTCGCAGCTAACTGGCAGAGGAAGAAGGGGCGGGAGCCAGTGAGGGATGTGAAGGGGGGGGCAACGCTAACGGGTGACAGCCAGCAAGTGCAGCCAATCGGTGGGCGTGTAGTGACGCGAAAACCCAATCAAAAGCGCCGAGAGGCGGTGCTCCTCTGTGATTGACGTGCGTCCTGACTAATGGACGGAGAGATACCCGAGACTCTTCCCAATGGGCAGCGTGAAGGGGCGGAAAGGGGAGCGGAAGGAGAGGACGAGCAGGCAGGACGACCAATCAGCGCGGGGGTCGGCGGGGCGCCGTCCAATGGGCGGTACGAGGGGCGGTGCGGGGGCGTGTCCCGGTGTGTTTGGGTTCGTGCTCCTCGGGGGAGGGAGAGACGGCGGCGAGGAAAGTTTGGTTTTGGTTTTTTTTTTTTCCCCCCCCCGGTGGTGTTTTTTTGGCGGCGCAGGCGGAGCGGGGGGGGGGATACGCTTTTCGCAGCTTCTTCGCCTTTTGCTTCCTGGGGTTCGTGTTTCCCGGGCGGGCGGAGCCGCCCCCGGCACTGAGAAGAACGGGGGCTCAGCGCACCGCGGCGGCGCCTCGGCGGTGAGTGCGGGACGGGCCCCCCACCTATTCCCCATCCCGGCTCCCGCCGCGGGACTCCCTGGCAGCCCTCCCCGCCCTGCGGACCCTCGCGCCGCCTCTGAGGGGCCTCTGGCGCCGGGCCGCGGTGCCGCGGGGCGGGGGAGGGACGGGGGGGCCGGGCCGGCGGGAGGGGCCCCGAGCGGCGGCGGCTCAAGGGCGCTGCCCCGGCGGCGGCGGAGCGGCCGCTGCTCCCGCTCCGACCCCGCCGAGCGCCTGTCCCGGGGCACAGCCGGGCGAGCGCTGCCCCCTCCTCGCCTCACGTGCGGCCGCCGTGCGCCGCGGCTGCGCCCCGGTGCCCCCCACCGCCCCCTCCCGCTCCACACAGGGCCCCGGGGGAGAGCCGCCCGCCCGCCCGCCGGATCACCCAGGCCGGGCAGGAGGTACGGCGGCGGAAACACTCCGAGGAGCCCTTGTGTGGATGGGGAAAAAAAGTGCTGTAGTGTGGGGACAGAGCCGACAGTGCGTTGGTGCCACTGCAAACCGCGCTGGATGAGCGGAACGTGATGCTGGTGAAAATGTGTGTGTATATATGATGGGTGGGTGGGAAGAGTGACCGTGCTCAGAGGTGTGTCCTAGGGGAGAAAAAAAGTTTCCCCAGCTGTTTGTAGCAAGATGCGGGAATGTTTGTTTCTGGAGACGCTTCGCTGGCTGTGGATAAGCGCTGCTTGCAGCGTGGTATCTTGCAAGCTCAGATCTGCTTCATGAAAGTGCATGTAGGAGGATCTACTACAGCATACAGCTGAGGCTTGTTGAATAAACCGAAGACTCAACAAAGTGTTTTCCTAGCTAAAGTAGAGATGCGTACTGATGAAACCAGTACTTGTTTTTCCACGGTAACGTTTCACTAACCTTATGAACATTTGTTAAAATACCTCTTTGTAAAGTTAACGTTTTTACAATGCACTAAATACTATTTTTAAATAATGACTTGCTGGAGTTCAGTTTACAACCTCTGCAAAAGGTACGACGTTGTTGACGTCTGCAAACGTTGTCACGTTTACAACCTCTACAAAAGCTGTGACTTTTTCTGCCAAGTAGTAGGTAGGTCTTTGGAGGTTGTACAGCTCTGTATTTGAAAGGTCTGTTTTACCTTGTATTTTCCAGTAATATCGATATCCAGATAAATGGATTTTGGAAATTAGTTCCTGCTCCAAGTGTTGTGGAGGTGATAACTTTGGTTCATAGGGTTATTAAATATGTGCACAAGTTCAAGCAGCTTTGTAGTTAGCTTGCAATGCCCTCCTCTCCTGCGGTGACTCTCTAAGGGTGCAGATTCCATGGAATGTGCTCTGTTGAGATGTGAGTGAATGCTCTCATCTGCTGCATTACCCAAGGCCTCGAGCTAAAAGATAAGCTCCAGTTTTTCTACAGGAGCCCTGGATAGTGCAGGGTCTGCTGGGTAGGTGTATCTCGGGGGAGGGGTTTGAAAGGGGTGACTTTTCGCCTGAGTTTTACTGAGTGCAGATGTAACTTGACAATTCCTCAGTGAAGAAATTGCCCTGCAAAAAGTCGAGGCTGGAGATAGGGGAAGGGAGCCCAGAGGGGTGTTAGCTGTGTTTTAGATTTTCTGCTGTGAGGTTTTGGGGCAGTAAGGTACAGGCGCATCTGTCAGTAGAGAGTAGGTGAAGTCATCATTAGAGATTTATCTTGTTTAGCTATACTGCATGTGTGCTGATGGGCCAAATGTTATTGGGATGCTTACAGGGAATCACCTGAATCCTCTAATATGGAAGTCCTGGTAAAAATGTAATGATAAACCAGTCACTGTCTCTTGATTAGACAGACTTTTGAATTAATGCATTATTCCAGTTTCTGTATACCTGCAAATTCAGCTAGAGATCTACACTTTCATTTCAATAATAAGTTCAAACATTTGGGCATAGAAGTCTTGACAAAGCTTAATCTGCCAGAGTTTGCGTGATTGAATAGTCCAATAAAACATTTAGGTTGAGTGTATGTTGTGGCTTTGCTTGGTGATGCTTATTTCATCATTAAAACGTGATGTTGGAGGATGACTTCAGAGGAGAAAGCTTCAGGAGAGAATTTAATGTACCTCTGAGGTAGTGTATTTTACCTTAGATCTGCCTCCTATCATAGCAAGTAAGAGATTAGAAATTAATTTTTTTGTAGAATAATGCATAATAAAAATCATATGTAGAGATAGCTGCAGCTAGAACAGAATAGCTGCAGCCAGAATGCTGGAAAGAATTGAAGGACTGCTATAAAAATAGTAATTTGAAAATATGTTCAAATGGGGTTTGTTCTCTGGGGTTTTTGAGTGGTTTTTTTTTCCCTCTGGTGAAGCTGGTGTACTTCTGCTCACAGAAGAGATTGGATTTACAATTAAGCAGTATGAACTGGAGATCATAGAATAAGTCTAAGAAGCTTAGTTATTGACTTGAATGAGTTTATTAATAGTCTGCTTAATGGTTTGGTTACTCTATTTCCATTTTCTGCAAAATGCTTGGATGCAGAGTCTGTTCTAGTCATTTACTGCCATTATTGTGTTTATTTTCTTGGAAATCTTTATACATAAATGTTGTCTGCTTTGTGCAGTAGTAACAGCTAACAGTCATTTTCCAGTTTCTTTGCAATGGCTTCCTTCTGTCATTGCTCATAGTGCTGCTATCAGATTCACAAATTCTGCAATACTTCTACGTACAGCATACCTAGCATTTTACAGTTATTCAGTTCTTTATCATTAGTTATTCTTCTTCACTGAGCTTTAACGTGTGTAATTTGGGTCAGTAGATGTGTTTTTGTGAAGAACTGGCATTGTTTGTTTTCACAGGATAAATTAAGCGTGTTTAACACATAAAGGAGGGAAGTACCTGATACCAGCACATACGTACCACTGGTTTTCTTTAAAACTAAAAGTTTTCTGTCACCTCAGTGCTTATAAAATGTATTTGCTCTGGATTTGCTTTTAATGGTCTGTTTCTTCCATTTTCAGAAATTTTAATAATGAAATTTTTCACTGTCTTAGGGAAAGAATAGCAAGGGAATGTCAGTCTTCAGTTCTAATTGCAAGAACCTAGCACAGAGATGTTGAGCAGACAGTAACGTGCATTTCTAATGGTTGGACCAGTTGTGGTAGAAAAATACATGTATTCTTGCTAACAGTCTTCCTCAGCTTAGCATTTACTGTCTTTCTCCATTTTCATAGTAAGGTTGCTTGTTCTTGATAGCAAACAGAGTGTGGAATACGGACTGGAGATTTCTTGTAAATTTCTTGTGAATCCAAATGAAACTTTTGCTACTATCTGCTACTATCTGCTAATAAAAATAGGGGCACTTTTGGTACTTGGGCCAGCTGTCACTGTCAGACAAGTAATTGCCTGCTGGTATTTCAGCTTGCGAGGTGACCGAGGTGACCGGGGTGAGAGTAATCAGGATATTCTGATTGCTGTTCCCTGGCCCTTTTAGCGGATAACAAAACTCTTATACTTCCTTACATTTCTCTTCTGTTCGTGCCTTCTTTGTATTGCACTTCTACTCATTATTTTTTATTTCTTCAGGGAAGTAAACATGCTTTGCTGGAAGGCGTTGGTGTCACTTATTTTTTCTCCTTTAGAGCAGTAGGCAGTGAGTATGTTAAATTTGTTTTTTCCCTTTGCCTTCTTATAGCGGTTAGAGGGAGAGGGTGTTTTTACACTTATTATGGTTTGCATCATGTTGTAGGGGAATGTTCTGAGGTTTTTAAGTTTTCATCAGCGTG
Organism: Calcarius lapponicus; assembly: GCA_039654755.1. Taxonomy (NCBI): domain Eukaryota; kingdom Metazoa; phylum Chordata; class Aves; order Passeriformes; family Fringillidae; genus Calcarius; species Calcarius lapponicus. Next base: position 50,564,564 of record CM077463.1, on the reverse strand, counting down.
AGGGTTGTGGTTGGAGTTTGGATGTTCTCCCTGTTTACCATGTAGTGAGCTATGGAGATGACCTTTTCCAGTTTCAGCTAGTCAGTACGGATTGCGTTTCTGGGCCCTGCCAGCTTTAGTAGTTCTGAAATTGGATATCGTGCATGTATTTCCTGATTTAATGTCTGTGGATCAGAAAAAACTCAATAGTTCCTCTGTGAGAAAATCTGGGAAGCAAGTTAATGTTCTCTCTGAGACTTACACTGTTTAATTTTTTTAAAATACTGACTTACAAAAGTAAAATGGATCTGAAAGCAGCTCTTAGCCAGTTTAGCTTTTAAGTCCGTGGAGCAGCATCCTCCTTGTCAGGAGAAATGGGAGGTATCATAAGGTAGCACTTGTACTGCATGTTACAGGATACTGGTCACAATAAATGTGTAAAAAATAACCTGGAAGTTGGTATATTTTGACGATGTTAGACAGAAGATGGGAGGCCGGAAAGCTAATTAGCAGATGAAAGGATAAGAAGCAAAGTTGCAAAACAAAGAGTTGATAATTTTAGATAGCCTGACAGAAGATTAGTTAAAAGGTGATACAACGATATCATGTTGCTTGTATGAGGGGAAGTCCTCTAATCCGTCTAAATGAGTAATGAAGTAAAAGTCATTGATGTTTTTACTTGCATTTAATTTCTGTACCTTTTTTGATGACACTGTCAAGAGTTATGATAGTGCTATAAAGAAAAACAACCTGGCAGAATTTTTCAGTAGTTTATTGTGTTTTTCATTAGTAAAGTCTGTTCTGTAACAGGAGAAATGTATGCCCTTTGACTTGGTAGTAGTCTACAAAGAACGTAGTTTTACAAATACTGTTGGCTTTCTTCTGGTAAGTTTGAAGATTTTTCAGATTCTAGCCTCGGTTCTGCTTGTTGGAAATGCTTCTTCCTGATCCTCTGATCATCTTGTATCCTAGGGTTGCAGGGGTTTTTTTCCTACTCGAGTCCCTCCTATTTTCTTACCACAAGCACTGGTTCTACCTGCAGTTCTCTGATGTGTTGTTCATGTGGCAAACGCAGACTTTGTGAGAGAGTTTCACTAGTTCAAATAAATGTATGATTTTAAATCCAGAAGCTGAATGTTTGGAAAGGTTTTTGCTGCCCTTCCTGTTTTAGGACTGGTCTGATAGGTCTCCACATGGTCAGAGCTAAGGAACTGCTGGGCTGCTCCGTGGCAATCTCATTACCAACTTCCCTGGCCCTGTGACCTCTCTGCGCAAGTCTCACAACAGTACCACATGAGTGGTAGGAGAGATAGGAAACCCACCTCTGGGGAATGGAAGGAACCCTTCAGGGACTTGCCAGTCTGCTGTGGATAAATCTATTTTGGCCTTAGGGTGATCCACCAATGATAATGGGAGTAGGTCTTCTCATCTCACTGCTTCTTACAGCCAAGAGATACAAATTGCTCAGCACTTTGGTGTCAGTGACCTCCCTCGAGTTAGGAACTTCTGTGTCTTAGGAGCTGAAGAGAGCCAGGTTTTAACCTATGTTTGAAGGTTCTTCCCTGGACGTTTGAGAACCTTTTAGCTCTCTCCTGGCACATTTGGGGATCCTTAGAAATAATCTGATGTCTCTTTCTGGAGAAGATGGAAGTGTCACAGAGTACATTTTCTTATTACAGCTGACAGTATATTCTGCTTTTTATACAGCAGTACAGTAACTTTGTGATTTAAAAGCTTTTCCAGAAGTTAGATTTTGTAGAAGATTAAATCACCTATACACTCACTCACTTTACATCACAGTGAAACACTATTTCAAACCTCTGAGGTTTCTGTTGCTTGCACACCGTGACTTGAGAAACCGTAAGTTAATAGTATTAGAGGGTGCAGCTAGCATGAGGAATGATGAGGAACTTGGGAAAAAGTGCTAGGATAATATTTTGATTTTAAAAATTTGCCTCTGAGATAGAGGGAGAGAATGTGTCCCCTCACCCCAGCTTCTTACAAAGATCAAAATATACTTCAGAACGAATTATGATCCATCCTTGATCTGAAGCAGCGCAAAATCCCTTTAAGAGAGAAGGCCATAATATATATTGCTCTAAATAGTTGCTTTAAAGCATTTTCAGCTACTTTTATGGGGTTTGCTATTTTTCTTTGTGACCCTCTCTGGGATTTTTATGTATTGAGATTTTTTCCTGGATGTATTAGTGTTATTATGACAGCATTCTTACATTTCTGTAAATATAGCAGTTTCACTCTGTTTTGGGAATGTGTTTATTCTGATAACGATGTTTGGGGGTTTTGTTTTGGAGTTTTGTTTGTTTGTTTTTTAAGTTCCACTTATCTGCTTCAAGTAAGGAGCTAAAGAAAGTGCTTTGGCACCAGTGTGTGTCTATGCAGGATATTTTACTGTTACAACCATTGTTTTTTAAATTCTTATCCTTCCATATGTATTTGGATTCTGAGAAAAATTTAAAATTAAATTTTTAGTATTTTTGTTTGTCAAATGGCTGAGATTCTGCATTATCAGGTTTGAGTTGTGTTGTATCAGATGCCTGTTCTGGCAAATTAAAATGCAGATGAGTCTTCTTTTGAAGAGAACAAAAATGAGAGAGTCAAGCCACAGTGCTTATTTGTGACTGTTCATTAAGATTCATACCATTTTTTATTGACACTGCAAAAAAATCAATACTTAACATTTTCTCACATTTGAAATGGATTCTCACATTTAAAATGGATCTTGTCTTTACTATTCCCTATACTACCATAGTATTTCCCTGCCCCTCATAATAAGTGTCTTTTTTTTGGTGATTTCCTACAGGCTCAGTTCATGTTTTTCCTATCCCTTCAAGGCAAGGTACAATAGTAAAGCTAAAATTGAGTTTTTGTTATTATAGCTGTGCTTTTTGCTTGGATAAATGTTTGGGTGCTTCAGGATCTGCTTGTCTACTTTCTGCAGCTGGTGTGGTGGCAGCCTGAAAAACAGGTGTAGATTTTAGTTGGTGTTCAGTGTTTCTGTTATATTTAATAAAAGCTTCGGGGAGGTTGCCTATGTTTCTGATGGCACTCACTTTGCTAAATGGTACTTGAAAGGGGGAAGATGTATTTTATTGCAAAGCTAGGCTTTTCCACACATTTTTTAAACTCCATAGTTGTTGTAGCTTAGCTGCCTATAATTTTCTTTGCTTGGCCCTTTTAAATTTTAGAGTACTCAGAGATACAACCAAAACTGGCTGATAATACTTTCATTTGTTGGAAATTAACTGCTCTGGTCCTTTCATATTCAAAGTCCAACTTTCTCTTCCCTGTCCCTGGCAATTTATGTCTTGTGGAAAATAGCTTCATATTGAGAGACGCTTCCTGTTGATTGAAAACTGAATTAGACTGTGGAGAAAACAGATAGAAGTCCCATTGTATCAAATACTTTTTAACATTGTCTAATAAGCAAAGGGAAACGCTCCTGACAGTGTTACATTGTGGTGGCCTGAGGGCAAGAATACAGTGACAAAACTAGTCCCTTCCCTCTCCAGCCATAACCCTGTACTTAACCAATGCTGGATCATGTTGCTTTCACCAGTCGAAGGGAAATAGATAAACTGGTGCTGCCTTGTGTATGGATACTGTATATCAGCTTATCTCACCCCTGCCACAGCTGGGTATGTAAATAAACTGAAAGTAACTTTAGTCTGACGAAGTTCGGACAAAACATAATTGAAATTTTGTGTTACTGCATTTTCGATTTAATAAAAGATGAACAAAAAGTAACCTGTAAGTGAAGAACATTCAAAACTAGGAGCAAATTTCAAGAGTTAGGTTTTTAAGCGTGGTGTGAGAGCTTGACAGTGAAAATCAGTTGTCATGTAGTTCAAGTACGTAGCCTAAAGGCAGACTTTTATGATTTTGGTTGCAATAGTAGACTGGGTTACTTTTCTTTTAAATGCCAGTTTCAGAGGAAATAAGATGAGAAAGTTGAAAAACTCTTTTTGTGCCAAAAGACTGAACATTTAGGGCCCTGATCTCACACATAGTCAAGCAGGTCTGAAGCTCTTCTTGCAAGTAGTTCCAAATTCAGTAGTACTAACTAAACATGTTCAGCAAAGATTGCAGTGTTGAGGACTGGCATTGTATCAGTAATAATTTGCATTGTGTTTTTAAATTTATAAATTAGCCATAAGAATGAGTGTGTTGCCTCATTTCTTTGAAGAAAAAGCTTTGTTGAATATAAAACAGATTTTTGAAAATTAGCTTCCTGTTCCTTTCTTAGGTGCCGAAATAGCTGAAAAGTACAATTCAGACTGATGTCATGCTATAAATATTGATGAAGTTCTATTTGGCAGCTGGTTATGTACAAAGTTGGTGTTTGCAATTATAGTTTAGAATTATTTGCTTACAGCTCAGCATTTGTTTTCTTTGACAATAATAGTGCTGAGATCTTGGACTTCTCTGCATCTATAATCATGTTAGTGAGAAGTCAGAATGTCCTTGTGTAAGAGAACCTCTCTGTTATTAATCATTAGAAGTGAGATACATATGGGACATTATTTTGGAAAATTTCAGGGTGTAAGCTATAAAAGAGTGAAGTTTAAAAAGCGGAAAAAGCAGATTGTGACTTAAGCTTCATTCTCCATCACAATCCCCTGGCCTTCCTCCTGGCTGTGTCCTGGCTCAGCCTGGCCATAATCTTCTGCCGGAGGCTGCGTTACAGGGCGCAGTGCCGGGACCCAGAGCCTTTCTCTGCAGCAGGGGATGCCTGTCTGCCTTCATGGCTGCTGGAGGACTTAGCACCGGTATTGCCATGCTGGTGTGAATTCCTTAACAGCACAGCTCTTCTTGTAAAAGCAAACAAAGCAAAAGAATAGTTTTAACATAGGAAACTTCCGTACTCTTCTAATTAAATCCAGGAAGATTGTGAGAACTAGGTAGTTTAAAAGGTACGGTATCTTCCAATCCTGTCCTGCATGTGAATGATTTTCAGTAATGTTGTCCTTAGCTCTTGTAATTGCTGCTGTCAGTGAATAAGCACTGTTCCCCCCTTTCCTCTGCACAAGGCTGCTTACCACCTTATCAGTTCTAATTTAGTTACAGCTGCTGGGTTTGATAAACATACTGCAGTATGGGACTTGAGGAGTGTTACTGGGGGTTCAAAAGGAAACCTTCGATCTTGAGTTGACTTTAGTGGTATGAATAATCTGACAGGATGATTCTCTTGGGATTATCAGCAGTAAGGGAGTTATTTATAGCCTTAGGGTTTAAAGTTGAGCTGTTGAGAAGCAGGCTTCTCACTCATCACAATGTTTTGCTTAAGAAGGAGAAAAATGCTTCATGTCTCTGGTCTAGTATAACATCCACTCTTCACCTCTCCTTAGAAAGCTCTGATCCTCTGTATTCTGAAGACTCTCACTTTGCAAATGCCCTGAAATAAACACTTGTTTGTTTGTTTGGTCTTATTAAAGTCATAATTTGTTTCCAACTTTGCAAAACTAATCTTGTGAGTAGGTTAAACTTTGATGTGGAGTGTAAAAAGCGGCTGGTATTCTCAACTCACTATGTTTTAATTCCCTGCTGCTCCAGGTATCACCATAACTCTTACTATGGTGCTGGCTGTCCAGAAGATGCCATCAGTCAGTTAAGACATGGTACTCCCAACAACCTCAGTTTGATAGTTTCCATAAATGTTGTGGTGTAGAGTGTTGAAGATCTTGAAGAGAAAAAGTCGAAATATTTTTGAGGGTGTTTTGTTACATATGTATATTGTATCTACACACATTTATGTGTATATGTACATAAATGTGTGTGTATATATGCTTCAGTCACAGTGAAAATACAGGGTGGAACAAAGCACAAAGGACTTTGGAAAACTTAACCACTTGGCAGCCTTTGGCTGATTATAGTTGGGATGTAATCTTGATTACAGTTGAGAAGTGATGTGTAGTATATGTAGTGTACAATAGGTTGCTGTAGCGAAGTGAGGACAAATACCTTTTATGTTCACTGGAACCTTTAATGGATTCTTTAGCCTAACCTGTATGAGCAGAAAAGTGAGGTTTGTGCTGCTTTGTACAGTAGAAAGTGACAAAATGTGTAAGCAAAACATTTTTCTAAATAAGCTTTTCAGTTTGCATTTCCTTAACTGGGAGGAGAAACATTTAGCACTGTAAGTGTTGTTTATGTAAATGGTTTGGAACACTGGGAAGGTGATGAAGTATTCTGTCCTTAGGTTTCAAGACTGTCTTTAGACTCAAAGGCTGGAGCCAGGATTTTCTAAACTGAAAGTCTGATTTAGGACCATTGGAGAAGTATCCCTTTGTATGTTTCACGTCTCCCTTAACGATGAATCAAAAAGGGTGACATTGTTTAATGAGAAAAAAACACAAATTCATTAATGATTGGATTTTCTTGAGCAGATCATGTTCTGTAGTTGTCCTTTTTAAACCCCATGGCATCTTCAGGAACACTCTGTTTTATGAAATGGTTTGTATTTGGATTGTTCATGTAAAAGGATTTAAGTGCTGTGAAATGAGACTTGTGTTTTGTTCATATAGGTTTTTAACTTCTTTTTGGTTTTTCTGTTCTCATGTTACTTTAGAAGAGCAGTGCAGAGGAATGTATCTATTCCAAGTTACAGCTATTTATCTTGTTAAAAGTACTTGTGTCATATCTACATGAACAGCTGAAACATTTTCCATATGTTACCAAAACCATCAGTGCAAAGAATTAAATACAGAACAAAAGATGAACTTGTGAAGCCAATGCTAAATTAAACATAATGGACACCCTTTCTCATGTCATGTTTTGCTGTAGAACACCATAGTGATTTTGTGGGATATGTGACTGCCCTTCCTGAATATTCCTCTGGATTTTTTTTTCCATGAGAGATTGAGGATTTCTGCCTTTTCCCATTCCTCCCAGCTGCTTTGTTTAGAGTGATATCTTTAGTTTGTTTTTCCTTGAGGTTCTAATCCTTCCTGGATTTCCTTCCACCTAAGTAATGCAAAGAGATTGTTCTAAACCATGTGAAATAAAGAGGTTGCAAATCCTCTTCTCAAACACCAGTAATATTTCTCCTTCTACCAAATTACTTGGTTACAAGTTATGTTTCCATCTTCAGCCTTGAAAAGTGAAGTGGAGGATTACCATCACAGTGAGACCTGGGTTGTCCTGGGTAATTTTTATAGTAAATCATGACTTGCACTGCTGCTGTAGATGAAAAACCATTAAATATTTCTGTGTTGTTCTGAAGTTGTGAATGACTTGAAGCCAACTTCTCATATCCTAATTGACATGTGATGTTTTTGTTTATTTACATCAGCAGCTGATTTTTGTAAGATGATGTTTTAAGACAGCTTGAGGCCTTTTGAGCACAGTGTGCTCTTGGTTGCTTGATCAGAATCACCCCACAGCATAAGTCAGAACCAAGTTCAAAATTAAATTTGCATCTGTAAAACCTTTACTCACTAGCAAAGGGACAGGTAAACCACAGTGGCAGGTAAGACTCCCTTTTGTCACCAAATGTATTTTCTAGTCAGAAATTGTTTGAATGGAAATCATGCCCAGAAAGCTCTTAATTAATGCTAGAAGATCAGGAAAAAAAAATTACCTCAGTTTATGGCAGTTAGTCCAACGACAGGAGTGCTTTGTTCCTAAATAATGCTCCACATTAAGGAGTAGTATGATGCAGGGAATTTAGAAAATCGCCATTTATTCATATCTCCTACAACAAAGCTGAATAATGGCAACTGGAATAATTTAGATTTTAGTGATGTTACCTTGGATGTATAATGGTAAGCTGATGGTTCTGGACTTCTTTTAATTCCTGGAAGTTGGTTATGTTTTGCAAAACCAAAACTGAAGTATTTAATACTAGCTGTGGTTAAGACAGATTATGTATGACTTGAAATGGGCATGATTGTAAGCCAGCAGTGCTGCTATGTTACTCTTTCAAAATAGGATTAAATACCTGACGATTGGTAGGTATGGGATTCATTTTTACACATAATATTTAATATTCAGGAGTTAATGTAGGATTATGTAATCTCTTCCCTTGACTGAAAGGAAACACGCTTATGTGTGTTCTCTCAGTTTCTGTACAAGAAACCAGTTTCACTGCATGTTTTTCCCAGTTGTGAATAGAAATTAAGTTTCTAGAGCCTCCTACTGTTCTGTTGTATCTCATAGTCAGTAGGAGATTCTCTCACACATGCTACCAGTGTTTACTGTTTTTCCAGATTTGGATGGGAGGTTGTGGGGAGAATTTTAAGAAAATATTTTCCTGATGGCAGCCTATTCCTTTCACTTCTGTGCACCTAGGTTAGCTGAGCTTTGGAAACAGCTGACTTTTGGTTTTATATTTGTTTTAAATTTACTAATAACCACAGTTGGTTGATGTTTGAATTTTTTTTTGTCTCCTTTTAGGGTTTTGTTTTTGCACTGAATGTAGCCAGGACGGATCCCTGTGGGCTTTGGCAGCCCTTGGAAACTGTCAAAGGTAAAAATCAACCAAAGCTCAGTATTGTGATCTTGAAAGTTGGAGGTGAGAAGAGCAATAGCCTATGCTGGTTCTTAAGATACTGTAGGATGTAGGTCTGTATTCATGTAATTTCTAGTCTGTTATTTCCTGTGGGTTTGTGTGTGAAGTTTATGTTACTGCCTGATGTGATTTGTTTCTGTAAGCTGAAGTTGGTATGTATGATGTATCATTTTCTTTAAAAATTAGTTAATTTATGTTGACATTTTTTAACTCACTGGAATTGGTATTGATTATTTCCTATAATTAATAAAGTTATAGTCCAAGGGTTTTATCTTCGTAATGCTCTTGCTTTCAGAGCAACTTGCATTTAAAACGACAAAAAATATTCTGTTCTTCTGTATGTTAAATTTTATGTTGCTTTTGTACATTCTTAACAGACTCAATGTAATACAACGCTTTAGCAATTAAATACAATATGGTTGGATCATGTGTTAAAAATGAACATTTTGTCTGTACCTAGAGGCTGGTGTGTCGATACAATTGTGTCAGACAAGCACAGTCTCATTTAAGACACTGTTCAGTCAAGCAGTGCCTTGTTCTAGCTGCTCTTGTTTCAAGTGTGGCATGTACATGAGATTGCTGCCTTGGAAGAGCATTGATGTGCCTGCTTTGCTTTGTGAGAGAGTTTGAGACCTACCTTCAGTTTCTGCTAAATGTCTGTAGTGGTGACATTTGGCACAGCTTTACTGTCCTTCAGGGGGTTTCTAGAGGGCCATATCCAGTTTAGACTTGGGAATTCACAGGAATCACAATTGGTTGTACATTAATAAGTGCTTCTCTCACAGCTGCACTCTTTAGAAGCTTGAAGTAGGTTTTTTCTTCATTATCAGATGAAGAAGAAACTAAAGATTTCCTCTTTAGTTGATATTTGATTCTTGCTGCCAATCTGAAAAAAAAAAGTGTTGCTGCACGAAAGACCCTTGAATTAGACAAGGTGCTTAGTCCCAGTGATGCCTGTTTGATGAAACCAAATTTGAAATAATTGGAATTCCAGCTTTCTCTCGTTATTGAGATATTGAGAACTTTGTATTTTTCCATACTAGACCTTTCTACATGGAGGGGAAATCAGGCCTAGAGGAAGCACCTTATTCACTGGTATTGGTTTTCAGGGATTTGTAAGTATATGGAAATTTTGGTCAGGTTTTGCTTGCCAGAGTGTGTTAGAATGCAGTAGTGCAGAGATGATATCCATAAGGACACTGCACTGTTCTGCTTACACTGACTGGCTGATAACTGCATCTCTCATGCTGCTCCCAGTGAACAAAATGAGTGCATCTTTGCTGAAGGAAGACATGGAGCAAAAACAGGACTAAAAATCAAACTGGATTGTCCCAAAACCATTCTGTTTAATGGCAGGACATTATTGCAGTAGGCATTAAAGCTGGTAAGAAATCCTGCTGGTTCATATTAATGAATGTTTTAACCTTTGAGAACAGATTCTTATCACTTCATTACATTTTTAAGAGTTAAATAAAAGTTGTTCCTAAGTTTACTGTTTGTTCCTAGATGTGCATTTGCTGCGTCATATGTGGGCATACCAGTGCATTGCTATTTGTCAGGCCTTCCTTGGTGTTACCTTACTCCAGTTGAAGTTAGTTAATTTTTCTGAAGGATATCAGGTGAATAAAAAATTGAGGGATTTCAGTCCCATTTCAAGTAGTTAGGTGGACATATACAAGGGTAGAAGAGGATTATCTTACTTTTGACCTTTTCCGGAAGTGACTTTCTTGATAGGTGTTGGATCGAAAATCTAAATGGGCTGTCTCTAAACTTTCTTTTTATCACCTGGGAACCTCACATATCACATTAAGTATTGAATATAAGTAAACAAACGCCTTTAGGCTTTTGGCATTTTCCTGACCCTACAGGATGCTAGCACAAATTCTTACTTCCCCTCCAACCTCCATGTATAAAATAAATGACGCTGTGTGTCACCTTCAGGACTCTGCTCAGAAGCTGGTGAGCTGCAGAGGAGATGTCTGTAACATGGAATAATTATGTTATTTCTTCATGTGCTGGCAAAAAGCAGTCTCTGTTGGCTAAGAAGTCACCCTCAGTTGTAAATGACTGCTACAAAAGTCTGCCACAGAGGTAGTGTCCCATGGATTCAGAAATCTTGAAATGTCTCCTTTTGGCAATAAATAAACTTGCAGTGCAGCATTCTTGTGCCCAAGTGGCTAAGGGAATCAATGATTCATGTATGCAAAACAACATAAAAATTATTGAATTAGGCTCATAGTTTATTGGAGGATGTTTGGTCTCCTGAAAGAACCCAGAAGCATATGCAATGAAGTATTAAAAAAACCCAAACCAAACAACAAAAGGACAGTGTTCAGCAAAACTTCCTCTTGCAACACCTTGTGTAGCTATCTTCTGTGGCTTAGGATCTTCCTGCACCAGCTAAAAATTTTTGTTGGTGGATTTTCTTTTTCCCTTGTGAAGTTTTCTAGTAAAATACTGAGCCTTTTAGAACTTCTACCTTTTTACCATCCCATGTGTTCCCTCTAAGTAAGTATTGTATGACATAATATTATATGGGGTTTTTAAAATTGTTAAAGCAAATAAAACATTAATTATGGAATAAATTGAGAGAAAATAGAAATTATAAAAAAGAAAATACAATGGAGAAGGAAGAGTTTATTCATTCAATTTCCTACTCTAATCTCTGAGTTCTGGATAGTTCCAGTGTATTTATTCTGTTGTCTGTGGAAGAGCTTGGTTTTCTTTGTTCTTGTAGCCTTTCCATTTTTTAAAATTTCCTATTTCTACTGACCTTTTCTTTCCTCCTTTGAGATGCACTGGTTGGTAGGTTTTTTTGTCTTCTTCAAGGAGTAGTATATAAAAACTGGAGTCAAATACTTCAGATTCCTCTGGTAGTGAGGGATCTTGGAAGATAAAACACATCAGCTTTTCAAAGGCTTATGTTTGAGTTCTTCCAGCACTCTGAATGAAAAGTGACTTCCCCTTGCAGTGCTCTTGGTCTGACCTTTCTGGTCTTGTTCTATATGTAAGGTTTTTGTTAATGCTTCTGTAGCTCAAGTTCATTCTTGCTTGTTTCTCTGACTTCGAGGCCAGGTAAGTGCCACAGGAATCCTTCTGGCCAAAGCTGTTTTGGCTGTTAGGCATCAGACTGTCTGTCTAACAAAAATCTGAGGAGCTTCCCAATTACTTGACTCTGATACTGCAAAATCATGCTCCAGAACTCCCCGCTCTGAAAGTTCTGGAGTGGGTTTCAGAAACTGAGCTGGCAAAGAAGTACCATGGACAGGGACTGCCCAGCCTGGCCTTCTCCACTCTTGGTGCAGAAAAAAAAGCTAGAAACCTTTGTTCTAGGCAGGAGGATCTTGACATAGATGTTAGCATTTGATACCTCAGATTTTTGATTATGTGCTGAAGGCAGAATGTTCAAGTGAGGATTTGGGCAAGAGTTTGATTTTCTCCCCATTCCTTCTTTTCCCAGAAAACGAAATTACTATGCTCTAAGTCTTTACAACTCTTGTGTCTTGCACTAGAGTGTATGATATTACTGAATGTAACAGCTTGTTGGTTGTAAGATTTATTAAGTTGTATGTAACATTTTGTAGCTCCAGGCCCTTAATGTTTATAGAACTTGTTCTTCACTCCTTGAGTCAACCATGGCAGATGTTGTTTTACCTATGTGCAACATAACAGAGGAGGTTGGAGTGCAGACAGCCTTACACTCTGAACAGACATTAACAATGAAGTGAAGGAGGTGCATCATTTAGAAGCTTTCTGTTGTCAGTTTTCCAGGCTTGGAATTGCTGCTGTGAAGGTGACAGCCGTTCTGTAGCTAAGGTGCAGAGGTAGAGACTTGAAGTGGATGTTAAATGCTGGTGCAGCTGAAGAGTTACATAATCTCCAGAGGGACAACTGTTAAAGGCCAGCAACTCTTGGCTTTAAGAGAATTCTTAATTCAGTGTACTCAGTGCGAGCCCTTACTTTCCATATACCTGGAATGTTAGAGATCTGGTCATGTCTTATGTCTTGCATTTTAAGTGTGAAAGATTCCTGCTGAATTTATGCTGGTGCATTTGATCTCTTAAATTGATTAATTTGATCCATTATCCCTGAAAGATGCCTCATCCTCTGGAGTAGAAGACATTCTAATCTTAAACACCAAAGTCTCCCTAATTGTATTGCATCCTTCCATAAGTTACTTTACAATTTGAAGAATGGAATTTGGGGTGCAGAATTTGTTCAGTTGGAACTGCACTGACACTGTCAAACAAAGTTGAAAATAGATTACCTAGTAGTGTTGAATATTGGAAACACTAGGATCTGTTGACCTGGGTTAAATTGGAAATGCCAATCTGAAGGTGAATGACTTTCTTTGTTTCCTGAACCATTTAGATTCTAGAATGTATTTATTCTTAAAATGAAGTCAAGGAAAAAATCTTGAAAGTAAGACTTCAGAGGTGCTGTGAGATCACTGGAAGTCTTGACAATTTTTCAAACTAATAACCTTTAGATTGTCTTTAAGCTGTGTCTTTAAAGCTTGTATTTGCACAAAAGCTATTTCCTAGTAAGAAAGAATTGCTCAGCTCTGGTCTATGTGATCGTTCCTTGCTGACTGTGGCTTTAATGAGTAAAATCAGTGACTACATTAAGTACTCAGCAATGACACTTTAAAGTTAAAAAGAAAGGAGGATATTACTATTAAGTGTTTTTTTTTTCTTTTAATTAAGTAGTTTTGTCTTATTCTGAGTAGCAGTTTTCATTTGTGTAAAATGTAATTTCAGCAAATAAATGCAGAATGGCAGCATTAAAGGTCATAGCCTAGAATTGTATTTTATGTACACTGCAATCTCACAAAACTTTGTTAAAGGCAGAAAAAGAATGGTTTTTAAAATGTATCTTTTTTGTTTATCTTTTAGGCAGTATTTTGCATTTCTGCAGAGCTTTGCACAGATCCTGTTCCCATGCAAACTGATGAGGGAGAAATACTGGAGGAAGGCAGTCCCAAGGTCAGTGAGGTAAATGCCACTGTGTTTTGGAAGAAGAAAAGCTTGTTTGGCTGAAAGGGGGGGAGGGTATATGGAGTGAACTTGGACTGGTGCTGGTATTTTTAATAAGAAACTTCATGTAGATGTTTATTATTTATTGTCATGGAGATTCTTAAAAATTAAACTTTGAATAACCTTTAGAAAGACAGGGGTTTTGCTACCCACTAAGGATTGGAACATGTGTTTTCAAGCACTTCCAGGAAGGAAAGAGAAAACTTGTGAAAAGATACTAACCCTGATAGTATTTAATTTGTGATAACTGGAAGGACTTTCTTTCCTACCCACCCACTCTCTGAACTAACTTAAGGAATTAGACATGGGGGCCCTTAGGTGCAGGTGTTGGTGTCTGTGGATTACTGACTGACCTATATTGAAGGTGTGCTGCTTCTTGTTTCCTTGTACTTGCCAGCATGTGCTGTGCTGTGAGACTGGAGTGAGTGTTGCTTTTGAAGGCACTTCTGCTTCTCAACATGCCTTGTTGGGACAGGAGGGTGTGTAGTGTTCTGGTGAACACAATGCTGTGTCCTGCTTTTTGCCTTCTTCCTGAAGATGCCAATGTTAAGGTGTGAATTACTTTGGTTTTCATAATGACATAGTCATTGGCATACTCTTCTGAAGGTTTATAAATACAGTTTATAGTCCTGACTGCTCAGTGAGTTAGTGTCAACATTGCAACTGATCTGTGTTTATAACATGCTCCCTACACTTCACAAAAAACTGTTAGTTTGCTTGTAGCTTTGTGTAAGAGAGAGACTTGAGAAATTAAAACCTAAAAGACTAAAGTTAAAATCTGTTTCCTAGGTAGACATTTGGAGAGATGCTTTCATTGTTTTAGGGTCTAAGAAAAAACATTTTTTTAGCTGTAAGCACCAAGTTAGGAAGTAAGTAATTATTAGAGAAAGGACTTGGCAATTGTGCTGCATGTACTTCAGGAGTTGTGTTAATTTTAAATAGCTTTGAAGGAAGGTTGGCTCTAGATTAGGAGCTGAAAAATGAGAACATATCAGTGGATGTACTTGCAGCAATCCAGGCTATTGAATGCATCTTTTGACAAGGATGTGATTACAGGTTTCAGTAGGGAATAGACATGAGAGAGGAGACATCATGGTGCAATTAATTACTGATTATAGCACAGTTATTGGTGCCTTCTTTTCACCACACAGAGAGGATCTTTGCTGTGTGTATGAACAGACATTTGTGTATACAAACAGGTGCCTGTGTGTATATTTATGGATGCACAGCTTTCTTTTTTTTTTTTTTTTTTTTTGCCTGTGTGGCAGGAAGTAGATGGAAGTGACTGTCTTTTCCTCCAATGAAGAGTGTACTTTTCTTTGGCATACTTAATTCTGGATATAATGGTGAATATTGTATATCTGCTCCAAAAAGTGAATGAGCTTAAATTTAAGACCAAATTCTTTATACAACTTTGAATACCTAAATGTGTATGAAGTATTGCTTTGAAACAATTGTCCTTGTGGGAGATCAGGAATTGTGCATCTGGTATTTAGTGTTATTAATAAAGGACTATATAGGATCAGTGAATATTGAGCAAAAAAGTAATGACTACATCTAGTCCTTCTCTGCATTCTGTGATGTACAGGACTACTCACTGAAGTTTGTTTTTCAGTGTTTCTTCAATCTGTAAATGATTATTCTCTTTCCTTGTCTCAGGAGAATTTTGTATCTATAACAGTTGAAGGTTTGTCCTAGAAAATTTTAGGCGAATTATGCTTCACTATGTTGTCTAGTATCATTGAAATTATTCCCTTAATTTACTAATGTTTACATGATCTAGTAACCTATTTTCATAAAGATACATTTTCCTATGAAATACATTTTCCTATGAAATACCTTTTTAGATATTCAGTAATGTAGTTCAGTTTTTTCCTTTTGTCAGGTTATTTCCCCATCCCTCCCCACCCACTCCATACTTCTTCAGGCAGGAGACATGAGGTATACTTGAATTCTGAAAGAGATGAGAGCAAAATCATCTTCTGTGGAGATACCATGAATATCAGGATATAAAGATTTGGATACTGCAAGAATTAATGTTTTTGTCATACCAGCCTGAAAATAACCTAAAAAGTTTTACATGAAGATTGTCATAGAGTGGAAAGAAAATGATATGTCATGCTGTGTGCTTGTGAACTGGTTTGGTTCTAGAACTTTCTCAGATTTTCTGGCCTCATAGACTGTATAGTATTTTGAGACATTCTGGTCAAGACTTGAAGATAAGAGGAGATTTCCTCTGGTTTTGAAGAAAAAATTATATTATGCCTTATGCAGAGCTGAGCAAGTCACTTTAAAGCCTAAATATATATGGCCTTCAAACTAATTACCACTGTGTAAGGTATGATCAGAAAATTTAAGCCCTGCGGTGAGACATCACGAATAATGATCTTCTTGCTTGACTCCTAACAACCTGGTGAGACAGTTGTAAAGTCAGCTCTTGAAATGAGTGGCAAACTCAGTGGCAACTCATTGGAAATTAAGCTTAAGGACAGTTATTGATGGACTCAGTTCTCACTTTAGTGTTTATTTCTACCACTGTTGTTAATGTATTCATTTTTATTTAATTAGTAAATTAATTTTTAAATTAAATTGTGTGGTTGTTGAGTTGTGCTCATGTTCTCAATTTTGCATACACTTTCTTTAAAATAATTACCAATAATTATTTAATGCTAGTGCTATACAGAGAGGAAGCAACCTGTGCAGAAGTCAGTTATTCCAAATGAGCATATAGGTTTAAAAATTAATTTAGTTTTGGCAGATGTGGAAGTCTTAATTGACAATAATATCCAGTCTATTTTACCCCAATGACCTGCTAGTGAGTATTATACTGTGAAGTATCCCTTCACTTTTTAGAATAGTTTGGGGTGGGCTGTCTGATTTCTGGCTTTTCAGGGTCTCTTTTCTTCCTTTCAAAAAAAAAAAAAAAAAGAAAAGAATCATAGAATTGTTAAAGTTGGAAGAGACCTCCAAGATCATTGAGTCCAAGCTTTGAATACCACCATGACGTGGCAGAGGCTCACTGGGGGGGTTAATCAAGGGAATTTTGCAGGACTGATCTCTTCAGAACTGAGAATCCAAGCAAGACCCTCATGGTGTTCTCTCCAGTCACGTTTGTTGGAGCTGCTAGTGGGAGGCAGGAAGCACTGGGTCATTCTGGTTCCCTGATACCAAAGTGAAATCTTCTGCTACCTCTCCATTGCAGCAAGAGGAAAAGAAAACCAGTGTTTCTGCTTGAAACCCTATACCCATTACTATTATTTGGATTATGATTTTTATTTTTAATTATATTTTGTGGTAGCTAATTAGCTACTAAGTTGCTGGGCTTTTTCCATTAACAACCTTGGTACCCTGACAATATCAACAAGTGCTGAACTTCTTGTTTGTGACTGATTTCAACTGGTTGATCCATCAGTTAAGGATTATTGCACAGGCAATGCTTAAACTTCATTTCTTTGCTGTAAAAATATTGCGGGAGGAAGCTAAAATTTTATGCCTGATTTGAAGTACTTTTAGATTTCTTTCAGTGTTGGCAGGAGTTTTGCGCTTATGCAGAAAACTTCTTCATCAAAAAATGCAATTAAAATGCTCATGTTAAATGTAGAATTTCTCACTCTCCTCCTAGCTGTTCCTTCAAGTCTATGAATTCAGAGGGAGTGAGGGACTTTGACTGAAGTAATTTATAGAAAGGTATTGATGAATCGTGGTTTTGCTTTGGTGTTGTAGAAAGGAAAGGAGGAAAAATATATAGTTCTGCCATTTTAATGTTTTGTATACTAAAAATCTAGGTACACAAAATTTTGATGAAAAATGTGACTGCACAGGATGTCTGATAACACCTTAATTCCTAATAAGAACAGGAAAAGGGGAAAGATTCTGTATTGTATGGTGTTAAGTAAATGTAATTTTATTCAAAGTTTTCATCAGTATTTATAGAAATAATTATTGAACTGAAATGATAGGCCAGGAGTCAGGCTACTTTTTCCTACTTTGGCTCTTTCAAAACCAGTGGCACAGATACTGAGGCTTGTTCTGTTTTTCAGTCTCACTGTCTGGTGCCACTTACAATCTGTCTTGAGTCCACCTGTTAATCCTTATTTTATTTCAAGTTGCTACACTGTTCATATCTGTCAGTGTGAATCTTTCCCTTATATTATTGAAAGCTGCCTGCTCTCAACCTGGTTAAATCTTGCTTTTCTTGCCTCTTGGTGTCTAATTGTGAGCTAGCACTTGCCTTCTCTTTAAATCCCTCTTCAGAACTCCGTTGGCACTGGCTGTATTTTGTTGTGGTGTTTGGTTTTTTGTTGTTTTTATTTTTCTATTCTGAAGCATGCACAGAGAGATGATAAAAAGGAACACAAGCCTATGTTAAGTTAGAATTTTGGGCATTTATAAACAGAATCTTAAAATTCACAAGTCAGTGTTGTTAGGAGTTCTCTTTCCTAAAAGCAGGAGTGTTCCACTTACTGCATTTATGGGTAAGGTATGCTCAGTTCCTGATGTGTATGTTGCATAATAGTGAAAAAGTTAGGCTGATGCTTTAATTTTGTGGGATTTAGAATTAATATAATGAAAAAAAAAAAACCCTTAGTTAAGTAATTAAACTAATAGCATCCAAAACCTTGATGCCTGTATCTCTGGGGCTTACAATCCTACTCAATGATACAGAACTGGGTTTCAATTCAGATAACACTAAATAATTTAAAACATTCAGGCCTATACAGTAATGAAATAAACATTACACTTGGTGAGTGTAATTATAAAAAATATATTTTCCAGTCTAGTACTGGCCTGGTACAGGGTGCTTTCAGATGATGGTTCCCTGCAGAAGGAATCCCTGTACTCTTGAAAAATTTTGGCTTGTTGTGAGAGGTGAGCTTTCAGCTTCAGTGTACCTTCTTGTGAGCACCTGACAGTTCTGAGTAGGTTCCAGTTTACTCACGTGGCTGTTGCTTCTCCATTGGATTCATGACAGTAGGCTTTGGGGTTTTTTTATTTAGTTATTTCATTTTTCATGTCTGCTTGTGGAGCTTCCAGCATTTTTCTGCCCTGATACATTATTTTTCTGGAACATGAGCTGTAGAAGCAGTTAGTCTCTGTAAAGCTGACTTACAACTGTACTAAGTTCCTGGAATCTTTGCATGAAGTATCTTGTATAGTCTTTGAAAAGTAGAGAGGTATTCTATGTAACAAGATAATTTATGCTTCTCCCAAAATGTAGCAGCTTAAGAACTAGGAGGACAAAGAATTTTTCACAACAAAAACTGATGTCATCTCCATGCTCTGCTAGCTTCATTTAGTTAACCTGAAAAAGCTACAGCACTTGAGGAGAATAATTTCAAACCCATAATATTTGCATATCATGCATTGAAATAAAAATCCATTAACCTCTCAGTAAAGAATTAATTTACTTAAAAATCCTTTTAATTACATGTTATAAAACCTTGTAGAAGTGTTATGGCATAGTCCTCTTGTTTTAAGTATGACTTAACATAGTGTTTTAAGGGATGCAGAAATCTTGGGTTAGTTTCCCTCTGGAACTTCAACAGTGTGGCCAGACAAAGAACCTAAAATACTTTCCTACAAAACAGTGCATGTTTGGACCTCTCTACATGGGGAAGAAAACCCAAGCAAACCTGCTTGTGAGTTTATAACTTCAAATTTCAAAATTTCAGGGCATTGTAACAAAGAGCAATAATTATGGTATGGGGTCCAACCCTACCTGGCAACTAAGCACCCCACTGCTGCTCATCCACTCTTGCCCCTGCTGTGAGATGGAGGGGTAGAATTGTAAGGGTAAAAGTCAGAAAATAATGTGGATTGAGATAACGGCGGTGTAATAATTTGGGGGGAAAAACCCAAACCAACAGCTAAGAGGAGAGGAAAAAAAAGCCTGTGAAAGAACAAATGATGCAAAAGGAAAATAATTGCTTGCTGCCAAACAGTGGATGCCCAGCCAGTCTCTGAGCAATGTTAGCCCCAGACAACATCCACACACTCAGTTTTCATGCTGAGCATGGTGCCATGTAGCATGGAGTATCCCTTTGGACAGTTGTGGTAATTTGTCCTGGCTGTGTCCCCTCTGGCTTCTTGTGCCCCCCTGGCCTGCTCACTGGTGGGGTGCTGTGAGAAACAGAAAAGGCCTTGATGCTGTGTGAGCTCTGCTCAGTGGCAACAGAAACATCCCTGTGTTATCAGCACTGCTTCCAGCGCAAATCCAAAACACAGTCCTCTACCAGCTACTGTCTAGAAATGTAGCTCAATCCCAGCCAAAACCAGTGTACAGTATGTTGGCAAAAAAGAACATGGAATTAGGCAGTACTGCTTGAACTATTGTCAAGGAATGCTGTTGATAGCCTAGGTGCTTGGACATTTTAAAAGAAATTCAGGATCAAGTTCAGGATTCTGCCAGTTGGGTGTAATGTTTTCTACAGAGGCAAGATGGATTGTTCATTTGAAACCTACTTATCCATAGTGAAGACTGCTAAAATATAGATGCTAAACTGAAAGATGACTCTCTGTTTTGTAATCTCAAAATACCCTGAAGTGCTTTTGAATCACAAAAGAGAAGGTTAACACAATGATGTATTTTCTTTCTCTTGGAAAATACCATCATGTGCCAAGGTGACTTGGAGATCTGTAAGAACTGTCACCATATGTTCTTTGATCCACTCTTTTCATACGTACAGTTCATGTGGAGGAAGTGTACTGGCAGGGCATGTCACTGCAGTGAACAGGTGTGTGTCTCATTTCTAAAGGAAAAAAAACCCTTCAGTCTTAAGAAAACATTCTGTTTAAAAACTCATCTTTTCCATTCTTTTAAAGGTTCTTTCTTTTAAATAAATATTTTCTCATTAGTTTTTTCTCAACCAATAGCATCTCTTCAGTTGTTTACAGCAGTTTATAATACTTTGCAAAGCAGACAAAAAAGCAGATATTTGCTTAAAGATTGAAAAAGTGTTCTGCATTTGAGAGCTTATGTGGTATAGTCCCACTATAATGTGAATGACAGTCAGGGAAATTGATTTGTGGCTTTGCTTACAAAGCATCTCTTCTCATGCAGGTGTACCATTGGCACATAATTTGAGGGCTTTCTGGCTTTTCAGAAAATTGCCTTTTGATCTCTTTCCAGTTGGTATTGGCTTTAGAGAATTGTTGGCAGTGGTTGTAGTCCATGTGAATTGTGACAGAGTTCTTTATAATTGGTAACTTCATATAAAGTCTTACAGATGTGGAAGTATTGATGAGTGTTTTCAATTTTCCTGTCTTATGGCAGACTTGAGGGGGGATAGGTATTTGGGGAGACATTTGAGCCAGAGACATTAAAGCTTACTCTACCCTACTTTAAAAACCTTAAATTTACTTTAGAAATAATTTGTAGAAAGTTTGGCTGAATCATTGAAAGGTGTAAAATTCATTGGTCTTGACTTTGTGCATTTGCAAGACTGTACATTTGCATGACCCTTAAGGGACTATTTCATTTTCATTTTGTGATCTAGATGGGTATGAATTTTTTTCACTTCCTCAGAAATCTTTTTTCATTCATTGGGTGTGGAAGAAGTACATGAGAGGCTTGATGGGAAGTGTGTGGGCTGTTATTCTTGTCATGGTAGTAGTAAAAAATAGTAGTGATGGTTTTCAGCATTCAAGTACATAAGGTGAGTGGACAACTAAGGACACTGGAATTCTGCAAAAACATATTGTGTGATATCAGTTCCCCTGAAGGGTAAAAGTGACATTGAAAACATGTCAGCGTTTCCTGGCACTTGTCTGAAGTCACTGAAGCATTTGAGCAGTAGGCAAGAGGGTGTATCATAAGAGGGGAGAGTGTAGTAGTTGTCTACAGACACGGTAGTGTGGAATTAGGTTAAGAAATATTTAGAGGTGCTTTGAAATCATGTTGGTTGGTTTCAACAGATAGAATTTGCACATGAAATAGAGAAATTTCCACATTCCCAGAGAAATAACGTATTCACATGGCATCTAAAGGTTTGCTGGGGATTTTTGAGGGCAAGTTGTTGAAAAGCCCAGGCTCTGCTGCAGAGATGAGTGGCTATATTAATGATTTGGTGGTCTGTCAGACAGCTAATCTTTCTAATAATCTTTAAAAAATTTGGGAAAATTTTAAAAGCAAGCAGCAGTGTCAGTGGCTCCCCTATGACTAAAATGAGTTTGGATTTGCATTCTGGTAACTGGAGAAACTGGAAAGCAGCTCTGTGCTGTGGGTGTGGATAGCCTGTATTCCTTCTCCTTTTTGACAGTGATCAAAAGTGGATGCCTAATACAGACCTAAGGCAGGGTTAATATATGCATATAACAGATTTGTTCTCAGCCTCCAGCTGTTGAGGAACTTTCTGGGCCACTGTTAGTTTCTATGTGTTTAGAATCCATGCAACAGATTTCTGTGAACACAGAAAAGAAAGTTCTTCTTTCTGTTGCTTCCCTGTCTGGTCTTAAGGCAGAATAACTTCAGCACCAATTTGTGTGTGCCTGGCTTATGTTACTTTCAGTCATTCCTAACAGCTGCAAACAGTATTTGTATCAGTGAAGGTGATTAAATGTGTAGTGCAAAAGTGTAATTTACTTTTCTGTGATTCTGATTATCACCTGCTTTCTTAAGCCTTTGAAATTCTTTTAGCGGTTCATGCCTGTTGTCCTTTTGTGACAATGCATCATCTAGATTTCCAGATCCATGTGGGAGAAAGTTAATATGTTTTCTCTCTTCTGTGTCAGGGTGGTTAACAATGTGTGTATCAGAATATCAGCCACTTACAGATGTCAGCTTAAACTGCTATAACTTGTTCATCTGTGTCTGCACCATAAATAGGAAATTGACTGTAAAATGAGTTGGCTAAATGGAGTCACTGGGTTGCACTGGGTGAGAGTGGCTTCTGAAAGTCCTGGTGGGGGTGAACTGTTCAAGGGCTTTTGAGTCAGATGTGTCCCCTAAATGGAAAGTGTAAAAATTTTGTTATGAAAGTGTAAAAGGTAGCTGAAGTTAGCAAGAATTCGTGGCTTGTGAAATGCTTTTGCTCTTTAGCTGAAGAATAATATAAAAGGTTAATTAAATAAAATCAGGGAATTTTTTTGTCTTACTAAATTCGTATTTTCCTGGGCTCCATCCATGCTATGTATATGTAGAATACACTACAAAATGGATGGAGTGTATGGATGGAACACACTAAAAAATTGATCAAGAATGGAACAGGAAAAGAAAAGCACTTTTGCTTAAATTCAGAACGCTCTATTCATTTTTTGTGTCTGAGATGGTTGAATTATTATTCAAAGCTGCCTTGGCAGCTTCAGAGTTGGAGTTTTCAGATGGTATTTCTGGATATCCTGTCATACCATGACTTGAGTGACTTTATCATCTTCCGTAGTTGACATAAGGTAGAACTGTATCTTGCTGCAAACAGCTAGGTGGTTTAAATTGCTTTCAGAGCAAGATATATATTTATTTTATATATATATATATGCACACACACATTGTATTTTAACATTGTATTTTAAATAGTTAGCTATTGTATTTTAAATACTAAACAGCTTAGTGATACATTAAAAATAATATATTTTTTATTAAGTAAACTTTTGTATTTGTACAATATGAAACGTGGCTGGGATCCCAACCTGTTTAGCATTTCCAAAGTGTGACTGTTGTTTTCATGGTATTTATAAAACTGCTTAAGCTTAGCAGGGAACTCATGCTAAGCTGCTGGGTATTTCACAGAACATTAGTTAACAAACATCTTAAATATTGCATAGAAAGTGAGCCATAGGTTATTTCTGAAATTACTTAGTGACTATTTGGTGACAGCTGAAACTAAAAGTAAAACTTCTGGTCTTTAAGCACTGCTGCAGCTTTTGTGCTTGTTTAGCTTTAGCATAAATTACATATTCTGAGCTCTATAGGTTAATGATGAACTGAGTTCCCACTGACAGCCTGTCCTGCTGTTCTGTATGGATGATGCATGTTTTAATGATTGTTTCTGTTAACATGTTGGCATTTTTTCTAGTTAATGTCATGTTTCACTCAGCCAGGTGTTAAAGTACCATTAAGCTGCATATAACAAACACCAGTAGCAGATTAGTAACTTTTGAATGTAATTACTGTGGTCTAAGTGTGTTAGCATTCAAAATGATTAGCAGGGAGTTTTGAATGTGAGGTGTGATTTAGCAGAGGGATTATGTTAGTAAGTTTTCACATCTCCTGTAACTAACAGAAAGCCAGTCAGTACTCTGTGATGGTAATAACATTGAAATGTTCCATCTAGATGCTGCTGAAAAGCTTCAAGGAAATACCGATTAGGCTAGGTTCATATATTTTGGTGGTAATTTTTACATATCAAGACAATGCTTTGGCAAAATGGAGAAAAAAAAAAAGGTAGAAGTAGGTTCAAGTGAAAATTTAGTTACACGATGGTGCACAATACAACAAAGTTCTGAAAGAGACCAAAAATTCAGCCACTATGTCATGCATACCTTGTCTTTAAGACTTTCCTCTGTGTGATTCAGAAAAATACTTGGTACTTTCTCATTTTAGGAGCTGTTTTTTCTTTTTTTTTCCTAAGTTTAAATCACAAATTCTAAGGGGTTTTTTAAATGCTTCCAGTTGTGTACTGAATTTAAGATTTAATCAAAGAAGTACATTTTGAGACTAATTTTGCTAAACAATTTGTGCTATTCTATCTGTATTTTGAAATGCTAGCTCAAAACTAATTTATTCCTAAAAAATTATTAAAGTGTTAGCAGCTAAATTGCATTTTTATTAAAAGAAGTTAAATTAAAAATTTAATTAATCAGTTCCTAGTGAGTAAAATTTTCCCCAATGCAGTTTGTCCTAAGTGCTTATAATGAAGCCAGTCAGAGAGGTGACTCAGCTTTCCTTTCATTTCTAGTAGTGATTACATTTCTGTCAGACCTCAAATGGTCCCTGAGATTTCTTTTTTTATGTCACAGCTTCCACCGCTGTTAGCAGTAGTGACTAGTGACTAATTGCTTGGATTTCGAGGACTGCGTTGTGCAACTCTCCTTAAAACAACTATTAGGGAGACAAACTAAGTGGTGATGGCCTGTTTATAGTAGTGCGGGTGCTGCTGATGGTCGGGAGGGACGTTGCTTTTAAAGCAGAAGTTGTGACAAAACATCGGATTTGTCACTCTTAAGCTGGGCCTGGGGTAGGCTGCGTGAAAATCACTTCACTAAAAGCAGGGGAAGGAGATGGCCACAACCTGCAGAAAGCAGCATTTGACCTCGGCTAGTGTCTGGTCATGTGCCCGATAAAGCTTTGGTGTTGTGTCTGCTTGGGATGCTAGTCAGTGAAAAATTTGGAGTCTTCTCCTGGCTGGCTCAAGTCCTTTGGAGTTTGGTGGGGTTTTTTTTGGTTTTTTTGTTGTTTGGTTTTGGTTTTGGTTTTGGTTTTTTGTTTTGTTTTGGTTTGTTTTTTTTTTTTTTTTTTGGGGTTTTGTTGGGTTTTTTTTTTTGATTGTTTGTTTGGCATTTTTTAATTGTTGGTTTGGTTAGTTGGCTGGTTGGGGGTTTTTTGTTTGTTGGGGGGGGTGTCCTTGTTTTGGTTTTTAAATAGGAAATAAACCAGCTTTGAAAAGGAACTATGGAATGAGTAGGAAAAGGTGGTGATAGCGGCTCTCTGAAGTTGCATTAGTACATTTCTTTGTACTGGTGAAGACAAGAAGACTGTATAAAATGAATAGCTTTTCATAATAGGTAAAGTATTTCTCACAAATACCAATTTTTTTCCCTGAGAAAATGCTTGGTTTCTCTTAAGCTCAGTTCATCTTTGGACTAGGATAGCTAATGCAAGAGTTGAATCTTATTAGGAAAATCTTAGGAATGGGGATTCAGGAAAGATGAGGCTTTTGCCCTTGAAACTTTCTGACCCTTCAGAGTGTTGCTGACTTTATCTAGGAGATAAGGTTTACTCATTAATCAAATCCATTAGGGTCTCATTGAAGATATTTTTAGAAAGAGTAGTATGAAACTGTAGTAACAGGTGTTGCACTTCTGGACAGAAAAATATAATAGTTTATTACATTGAAGTTCATGATAAATTTCATTTTCTAAAAGTTAAGTATTGAGTGTCTAATACTGAATAGACTTTCTGAAATAAAATTCTTTTATAGTTTAGAACGCTCAATATATTAATTTGTGTTGAAATTTGGATATTCACAAATACATGGATATTTAGAGAAAAAGGCTTTGAAATAATAAAATACAGAGTTCAACAACTGGCAGATCCCTTAAAGAAAAAAATGTTTTCTATTGAATTCCTCCCCTGCTGTTTCAGGGTCTATTTCTGGTTCCTGCTTCCAGCTGCCAGAATCTTGAAGCTTTCTCCATGGCTTGCCAGGAGAAACAGGTGTGGAGTGTGCTTCCTTTGATCCCTGCTCTTGGGATCAATGGCTCCCTCTGCAGTCCTCTTAAGAGAAGCTAAAGTGTTTCAGATCCTCTGCCATTCCCCCTTTTCTCCTTTCCTTGGGAGCAATATAAGAGATCCAGAAGCTCTGTCTTAGCTCCACCTTCCGTTCTTTTTCTACGTATTGAGGACAACTGCGTTTCCTCAATATGGAAGTGAGTCAAGAGAGACTCAAGGCTTAGAAAGCAGCACCTTTTCCAAATGCTGCAGTGAGCCAGAGCTGGTGAGGCTGCTGGATGCTGTGGATGGCTGGAACTTAACAAGAGCTCTGGGCTTCAGTTTTCTTTAAAAAAAGACTCAAAGTGTGCTGAAGAGGATGGTTTCCCTTGATTCTGTCATCATCCTGAGAGACTTGTGGGGAAGAAATGTGCATAGAAATTGTAAAAGAACTGTGGGTGGAGGAGAAAAAGGAGTATTCTCAGCTAACTGTGGCTCTTGTCTGCTGTTCCTCTCGTCAGTTCATCCTCAGATAGTCAAAAACCTAATCAAAAACTTGAAATACCACATTCTCGCTCTTTCTGCAGTACGATGTCATTACCGTCATTGGGAAAATAAGACCTAAGCATTTTAATTTTGAAGTGTTTTTTTAATCTTTAATTAATAGATAGCTGGGCCTAAGAACAAACTTTATGAATATGTAAGCAATGCTTTTTGAATTTTATTGGAATTTTACTTGCTCATAAATTGTTTTCAGAAGGCTCTTTGTCAGATATGTATCTCTGAATTAAGATTAACTACCCAATAAAGTGACTCTTAAATGTTGCAGGAAGATGTAAATGGGTATTAGTTTATGAGCTTATTCTAGAAATTTTAGACCATTAAATAAACTGTGTATCACTTTCTAGCAGAAATTTTAAAACCTGCAGAATTCCAAGTGCAAAACAGAGATCACTCATCATCAAATTGTTTAACATAGGCAGGCAAACAAAAGAAAGTTAGAATCAAGGTTCTGCAAACAAAGGAAGGCAGAAGTTGCTGCACTAGATCAGGCCTGTTGGTAATCTTTATGAATAACTTCTTTCACTTTGTAAAAGTAATGTCATTGCCAGAAACAGAAAAGCTTATACTGCTATTGTTTCTAATCCTCTAATACACAGATAAATCTTTGTACCTATAGGTACATAAACCATAAAACCTTCAAAGACTTGTGAAATTCACTGTTGCAATTTGTTTGTTCAAGAACTAATTGTTTGTCTGCTTAGTAGTACATTTTCTCTGTGTATCCTCTTACTGGTGTTCTTTTGAGAGTGAGTAGGGTTTTATTTACATTGTAATAGCAAGGGAGTGATGTTTTTTACAATACTATCATGCTGCTTTTTTTGTGTATGCCTCAGTGCTGCATTGTCCTGCACTGAGGGAGATTTGCAGGCCAAATGTTGGGGTTTATTCATATGAAATCTCCCCTTTGCCTACACCGTTCTCTACTCTAAGGTCTCATGTTTTTGGACTGTTGTGGAAGGGGTTTGAGTCTTCATTGTCTCTACTTATAGACACTGTTCTAAAAGAGGGCATACTGTAGATCTGCTGCAGACTTTTCGGTATTTCTTTCTTCAGGATAACTTATTTTTTCTTGGTGGTGGCTTTATTTTGTTGGCATTTTTTTGATTATGCAACTTTTTAAGATATTTTTCTTAGACTTTTCCAGATTGAAGTGCAGGTTCTTGCTGGGTTGGGAATTCAGTAGGGGTTTTTCGCAAGGATGTTATCTCTCAATATTAAACTGAATCTATTCTTGTGTTCATAAGATTACTGGGAAATTCAGTTCAAAGGGACCTTCCAAGGTCTTTAGTCTGACTCCTGCTCAAAGCAGGGTCACCTGTGAGGTCAGACCATGTTGTGAGGGATTTTACCTAGTCAGTCCATGAAAAACTTGAAGCAAGGAGACAGCCTAGAGTAGTTTTGCAATCTGTTCCAGTCCATGACTGTCCTCATAGTGAAAATAAGTTACCTTATTCTCCATTCTGGACTTCCCCAGTTTGAGCATAGTCTCGCTGCTTCTTGTCCTGTCACAGGTACCCCTGTGGTGAGCCTGACTGCTTGCTGGCCTCCTTGTAGGTGCAGACACTTGAAGGTCTGCCCAAAGCCATCTCTTCTCCAGGCTGAATGAGCCCAGCTCCCTCTGCCTTTACTCACAGGACAAGTGCTCTGGCTCCATGAGCATCTTGGTGGCTCCTGTGTCCACGTTCTGAGTGTACCTCTTGTATTGTGGGGGCCCAAAGGAGGTGCATTAGGCCATGTCTGGAATAATAAGCTCCAAGTAGAGGTGGCAATCAGTTCCCTCATCTACTGGCAAGGCTTTTCTTAATAAAGCCTGGGATGCTGGTGACCTTTCCTGACAAGGCACACTGCTGGCACATGATCAGCTTGCTTTGTGCCAAGACCTTTTCCATGGAACTGCTCCCTAGCCACTCATCAGCTTGGATTGTTGCCAAGGCCTCTCAGGTGCAAGTGTTTTGTTTGTCCTGTCTGAATTCAAACAAATCCTGTAGGGACCTCTCTTCCAGGCTGTCTAGGTCCATCTGAATGGTAGCCCTGTCCTTAGACTTGTTGATTGATCCTCTTCACCCCAGTTAAACTTTATCTTAAAATTCTGGCTAGAATATACCTTACTCACCCTGCAAGGCATTGGCAAAGGTATTTAATGGACTTGTCCTAAATTCCTGCAGCACTTCACTTGATACCATCCTCAGGCAGCATACAGCACTTTGTCCTCTGAGCCAGACCAGCCAAATGTTTCCTACAAGTCTAGTTGTTTATCCATTCTCAAAAGAGAGATTTTCTAGTTAACTAATAGTCAATTCCTTGAACTTCCTGTGACTTTCTTTAGTGTGTTGATGCATTTTATTATTGGCTTTATTTATCAATAAAACCCTACAAATTCATCTTTATTTTGTATATTGTATAGCTTCTGTCTTCCTGAGTACTTCCTCATTCAGTGATTAATTTTTTTGTGAACTTCTTGTGAGTGTCTGTGGTGTTGTGCAGTATCTTCTACAGTTTTTTAATGATGCATATTTTAGTCATTTCAGGTACTGTCTGAAGTACAGCAAACTGATTTAACATTTCTTAAAGCAGATGGGCTTCTCTAGTTGTTTTAAAAGAGACTGTTGGTCCAGGCACAATCTTGTTCTTAGCTCAGGTCCTTTATTATTTGTCATTATTTGCCCACTTCTCTTTGAAATGAAACTTTGAGAGATAAGCATGCTGGAACTGAGAAGTCCCTAGTGTTCTTCATATAAAATTCATAATAAAGCAACAGTTCTAACATATAAAATAGTGTTCTTCATATAAAATTCATCATAAAGCAGTAGTTCAGTGATTGACTTGTTCTGGTGGTGGTTTACAAGATGTTCCAGTTCTCAAATTTCCTGATTATCATCTAATAAAGTAATTTCCCATTCATATGTTTTTGGTGGATTTAAAACCATTACTTTTTACACTTCCCTTTTTTTTTTATGATACCTCCTTTTCTACAGCTTCATTATATTGAATTTATGTTTTATATGGGAATCTTGTTAGTTTAGCACTAAATATGCTGTATGTAGTGCCTCTTTACTCCCAAAGGCTGCATTTCATCTTCCCAGTACTGGCCACAAACTGTTCCCTTGCTTACCATTCCTGTGAATTGTACTTGTCTCATACCAGCAACAGGCTAAAACACCTCCTGTGTAAAAGTAATTCTTAAGCATTTACTCTCACTTACAGAACCATGCTGGTTTGCAATGTGGCCACAAATCTGTAACTATTTGATCCACTGGCACACTTGGTGTTTCAGCATTTTGAACAACAGAATTAAGTGGAATGGATGTCTTTAGCTAGACAGGTGTGAGTTCAGCTGTTAGAGCTCTTGTGAATCAGGTATGGACTGAAGTACAAATAGATTTGTGTATCTGGTATGGTGGGAAAACATGGATAAAAGTCCAAGTTATTTAATAACTGTAAATAAAAATTTTCTTGTTTTCAAACCTTGCTTTCACATGAAAATACTATTTGGACTGGGAGATATGGGGGTACATGTTTACAAATGTGGATTTACACATATTTGATTGACTGTCTTATGGATGTCACTGGCACCTTACAGTTCCCCACTTTGTCAGTTTGTTCATGGTTTTGCTTAGGGCTGTGCCTGGGCACTCAAATAAAAATAATAATTTCTTGTATCCTTGCTAGATGTCAGTATGCAGATTTTGGGGTTTTGAAAGTATTTTTAAACTGATAAAAGTATTAATGTACAAATGAGTAAACATGACTCTTTTGAGGGGAGGGCAGGGGCACAAGGGAAGGTGGCTGATGGATTTTGGTTTGGTTTGGGAGGGTTTTGCCCCTTCAAAGAGTGACTAAGCTGTGTTATTTTAACTGACTGAATAGTGCTTCTCTCCTCTTTCCAGTTCAATGTAGTGGCATGGATTTGTGTGTGATTATGATTCAGTTCTTTGTTGTGTGCCTTATTGACTATTGCAGTGGGACCTGTTTGCTGGCTTCACATGAAGTAGAGCATTGCTAACTGTATCTGGATGTTTCTATAAAATACTAATTGCATGTGTTGAGTTTTTATATAAAGAGAAGAAATTTTTTGCTACATGTACAATAACTTCTGGCTGAATTAAGTGATTAAAAGAAGAGTGCATCATTAATGAATGAGGAAATATAATGTAATTCTTCTTTCTCTCCAAAGAAATTACTGAAAATCTATGCTAAAATTGATATTTTAAAAGCAAACAATTAAACATAAGACTTGCTTACTGCCCTTGGAATCTTCTAACAAGAGAGCCAAAGGAAATGCCTACCTTATGTTGTCATTGGAACAGCATTTATTTGAGGTTTCCTTAGGCCTCTTTTTTACCCTGCTAACTAAGCTGCATATGCAGTTAAAGTCTTTTTTCAAAGTAAAGTTATTTTTCACAAGAAGTACTCTGCTTTTGCAGCTATTTCTTTCTGTGCTTAATAAGTTTCTTCTAAAATATTAATTTTTTTTCTAGAGCTGTTGATAAATCTTTTTTTTTTTAAATTCCTGCATTATGCGTAGGAAAGAAGTGGTAGAAATAATACTTAGAATGACAAGGGAAGCCCTTAACAGAGCAGAACTTAAAACCTATGTACCTTGACTGATAGTATTCTGCTATAGCCGTTAAACTATTCTTTTTCCTTTGCAAGATTTTTCTGAAATTTGTGCTATGAAATGATACCATAGCAATGGGGTTGGAAATGTACATATGTTGCTAAGAAACTACATTATCTGTTCTGGACCAGCCACTGTGGTAAAGTGGCTGTTTGGAGTTGTTGCATATGAAAAGGGCCACTTTAGGTGATGTGCATTTTGCTCCACCGATTTCTGACCTGCAATGCTTGCCTTTGCAGATGGAACATGAGGATTTTGTAATGGAGGGGCATGGCAAGACTCCACCTCCTGGTGAAGAAAACAAACAGTGAGTCACACGTTTATTTAAAAAGGGCCTTACCGTAGTAAATGGTGTGAAGCACTCTCGTTTAAGCGTGCTGGGAGCATTGGTTGGTTGCTTGGTGCTCACCCTTTTGGTTCCTCAAATATCCACATATATATATATATATATGTATATATATAGAAGTGGATGGTGGCTAAAAAAAAAAAAGGCAGGATGTTGATTTGCCTTAAATGTAAAAGCATAGAAATATGCATTGCAATTTCAACACAAGAATCAGAAATAGTTGTAAAAGGGATAATCATTCTGGAAGCTTGGAACTGGCATAATGAGTTTGTACATGAAGTTTTTATACAGCTGCTCTTCACTGAAATAATGTGAAATATGAAAGAACCAGGGCCTTCCTTTTGGTGTGCATGTGGCAGATTGGTCCTCTTTGAGACTTATTTCTTTAGAATGCATTTTAATAAAGGATTAAAAATTACAAACAAAACACTCTTTTGAGGATGAACAATATAAGATGCTGGTACACAGAGCTTTAGGGAAAGCAGCCTGATCAGAGAAGAAATTCACTGATTTTTGTTAGGAAGAGGCTTTTTCAAATGATTTCTAACTGAAATCCAAACTGGTTGGACTTTTTCCTTGGGTTTTTGTCCAGATAGGAAGAACAGAGCCTTATCCTAAAAGTACTTCAGTGATGGCTGTATTCCATATTCTTTTCATTAGTTAATGCAATGGTAATTCCGTTTTGATACCGTAATTAATTTTTTTTTTCTTTTCCTGTCATTTGGAGCAAACAGGAAGGTGGTCTTTGGAAAATCTAGATCACAGAACTCTTTTTTTCCTAAGCCTAATTGGATGTCTCCTCATGAGAATTTCTTGTTGATCTTCACTACACTTGTTGCAGAAAGGCTGGGATATGACTTGGGGTGAAGGTCTGCTTTGCCTCCTAGATAAGCTGGCAACTGTAAGTGCACTCCATCTGCAACAGTGAGAAACCATTTCTGAGGTAGGCAAGTTGAGGTCAGTGGAGTTCTAATGCTGAATGTGCACATTCTTTCCATCATGGACATGAGCCAAACTTCTCAAAGTAATTGTTATTATTTCTGTCTATTCAGACTGAGCAACTTACTGTGGTACCAAGAGATACCAAAGTTGTTGAAGTAGAAACTTTCAGAAAGTTCCAGAAGAAAAATTTGAGCA
This sequence comes from Calcarius lapponicus, assembly GCA_039654755.1. NCBI lineage: Eukaryota > Metazoa > Chordata > Aves > Passeriformes > Fringillidae > Calcarius > Calcarius lapponicus. Next base: position 50,531,993 of record CM077463.1, on the reverse strand, counting down.
GAAATAAAAAGTAGGAGTTAGATTTCTGCTCTCCTGAATTGTTTCTTTATATATCTAGTAGTTTAATGAAATACATTATTATAGTGAGTAATATGAGGGATGTTGTGTTGGATTTGACATAGTCTTGTGTTTGTTAGGTGTCTTATTTTAAGTGCAAGTGGAAACTAGAATTCCTTTGGAGTTGATCTGATTTTTTAACTGGAGCTTTTCAAGTGGCTTGAAACATTATCTCTCTTCTTGAAATCTCCGGTTATTAAAGAATATGAGATTAGTGATAGGTGGTATTTTTAATTTTTAACTAATAAATTTGTGCTCAGATGGCATCTGAAACCTTGTCATACAGATTCAGCTGTAGGAGTATCATTCTTAATAATATTTTGATTGAAGTCTAAAGGTACGATTTTAGTAATGCAACAAAGAGTTGAAGATAGTTGTTTTATGCAACTAATAGTAGCATAATGCCAGTGAAATTCAGTTGTGGGTATTGCTCTTAAATTTAAATCAATCGCTTGAATATTTCTCTACCCACAGTATCAAATTTTCAGCTAACAAAATTGTCTGCCTAGACAGAGTTTACCTCTGTCGTAAGAAAAGGAAGAAAAAAATCTGAAATTACTTCTTTGTATTATTACTTACTTGCAGTGGAAATTAGCTGGACTTCAACATACTGGACTGGGTTTTTGAAAGAGGACAGAGAGGAACTCTGGAGCATCTGACAGCGGAGAAACAGAGAAAGCTGTGGCTGTTTAGCCTTGAGATAAGAAAACTTGGGGAGGATATTATTATCTATGTGTATAGGTATCTGATGAGGAGACTAAGGAAGATGGAACCAAATTCTTCACAGTGGGGCCAGGTGGAGAGGCCAGAAGCCATTGACATAAACTGAAATACAGAAAACTCCACTCAAACACAAGGAAAAAAATTTTCTTTTTTTTAATGTTAAACATGGTCAGATGTTTAGAAGAGGTTACCCAGAAAAGTTGTGCCTTCATAGCCCTTTAAGTGACTGAAAATTCAGCTGAGCACAACCCTAATTCTGTTTCAGCCTGCTCTAGTTAACCATGCTTTGAGCAAAGGCATGGGACTGATGGTCTCAGAGATCCCATCCATCTGCAGTGATTCTGTGATTTGGTGTATCCATGTCTACTGTTGTCCTCCTAGTTGGTTTGAAATAAAATTGGAGCTTGTTAGTGAAAGTAGATTCTAAGTTTGAATGTAGAGTCTCTAATTCAAATGTTCTCTACAGAAATAGCTGATCTACTGAAGATGCTTCCTTCCTTTTCCAGCTGTCGTTAGACTTAGTAGAATTTACTGCCTCAATAGCTATGCAGATGGAATGGTTTTTCTTTGACTGCTTCTAATTTACTTTTCAGGAAAGTTGGTCATTGTAATTTAATTGCCTTTCATTAGCAGCCTGATCTGGGTAGCTCTGCACTGAAATTACTGAGGAAGTGTTCAGAAGATGAAGTTTCAGCATGGGAGTGAACTTGCGCCAGAGTTCCAGAGTAGTCTGCCAGTGTGACCTCCTAGGAAAGCAAATTTCTTACTATTTATCTGCATTTCTATGGGCTCAAAGCCTTACTGGACAATAAAAGAACACAAATAAAAAGAGGCTTCTGAGAGACTTTCAGTGGATGCAATAGTTCTTACCTAGCCCTGGTTTCATGTGAAATTTCCTTTGCTAAAGTAGAGCTTCTAAACTGAATACAAGGACCCAGCATCCATGGATGATTTCTGGCACTTTATGAAACAGATTATTTCCCCAGTTTGACTCGGGGATAAAACCTTGGCATTTTTGCCTTCTAGTATTAAACAAACACACACACACAAAAATGCAAACAAACCCAGCAACAACAAACAACCTTGCTGCAATGTTGTGAGCCTTTTTTCTGCTGTACTGGACAGTTCTTCTGGACAGATACTGAAGTTACAGCATTTTAAGATTTTTAATTGAACTGTAGGTGATATCTGAGAAGTGCTGTCTTCTGATACCTGTCAGCTTTTTGGGAAGGAATTACCTGGTTAAACTGTTTACAAGGTCTTCAGAAATCTTCAACTGATCTTTTATAATATGGACAGAATTTATTTCAATTTCAGCTAATTATGAGGAAGTTACCTATCCTTAGTACAAGTGAGAAATGGAATGGCCACAGTCATCTCAGTCCTGTGAAAGAATTGCAGTTTATGTGCAGTACATGTGTCAAAAAGGTGTCATGGCTGTGCAACAGCCAAGTGATTTATGCTAAAAGCTGAACTTCAGAGCCTGCTGGGGCTGCTGGAGCGGATCTTGGCCATCTCACACTGTGCTCCTGCTCTGGCTGAGGGCCAGTGACTCCTTGATAAATTGTTACTTCCCAGTTTTTATGTACTCTGTAACCTTCTCTATTCTTAGCTCTCAGGCATTGGATATAACTGTGTGTTATGCTTGGTCATATAATTTTCCTCTGTGGCTAATATGTTTGGTAAGAAACCCATATCCTTCCTTCCTTCCTAATGAAGAAAGATGTCATTATGTTTAATTACTGGTGAACATTTTCTTAGAGGTATTCTCTCATATTTTCATCATTACAAAGAGGTTGACCTGAACTGGCATGCTTAGGGAGTAAATATTATCTCCCCCCACAAAATACTTAACATTTTACATGGCAGCAGCCTATAGTGCCCTTATCAATTGTAATAGGGCTTTTACTTTGCTACTGCTGGAGCAAAGATTAAGAGGCAAATGGGATCCAGAAACATCTTTCCAAAACAGTCAAACTTCTGTTGATGAGCATGGGGCAGGAACAGGGGTAGGAAGAAGAATTCTGCTGAAGTCCTTAAATTCTTAAATTGAGGTTCTGCTCCTAGCTCTAGCAGCATTAATTAGCAACTCTGCTTGTGCTAATAAATTATCACCTGCTGTCACAACCAGAAATGTATGCACCCTAATGAGTGAAAGGGTCTGGGTAATGAAAAACTACTCCTTTTTATAAGATAAATGTACATGCTTTACTCTTCCTAACTGACACATGGAGAGGTCTGTTTGACAGTAGCTATTCAGACGAAAAGTGAGCCAAGTTCATAGTCACATTTAGAAGGGAGGTAAGCCAAGCTACTACTGCTGTTTGAAGTACCTCAGCTGGCTATTCCCTACCTGCTGTTTTGTAGTAATGGGAGAGAAAACTCTTCCACTGTCTTGGCAATTTGTACATCTGGAAGTGATTCACATTGTAAGAAAGGTATCAAAACAAGAAAATTTCTGTAATTTAGAAAGTGTCATTGGTTAGACCTACTGAAAAGGCTTTTCCCTGGCTTGATAGTTTAATGTACTGATTCTGTGGCAAGAGTTTTTAGTGAAACCCTCCAAAATTGCAATAATACCAGGATGAGATTGGAACCACTGAGCATCACAAAATTGTTTAACATTTGGTAATAGTATCTTATTTTTCTTTGACATTTCAGCAGGAAGGTTCAATGTCTTCATGGATTTGTGTGACACTACAGTTAAAAGAAAATAGTAGCTAAATTGGCCTAACCTAGAAACAGGAATTACAGACTCCAAAAGTCATCTTGTCCTGTGCCCAAAGGGGGGGGGGGGTGGGGTGGAGGGGCCGATTTGAAGCTTAGATTTAACTTCTAAGTTGTATCAGGCTTCTCAGGTTTATTTGAGAGCTTTTCTGTTGCAATATTAATCACCCTCACAGTGAAGAAAATTTCCTAATGTTCTGTAAGAATTTATGATCATTGCCTTTCATCTTTGAATGTATGTGTCTGAACATGGCCCAGTCTTCATTAAAACTTACCCCTGTGTTCACTTATATAGCAGAATAGCTCCTCCCTCCCCCCGCTTAGTTTTGCTATGTGAAAACTGAGTGAAATCAAGAAGCCAGTTTACAGACCAGTCTTTGTTTTCAGCAGCCTGCTATGTCAGGGGCACATGTAAACATCACTGCTTCAATGGCACAAAAGAGGCAATCTTGCTCTTCCATGGTGTTGCTGAAAGCTATGAAAAGGCTGCAGTGGTGTATCCTGAAGTTGTCTGGTTTGGTTGGTGAGAATGATAGACATTGTTATGAACTGCTGCAGTGTTCTTTTGAACAGTTGAAATTCCACAAAGGTCCCTAGCATAGCTTCTGTTCCTTTGGGATAAAACATTGCTCTTACCAAATGTAAACAGTTAGCTAAAAGCTTGTGTTACAGGGTATTTGTTTGATGTTTTAAGGACATTCAATATTACAGAAGATATTGAGGCTTGCCTTGAGTGCCATTACACTTTTTAAATTTACTGGCAGTACTGACCTCAGCAGAGGTTGGTTTTTGTCAGAAGATCCATGCTCTGATTTTCAAAGTAGTATCCAAATCCTAATTCAGATTATCAACTCAGATTTGAGGTACCTAAATTTGCGCATCAACCCAAATTCTGTGAAATTAATGGCAAGTTACTTCTTGAATTACATTCAAGAATTATGTAAAAGCATAGCTGTCTTTATATTGCTGATTGTTCTCTGTGTGTAGAATAACTAGCCCATTAAAGAAATGTCCCCAAACATTTAAGTACTCTGTCTGGGATCCTAACAAGTCCCCACAGGGAGATGTGGGATGTCTGTGTTGGCCATTGCAGACCTCTGTCACAGGCTGTTGCAGTTCTGTTCGTGTGCCAGACTGGGCTTCAGAGCCAGTGTTGACTCAGGCTTGCTCTGATACTGGCATGTCAGTAGGAGAGTTTTTTCTTTTAAACCCTTAGAGATTTGATACAGTATTTAAGGGTGGGAGACCATTAGACTAAAACCAAATGAAAACTGGTCCAGCTAAGGATTAAGGAATATTTTCATCACCTTCATACTGTACAGATGTTTTAGTCCATACAGTGGAGTGAGTGACAGGATGAATTTGCATTTGAAGGCAAGTTTACCTGTGTGTTTAATGGGCCCTGAGGCATAGAGAAAAGAATTGCCCTTTGTTTTACAATTGAGTGGGTAGAAATGAATGAGACAGGAGCAAAATCTTTATCTGTAGAGGCAGCTGTGTTTTAGCTGTGACTTGTAAGTCAAAAAAGTTAGAAAAGCTGACTTTCACCCTTACAATGTAGTACTTCTGAACAATATGCAGAATATATACACAAGCACTTTAAAATGGAAAAAGTTTCATTGTCTTCCATATTTTACCAGTTTAGTGTTATACTTAAATGTTTGGAAGTTTTTTGTACTTAAAATTATAAGTATTACCCACAGGAGGACTCTTGTCTGAGTATTCTAAGCAAAAATATTTTAAAATTAGGCATTTGCTTCTGAAAGTTAGACTTGAAAAGGTTTTCAGTTGTCATTTCATGATTTTTAAGACTCCAAATTTCATGTCCTCAGCGATTTTATCTTTTCTTTTTTTCCTTTAAAATCATGAACAAATACAGGCCTTTCATACACCTCAGCTAACCTACAACTTCATGTACTGCTGTTTTGCAAGCATTTTCTTAATATGTGGAAAGAAACAGAAGCCAAATGAGCGACCGTTAAGGAAAAAAAAGGAAGTCACACAGAAAAAAGTCAACTTTGGAAGTGAAGTTCCCACTTGTTATCACAATGTGTTTAGTCTACACCGCTGCTGAAATATTCAGAGAGGGAAATATTTTGGGCAGTGTACATTCTAAGTGTGAATGCTTTGGCACTTCTTTGCTGAGGATTTTATGCTGCTCTCTTCCAGATGTCTTGTGGTGAGAGCAGGCTAGTTTATTTGGGCTCTCCCCACGCCCCTGTCCTGTTAGGAAGTGCACAGAGCCTGCTTCTGAATTTGCAGTCTGATCTGATCAAGAGACTGCTTCACACTTGCCTTAGTGAAAATATATTTTCCATTCCAGATTGCTTGATTTTGTAAGTATGATACTGCAAAATACCCATAGTGTCACATATCCTTGGTACTTTGATTGTTATCTCTAGTTATTCCAGTTAGCAGTAATTGTGATTGCTAGTGGAATGGAGGATATCCTGATTTGCTGCTGTCTTACAGAGCTTACTGTACTTTGAAGGGGAGAGTATTTGCATACTGATCAAATTCCTAAAATCCCAAAGCCTCTGTATTCCAGACACCACCACCCGCTTCTCCACCTACTCCTGTGCTCTAGTCCCTTTCCAGGAATTCCAGGAAAAACTATCTGCTGGACACTATTGATATCTGAAGTTCCTTGTCCAAGAAGTTGGGGGATTTTAGGTCTCTTTGATTAGTGGCTGCTCCTTTTTTCTCTGTCCCAAAGTTGCCAATTTCCTCAGGAGCTGCCGGGGTAACTGCCCTCCCATGTATCATTTATATGGATGGCTGAACATTGCTCTCTTTTCAGCATTTTGTTGCTATTTAGATGGCAGCTCTTTCATGACACTTACCATGGGAGTCAGCTAACAGCCTTAAAGAATAGCAAGAAAAGTAATCTAAGGTGCAGTGGTAGACTTGGCAGTGCTGGGTTGATGGTTGGACTTGATGGCGTTGAAGGTCTTTTCCAATCTAAATACAGTTCTATATTATTGTTTTAATAATTTTGAGTCCTGTCTAATTTAGCATTTTGTCTATATTCTTAATATAAAAATACAGTTTAGATGAATTTCTGTAGTACCTACACCAAGTTAGTGCCTCTAATTTTGATTTGCTAAGGATTTAGTTTTTGGACTGCTAGCACAAGTCAGTGGCATCATAAATTGTATGAATTACAGTCCTAAATTTTTTTCCCCTTTTTGCATCAAATTTAAGATGCTCACTGCTCTGTTCTCTGCTTCATTTTCTCAAAAAAAAATCAATTTTTTGGTATTTTTTGTGTGTATACCCACAGTGGTTGAATGGTTGACTCTTCCTTTCAAGGAGATGAAGGAAGGAAAGGGGAAAAAAGCACTACTGTTTTTATGTTATGTAAATGAGTTTGTGATGTCTTTTTGTTTGTGTGGAAGAAATAGAAATTTTGATGACTGTGTACTGTGACTTAGACAGGTAAATGGTCACAGTTCTAACATTTGTATGACTAAAAATTTTGTACTATGCAGTAAACATGGTATGAATTAAAAACTTATTTACAGAGATATTTTGCAGGTCTTAAGCTGCATTGCTTCTCTGGCATGCTGTGATCTGGAGAGCTGCTATGATTTCTTTTTCTCCTACCTAAATAGATTGAATTTGCTGGACTCTTTGCCCTAAGTCAAAGTTGTTCATATTTGGGAGTCATACTGGTTTTTGGGTTACTGCCTGCTTTTGAATAATTGTGACAGTTACAGCTTGTAGAATTTTCTGCCTGGATAGCCAGCTGTTCCTTTCCTGACATTTCGAACTGAAGGACTGTACATGAAGGCAAATTGCTCAGGGAAGATGTTCAAGTTACTTGGAGAGATCCATTTAAAGATTTTTGCAGCATAAATAGTGGTTTTATTAAAAAAAAAGTCATATTAGGGAAATCCTCTCTTACAGTAATCCACTCAAAATACATTGTTTTCATATTCTGCTTTTACTTTGGGTGTTTTGTTTTGGTCTGGTTTGCCTTTATTATTATTATTTAACTTAGCATATTATGGTTCCTTTAATGAGAACAAAGGAAAATGGGTTGGTGCCAGCTTCAACCAAGATGCCAGAAATTCCTTTGCTCGAGAGATTTCCGGCCCAGTGATTGAACTCCCCATGCTAAAACTAAAGACAAGTTAGAAAAATTTGTAGCGAGATAGTGGGCTATCTCACCAAAAATAAATTTAAAAAAAAAAAAAAAAAACAAAACAAAAAACCAAACCACCAAACAAAAAAAGCAGAACAATAAAAACCACTAAGTTCAGCATAGCTTCTTTTTAGCTAGGGGGAAAAAAAAGATGGAACTAGAATAAGACTTCCAGTCCAAAAATCTTCCTTATCTTTTCTGAGATATCCTAAAAGTATTTGTAAGAAATCTGCTTTGAGTAGAGTTCAGGAGCATGTCTAAAGGCACTGTACAAAGAAGGGGTCCTATTGTGGCCAAGGGTTTGTGGCCATGGAAGAAATTTTTTCTTAAATATTCTAACCTGGTCAGATGAAAAAGCTTGCTGCTATTTAAAATGTGTAAAGCTCCAAGGCTTAAACAGGGTGAAGGAAGGCTTTAATGAATGAAATTACTATTCCTTTTGAAATTTGTAGTAACAGCTATGGTTGATGGAAAGTCAGTTGGATCAGTCAGGGAACTGGTATGGTAATTTGCATGCTGTAAATAACAATTAGAAAGCAACACTTGCTGTATCTATGGGTGGGATGACATACTGTGCCATTTCCCTGAATGTTTGTTTATTTGAAAGATGCATGGAAGTGTTTGAGGCCAGGCTGAATGGGGCTTTGAGCAGTCTGGTCTGGTAGAAGGTGTCCCTGCCCACAGCAGAGAGACTGGAACCAGATGATCTTTAAAGGGCCTTTCTGAGCAAAACCGTTCCATGATTCTCTTTTCACTCCCATTCATATAATTGCATTAAACAGGTAACTATGTCTCATTTCATTGATATGTTGGCAGTTCATAGGATTTTAGGAACCTGTTAGGATAGAATTGTAGCCTTCAAAATCAAGATGCTTCTGGGTTGATAATGAGCAGGTTAAAGAAATTCTAAGAATATTAATTTACACAAGTTTTGTTGCATGTTATGTTGCTGGAAAGTACTTATTTAATGTCCACGGATATAGATATAAAGACTTGATCAACATTTAGATGTAGATAATCATTGGTGGGAGATGATCTTGGGGGTCAATTCTTTCAGTTCTTAGAGTAGTTAAGTCTCATGCAATGGCTTTTCATGTTTTTATCTTTCCCAAATAAGTTGAGTCTGTTGTCCAGTTCTGGTCTAGTGAGGCAGAGAAGTAAGAAACTATATTATAATTATCCATATATTAAACTTCTGTAGCTTCCTAGAGAAGAGACCAAAATTGATTTCTCCACTAACAGAAGGGTTTCAGGACAAGACAAATAATTATCTGTTCTGCTTATGTCTTCTAATGTGTTTTGGGATTAGCTGCAGTATATGCTAGTTTTTGCCCAGACACTGAAAGAGGTGAAAGCAGTTCATGGGAGGAGCTCTGCATAGAACTGAATATACTGTTAGAACCTTGGCATCAAAGGAGAACTGGCTGTGCAGGAAGCTGGGATTAGCGTGGAAAGTAGAGGTGCAGTGATGTGTGACAGAGATTCGTAGGAAATGAGCTTTCAGTTCTGTTGTTCACCCAACAACTTTGTTAGAAGGCAGATTGAAAGCTTTCTCTTTCTGCAGTCTGGAAAGGGCATTTGGGGAATTGAAGAAGTGGAGGCTTAGTGGTAGATTATTTATAGGCTGAGCAGTGAGGGAAAGTATTGCAGCAGATTGAGGAAAAATTAGGTGGAAAAACGAGTGTTTGAAAAATTGGTGAATAAAGTTTTCCTTCTGACTCATTATCTTTTTCTGAGCACTTCAGTAATGTATAGGGTCAGAACTTGGCTTGGGCTTGAAGTCGTGTCATTCTTAAACTGAAGTTTTCAGACCTTGTATTCTTTCTTTTGTTCCTGGCAAAATATGAATGAGGCCTGAGCTTAGTATGACTCCAAAGCAGTGTTGCAATAGAAGTTTTGAATAACAATAATAATAATTCCTGAAATGTGTTGATAGGTGCCTTTGTGTAAGGGATGCAAAAGCTTCTGTAACCTTTTCAGAAACCAAACAAGCTTTTCCTTTGTTGGATGCTTTTAGTCATGGTGTTTTTCTCTGAAGAAACTATTTACATTATACTTTTGATTACTATCATTAAAAACCACTGTCAGCTTGGTTTTCACAATTCTGCAGCGTAAAATATCTCACTTTTTACTAAGTGTGGAAGGGTAGGACCCAAAAAAAACCCTAGTTTTCCTTACAGTGAGTGTTTTGTCCTTGAAAATCTTTGAAAAGTTGAAAGTTTTGCACTCCTGTAGGCGAGGTCCTCAATCTTCCACAATGGCTTAGGTGAAATTGCTGTGAAGACTGAAAAAAGTCCGTTGGTACAGCCAGAATTAGCTATCATCTTCAATTTTCAGAAGTGTTGGGCCTCAGCATCTCTGTCTAATTAGAGAAAATAATTTAAAAGTGATCTGAACCATCCATTATCCACGACTGAAACTGTTTTTAATAGAAAAAATATTGTTTCCCTTGAAATAAACCGTGTGGTGTTTTTAAGAGCACCCAATGAAAAGTTAAGACTTTTAATTCTATTCCTTAATTTATGGGCTTCTCTGCTTGCTTTTTATTATTAGAAATTGTGAAATTGTGAAACTGTGAAACATAGTCCTTGCATACATGTCCCTACCCTGAGTTATGCGTTTATCCTGGTCTCAGGAAAGACAGGCATTTTTCTGATCCCTTTTAGCTTGAAGAGTTATGCTTGGTGGGATTGTAATCCCAGGCAGTTGGACTGCTGGGGACTGACTGGGGAACTGGTGAATAGTCTGTAATCTGCCCCCAGTTATCCTGCACCTCTTGCTGCACCCCACTTCTGGGATTGGGAGAGGGAGATCTGAGAAATCAAACTGATGAGCTGCAGTAGGGTAGAGGGCACATAGGATTCAGTTCACTTTGGCAAGAAAATCTGCCTTTTTTCCTCTAATATTTGAGGAGTCAAACTTCAACAGCAGTAGAAAGGACACTTGGTGGCGAGGCATTCATGCCATGAGAAACTTATTTTAATATTTGAGGTTTCTGCTGAGGAGCTGTGTTAGGAAGAGATTAATTGACTTTTCCACTGTCACGGCATCAGCTATGAAGAACTTTCTGGGGAAAAAAATCAGTCTTATATTTATTGCCATGGGTGTATAGGCAGTACAGAAAGCCCAGTGGGTGGGGTCTTGTGTTGGGATGATGAGGGTGCAGCCTTCAAAGTAAGATATGACATTGAACTGTAGGACTTTGAGCCCAAGCAAAATGCCAGCTCATGAAAAAGGGAGTTTTACATATGGACTGGGATGAACTCAGATCCTTTTAAATCCGAGTAAAGAGCTACAGGTCAGACAGACCGGGTCTCCTTTTTGACAGCTGGAGGGTGTGGATGCCTCAGTTCTAGTGGACACTGGAGCATGTCTGTGTATATAATATTGAAGCCTAATTGTTTGATTCTTATTGATAGGTCTTCAAAAAGAATGAGCTCTTACTAGAACCACAATACAGCTTAATATGAATTAAAATACCTATTCCTCTCCTGTCTCAGTTGAGATACTAGTGCAGGGAATCCACGATTGTAAGCATCTCTCTTAATGTGCATGTATATGTCTGCTCCTACTGGGTACTGTCCTCCTAGGAGCACTGTGAGGCTTCATTAAAGATTTTAAAGTGCTTTATGATCTTCAGATGGAAGGAGCTTAGAAATGAACTGTTTGTAATCAGATAAGTTAGTAGCACATAACAAGGCTATAACCTATTAACACTGGCTATTAACAGCCTGTTGGCGTCAGAATAATTAATGGTTCGGTTTTTGAAATGCAATTGCCCTCTGAAAAGGAAGGTGCAGGTTTTGGATATGCTGTGTATTTTTATGCTCTACTCCATTGTTTTCTGAACTACTTTGATGCATAACAAACAAACAAAACTCAACAAACCTCCCAAATCAAACAAAAACCCAAAACCTTTTTGTTAGCCATCTTAATCAATATGCCAACAAGAATGGGTAAAGAATTGATGCCTTTAAAATGGTAGTTTAGTGGAAAAAATTCAATTAAAGCTACAGTTATTCAAGATTTACCCCTACAGCTTCTCTAAATATTTTTCTATCACTGATAATTTGCTTACTTTTTGATTAAAAAAGCTTTGTCAATAGAACATTGGCAAGGTGAAATTTTATAGCGATTATTTCAACTTGGATGCATAGCAACTCAAGTGAGTGCTTGCTTCTGAAAGTCATCACAGTACTATCAGCTCCTTGAAGTAAAGGCTCCAGGACTTCAGAAAGGAGAGTTGGCAAACCCTAGTGAAGTTAAGAGGATTTATATGTCTCAGTAAAACAATTTGGCTTTTGAGAAGGAATAAAATTGTCTGTAGCTTAATGCATGCTGTCGTACTTAGTGTGAACATGCATAGAACATGTAGCTGCAGTACTTTATGTATTTTTTCAGGAGGGGGTAGCTGTTTCATAGATGTGATTTTATGAAACTGTGTGAATCAGATGCCTAGCAGTTGGTTTGGATTTTGTCATTAGGAATTTAGAGCGATTGTGGTGTTCTCTTTGGGTTTTGCCACAAATAAGATGTTCCCTGAGTTTTCACCACATTTCCTAAATTGCTATGTTTGGATTAGAGCAGCCACAAAACACTCCAATCTTCTACATCCAGCAGGACTATTCTCTGCTCTGGTTTAGGCAGAGCAACCTGAGCAGTTATATCCAGCTGCTTTTATTTAATTAAGTACCCCAGAATGCAACTCACATTAGCTATTGCCAGAGTTTGTTGAGCCTGCAGAGACAGATGGTCACAGTGCAGGCTGTAGTCCTGTTGAAGAAATCCTGTCAGTGGCAGAATCCCCATTTGATCTTCTGTACCTTATCATGAGGGTTGGAGCAAAACATGTCAGAACCAGAGCCACACTAGCCTTGCATGGCCTCCTGCAGAGGCGAATGGCTTATGTTCTATAATAATACATATTAATGATTTTTATTCTCATTCATAAGATGTGCAGCTTCTGCCCCCCCTTACATCAATTCCTTTGGAGTGCCCTCCCATGGATCTCCAGGTTAGTTTCATTCCATGGTATTGTCGTGAATGGGTGATTTAGATGCTTAAAGAATTCCTGTCAAAGGTATTGGCAAAAGCACCATGTCTGTGACAGAGTTTGAGATGTATTTGGATAACACTCTCAGGCATATTGTGTGATTCTTAAGGTGGCTTGTGCAGGGTCAGGAGTTGGATTTTTTCCCTCCAGCTCAGAATATTGCTTACTACCCACATGAAGCATAGCAAGGAAAATCAGATCATAATCACTTTAAAGAAATTTGTGCAGGGACTGGGAACACAAACAAAAAGAGTGCAAAGGGTAAGGAAGACCCATTAAATCACGAGGTTCAGAGTGGACCCGCTTGCCTGACTAGCCTCACACTTATCAGTGGTTTTATGTCTAAAGGATTTAGCAGCACTTAATCTTTGGCTAATTTTACACAGAATGATTAAGTAGAAGTTAGTGTAAGCCCAGCAGCAGTGTAACTGTAGGTCTGAGATGGCAGTATTCATACTAGCAGTAGCATATTTAAAGCAATTTGCACACACCCAGACACAAAGTCTGTACCAAATTGTACATGGTACAAGTTCTCCTGGTGTTCAGGTGTGTTTTGGCTTTTTTACTTTCTACATCATTATATTGCATAACTGTGCAGAATTAAAAACTTGTATATTCTAAGGGTTGATGCTGAGGGTACTCCCAAGAGCTTCCCGAGTGAGCTGTCAGCTCCCTCCCCAGGCATGGTTCCATTACAGTCAGCTCCAGCATTGCCTACCTGTGTTGGGCTGACTCAGGAGCAGGTCCCTTCACAGCAGGATCGTACCCGCGTCCCCATATCCTTTTGCTGAACTGTATTCTTTATTGTTTCTGCACATTCAGGATAACATCTGGAAACATCCCGCAGGTTTTTGTTTTTTTTTTTTTAATGTTACGAGATGCTGGGATTCTCTGTTTCAGCCGCTGTTAGAGCAGTTATCTATGGAAATTGTTGGGAAGAGGCTGTGGAGTGTCTGCCTAATGGCTGAGTTGCAGCCTGAGACTTCAAGCCGGCACGGCAGCTGGAGATACCGAGTTTGCTCTGCTGTCCTGCGGGTGTTCCCGTGTCTGGACCTTGATCTCGGGTTTATGCGTGCGTGTGGGGTGGGCAGTCCGCTTACAGCCCACAGATTAACTTTGGTCTGAGCATGAATCTCCTGCCCTTGAGTCAGGAGGGCGTTGTGCTTAAGATGGGGTTCCTGCAGGCGAGCGCTGGGGTCGGTGTTCCCGGTGCACCGCAGAGCAGCGCGTGCGGCTGGAGGGACTTAATTCACCATCCGCCGCTTGTCGGCTCTGCAGCCCTAATGTGGAGTTAGCATAATTGGCTGCTGTCTTTTTAGCCGGTTTTAAGGAGAGCAGCTCCATCTGGGCCGCCCTCCGTACTCTCGGGGCTCCCCGCTGTACCCCCCCCTGGCGCGGGGCTCGGCGGGGGAGGCCGGCCCGGTGCGGGCAGGGCGCTGTCCCTTTAAGGCGGGGGGCGGGGCGGGCCCGGGCGGTGAGTGACAGCGCGCGCGGGGTCACGTGAGCCGCCCGTATTTGAAGGTCACAAAAAAGCTGCTTCCTTTAGAGAGAGCAAGAGGGAGCGAGAGGGAGGGAGCGAGAGGAGAGAGCGAGGGAGCGCAGCCAAAATGGCCGACGGAGCGTCTGCTGGGTTCTGAACGTTTGAAATAAAAAAAGAGAGAGGAAAAAAAAAAAAACAAAAAAGGAAAAAAAAAACCTAAACAAAAAAAGCAAAAAACACAAAACCATTTTTTGGATTTTTTTTTCATTTCCATTTCTACCTTGTATGCCTCAACTCGCTGGATTTAAGCACTGCTGCACTTTATGAGGTTAGTGGTACGTTTATGTTTTATTGTTTTTACCTATCAGTTGATTTCTTTAAGAGCCTGAGCTGACCGTTTCCATCCGTGGCTTGGCAGAGGTGTCTTTTCTAGCACAAAGACTTGCTTCAGATCTTGTCTGCTTGTACGTGTACGGCACTTTTAGTGGATTTTTTGGGTTTTTTAGAAGGAGCTCTCCGTACAAGTGCGGTGTGGATTTGGAAGATATTTGTAATTTAAAACACCTAGGCAAATTACAGAAGATCGTTTGTATTTTTCGAGCTGGTGAAGTACAAGATAGTGCTGAAAATCTTGTTTTATTTAAATAGAGGCTTTTTAAAGAGACATTTCTTCCCCACAGCACCCGGAGCTCTTAAATCTGCTGCAAAAATTTGCATGTATAAAACCGAGCTCGCATTCTTTCTGCTGCTGGGTCGGAGCGGGGCCGGCCGGGGCCGTGCCTTCCGCGGGCGCAGGGACGGAGCCTCCCGGCGCGGCGCGGGCAGCGCTGCGGGGCCGGGGCTCGGGCCGGGCCCGGCGCTGCCGCCGCGGGGCTCCCCGCGGGCTCGGCCGGGCTGGCGGCCCGACCGCCGTGCGCCAGGTACTCAGGAATGTGCGGGATGCTGCCACTGCCGGGCTTCTGTGTTCTACGGGAAGCGAGCGTTCGTCTCCACCTTAGCGCAGCTCTTTGCCTACACTTACTTTCTCGCTGCCTTTTTTTTTTTCCCCCAGCCTTCTGTATTGCTGAAAATTTAAATCCGAGTTATTTTTGCAACTCCCTCCAGAACCAAGCAGAAAATTAAAGGGAAATAGCTGGAGCTTGCTTTCTGAGAACAGGCCCCTCCTCCTGCATTGTAAGAGTGTGATGTAATGCTCCTTTCTGTGGGGTTAAATGAAAAAATTTCTGTGGTGGTGTACATTATGTTTCACCCTTTCCTCACAGGCATTGCATTGTGATATTTTTTGTAGCTGAACATGTAAGCAGCAGATAATTCTGCACATAATCGTGTGAATGTACTCCACAATGCAGTGTATTAGTGTAATGATTGTGGTTAGCAGATCAACTTTGTAAACCTACAAGATGGCTCATATTTTATATTTCTTTGTGGCCTTACATGCATACAGTTAGACACAAATGGAGGAGACAGATTTCAATAAGCTTATTGAAAATGTATCTGGCTGTTGTCGTTATAGTCTTGTATATCTTGGGACTTTTTTTTTTTTTCTGCACTGGCTAGCAAATATTCAAAATTATTCTGCAGTGTGTTGTTTTTCGTGGAAATTAGGAGATGGTATCTTTGGAGTTTTCTTATTTTAATTATAAATTAGAGGAAGCTAATAAAAGAGAACTCTGCTCAAATTTTATGTAGTGTTTTTTGCTGGTAATTTTGGTCATTAAGCATTTAATAGTTAATACATGTGTTACTTCGGTTAATACATGAAGTAACACATGCCCTTTGCTTAGGGTTAATGAACTTACTAGATTCCACCCTCATGTTACTGGCAGGTGTCTGAGGAAATGCTATAAAAGCTTTCTGTGTTTTTGACATGATGTACCCTGATGGCTTTTGTTACTCAAAACCTTCTTGGGCTCAGTGGAGATCTGGATGTAGCTAAAATATGTTGAATCTACCTGTTGATTGACAAACAATAATTAGGCATCAGAACTGTTTTCAAATGCAGTCTAAAGTAGGAGTATTCTCAGATTAGGACAGAAACTGGACAGAAACATCAGTTACTGCAGTTTACGTGATAGTTGCCGTAGAATGGGATGGCTGAACTGAGGAAGTAAAGAAAACCTGAGTTGTGTCCTGAGCTGGCAGTATTGTAGGATGTAGTCTCCTCAGAATCTGCACTTCAGAACAGTACTTCACTTTCCTGTGTATTTTTTGCCTTCATGCCTTACTGCCTACGTTACACACTTGCAGAATGTGTAGATGTTTGCACATATAGCTTGATGGTTAAGGTGATGGAATACAGGGTGGTTCCCAATAACTGCTACTGCTCCTAGCTACAGAAGCTGTTGTGGGTCAGACAAAAGGCAGCTATTGAGAATAATAGAAATCATTCCAATAAGGAGTCTGTCAAACATTTGAGCAGCTTTGTGAGACTGTAATTGTGAATAGGAAAGACCAATTAAAATAATTCCTGTTACAAATATGCTTTTGACCCCTCAGATCTCACTGCGGGGTGTGTTGAGTGCTGTGCAGTCTGTGCAGCCATAGGATTTTTAATGTGAATCTGGGCAATTCACAATGCTGTTTGTATTCAGTGCATTCCTGCAGTACAGCGGGAACAAAACACTTAAATTTGAGAGACCTGACTGGAGTTGCAATTTCTAGATCAGTTTGAAGCTTACAGAGGCATGGGGGCAGGGGAAGTTTCTTTGCTTCGTTCAGTTTGCATTGACGATGCTGAGTTCAGAAGCTTTATTAAATTTTTGTTTGCATTTGCATGTCAATTGTTGTTGGTATCTACAGGGATCACTCCCTTTCCAAAGCAGACTGTTTTAGTAGGTTGAAAGCTGCAGTGAAGTCTGTAGTAAGCAGAACCCCTGGAGATTTTTGCACTACATCTAAGAGATTCTTGAGAAATAATTGACAAGAAAAGCCTTATTACCATTGAGCTTCCAATATACAGGAGTCTGCAGTTCTAATGGGAAAAAAATCAGGGAAAGCAAGTGACTGAAAGATCAGTATGCTTAGTTTCAGTTGCTTTTCTTTTAGCCTCTTTCTCTCCTGCTGAGAAGGAAGAAAATGAAACTTTGTTAGATATGCAGTCTTTGCCAGCTGATTTCAGCTGAACTTAACCTTTTTAAGATTTTTGTTTCTTACTGATTAATAGGTGGCTTAGTAGAGGAGCAAGTGTCAAATCTATGAAGAAAAATCCATAGAAATAGAGTGTTTCTGGGAGAGAATTTTTGTCCACAAGTTTCCTAGTACCCCTTTAGAAACTTGTCTTGTGTCTCGAAACGGAGTTCTTTAATTCTGGTCATTATGGATCTGCATTCCTTTTGGACCAGGGTGGAAGGTGAGAAGTTTAACTTATAGTTTATTTTGAACAATATTTCTTGGAAGCTGCACCCTTTGTACTCTCTTCAGCTGGTAGTAGTTCATCACTGAAAAGTTCAGCAGTTTTTGCTTTAATTGATGAGGAAACCATCTACTGCCTTCCTAAGAGCTGTTTCACCTTGTAAACAGCTCAAGATTCGAGGCAAGAAAATAAGATATATAGGATGTTTACCTCCAAGGACCTGTATTTCATCAGATGTGAGTATCAGGGTTCTAGTTTTGTTACCTCAGATTTCAAATAGCTAAACATTAAATATTGGGCTAACATTATTGCTCCAGAATTATTGATGTAAAATTCAGGTTAGATAAATACAAAGATGTATTTCTTCTGAAATCTATAGTTGCTAATGTAATGCTAGCATTAGCAGTCTTACATGGTATGATTGCATGTGCCATATTTCAAATATTGGACAACAAGTTGCTTGAAGTTGGATGTCAAGATAACAGGTCTTGGCCATTTCAGCATTGAAGGCAGATGTGGAGCTATCATGGAGATAAATACTATATATTGAGAATATTTTTATTTTGTTGTTATGATGCTGCCATAATTGCTCTTTAGAGCACAGGGGGAATGGTGCCTTTCTGTGTTTGTGGTGCTTTTCTATATCTGCGGAGAATCCCAACTCCAGAGCTGTACATTCAGCACTTGTCACTGCTTAAGTTCTTTACACATAGGGGGTTTTGTATTTTGTTTTTGCTTGGTTGGGCTTTTGTTTTGCTTTAGTGGGTTTGGGGTTTTTTCTTGCTGAGACAGAACATATATTCTGGGAGCGGCATGAATATATGCAAACTCTGATTATTTTTTTTGTGCCCTCAACAGACTTCTGAAGGGAATTCCTAAGGTTAATGGATATTGTAATTTTAAAAGCTGTTTTCCTGTCTATACACAGTATACTGGCATTATAGTTTAGGGATTAAATGCCCTGCTGTTGCTACAATTGTATATTTTTAAATAATTTCTGGGAAGTTGTATCTTAAGAACTGGTTGATGTGATATTTGGGTGTTACAGCCTGAGTAAATTGAAGGACTTCTCATTCAAAATATTGTATTTTAAGGACTACTTTTAATTAGCCTATTTAGTCATGTGGGAAAACATAACACAAGATACAACCCTTGGAGTTTTTTCAGATACCTAAGAGAAGATAGATTAATAAAACACGAGATGTACTTTAAAGGGAGAACAAACCAAAATGGGTTAAACACCATGGAAAAATGTATGCTAATACATCTGGAGATAGTGAGGGCAGTTCTGTTAAAAAAACATCGTTAGTAAGAATGAAAGTTGACTACTGCTCCTTACAGTGCTACCATTTGTGTCTGAACTCAGTTAAATGGATGCTTGTATATGTTAGGCAGAGAAAATAATCTAAAAATACCTTGACACTAATAGGTGGAAAAATGCTTAAAAGTATAAAATATGTTTATATTAATAAAAATGTGTGTTAAATTGAGACTTTTAGAAGTGAAATATGACCTTGGAATTTACTACAGCAGAACTGAAACAAGGCATCAAGATACAATTGTGTTTGATTTCATGCCAGCAGGGGAGTTTTTCTCTTAGGATGGGATGTGTGAGGCCACATTTTAGCAGTTAGGGGAGATCAGCAAATTTTGAGGTAGCTCCAATAAGAGCAGCAAGAACTAATACAGGGAGGTAGTCCAGCAAAAAAAACCCTTCAGCTTTTTAATGCTTATATTTCTAGATACATTCTCTGCAAACAAAGAAGTAGTTGTCTAATTTGTGTCAGAAGAGCATCATTTTGATGTAGACCTCCATTGTAGTTGGATGTGCTTTGAACAGCATAGTTACTTCAGCAACTGAAAAGCAGAAAGACATGAATTTTTTAAATCAAGGTGACCATTCTTTTTTAGTTCCTTAAAATTCCATTAAACCCCACTGTGCATGTTAAAATTATAGGGGAAGCATGCTCAACTTTCTCAGTGTGCTTAGCAGATGTAAAGGCTTCCTGAAATACAGGTCTGAGTATAGCAGCTGAACCGATTTGAACTAAAGCAGAATATTGCCTTAATTTCTGAATCAGAGAAGTATTTCTTTAAAAAATAAAACAGCAGGAAAATTACTTCTGCTATTCTCAGTGGGGTTTTTTTCCCCTTTTTAAGCACAGCGTTTGCTGAATAACATAGTCATGAGTCTGCTGTCCACTTGTAATCTCAGCGGCTGTTGGGCACAGCCTCCATGTACATAGGAAAATGGCAAAACTTCAGCTGCAGTGAAACTGGAATTGGGGTTTCTAAAATGGCTTTTGTAGATTCTGAGTTTTTTGAGCTAGTTGACCTATATGAAAATAGGAAAGGTTAAATGTATAATCTGTTAATGCCACTTAACCATTAATTAGATTTGAGCTTAATTGTCCCATTTTACATGTGCTCTGTGGCGAAATATACACGAATGTGTTGTCATTCTGGTTTATTGTATGTTTGTGTACTTGGTTGTGCCTGAGCTATCCAGTTTTCCAGGATGTAGTGTCCTGTGTCACTTTAACCTTCCTTAAAATAAGTCTTCAGTATTTTCTTA
Source organism: Calcarius lapponicus (assembly GCA_039654755.1). Lineage (NCBI taxonomy): Eukaryota > Metazoa > Chordata > Aves > Passeriformes > Fringillidae > Calcarius > Calcarius lapponicus. The sequence goes on along the minus strand of CM077463.1, from coordinate 50,511,879 downwards.
CACTTTTCCCCCCCAGTTTGAATTTTAGTGTTGGCAGTAGAAGACATTGCAACTTAATATTAGGGTGCTAATCTAGCAGCGTTCACGCTCTTGTTGCAGCTTCTGTATTAGTATTTATATTTTTAATTGTATATAATTTTGCTTAAGCAATCGTGCCAGATTTAGGGTCTGATTTAAAACACATGATTCTAATTCTGTGTTGGTACTCTAGATATACTTGACTACAAAACAGCTTTCTTTGGCAAGAGATTGGCTACCACTGAGAACTTCGTCAACTAAAGCGAAACTGAAATATTCTGATACATCACTTAGCCAGTGAAATATACAGCATGTTTGTGCTCAGTCTTTTGCTGAGCAGTTCACAGGGAGGATGATTTGATCACAACATACAAGTGAATTTTGGTATTATAATGCTTGGAAATCCTAATCTGGTAGCTCTTGCTGGATTTTTTCCAGACTGTTCTGTTTCTTACTTGGAGAGAGTTTGAGGACAATAAAAGTGAAAATGGCTACCTTCTATATGCAGGGAAGAGAGGGCAGAGGGTACCAAAACTTAGCATTTGGGTTTTTTTTCCTAGCTTATTCCTATGTACACTGAACACCAGTTGTCCCGTGAAGCAGAAAATAGTAGATTGTTTCATTCCCATGTGAATTTTTAAAAATGAATTCTTCTATATCCTGGATAAGACTATATAAATAAATCTTTCCTATTTCATTAGGTTTTACTTGGGTACTATTAGTGTTTTTATGTTACTGTTTTAGGCAAGGGGTCTTCTCTGATAAATGTTAGAAAAATACAAAATAATGCACTTAAAACTGGTTAAAATATGGCATATGGAAATAGAGGATGTCCTGTTGAGGTTATATATATGCCATTTTATATCTAACTCTGTTTTTCTTTGCAGATGTTGTTACAAGTTCATGTACACTGGTGGGAATCTAAATGTGGGCTAGGTTCAAATTGCCTCTAAAAATGCTTGGTTAACCTGAAGTAAAACCCCAAAAGCTTTTTTCAGCCTATTATAAAAGAAGGTTCCAGCTGGTGCTACAGAAGTCAGTTGTAGCAATATGAATAGGAATTTAAAATTAAATAGCCTTGTGTTACAGGGTCCAGATTTCTGTTCTTTTGCAGGTGATGTTCACATTATCTGCTTGATACATATCAACCAGACCAAGCAATGCTGAGAGAGAGGGAGATGGATATGGGAGAATCCTAAGCCTTACATGCAGATAATTTTTCAGGTGTTGGGACTAGTTCAGTCTTCTTGTGCTAAAGCTATCTGAATTTGCATTTAACCGCCTCATCTTACATGGTAGCTGTTCTGGAATGATGACTTCTGGTTAAGTCCTTGAGTGACTGTTTTTATCACAAAATAATACATTATTCTGCATCAAGTCAACTCTGCTGTGTTATTAATTAGGAGATAGCTTTGCTCTACATTTCCCAGTTACTATAAATAAAATATATATCCTGACATAAAAAACTGTAGGAAGTGTGCTTTTACCAGATTTTAGATATAACAAGATGAAAAAGGCAAATGCAGACAAAAGCTTTTGAGAGTCTAGAGTCTAGAATTTACTTCTGCAGCTTAATGTACCCTAAAGCCTTGGTTGCAGAGTTTTTTAAGCTACCCTGCTGTAGTTGGGCCACTGAAAACCAAACAGGTTAATTTTTGGAAAGTCAGCCTGTCTTGATAAAGTTTTGGGGACAAGATTGTTTCTCAGATGTGAATTTAAAGGTGACTGTTTTAAAGATGATGAGCTGTATTTGTGTGTTTCACGCTTAGAAAAGGCTGTAACGTTTTGCTTCAGTCCAGGTGATGTGAAGTGAAACTCTCCTACCATGGACTTGCCAAGTATAGGGTCAGCCTGAATTTATGTAACTCTTGATCTTTTCCTGAAAAAAACTTACCTTTTAAATGATGCTTCAGCTAGTGTTAAATGACTTGGTTAAGCTAAAATGTTTCTTCCCCTTTGCATTATTAGGCCATTCTTCTATTGTTTAGGTAATATCATAAATATTAGTTCTTGTGATCATTTTAGTTTGAGCATTGCTTGCTCTGTTTTTTCATACTAAGCTGTTAAAAACAGGCTTCATCACTGGATCAGTGCATTAGAAAGAACAAGGTTGCAGATAGCTCTTCATTGTAGATTGAATTAAGCATGTAACTCAATTTCATTTTTTCATTTTGTTTGTTAAGAAACTCTGAAATAATTGTCTATTTTCCAGCTTAGTGCATACTTTTCTATTTGCGTGTGTCTGATATGGGTGTGTGTATGCATATATGTAATAAGGGCATGTTGGCAGTTACTACAGTTAAAAACCACCAGGTATCAACTGACAGGTAGAGACTTCTTGGCAGGGCATTGGTGTTCAGTACACAATAAAAATGGCTCTCAAAGTCAGTTCGAGTTTTGTGTTTGGGAAAAACCTGCACAAACGAAGCAAGTGCCTTTCTGCAAGGTAAGTGTACAGACGTTAGAGGAGCAGCAGAAAAATCCAGAGGCCACACAGAAAGTCAGAGGCAGAGCCAGACTTGAACTCAGAAGTTCCTGGCTTGTGGCCTGGGGCTGAAGCCAGTCATACACAGCTGTATTGAATTGTGAATAGAATGATGCTTTTTTTTTTTCCTTCATGGATTTAAGGGAACAAAGCTGATTTAACTGAAATCATAATGTGGGTAAAGAGATGGAATTGTGTAATTCGCCTTTCTCAAAATTCAAGGGCTAAAACTTTGGTGTTAAAAGTTGGTTCAGCACTTGTGGGTTTCCACTTGCCAAGGAGCGTGATTAACATAGCTGGGTCACAAATTGTGACAAATCCTAGTGCAGTGCCTTGAGGTCAGACTAAGGGCTTTTTCTGAGTGTAGAGGAATTCAAGCTTAAAAGCCACTGCTCTGCGTGCTACCTTGAGAAATACTAATGACATAAAGAAAATGCCCTGAAATTTGATTTTCTTTGATGTTTTAAAATAGAAGTGAAAACCTAGTTCAGAGACGGTCTGCCTGAAGTTGACTGTTTATTAACTGAAATTCACGTTCTGTATTTAACACATGTGGAGTTTTTAATGAGGCTTTAAACATTGTTATCCTTCAGTGCAGTATGAAAGAAGTCAGAACCTGCTGAAGGTTTGCTGCCTGGTATTTTCTTCCTTCCTGAAGTAAAAGCTTGGAGTAGCTTCTATTGAATGTATGGGCAGCTCTGGTTATTTCGGGAGCTCCCTTTAGGAAGAAGGCTTTGATCTAAAATATTATTATAGAATGAACATCACTATTATGCATTCTTTTTCTTTGCTGTTAAAAGTCTTGATGGGGATTTTAAAGTCCATTTCACAGAAAAAGGGACTTCTTTTCCAGGCAAAATGTCATTAATAGCCAGCTCTAGTAGCAAAATAGAATTTTTCTTTTTTCTTTTTACATGGGGTACTTTTATTAATCTGTGTGCTGTGTTTTGCTAACTGAGGCTTTATGCAAATGTATAGTAAGATTATTTTCCTAAATTATGAATGTGGAACTCAGCCAGAGAATACAAACAATACAAAAAACCCAGAACCAAACAAAACACTGAGGTGGTTTTTGTTTGCTTACCAGGAAGTAAGTTTAATTTTGTTTGTTGAAAGTAACAAAAACACTAAATAGTTTTAAAAAGAAGTCTCAGTAAAAGCTTAACAGTAAAAGTCCATCAAAACAGTCCATCAAAAGCTTAACAGTGAAATATCTCACTCCTGAGGAGTTGAAGCACTGATTTCTCCCAGTGTGTGCAGTGTGACTATGCCTCATTCTTTGCAAAGAATTGACTGAGTGGTGTGCACTTTGAGGATGCAGCTAAAAATTTCATTGATAGTTAATGAAAATCAGAATAATTAATTGAAATTACAGTGGTCTGCTTTTTTACTCACCCTCCTTTTTTATGCACTGTCGTGGTTTAAACCCAATGAGCAGCTAAGTGCCACACAACCACTTGCTCCAAACCAAGCCCCGTGGAAAATCCTTTGAGTTTCCCTTTTGGTTTCAGCTGTTTGAGTGTTTACAAGTCCCACTTGCCTTCGGCTGTGGCTTCAGAAGACACTTAAGCTGGGTTTGTCAGGTTTGTTGCATAAGCCTGGACCACTTCAGAGGTAGATTTTGTTGTGGCAGGTCTTGCTTTATTCACCTATTACAGCTGGTAATATATTGTAGGTAAACTGTATAGTTCTTCCCAGCAGGTCTTCCAGAAATACTGTAGCCATGATGAGTCGCTGAGTTTGAGGTTGCTACCCAGTCATCACCAGTAACAGTGTTATGGGCTAGATTCTGCAGTGCTGAGTGGGAGACCCAGATGAGCTTGTTTCATTATGAGCTGTGTTGCCCCTTAATTTAAGTAGCATAGCTTCAGTAGCTGAATAAGTTTACCCCACTCTCTCGTTAAAAGATGTTAGTTAAGGGTAAGCATATAAAGGACTGGTTTAGCTCAGAATGTTTCCAGTGAAGCCAAATGTGGTTTGTTTTTTTTTTCCTTTTATACTCTTTAGAAAGGACACAAGAAAAAGTTGGGTGACTCTTACTTGTGTGCTTCCCCATTTAGGTCAGTCAAGTGTAGGTCACATTTACTGATAACCATAAGTCCGGTTGGCACCTCCAGCTTAGCAGATAGATTTGATTAAAGCTGAAGGTCTGCTCTTTTACCTAAAATTTGGAATTTTAAATGCTTACATGAGTGACTGAATTCTGTATTGCTTCTTCTATAAGGTCATGCTAATTTTCTGCTAGGTAGCATTAACCATTTACCCAAAACATTGGCTTCACAGAAAGACAGATGCTTCGCACTGGCAGTACGCATGGAAGCATCAATAAGCTGACAAATTAGATTTGAGGTTCTAGTGTTTAAAAGGCTTTTCTTTCAGCAGGAAATAGTCTCCCACATCAGCTTATGTATTTTGACCTTCAACTTTATATAGCAGCAAAGAGTTGACCTGTCTTTATGCAGAGCTACCTTTCTTAAAGAGGATCGAGAGAAGGTTTAAGTGACTGGATTAGAAGTGCAGTGTTTTGTGGAACGGTGAATATCTGACATCTGTGTCATGATCATACATTGCTTTTGTCTAGTGTCTAAAAAAAGGAAACTGCTGTGTTGCACACTCATGACATTTAGATAGGAAGAGGTAGTTGTTAATTAAAGATAGGAGTCTTCAGATCTTCTGTCAGCAGAGGTCAGAATTATATTCATCACTGGAAAAATGCTGAACTTAGGTGGATCTGTGTGCTGAATGCTTTTCTGATTTAGCTGTTTCTGTTAGGACTGATGCTGAAAAAGAGTGCACACTTCTAACCACTCAAAAGTAAAGAATGTCTGTTACTCTTTGAAGATAATAGTTTGTGAGGTTTATGCATTTATTTCTTTGACATTACTGAACATGAGAATTGTGTGGTTTTGATTAAAAATAATCTTGTGTAATGCGACAAGGCAAAAAGTAACCTAAAAGTAGCAAGCACTGCTTGGATGGAAAACTTAACAAGACAAATCAGCTTAGTCTTGGTACTTCAAAAATATGTTAAATGCTAAAATTTCATTTATATCACTATAATTTTAACCTCACTTTTTCTTTTGTAATTTAACATTTTTATTTTCTGTGTAGCATTGTGGTCATGTTCTTCTGTAATCTCTGAGGTGGCAGTTCAGTGGTTTCCTCATTCTGGATTCTTTTCTGGATTACGTCTTACTTTAGAATTTCCCTCTTCTGTAACAGAAAAAGAGAGTGGCCATACCTAGAAGATTATCCATAGCCATGTTGTACGTGGTCTGCAAGTTCCTGTCATCTTAAAGTTTTTGTATGTTGAAGCAATTTTCTGATGAGAATTTCCATGTTGTTCATGAAGGAATGCAACCTTTCTGGAATAGAGATATTCTAGAGCTGGCTTGGTTTACAAGAGAAATTTCTTCTCTAATAGTAACGTGTAGTTAGTTATAAAATATTTCCATCTTTTTGAGTGTGAATGGACATTGGTTTTTGAAAGCAAGATGTGTATTCAGTCCTCATTGATTATTTAATATTTTAAAAAATTTCTGAAGTTTTCTTAAACTACTATATTCAAAAGCAGGAGATAGTTACATAGGCTTGAAGTTAGAAATGGATCTGGTACTCTATCTGTGAATGACATAAGCAGCAAGTAAAATTCATCACTTAAGCTGTAAATTATAATTCCTGGAAAGAGACAAGGAATGAGAACCCTCAATCAAGATTTCAGAAATCTTGTCTACTGCGCTCAATGCAGATAGGGAAAGCTCTCAGATGACTGCTGAGATTGGGCAGGCACCAAGGCCATAGGCACAGGCACAGTTAAAAGAAATTCTTTCCTGGTGGGAGCCTACCCTTAGTTTAGACAAATGCCTGAGGATACAGTGAACACTTTTCACTTCAACTTTCTAATGTCATTGCTTAAGAAATAAGGAAATGATTGTTTATTTAGCAATTAATAAGAGTTGCGTGTCTAGACTAGGTGGAATAATCTATGCTTTATTTCTAGAAGGCATGAAATAAAGTTAACTTTTTAAAGAAAAAAATGCAGCTAGAGACTGGTGCACAGTATCAGGACTATAACAATGGATGAATCAAAAATAGCCTACCAGACTAGTGACTATGAGAGGTGGCAATCATCTCTGCTTATTAATGGACTATTTTCTAGAACTTACTTTGTTTCTGCCTCATAACTGTTGTGGCTAGTAATTTAAAATAAACTGCTTAACAGGTATGATTATGTGGCCTTCAGAATGCTGTTCTCCCTCTTACAGTCTCTTTGAAGTGAAGAAGAGACATTTCTACGGTTTTCTAAGTTACCCTGTATGGGTGTCTCAGGCTGTCTGCACAGGTAATGGGGAAGGTGGCTCTACAGTGTTGAGCACAGGCCTGTGTTTTCCTATCTTAAGTCAGGAATATTGAGCAGTTTAGGGTGGCAGGACTTTATTGTAATGCACTGGCTGCTACTTGTGATGGTTTTGTTCCATGGATTCTAGTAACTTCCTGCTTTAATTCTTTTAGAAAAAACATTTGACTAAACAGTGCTATTTCTAGTGTTAACTGTGGTGTTAACTTGATTTATCCTCAGAGTGGTCTCTTTAAACGTGTATTTATCATCAGGTAGTCGCAGTTTTCTGTGGCCGTACAAAGCTCTTGAGTGAACTTCTAATATCCTTCCTGCTAGTGCTTTCTATGGAGTACTGACAGCTGTCTTACCTTTCCAAACATAGCTTGCCAAGAACATGAGGAAAAATTGCAGCTTAGAAACCTTCAAAGAGTGAGGTGTTTCTACATTTCTGTATATTATGTGCGCGTAAGGTGTGCTTGTATGCATGTGAAAAAGTGATGGCTTTTTTTTTTTTTTTGCCAAGTGTGGAAACTGGTATTTATTTGCTTTCTGAATTACACTGCGAAAGTTTTCCTGGGAGGTTGCTAAAATAAAAGTAATTTTCCTTGATACATACTCAGTCATATCATAACATGTAGATGTATGATACAATATGCTTAGGAATTTAATGTTGGCCTTTAGAATTATTGTTAGAAAATTCATTCATCATGGGGAGAGAAGGGTGCATAGCTCATGTCAAATCTGGTGTTCTTTAAAGCACAGCAGCAATTTTGAATCTTTGAAATTTAGGGATATGTATAGTAATGCCACTTACACTTACCATTATGTTTTGGTGGTCTGTGTCTTTTCCACTGCTTTTTACAGTATCCTGTGCAAACAGCAAACCAGTAGATTACAGAGTTTTGGTGTGATGCTGTTAACTGGGAAGAGTGGTCAGCATTGCATATGAGTGCTGAATTTGCAGTTGAGGAGAGACAAAAATAAGGTTATAGGTATTGAGAGTGCAAGTGGTGCTTGTAGATGCTGCATGCCTTGGTGAGGGTATTTGGTTCTTTATGCTATTCTGAGATCTCAGGTAATCATTTTCTTAGAATGCCAGAATCAAATCTTTGTCCTCAAAACTCAAGTGATTATATGAGGACATATAATGAGTTTGGAAAGGCTTTAAATTTTTTGGCTGCTTAAGTAGCTTCACAAGGAAGGCTTTTTGGTTTCTTACAGTTCAAAACAAGTCACATCTTGCACTTCTTCTATGTTGTTTTCATTTTTCCCATTTCCTGCACAGAGTCTTTATAATTCTCTCGTTTTCATTCTGCATGCCAATGAATAATTTCAGATTACATCTTAATAAGGCACGAGTCATGACATGGAGTATTGAGTTGTGATGTTTTGAATAATTTATTGATCTCATTTTTGAATGAAAAATGACTAATGAAGAAGATGGGCCAGCTGGTTGCAGTAAGAAGGGGGAGAAGCAGCCTCTGGGGATGAAATGCTTCCACATCAGGCTCTGCAAAGAATCTCTCTGCTTATCATATAACCTAAGCGTCAAACACAGTCATTTTTCAGTGCCCCCGAGATCGTGGTGCTTTGGAAGTAGATGTCAAGTCTAGCATATCTCTTTATTTTGAGCTCACTCAGCAGAATGAAGTTCCCTTTTCTTCAGTGTTTGAGAGTGTATCAAATTTCTGAGTAAGAGCCACACCTTCCATTTATTCACTTGCATTTTAGGAGTAAGTCTCATGCTTTGGCCTTCAGAAAGTCTGTAGCAATGCAGCAAAGAGAAGACTTTAATTCCCTTGTGATTTACCTAGTTTCTTGAGCAGGGTGTGCAGTCTGTCATCCTCATTTAGGATCTAATGGGATCTGATCCCTGCCTGTCAGCCTTTTAACAGCAGGTGCAAGCTCCCAAACAAGAAGAGGGCCTGGTGTACTAGCAAAATGACTCACTTCAGTGTCGTGTGCATCTTACAAATATTGCTCCGTCCTGTGAATGGTGCAGTGCATCTGATTCTAAAAGCCATTTGAAGGACATGGTTTATGGGATTTAATTTATCAAGGTAACTTTTATCTGTGTTTAAATCTTCATACAAAAGTGGAGAAGGAGGAAGTTTATATCTGTTTTCATATTGCAAAGAAATCTTGAAATGCATGCCAGAGTTGATGTATGACAGAAAAGTATTTTAATTATACATCTAGAGTGGTAAATGTATTTAAGCTTTTTGGTTTTCCCTCTGAAACACCTGGCTTGCAATTTAACCTTGCTGTTTCACCAGATTTTAGGTTTTTATCACCTGTGGTTACCTATAGACAACAAATATTGAATAGTAGCTTTATAAAATAGAATGATTTATTGATACAGTAAATACTGTATCTCTTTACTACTGGCACAGGGAAACCTGACCTTATTTAGTCTGCAGTAGAATCTTGATGACCTTACTACAACCATGGTCTGTAACAGTATAGTTGTAAGTCCTTTCTTTCTATACATGCTGTCCTTCATGACTTAGAGTGACTCATAAAAGTGTGAGAATATGCTGCAACACAATTAGACATTTTGCACGGGGTATCCATTACTAGATAAAAGCTGGGGATCAGCAGCTTTGTGAAGGTAATGAAACTCCACTGAGTACTGGCTAAGATCACATATGTGTGCTTATCCAGCTGTGAAGAGCTGCATATGTAATGGCTGTGTCTGTAGTAGGTCTGTTTGTCTGGAGGGCACATGGTACCATCACTGTCAGTGAAGCTTCTGTAGCTGCAGACTGAGAGGCTGCTCCCTCTGGGTTTCCAGTTATGTTGGGATGCATCTCAGCAGTATTTGATCTGGAACTTGGTCTTACTTCTAAGTGGCAGTGAGTTGATTAGACTCTTCAAGACATTGTTGCTGAGGATTGGGTGATTGGTTTAACTCAGGAAAACTCAGCAACTTTGGGCTGTTGGTTTTTGAAGAATTAGTGGAAGTGGAAGGCCATTTATTGAAGCCAAGCTGTTAAATTTCATCAGTCCTCTGTTGAAGGCATAATGCTTGAATGATAACAAACTGTGTTAAGGAGCTGTTGTCCCATGTAATGAGTTGGAAAAATTGCTTTGTGTGATGAAAGCTGTGTACCAAATATACTGAATTGTTCCCTGGTTTTGTGCTATAGGAGAACTTGAGATAAGATTATAAGGGTGATATGCACCTTTATTGCCCAGAGACTTAAGTTTCTGCTGCCAGATTGGATTTTTTTCACCCTTTCAAAAGGACAAAACATGATGTCCAGGTATTGATTCGGTAGCCAGATGAAAAGCATACTTTGTTATGTAAAACACAAACCACAAACCTGCTTTCCATTCGGCCAACTAATTCTTTGTCAGCCTTCACTGAATCTTGTTATTTTGGTGCAAAGGAAAATTGGTTGTTGAACTATTAAAAATATTTTAAAGAAATAATAACCTGTGAAAAACCTGAAGGGCTGTTGGGGTGACATCTGAATTGCATAATATTTCATTTAACTTCTTTGTTTACATTGCAACAACAGTCTCCTTTTCTCATACAGAGTTCACTGCACAGTGAATCTGCAGATATTTTTAGCACAACTTGTTTTGTCTTTCTCCAAAGCAGAAGTATTTTTTGCTGACATTAATGTCAGATTCTCTTTTCTTTCAGGGGAAAAAATTAAACTGAATTTAAAGTGAGTTTTTAACAGGAGTTCAGAGCTGGTCATCTTGTGGGTTTTTCAGCAGGTTAACAACAATTTTAAGAAATACAAAAATTAATTTCACTTCTGTCATTAAAGTCTGCAAATGTGGCAGTACATAGAAGCAATTAACTTGAGTATGTTTTATTATGGTCAGCTTTTACAGTATAACTATCGGTGTTTTGGATTGGTTTCTCGTAGTTCACTCATTGGAAAGAGAAAACAATTGCAGAAGAGTCATGTTTGTTGCAGGTCAGATGTAGACATGTTATCTCAAGTTTAAGATCACTGAGTACTCACTTAAGTACATCACTTAAGTAATGACTTCATTATAGTTTGTAAAAACAGTATACTTTATTGGACTCGTGGTTATTTCTTTAGAGAATGGACATTGAGTTCCTAAAAAAAATCTGGGATTTTCCTTCCTTAATTACTGGAGTATATGATTGAATGTTAAGAAGTAGCTTACTTGCAGTTGTGAGGTCTGAGTTCATATTTGAGTTGTGTCTGAGCTCAATATCACTGGCTAATTTTAATTTATCGAAGAATATCACGCTCATCTTCACTAAGGAAAGTTGCCAAACAAAAACCACAATTTTTAAAAGTCTCATGAGAAATGTTTGCTGCGTTTGGAGGAAGAGAGAGTTAGTGTCTTCCTAAGAATGCTGCCTGAAATTTCGTGTGGTCTTTGCAGGATTGCACATGATCAGGTTTTATAGTAATGTGTTGGTGATGAAGGGATCTTCACATCACATTTGGGTTATTAATTATGTCCTTGTTTCTAATGGAGTGTTCCTTAATGGCAAGAGCCGTTTCTCTCCAAACTGCTGACTTGTCCTGTGGCTTTGAACATAGTTATTTATTCTTTGCTTGGGTTTACTCATGTGCAGAATTAAGTTTTACATACTTCTTAGTGTTGTTGCAATGCTTAATTAATATTTATAAAGGCCTTTGACATCCTGTGATGAAAGGAACTCTGCAAGTGTTCAGTAGTGGTATTATTTTATTAGTGAAAATGCAGGAGGAGTCAGAAGGATACCAGTTTTGAATTCAGAGTGAGCAATGGAGTCATTCTGTAACCTTGAGCAGGTCATGTAGTTTCTTGTTTTGTTACATATCCTGGGAAAGCTCTGTTTTGCAGCATGTGTTATTAAATGCCATCCTTTCCTCCCGCAAGTCCATTCTAATGGAAAAAAGGTGTAAAGTAATCAAACATACACAACTTTACTAAGCTGCTGAACATAGCAGGTGTTTCTTAAGGAAATAGATCATTAACGGGGGCAGAGGGTGAGAAGGGAGTGGATGAGACAGTTGCCTTTCAGAGTCAACCTGAGAACTTGAGTGTGTGTTATCTGGTCACAGACCAGACTGGATTTTGCCTGTTACAAGTCTCTCTCATTTGGGTTCAGTATGCACCGTGCTTAACTGCAGCTTCGTTGTGATTGTCAAGATTGATAGTCAGCTCTTACAGCATCTTGTACTTGACTATTGCATGATAATATAAATCTCAGTCACTTGTGAGTTTTTTTTTTCTTAACTGACAGAGGAAGGTTATGATTGCATACTGTCATTAAAATTACAAGATAGGGACTTTTGAAAAGTACACATCTGTTTCAAGACTGAGCCATCTAGACATTTACCTAATTATATAAGGCACAATAACATTAAATAGTTATTTGCCATGCTTCACGCATGCAAATACAGGGTTTAAGTTTTTTATTTCCTACACGGTGCTATATCTGCATTTTACTCATTGCACGAAACACAGAGGTGTGGTTTAGAGCAAGGGGCATCAAAACTTATATTTGAAGTACTTCAGCAAGGCGAACAGCTTACCCAGTGAAGTGTGAGGCATAGCTGAGTGTAAGTGCCCGCTTATGCTTGTGCAGTACAGTGAATTCAAATTGAAAGCACCTGGATCTTTGTCCTGCATTATTGCAGTCTGGCTGGACAGCTTGTTCCTGGGGGCTTTTTACTTGTCTTTAGTCCTGCTTCAGCTCTCAGCTCAGCTGGCCTAAGGATGTAGAGGAACAGTGTTTGTCCCTACTGAGAATAAACAATGGTTTGTTGTCTTGAAGAACAGCAGTTACTAAAACCCCCGTGCTTTATATGACCCTAGTTATAAGCCTTAATTTATGGAGCATGCCTTGTAGTAATGGAATATCAAGAATTTACCTGCCTGGCTTCAGCTGAATATGCTGAACATATATTTAGGTAGATTTGTTCCAAGATAGAGTAATTTGTTGAGATTTATACAGCATTTTCCAGAGCTGCAAAATATGTTGCTTGCTTCTGCCTTTAACTTAGGCTTCCTGATATGGATCAAGACAGGCCTGGAAGTTTGTAACTGAATATTTGCAGCAAGTAACTGAATGAATTTTCTTACCTGTTAAAAATAAATATTGCCTCAGGTAATAAATGGAGTGGAAAATACAAACCTTAATACCTTTGCCAAGAAAATCTGAGCAAGCTGTACAGAGTTGTTTGAACTTCTAATACATTTAAAAAACAACCTTAACTTGCTGGTTCTTCCACTTTGACCTACAACCAATGAATAATAACTTCGTGTGGAAAGCCTTGTTCTTAACTTCACACTGATAAAATTAAATACATTCTACCTTTAGTATTCTGATTTAGTATAATTAAAATAATGACTTACAGTTTGATAAATGTTATTTTCGTTACTACAGTGCCCTGAAGCACTGCATGTGGAAAATTTTATAATATTGCACAGATCTGGAGGTATGTAATGTGCTTGTCAGACTATTAACTTGCATAAAGTGTTTTGGTTTTTGTAGCATATAAATTTAGAGTGTTTCTTTGGAAACTGAATAAAAGTAAGCACTCAGATCCCTTCCAAAATGAAATGTAAGTTACACCACTGTGCAACTGCAAGGGTGTCCTTATAATATCCCCATGCAGGTAGAATTCAAGCATCTTGCCATTCAGTAGAAGCTGCCTGTAAGCAGTATGACTGTGTCTGGGCTTGGTTTGGTGAGGGATTTTTTTCCCAGTAATTTAATAGTCACTAAATAGAAACTGGTTCACTGATATTTATATTTTAATTTTTTTCTTGATCTGAAGTGCCATACCATGAATGTTAAGAAAGCCTCCAGTATTTTCAAGTGTGTTAAAAAGTGCAGCAAGTAACACTGTAATAATGTTGTCTGATGTTTTCTTTATTTTCACCTTCCCCTTCAAGTCTGTTCTTTATCTGTAGGTAGTCTGGATCTTTGGGGGTTTTATTGACTGAGAAGCACAAATATATATAAATGTCAAAGTTTAAAATAAATGTAACTACTTGTTAAAGATTCTGTATAGTACAGTTTTTTATTGTCTGTGCAGCCTCTGCACAGAAATGATGTTCTCGCAGCAAATGTTTACTTTGATTAAACTGTATTATACTTATTCAGTATTCTTTTCTGAAATGTCACATTCTGACATTAAAACAAGTGTCATAATTGTTGTGTGCACTGTGGCATAGTTACCTTACTATTGGAAATAGATAAATTTCCTGCAACTCTTTCAGTGTTGAAAAATAATTCTTTTCTTGGCATTTAAGGTAGAAGTTTGTAATCTAAGAAAGTACAGAGCTCTTTTGTTAAATTAAATTTATACTGTAGTCAGGAGCTAGGATTTAATTTTTAACTGCAGTTATATTAATAGTAAGTATTCTTTTAATAGCACTTCTCATACATACCTACAAGAATGCACTATTAAGGTGGCAATAATACTGGTGTCCCAGTTTGTAATGTGTTCAAAGCCCCAGTAAGACATTGGCAGAGCTGCCAGGAGAGGTTTGATCCTCACTTGTGGAATTGATCTGGGCTGCTGAATGCAGCGGTGTCCTGGTACAGAGCTGGAGTGGAGGGTAGCTCATTTAGCTGCCTGCTGCAGTCCTACTGCAGAGGATGTGTCAGTAATTAGTTTCCTGCTCACTGGACCACTAAGTACACAACTATGTTCTTGTTCTACTCTAATGCATTTTTTAGAGGAAGTATTCCAGAGCTGCATTTCCAGCTGGTGACACAGAGCTGGTACTGGTCAGCAGTGCCAAGTGCACTGGCAGCAGGGCAATCTGGTGCTGCTCATGTTCAACATCTGTGTTATTGACATGCTCTGTTGGGATGGAACAAACCCTCAGCACCTTTGCAGGTGATATCAAATGAGGCTGAGTGCTTGACTCCTCTGGAAATTAGGGCTGCCATTCAGGGGTAACACAGTAGGCTGGAGAAAAGGGCCTGACAAACCTCTTGAAATTTAACAATTGTAGATGGAAAGTACTACACCTGTGTTAAAAGAGCCCCCTGCTATAGCACAGACTAGACATCTGCTGACTAGACTGTAGCTCTCTAGAAACAACACCTGAAGGTCCTGCGAAAGAAAAAGTAGAATGTGAATCAGCAGGGTGTCCTTGCTGTTTAGAAATCAGCCATGTGCTGTGCTATATTAGCAAGGATATAGCCAGTGGGTCAGGAGAAGGCATTCAACACTTTGAAGTCCATCTTTTACATACTGTGTCCAGTTTTGGTTCTCATAGAGAGAAGACACTGATCTTGAAGATTGCCAGCTCTCTCTTCCTATGAAATAACTGACTTGTGTCCTTGTAGCAGGCACAGGTTCTTTCTTGATTTTATTCTGGTAGCCGTTACCATTTACTCTGGCCCATGCTGTTTCTTCTGGCTGTCAGAATGACATGGGTATTTTTATTCACCAACACTTAGAGATAATGCAGATTTCTACATGTGTGAGTAGTTTTTAGAGGAAAAGAAGGCTTTTTGATGATCACATAAAATCTTAAAGCCCTGAAAGGAACTATGTCTTGCCAAAGGGATGTCCTGATACGATACATTACAGGACATCTTAATTACAGGCAAATTTCTGACCTCATGTTTTGCCACTCTTGGTCTAATTTTACCACATTTCACAGTCATCTAAACACACTTTACCTTTATCTTTGACGTGTGTGATTTTGCATGCTATGAAATAATAATTATAGATCTGCAAGAGCTCCAAAGCGTTTGAAGCCTGAAGTAGGGGAGAAAACTTGCTCCGTTCTTACATTTTAGAATTTTGGCTATAGCTCTCCATTTTCTTCTTTTTGTTTTTATCAGTTGGCTAACATGTAGGAACTTTAGATTGTATCTGGAAGCCAGTTTTTAATATATCAATTGATAGAAATTGTACAGCTGGAAAGAGTAATTCTGCTCAAAGGAGTGCAAGCGAGAAATACAGAGGTTTTTTAAAATAATTTTTATCCTTTTAACATATTTCAAGGTTTTCTTTTGAACAGGTGACTCTTAAAACTGAAATCGCCCCCTTCAGTTGCTGAAGAGCTGAGAAAAAAACACCTCAATTTCTGTGAGCATTTGTTGTTGTACTGTAGGGTTTGTATCATCCAGTTCTTTAAAGTAGAGAGCCCTTTATGCTCAGTTGTTGTCTCTCTATAAGTCATTCTGTGTAGAATATATGTAGAACACACCACAAAGATATAGATAGAAAACGGTGTATATAGATACACCACAAAATTCCATATATAGAATACGCGGCAAAGAATTAATTTTACTCTGTTAACAAGTGTAATAACAGTTGGTAAGGAGCATTCCTTTAGAACGTCCTTTGAGCTAAGTGAGTTTGCTGATGTGTGGAGTTGGTTGTTATCCCCAGCAGTGGCCAGCTGCTGATGCTGTGCTGCGATAAAGGCGTATCGCTTGGGCCAGCCGCGCTGGTAAAGTGCGCAGCTCTCTTACTCTGACGCTGCTTTGGCTTTCGGCCAAAGAGAGGAAAAAGCAGCTTATTCTTGAAAAGGAATAATCTTTTCAAAATGCTGCTTTATAGCACTTCTAAAAGCGCCCTTTCTAAAGTCTCTTTATTTAATACATGGTGAGTATGGGTTTGTGTTTGTATAAAATCCACAGCTTTCTCTAGGAGAGAGAGAGGACAGGTTTTTATCTTGCATATGGTGTATATACTATTTACACGTGCTGCAAATATCAAAGTCTTAATTTTATACTCTGAAGGGTTGAGTTCTGCTATCGTGGTTTCACTTAGCTTCAGAAAGTGTGGAACAATAATCCTTTTCCTAGATGGCCAATTTTGAACTGCACAGTTTATCCCTTGGATCGGTATTGCAGTTCTTCAGTGATGCTGTGAATTTCTGTCTCACTTCAAGGAAACAATTTTTTTTCCCCTCTTTAAAGATTTTATATTCCAGGTCTTCAGGAATGCTGTTCTGAAGTATCAATTGTTTTTCCTTATGAACATCAGAAATCACTTGGCCTAAAGTAATTTCATATTCCATTTTTGTCAGTTCAGCCTGAAGACTGACTTCTAAAATGGCTATCTCCCATGTAAGCATATTTTGTATGGCTGTCTAATCTATGCATGCAAGCATTGCCTAGTAAGAAAGAAGGCTGTGATGTTGAGTATTTTAACTTGTTTAAAAATAAAATGTATTAATCCCATTTTGACTCTTTTGATCAGCAAGATCATAACTCTTTATTTACATGACTTAGTCTAGTGGAAGTAATTTTACCTTTTAGGAATGTAGGGTCTGTCAGCCCTGGAATTTATTCCATGCTGTGTTACATCTTGCTTCTGTTTGATGTTCTCTTTAAATGCACTGGAGCACAATTGCGTGTTTGTACATGCCACCCTCTTCTCATGCTGCTGAAATAATGAAGCATGCCTGTTAAGTGGGATATGTTAAATGGAAGTGAAGTAAAATTGTAAGGATTTCTATGCTCCAGTTGTGGTGCATTTAATTTTGCTTCATATTTAGTCTCTGACATCCAGCTTCCTGATATGATTTAAAAGCTTTCATCCATCTTTTAAGCTGTAGACTGCCAGTGTTCATTGCTGCAGCAAGAAGGGCTTGCACCTCAAAGAACTCTCTTGGGAGGTGGTAGTATGCCTTTTAGCCATTGCTTATGACCCTTAGTTCTAATCCTCTTATGCTTTTTAATGCATTACTGTGAGTTGAATTTGCTTCCCATACGACTCATCTAAGTTCCAGACAAAGTCCAAACAAGTGAAGGTCAAGGACAGAGCTTGGTGAAGAGAAATAAAGTGGAAGAAAATGAAAACCATTTGCAGCAGCAAGGTGTTCATAGCACTGTTGAAGACGTTTCACTTTGCTGTATGAGATTTTGTCCCTGTATATATTAAGGGGAGCTTCTGTTGTGGAAGTTGCACCTGGACTTGAACTTGTTAGAGGGTGTTTTGCAACACATCTGAGACACCAGTGTATGATGCCTAGTTCTGCTGGTGTCCAGGCTGTATAACTTATCACAATACAGAGAAAACTTTCAGCAATGTTGAGAAGTTAGGTGCTTGTAGTTCACTTTGTTATAAATGATCAAATTGTCAGCCAAATTTATCAAAAATTTAACAACTATTTATTCGGTCGCTTAAGAATTTCGTGCAACCTCCACAACCAAGACAGCGTCAGCCTGGGATCCGATGCTGGGTGAGACCAGAGAGTCAACCCACAGAGTGACAGTATCTCCTCAGAGGTCCACACCAATGTCTTCCAGGGTCCAGCTTATATACAGTTTATTCTGCCCGAGGCATAGATGACCACATCTTTCTATTCACTTCTTCGGATGTAAATCCATTTCTTTAGACAGATCAGAGTTTGCAGACACAAAGTCTGGAGCACAGGCAGAGCTGGTTTTCATATGTAATATCCTGATATCTGTTCCTGTAAGCCCATCATGGTGTGTCCAAGCCTCGTGAAATTGCTCGAGTCATGAGCCAGGAAGGCCTCGATGTTATCTTCCAGGTGCAGAGCCCAAGGAAGCCACCGATAATGGGCCAGGATAGTCCTATTCAGACCTAAAGCAGACTAGATACAATCTGGGTGCTGCCCAGAGTTAGTTACAATTTGAATAGGACGCTGTTTCTGACTGGGGAGGTTAGTATTCCATTTGGAATGTCTATTCTATTGCATTCATCATATTCTGTAACTACATATATTTATTTATACAGCATGAATTAACCTTCACATATCGCAACTTGAAATCCTTTTGCTTCAAATCTTGACCAATACTGGGTACCTTATTGTTGGACAAATTTCTGGTTTAATCGAGTTTTGAGTCTTTTGCGTTCTGATATTTAGGATCACTAGAGGGTGATCTGTAAAAAAGAGTTATTAATAGCTCAGGTTTTGCTTCTGAGTGACAGGGCATGCAAATCATTCTCTGCACATGGTGAAGGCCTTTAGCTCCGGCTAGTTGTGGCTGATGGCTTGAGGGAAGATTTAGCAGTTCTTCAGGTGAAGTGGTAGCTACTATAGATATAAAAGTGCTTTGGTCCTGCTAGTGTGGTTTCAGAATCCCAGCATTCTGCAAGAAGATGCACAAGTTGGCTCACAATTTGGAAGCAGGTTTGTAAATTTCCCTATGCTTATCACAGCACAGAACAGGGTGCACCTGTAGAAGTTTATTGCCACTCCTGTGCCATGGTGTAGCTAACTCAGGTTGATTGTACTGAAATGAAGTAAAGTGTGAGGTCAGGAGGAGGGAAGAGGACTCACAGTACTGAGGTAGTGCACATCTTCACCTGTGGGGAACTTCCAAACTCTCACACCATTGTCCTGTGATGATGCGAAAGGAACTGGGAGTTGCATGTACTAAAGTGCCATTCTAGGAGTTTTCATTTCTTACATTTCACTTCTACCTTTTTTTGTGCAGTTTGAGGGTGACCTTAGAGGATTATGGGTTTGTGTAGACTAATACTGTGTGAGGCTTTATCTCTGCCTATCAAAGTGTGTTGACAGCAGATAGTGTGCAATATGTTGCACGTCATCTTGTCTCACAGTTCAGTTTGTGACAGCAAGAGCTGCCTTTGAAGGCAACTTCTGTCCTCTACCTGTGCCTTATGCCCATCATGTTGTCAGAACAACTCTCTAAAACAGAGATTTCTGGAAAAATTAGTATTAGAATTTTACAGGAAATGAACAATTTCCAAAACAGGTAAATTGTTTTGAGGGAGAATACATTTCTTGAATGTCTGGTTTTGCTTTCCCCCCCCCCTAAAACGGGTGTTTTGATAACATGGACTTCACAACTGTTTTTTGTTATGTCTCTAGTTAACGAGTGGAAAAAAAAATTTCTCTAAAATAACTTCTTTTGACTTAGCCAGAAGAGGTTGTTTTAAGAACATGGATAAGGTGTCATGCATCATAGATACTGAGCTTATTTGGGTTTGTGGTTTTTTTTAGAATGAAGATAACATTTTGGATTACAATTCACAGTTTCTCATAATTTGTAAACTGTTAATATGCCCTACTTTAAATACTTGGAATTAAAATCTGTAATATGCTTTTTAAATACTTTTCAGTTATGTTGATTCTAAGATTTTGTGGGAGATCTTAAAGTGCAATTAGGTCATATTTTTATATCAACACATGCTTTCTTGAAAAAAAAAAAGATTAAAAAGCTGGCTGCTGATTGCTACTTAGCAGACTTCCTCTTCAGGGTTGTGGTGTGTCCGTGTTCCCATTACAGTGTGCTCATAACAAAACCCGGAACCACACCCCATTGTATTACTCTAAATTCACTCTGCTTGGAGTTGATGGGTTTTCTCCCCCTGTTGATCTCCTCAGTGTGAGCAGCTGTTTACTGGAAAGCTCATGATGGACCCTGAGTTTTCAACTGGCCAGGAAGAACTGTCTTTTGGCTAATGATATGCTAATGGACAACATTATCTCTGGAATAAATCGAGGAGGTGATTGAAAGCTTTGTTGATGTTGAATTTCTCAGAACATTTAACACTGCAAGTTAAACTTGTATTCAAGAAGCATCTTGCATCCAGCTGAAGAAGAAAATCATTGGTCATAGAATTGGGAAGACAGCAGTCATTGTTATTCTGGGTATCATAAGATACTTATCCTTCTAGTCCAGTGAACTTTCGCCATGGTTGTACATTGTTAGTGTGTCTGTCGTTTGGAAAGTGTAACTTTGTTTTTCTGACTTGTGAGGTTTCGCTCAGCGCTTTGTCAGGAGCTCTGTGTCTTGTACAAGTGGTGTAGCACAAGTGTCCACATAGGTCCCTTCCACCTTAGTAGAGCTTACATGAATTGAAGCCTAAATAAAGTTTTGGTAAATGAAGTAAACCAAGTGTTGGTGGCTGCTGTATTGTGGTTGTTGAGGATGCACCCAATGAAATATTAAATCTCTACTAAAAGAGCGGAAGGGGAGGTTGTCATGCAAAGCAAAAGGGCTTCTCTGCAGCCTTAGTCCACCATAGATGAAAAAACAAGGCAGCAGCAGTAGCAATCTCCATGTCCTAAATTTATCACAAAGGCAGACCATAACTAGGTGATTACTTTCAGGCTATGGATCTTTTGTCCTGGGATCCTTTTAGGGCTGCGTGTCACTGTAAAGCATAGTTTCAGCTGTGATTGTGAATGTGGTTCTTTTCTCTTTCTTTTCTATTCCCTTCTCATCTGCTCACAAAAGTAAGGAAAGTGCCTTTAAGTAGAAAGCTGCCTGTGTGCCAAGCAGTTAATGGAAGTAATTTTGTATTTTGATCCCACCATTTTTCAGCAGCTCTTTTGAGACATCTCCTTTTAAACTTCTTTTTAAACATTTGCCTGCTGCAAGAAAGTTTTTTATAAATAGTGTATAGTTGTAACTTGCACTGCAGCCCAAAAGGCATACATAGCTTGACAAGATAAAAGTAGTAAACATAATTTGAAGTCATAGCAACTTAGAATGATGAGGGTGTAACAGGAGAGCTTTTTCATCTTGCTCACAATCTATGGCTCAAAGAAAATGAAAAAGTCTTGTCTCAATGCTATGACAGACAACACAAAGTATGCTAAGCTCCCCAGTGCTTCACTGAAAGAGGTGTAGTAATTGCATTTGGTGGTAACCTCAGGGTGTTGTTACTAAGGACTCATCTTGCCCTTATCAATTTTATCCATCCAGGAAGAAAGGGAGAGCCCAGCTTCAGCAAACCATGAAGTAATTTATTACTCTCTATAGGACCTTGGTCATTTAGAGAGTTCTTGGAAGTCCTCAATCAGGAACCTGTTAATAGATAGCATCTCAAAATACTTTTATAGGAATCACTTGTGTAAATGTCTCTTTGCACTCTGGCTTTGGAGTAATGAGTGAAAATGAAAAGGACATTTCTTTTACCTTTACTGTATAGATATGCAATTCAAGGAAAGGTCTGTACAACATGACAGCAAAGCCAACTCAACTCTTTTTTTTTTTAACTGTTGTCAAAAAAGTCCTTTGATTTAGGTGTAAATACAAGAAATTGTTCAGTACTATTATAAACTCTGGTTTTGTTTTTAATACTGTTCTGGTTTTTATAAAATTTTCTTAAAGATTGTGGATTCTAGTTGTTAGTTGGTTTCCATTTGTAGAATCTCTGAACCTACTCCTCATCTGTCAAATCATCTTTTTACATTAATGATCTTTGTCTTATTCTTTCCCTATAAAAAGAAATTACTCCAAGTAAGCTGAAAATTTGGCCTTAAATTTCTTTATAAGGAGGTGAAGAGAACTGGTTAACAAAAATGTGATTCACCATAGAAACAGCTCAGCCAATAGTATATATGCAGTAAATTAACTATTCCATGGTACTTTCATATTTAATACAGAACATAGCAACAAGATGATAGCTTGACAACAATAGCAGCTGCATGTATTTTTTTCCTTTTTTTTTTGAAAGAATGTTCTTGTGGGAAAAAATAGATTCCCTGGAAAGTAATTTATATTACAAGTTTCATCACAAAATTTCTGTGGGTGGATACAATAGCCTAGAAATTAAATTAGAGATTTGTATAATAAATGATAGGTTTGATTTGATGTGACACTTCTAGTCTCTTACAAGTGACATAGCTACAGGCAATAGAATAATCTCTTCTCCTTGTGAAGATAAATGTTGTATCAAACCCAACTATCTTATATTAAATTACAACTTCCCTTTTTATTTTTTTACCATATGAAAAGATTCATGAGACTCTTCGTTAAATAATAGCATGACCCAATTATAGGAGTACTTTGGCCAAAATGTCTTGATGATATTTTCTATTATCAACTGTGTGATTAATTTATGTGGGAAACTGCCATAACAGACCTGATCTGCAAAAAGGAATTTTCATTTATTCACGTGGCATGATTGTGACCATACTGAGCTAGAAGGTGTTTTTCTTATCACAATTGGACGGAAACCCTCGGATAGAAATGAAGTATGATAAGAGGAGTCTGATAATTTGACTGTTTCTCTTGCAGGGAAGAGGTTTATAGTATGTGTTGTTCTTACACAACTTGATTGGACTCAGACCATTGTTTTTCATGTTTTGGCAGAGAGAAGGAGCAAGAAAGGGAAGAACAGTTAATGGAAGACAAGAAAAGGAAGAAAGAGGATAAGAAAAAGAAGGACTCTGCTCAGAAGGTGGGTTTTGATATTTGAATTCTTTTATCCAGCTAGTGGTAATAATAATTATTGTTGGTAATAAGATGTTAAATTTTTTGTATTTGAACTTAAAAATGGATTGGTGAAGAGTGGTGCTCTTTAAAAACACTTTAAAGGCACCACTCTTAGAGTGATGCTTCTTTAAAGAATCTTTTTTTGCATCATTTTCCTGGAACTCAAGTGTTTAATTTGGATATTTCTTCTCCTTAGAGTGCTATGTAAAATAAAATAATTTTTTTGATACAAAGTGTTTTAAGTTACTTAATATGACTTCTTTGGATTTCTGTCTACACAACTGCTATTTGTTTGAGGTGTTTGTGGATTGAAATACTGATGGGCTTTTGCAATTCTTGCAGTAAAACTGAGTAGTTATTAGAGCAGGAAAATCCTTTTTTAAAAAAATCATTAAGGAAGTTTATATGAAATATTTACTACTGAAGATTCTGTTTATGTTTTGTGCTAAGTATTACTTGCATTTTACATTTTCTGTAGCTAATAGCACTTTTGCTGAAGTCTGCCAGTTCAAGTCTGAGTTGTGGAGAATTTGTAAGTCACCAAAAATTGGTTCTGCTAAGAAAACGAGTTTGAAACTTGGTGTACTAGAAGGTCTGTATTTTGCAAAAAACATCTGGCAGGTTGTTCTAGGAATTAACTTGACACAGGAGCTTCAGTCTCTTAGGGTGTTATCCATGCTTTTTACCAGTAAAATCCTTTCTGGGCTTCCCAGTATGGGATAGGTGCAACCACCCTGGAGCAAGTCCAGCAAAATGCCTTTAAGATGATTAAGGGACTGGAGGATCTGACAAATGAGGAGAGGCTGAGAGTATTATGACTGTTCCTCCTAGAGGAGAGGAGGCTCAGGGGATCTCATCAATATATATTAATACTTTGTGGAAGGGAGTGAAAAGATGGAGGCAGACTCTTCTCCACCGTGCCCAGTGGCAAAGCATAAGGTGTTATGTACATATTGACAGTCTCCCTAATCATAAAAAGACTCGGGTTTTGTGTGTGTATGTGGCTGGGCAACCACTGGAACAGGTTTCCCAGAGAGGTTGTGGTGCCTCTGTCTTTAGATGCTCAAAACTGAGTTTCACATGGTCCTGTCCAATCCAGTTTTGATGATTTTGTTTCTAATTGAGAAGCCTCTTGGGGCCAGGTGGAGGACAGGTGTGGATTAGAGGACAGGTGGGAACTGTGGATTAGATTTCCAGAGGCTGTTCCTTCCAACGTCAATGATTATGTGAAACTGAGAGCAAAAGGCTTTACTTTCTTTCAGTACTCTGTTTTTCAGTTGCTTTAGTAACAGATCAGGTGATGAAAGATCACAGTGTTCACCCTTACATTCTGTGGGTTTCTGCTGAGAGCAGACAGCACCAACCTCAGTTAAATCTTGGCTTATCCAGGGCTTTTTCACCAATTTGAGCCTATCAGTTTAAACTGGGTGTGGATAAATGTGTGTCAGTTGTCTTCATCCAGTTGATTCATCCCCAAATAACAGTGCAAAAGAGAGCAGTTGCTATGGATAAGGTCTCTCCAGTGTCTTTTTGCCTCGGTGTAGGTGCTGTTTAATGTTCAAGTTCAAAAAGGTATGTAGAAACCAGAAAGAGCAGACCCTTATGAATAAAGAGTAAAGACTTGAAGATTATGTGCTAATATTCACTGATAAAAGGGAAACTTGAAAAGGCTTTACTGATCATCTTGATAACAGTGCTGTGTTTACTGAGGAATTGGTGCTTTGAATACAAAAGAGATTTGCCAGCTTTCCTGTGTGGTCTCTCACCTAGTAAGTTGTTCAGTACATATTCTGCCACACTCTCAGGAAGGGTAAAGATAAGTAATTTTAATCTCCTAGAAGCCAAACTTGACAGTAATAGCTGTCAGATAGGGAAGAATAGCAAAGTGGGCAGCCAAATGGACAAAATATAAGTGTGTGTGTTTATTCTTACTGGCTGTGGAGGTGTTCACCAAATAAGCAGCAATAATTTCAGAGTACCATTTTCAAACTAAGTTTGCTTAACATGAAACAATTGTTCTGTCTGGATCATCTGAAACTTAAAAAATAAAATTAAAAAAAAAACCACTTTAAGGCAAGTTATACAAGCAAGTTCACAGCTTAAATATACCTGTGGTTGGTGTCCAGGGAGCTGTTTGGTAGCTCCTCAGTAGGCTGAGATTTATTCCAGCTTCCCATTCACTGTGGCTGCTCCTACCCTGCTGATGCTCATAGGTTGCCCACAGAGAGATGACAGCTGTAAATATGAGACATTGTCATATTTTTTCAGCTTTTGAATTTTAGATGAAAGCAATCACAAAACCAGATCATTTTGACTAGGAGAGAGAGAGAGAGAGACATTATAGGCAGAAGGTGTTTTATTTGTTTTTTTTGGTCTAAAGTAATTTGTGTTTATCGTGTAGAATTTCTCAAGGATTCAGTAAAATGGTTTTTATCCAAGTAGACAAGTTACTAATTTACTGAATGTGTCTACTGTTGACTATAGTAAACTTATCAGCATTATCAGATTGTGTTAATTAATATTTTTCCCCCTTTCCTTTAGTAGCCAAGCATCAGGGTCAATTAAGTGTGTAACAGAATCTTTAACTGTCACAGTAGATGATGTAATTTGATGCGTACAGGATTTTTCATAAGTGAAGTGGAAAATTGGTGTGTGGCTTGGTACAGACATGGTTTTGGTACGGATACATTTTTGTCCTTGAGGCTTTGGGATAGTGTATGTCTGTGAGGTTACAATGCTTAAGATTTTGTATTTTAGTGAATGTTCCACTTTGCATGTTCCACTTTGCATATTGCACTTTTCATCTTTCCAAAGTAAACGATGCCATAGCAATTTAGTGCAATTTGTCTTTTTATCCTTTACCATACAAAGGAGTTCTGGCTTGGTTAGTTTCAACAATAAACTACTTTTTACTTGTGCTTTCATTATTCTATACTGTTGCTGTGTGCTTTCCGGAAATATGGACTAGTTCAGCAATTTCTTTTAAGAATAGGTGTCACAGAACCTGACACATGATGATCTTTAGGGTTTTTTCATTATTGTGTAGTGGAACTCATGATGGACAGGTTCAAACAATGCTACAATACACACAATTCCAGAGAACATACCAGTGATGTGTTTGTCACTGCTGTAGCTGGAAATCTGCTATGCTGAAACAATGTAGGGTACAGATACAAAACCATATTGAGTATGTTGGCGGGCATGAATGCTCATTTTAGTCATTGATTTCTTGTTGCTTTCATTACATTTACTTTATAGGTGTTGCTGGTACTCTTTGTAAGTGTGGAAATGAATCCAGAAAGGTTTAGAGTTAATTCTTGGAAGAGGTGTTCTAGGAAAGGTGAAATGGGAAGATGGCAGAGAGACAGACTGCTGTGGTTACTTCAGGCCCCAACAGTCTACTGTAAGGATACTCTCAACAGAAGGAAGGCTTTGTTACACTTTAACTGAAATACTTCATCTCCAAAATCTGAGAGAACTGTAATGCTATAGCATGTATTTTTTGTGCTTTGGAAGTCCATGTTTCGGATGAGGAGGAGGATTGAGTACTTAAAATCATGAGTGAAGTATGATTGTTTCTGCCAGGGACTTTTGCATCAGGCAGAGTTATTATAGCAGTTGTAGTACTTTTGAAAACCTTCAATATATATGTATATATATAACTAGGAATACTCTTTAGACTTTTGTAGTTAATCAGTTGGTTGTTTTCATTCAACAACAAATTCTGTTCTTTTGCTAATATATTAAGGTTGTGATTTAGCACAACATGTTCAATGTTTGTTTTGCACTGCTTAAAACTCTATTTACATTCTTGCTCTTAATTTGCAGGTCACAGATCAAAAAACCAAAGGTAAGAATCTTTGATCATAAGGAGTACTTCTATTGACTTGAGCCAAGATTCAGATCTTTACCAAAACTGTTAGAAAAGGAAGGGGACATCTGAGCAAAGATGAAACACTGAATATGAGTATTCAGAAGAAATAAGTTGAGGTGATTAAAATGGAGAAGCTACAACTATTCTGCAGATGTGTTGTCAGCATCGAAATACTTGAAGAAAAAACGAGGATTGTGGACGAGATAGGTTAGCTGAAATACTCAGTTCTCAGTTTTACAACGGTTTTAGACAAATACCCAAGACTGAAACTATCTTTATAAAGGGAATGAAAGACAGCAAAAGTACTGCTTATAGAGAGGTACCAAAATGCATGAAAATTACTTGGGTTTGGAAACTTAAATTCAGGCACATAAAAGTCCAATAGAGAAGACAGGACTGATGTGTGAGGATCTTGAAATGTGAACTAAATAATTTAGTTGTTGTAAAAATATATTTAATCTTGCTTTGTGTATCAGTTTTTGATAAATTTGGTGGAGAAATTGCCATTAGTGAAAGAAAAGCACTTAAATAGTAACTTGATTTTATGGCTAACAAGAACTTTTTGGGGTTTGGGCAACAAGGCCTATCTAGAGAAATCAGCAAACTCTTAAAAAATAAAACATGGTGAGTAGTGCATTCATGTTGCCAAAGAGAGACCCACTTGTGTTGATCTCACATTTGTAAAAGTTTTGTTAATTGTGCTTAGTTTGTCTAGAGTCTCTTGAGCAAATTTTGTGATGGTGTTAGCTCCTCAAGGATTTGTGGTTTTCTTCTCCAGTACATAGTAGTCCTCATGAGCAGCTTGTCTTTGCTTGTAGGGGCACCTGGTGACCAGCAGGGCAACCTTAAGTGAGCCAAATACAGTTGCTCTGTAGGACTGTCTTTTGGGCGAGAGTCAGCTATTACTCATATTTGCTACCTCTGAATCCAAAAGGAGGCAGATTATTTCCCATCTTTCTGTTTGTTTAGGCAGTGGTGTGTAGCCTAGTAAACAGGTGAAAACTTGGATTCTGATTTCAGATTTCCCATAAAGATGATGATGCATAACAGTCCAAAAGCCAGCTGAAGATCAGGAAAGTGGAGCCAGTTACATTTGACTGCTCATATTTTAAAATTAGTCACTGTCTAGGGTATATTCTTTGCCAACTTTACATTTGCAAGAAATTTTGGGCTTAGAGCAAAATTGATGAACCTAGTTTCATCCTAGACTACAGAGTTGCACATGGGAGCAAAACTGCTACTGCTTATTCCTGCTTCTTTAAATGGTTTTTAATTGTTGAGAAGGTAGAAGCTGCACAGTATTTAAGAGATTAAATAATGAAAGCAAAGAGTCACATTAAGTTCTTGTAGTTAGCACAGGTTTAAGTGGAAAAACTTCTGATTTTCATCCTTCCTGTTTTTCAGTGCCCGAAGTGACGAAACCAAGTTTAAGCCAACCAGTGGCTGCCAGCCCAATTGGCAACTCTCCATCGCCACCAGTCAATGGTGGCAACAATGCCAAGAGGGTGGCAGTGCCGAACGGACAACCGCCAAGCGCCGCCCGCTACATGCCTCGGGAGGTGCCGCCGCGATTCCGTTGCCAGCAGGACCACAAAGTGTTACTGAAACGTGGGCAGCCCCCTCCGCCATCCTGCATGCTCCTTGGGGGTGGAGCAGGGCCTCCCTCCCCAGCAGCACCAGGAGCAAACCCAAACAACGCACAACCAGTGACAGGAGCACTGCTGCAGAGCGACAGTGGGACTGCAACAGGCAAGTGATGATTAATAAATGATAGTAGAGGAAGGCGTTGGTGCGTGGCAGAAAAGGGATGGCTGAAATTGTACATAAGCCTGTCATTATATAACAAAACTCAGGTTGCTTTTGGGGAGCTTCTGCTGTTTCTGTCTACAGGCTTCTGTTGGCAGCAATGGATATAGTTTTTACTACTAGATGGAATGAGAGGTTTAATTTTTTCAAGTATGCTTTGAGTGGTTTTAATCAGTTGCTGAAATGTTCTGCAGCAAGGTAAACGTGAGACATAAATAAACAGCATTTTATGGTTGTCACTGAGTAGTTCCTAATGGCTCTTCAGGTTTCTTTGACATGAATTTCCTGTCCTGTCACATTTTTGCATCATCTCGTAAAACAGGCATGTAGGTGCCAGGTCTGCAAAGGGCAGGTGTCTATCACATCTTGTCTGGATGAAACACAAAGACGACCTATTGCTCCTCAGTTCTGTTTTTTGGTCGTAATCTTATTTTTTATACTTAGATAAGCCTTTTTGTACAAGTGGTTACTGTTTTTTTTACTTTTCCATTCATTTTGTATTCCAGAAGATAAATTGATTTTAGGGTTGTTTGGTGAGCATGGGGAAGTTAAAGCTGCTCCTGAATTTTTTAGACCCTTGTTGAATTGCAGTAGTTGTAATATTTCTTCTTTAATTATAATAGCAGAACAAACAAAATTCCACTCAAAATATCTGCGTTTCAAAGAAAGACTTAAGTGACCCGTGAAGTCAAGGCCAGCTTCAATTCCAACAATAAGGATTTTTTAAAAAGAAATATGAAATACTTGCAAGTCAAGAAGAAGAAAATAACAATACCAGTATGTCTGAGTTTTCTTTGAAAATCATGCCAGATCAATGGGATCATGATTTTTTTACCATTGTGGAAATCAAACGTTTTTTTAGTTCTCTGTGGTTTGGAACTAAAAACAAGTGACTTGTACAGAATGAAGTGAGCTAGGTGGGGTGGCTGTCCTTATTAAATAGGATTCTAGGAAAAATAATAATTCCATTTGTTTTGTGGCTTCACTACTTGAATGCATTTTTAGTGAATCCCTGTTTGACAGGGTATTTATCTTGTCTTTGATAATTGCTTTTTAATAAAGGAGAAAGTGAATGTCAAACTACAATGGCAGAATTTTTATTTATCAGTTTAAAAACAGATGTCTTGGAGATAACTTATTTTGATAAAACACCTGAAACAAAACATGCACTGAAGTCTATGGTTCCTATATAAAATCCTGGTACTGGTGTGCCTTCACAGTTATTGTAGTAGACTGACTAAGAAAAATTTGTGTTAGTGAAGTGTCGGGACCCAGGTCATCCCTCTGGCTGTCCTGAGCAGCCAAGACCCCTGCCAGGGGTTTCAGAGACCCTGGCACAGAGCCCAAAATGCCTGTGGTTTTGATTATGACCCATGGAGCAAATTACCAACCTTGTATGAAGATCAGCAAGCCACAACAGTTTTAAGTAGAATATTAGTGAAGTTATCACAGGGTGGAAAAGTAGATTTTAGGGGTTTTGGTATGGGAGTTCAGGAGGCAAGATGGAGGGAACTGGGTGTGTCCAGCCTTTCTCCTTCTTCTTGGCCTCCAGCTTCTGGGTGATGTTGGCACTTACAGATTGGTTTAGAGTAGAAGCTCACTGTCTAGCATAGGTGATGGGTATTGGAAAGTAATTGTAAAACATTGTATACGTAGTTTTTAGTACAAAGACATAACACTGCCCTGTGGGCAGGCAGAGTGCCTCAGACTGTCTTAGTGAGCTGACCTCAGCAGGGCAGGAGAAAAATTTTTTACAGATGAGATAAAATAAGCAACCTTGAGACTGAGAAATGAAGAGCCCTGACTCCTTCTTTAAGCACCGGGCTGGGAAAACAGACTTTCAAACTTTTCTTGGGGTCACTCTGACAAGCTAATGATCTTGACAGTGCAGCATTCTAAAAGTTTTCAAAACTTCTCATGATCAACATTTTTTGCTGTTGGGTGTACTGTATGAGGACCATTTGAAGTATTTTGAGAGTCTCCTTAAGCTGTATGTATTTATTTGATTCTTAATATTTGTTTTTCTGAGGATGAAATTTGGTATAACACATTCTCATATTTTTACATTTCATTTAATGGTGCATTAACAACTACAAGGTTACATGGCTGTATTAGCCAGTGGTTAGTTGTATTATCCTGATCTAAGTCAGGAGTGCCAGGAAAGAGATGGGTCCTTGAGACCTGCCTCACCCCATCCATTTTTCTGCACCATAACGAGTTAACTGGGCTAGGGATCTGACTTGCATTAAATTAAATCAAGATCGTTTTTAAAGCTGATTTCAGTCTTTACCCATTCACCCAGCTGAATATCAGTGAGAACATAGATGCTAGCATGTGAGAGTGTAGGTGTGCCAGAGGAGTGGGAATGAGCAGATGAACAAGAGAGATGCTGGGGCTGTCTTAGGTGCTTCGTCAAAGTGCTTGTGGAAGTGCAGTGTTATCAGGCTCGTACATTGCTGATCCCACCTCACATCTGGCTGTTGACAAACTGAACTTCCGTTCTGGCCCAGTTTGGTTGAGCATGTATGTATGCACTGATTCTGTTGTTAAATCATGCCACGTGAAAGAAGAAAGCAGGTTCCCAGTGGGGAAGATCCTGCAGCTTACCTACTTGCTCACGTTCTTATATTCACCAGATGGTCATAGGTGATGTTGGCAAAGATTTAATATTAAAAGTCAACACATAATCCTTCTTCACATTGTCGTTCTTCTACCAGGATTGAAATCCTTCTGGCAAAACTAGTGCCCTGAAAGATGACACCAAGTATACTATTGTCTCATACCAATGCAGGAGACTGAGATGATGGGTGTTCTGTGTAATTCTTCCAATACCAATGGTAATTCAGGACATACAAGACAGTTTTGGACAAAAAGGTTTAAATTTTATTGGTGAAAAGTCTTCAATATTTATGATTATTGCCACTGTCAAAAAAAGCGAGTGAAGGCTGGTTTTATAAAACAATCCATTAAATTGTGTCTTAGCAGGCACCTCAGTCTTAATACTTCTAAAATATCTTCACAGAGATTAAATGTTCTGTTAAAGCCAGTGATTTGAAGATCTTGCTAAGTTCAGAGCTGCCTATGCATCATTCATTGTCTGAACCATTTCTAAGTTCAAAACGTTGCAACCTTGCAGTCTTTTGAGCTTGTCTTTGTCTGTCCTCTTTAAGTTCTTCCTGTGAACTGTGTAATCAGAAAGTTTTTTAATTGGAAGGGGAAAAAAAGGGTTACTCTGTGCTAAAAAGATAGACGGATAAAAATATCAGTGGAGTCATACTTCCTTGCTATTGTTCAGTTTGCATTTGAGGTTAAAGCAACAGAAGGAACAGAATGTACTTGGGAACTGCTTGATCTTTTGGATCTTGGTGGGTGGGACTTAGTGGTTGAAGACAAACTACTGTTCATCAATATTCAAAGCTTACGAGGGAGTTTTAACCTTTGCTGTAAAGTCTGGATCCTCCTTGGTGGCCCTCAGTGAAGGGGGATCCGGAAGGCATTCATTGGATGTTCATTGTTTAAGCTAATGAACTGGAAGCCTCAGACAGGCACTGAAAGCTGATCTTATCTTCTGTTGAAAGGATTAGCAACCAGAAATTGTGATCTTTACTTCGGAATATATAACATAGGAATTGAGTCTGGGAGGGGAGTTACCCAGTTTTTTGAGCTGTTTGCCTTATTTTCATGGAAGGTGTCATGAGCCAGTACTGATAGTAACAGTATATATTCACTTATGAATACTGCTGCAGCTGTTACGATGGAGTTTATGCTCTGCAAAATAAGTGGGATAACTGATGTCAAAAATCTGAAGTTCTGTGCTTGTAAATAATCCAGATTACTAATTACACCTTTTGGGGTGTTTTGTTGGTTTATTTTCTTTTAGATTCAGCAATTGGAGGTGCTGCTGCTTCAAATTATGCAAATTCCACTTGGGGTCCTGGAGCCTCCTCCAACAGCGGCACCAACACCAACCCAACTCACATCTGGGACAAGGTGATTGTAGACGGGTCTGACATGGAAGAGTGGCCTTGTATTGCCAGCAAAGATGCTGAGTCTTCTTCCGAAAACACCACCGATAACAACAGTGCCTCGAACCCTGGCTTGGAGAAGAACACTCTGCCAGGAAGCACCACTAGTAACAAAGGAAAAGGAAGCCAGTGCCAGTCTGGAAGCGCTGGAAGCGAATGTAATCTTGGGGCCTGGAAATCTGATCCCAAGGCTAAATCTGTTCAATCTTCCAACCCTGCTGCCGAGAGTAACAATGGACTAGGTAATTGGAGGAACTTGAGTGGACAAGACAGAATCAGTCCCGGTTCTGGTTTCAGCAACTTTAACCCAAATAGCAACCCATCTGCTTGGCCAGCACTGGTTCAAGAGGGCAATTCTAGGAAAGGAACTCTGGAATCTGATAGTGGTAGCTCCAATGCACAGATTAGCACAGTAGGTCAGACGTCTAGGGAACAGCAGTCAAAGATGGAAAATGCGGGTGTTAACTTTGTCTCTGGCAGAGAACAGGCTCAAATTCATAACACTGATGGACCAAAAAATGGAAACACTAACTCCTTGAACTTAAGTTCACCAAACCCTATGGAGAATAAGGGAATGCCCTTTGAAATGGGCTTGGGGAACCCCTCCAGGAGCACTGACACCCCTTCTCAAAGCACTGGAGAAAGAAAGACTGGGAGTGTTGGATCTTGGGGTACAGCTAGGGGGTCTTCTGGAACTGAAACAGTCTCTGGGCAGAGCAATTCTGGAAACCATGGGAACAATGGAAAGGATAGAGAGGACTCCTGGAAAGGAGCTTCTGTTCAAAAACCTAATGGGTCAAGAAGTGATTCTTGGGATAACAATAACCGGTCTACGGGTGGTGGGTCTTGGAACTTTGGCCCTCAGCATGCAAATGAAAGCAAATGGGGTGAAGGGAACAAATTAACATCTGGGGTCTCTCAGGGAGAATGGAAACAGCTGTCTGGGTCTGATGAACTGAAGATTGGAGAGTGGAGTGGTCCAAACCAACCAAATTCTAGCACTGGAGCATGGGACAATCAAAAAGGCCACCCTCTTCCTGAAAACCAAGGCAATTCCCAGGCTCCCTGTTGGGGAAGATCTTCCAGCTCTGCAGGAAGTGAGGTTGGAGGTCAAAGCACTGGAAGCAACCACAAAGCAGGAAGTAGTGACAGTCACAATTCTGGACGCCGATCATACAGGCCCACGCATCCTGATTGCCAGGCAGTCCTGCAGACTTTGCTGAGCAGGACTGACTTGGACCCCCGAGTGCTTTCAAACACCGGCTGGGGACAGACTCAAATTAAGCAAGATACCGTGTGGGATATTGAAGAGATGCCACGACCCGAGGGGAAGTCTGATAAAGGAACTGAGGGGTGGGAGAGCTCTGCCACACAGACAAAGAACTCAGGGGGCTGGGGCGATGTACCCAGCCAAAGCAATCAAAACAAGTCTGGATGGGGTGAGCTCTCAACCCCAACGGAGTGGAAGGACCCCAAAAATACTGGAGGATGGAATGACTATAAGAACTCCAATTCTTCTAATTGGGGAGGAGGAAGGCAAGAAGAAAAATCATCTTCCTCTTGGAATGACAGCTCTAGTAAGGATCAGGGGTGGGGTGGACGGCAAAGTAATCAAGGATGGTCCTCTGGAAAGAACGGTTGGGGAGAGGAAGTTGACCAAACAAAAAACAGTAACTGGGAAAGTGCAGGAAACAAGCCAGTGTCTGGTTGGGGTGAAGGTGGGCAAAATGAGATTGGAACTTGGGGTAATGGTGCAAATACAAGCTCTGCTTCAAAGGGTGGATGGGACGATTGTAAAAGAACTTCAACATGGAATGAGACGGGTCGACAGCCCAACTCCTGGAACAAGCAGCAGCAACAGCACCAGCAGCAACAGCAGGAGTCTTCTGGTTCCTGGGGTCCACCGCCCCAAACTCCCAGTAACGGGCGGCCTCCAAACCCAAACTGGAACAATGGACCACAGCCAGCTGCCCCCAAAGAGGAGGAGCCTAGTGGCTGGGAAGAGCCTTCTCCACAGTCAATCAGTCGAAAAATGGATATTGATGATGGCACTTCAGCGTGGGGAGATCCCAGCAGTTATAACTACAAGAATGTGAATCTGTGGGACAAGAACTCACAAGGAGGACAGGCCCCACGGGAGCAGAGCCTGCCTACTCCAATGACTAGCAAATCACAAGCATCAGGTACTAGTCTTGTTCCTTTCTTCAGCAAGCTCCTATATTTGATTGTAACCTTAATGCATAAAAGAGATGCTTGTAGGCACCAATTCTTGATAGTTTTATTCTATAAAGAAAACCAAATTCTGATTTGAATATTTGGTTCTGTATTTAAAGTGTCTTTAAAATTTGAATCCATCAGTCCTCTGCTTGTTACGCTTCAGTAACTGTGATCTGAATACTGGTCACCTTGCCAGGAAAAGAAATGTTTGTTAGCTGGCAAATCTGCATATTCAGTTTGACCTCTGAAGAAAAGGTTAAATTACAGAATCAAAAACTTTTAAGACTGAGTCCAGCCATAAACTTAATAAGCCCAGCACTGCTCAGTCCATGACTAAACAGTGTTCATCAGTGCAAAATCTGCAGGTCTTATGAATATCTTCAGGGATGGTGACTCAACCACTTCCCTGGGCAGCCTGTTCCAGTGCTGGACAATCCTTTTGGTGAAAAGTTTTTCCTAATATCCATTTGAAACCTGCCCTGGTGCAACTTGAGGCCATTTCCTCTTGTCCTATTTCTTGCTACTTGGGAAAAGAGACTGCCCCCAACGTTGCTACAGCCTGCTTTCACATATTTGTAGAGAGCAGTAAGGTCTCCCCTGAGCTTCCCTTTTTCTGGACTAAGTATCAATTTTTACATTTAATTATTAGAGAAATGGGGAGAAAATCTTTATTTATTTTTAGTCAAAAACATTTTTCTCTGAAACACTCAGATAACACTTGAAATTTAGTATGTCTGTAACAGTTTTTTTTAGTCAAGTTTGGCTTTGCTGTATGATAAAGAAGACTTGGAGAAATATTTTCTTCTTTGGAATAAGGACAAGAAAAAGTTATATAGCCTGGAAATGTATTAAGAAGCTATTGTTATGTAATCTTTTCCTCTGACCCAAAGACACTTTAAAGAATTCTGTCTTGATTTAATATGTACTGCAAATATGTCCTGTAGTCAGTATATAAAACCCTAAGTTAGATGCTTGTAAAAAAAGCTCACAGATAGGAGGGGACAGTATTACATGCGGGGTTCATGTTTAATCTGGGAGAAGAGTATTACTCATCATAGCCTTCTCTTCCTGTTCATCCTTGGAGGTCAGTGCCCATTCTAAATCAGTTGTGAATGATTGTCAATTCTGTTGCACCCACACTACTGAGAACCCAAAGTTCTCAACAAGAAGAATGAAGCAGTGAGCAGTAAGCAGCTCATTGTTTGGATGGTCTGTAATGAAACCTCTTTCTCCTTTGTGCAGTCTGGAGCAAAAGCACTCCACCTGCTCCAGATAATGGTACGTCTGCCTGGGGTGAGCCAAATGAAACCAGTCCTGGGTGGGGTGAAGTAGATGATCCAGGAGCATCGACTACAGGCTGGGGGAATGCACCTTCCACCGCCCCGAATGCCATGAAATCTAGTGAGTATGGGCCAGACACCAGTTTCTTTGGAATTGCCTTGTACATTTTTGTGTTTGGCCTTTTGACATAGGTGACCCGTGGAGGAATTGTTACCTGAGGCCTAAAAGCAGTGTTGAATGTTTTTATAGGATTTTAATGGATGAGTATTAAGTGTTTGTAAAGGACTGAAACTTTGGCTTTTAAGATAATAAAATTTCCTAACTAAGCAATTAAATGAGCAGCTCTGATCCTGGAAGTGCTGAAACACAGTAAGGAAATGTGTAGTTTTTTCTTTTTCTCTGGCTGCCTACTTGGTACATGATAAGTCACCTCTTCTGATCATATCGGGGAAAGGCATGCACAGTACTGATAAATTTCACTGTGGAGGCCATTACATCTTTATCCATGCTTTGATAATGTAACTTGGCTTTGAATGGATTTTTAAAATTGGATAAGAGAAAAATTGTAACTCTTAAGAACTGCACTTTGTAGTAGAACCTAAATGCCTACCACAGTGTCTTCTGTGAATGAGATGTTGAAATATTTTGAAAATTTACTTCAAAGTTAAAATTTTGCTATATTAAGAGTTTTTGTGGGTATTATTCTTGATGATGTAAGTTTTGTGTATAGTTTTTATTTCACTCCTTTTAAGGAAAAAACAAACACAAGCAATGTTATTGCCAAAGTCAGTAACACTTGGATGTGAAGTTTCCTGCAGGAGCTACTGATGATGCACAGGTGTTACTGAAGTTGCCTTGATGGTGCCCACTGTAAAACTGTTTCTGGCCCAGAAGTTGCTTTTGCAACATGTACTTGTTTGAAATTAACTGCTGTGTAGATAGTTTGCTGTTGGGTCCTTCTCCCTTCCTCCCATACCAATTAAATAATTTTGCCGTTTCTAAAACAAAAAAGCTTTGCTTTCTTAGTGTTATTGTTACAGAAGGCTTTTGTGGATGACAGGCTTCCCATGCTTGCCCCACACACTTGGCATTTTGAGGATGCTAAGCTGATTTTAGATGGCTGTCTTCTTTTATCTATAAAAAGATACCTAAATATGAACAAAATAAGAACTTCTGAAACAGATTGAAAATTCTGTTGATTGGTTAATGCTTAATACAGTCCTTTAAGACTATACCTGGTCACTTGCTACCATGAGTGGTCTGCATGTGTGCCCTAACCAAAGAGCTGCAACCTACACATGCTGTTCTGTATGTGAGCTGTCCCCAGCTCTAGAGCAAAATCTAGGGACAGGATACAGACCAGCTGTGATTAGAAAAGAAAAAAAAAGATCAGTTTGGAGCCAAAGAAGGAAGCATAGATCAGTATCTACCTGTTTAAAAAAGTACATTTGCGTTGTTCTGCCAGCAATGCATAAGAATATTCTGGCGGAAGTTGCACGTTTAAGAGTCCTAGAGAGCTGTCAGTGCAGAAGAATAATCTCTGGTCATGTAGTAGCATAGTATATATTTAAGCACTGTCACCAGAAATAAATTAAAGCTGCAGGGACTTCCCAGTATAACATTTCCAGATTTTATTCTTGACCCTGCAGTCATAATACTTGATTGTAGTCTTTTCTGCGTAAGTAGCAGGATTAAAGGGCCATGATGTGGATTTTTTGCACTTGGACCAGTATGTTTCATAAGAGCCCTCAGTTTTAGTACCCAATTGAACAGACTTTAAAAAGCTGTTTTCTCTAAAATATCTGAGTGTTTGTTTAGGATGCATATTAAGGTATCCCTTAAACCACTATAAAATGCTGCTGTACTTGTTTTCATTATGATCAGGGTAGAGATCCCCGTGGTAGACTAATTGCAATTCGTGACTTTTTTTATATTCAAACATGTCGTGTGTTTGCTTTCAGATTCTACTTTGCTGTTGTTCCTAAAAGTTGTTTTTGTAATTTTATGGAAGAATGTAGGGTGAGGGGAGTATTAAGGTTTTGAAGTGAAAGAGAAATTAAGTGATAAACCACCTGAACCACAATCTTCAGCACCCCTGGTTTTTGTGTGTGCTTTGAAGGCTTTCATTTGCATTCAAAAATAGTAGGTTGCCTTTTAAATGCAGCTGTATCTGTATAAGAGGTCCCTATTGCTATTATATCTTTTAAGGTTTGACATTTCTTTAAAATAATTGCACAACATGACATGTGAACATGCCACCAGATCTCTTGGGTTTTGGAATTCGTGCACAAGTTTTTACAGCTGTTAGACTGAAGACACATTTTTGATTTTTTTTTTTAATTCTTTTGTGATTCTGGTGATCTCATGCCAATGAGAGTGCCAATGAGCTAATGTTGCAGTGTCATATCACCAGCTGCATGGTATTGTAGACTGCTTTTGAGCTTTTTTTTGTTTCTGTTTTTCTAAAGGTTCTAAATCTATGCAAGATGGCTGGGGAGAGAGTGATGGGCCAGTGACAGGAACACGTCATTCCAGCTGGGAAGAGGAGGAGGAGGGAGGAGTCTGGAACACAGCAGGCTCTCAGGGAAGCAGTTCCTCCCACAACTCAACAAGCTGGGGACAAGGAGGAAAGAAAACACAAATGAAGGTAAAATGCTTAAATGACTCATTACTACTGTGTTGTCTGAAAACAGTCTGACTGATATGTTAGAGCACTATGTAGTTATTTTTTAAGAAGGTTTTGCAGAGTTACAGCAAGGTGCCCCTTAAACTAGTGTAACTAGTGCAAAAAAGGGAGGTTTTTGGATTTGCTTTAATATATTACACCTGTTATGACTAATAAATCTTGTAGTAGGTGTCAAATTCTTTTGGTTTGTAAGCTCCACAGCCATTACTAAACGAAAATAAGTATCCCAAGGCTATTTCACTTCTCTTGCTGACACATCTTTGTTAGGCTGCTGGTGTTGTTCTTGCATAGCCTGCTGAAGTTTGCATTCCACAGTCCCTTTGGCACATGAACTTCTTATTTCCAACAACTGTTGGATTTATGTCTGACTTACGGTAGTTGTTGTTGACATTTGGCCTCATACAGAAGCAGGAGCTTGGCTGTAGTCCTGAGTAAATTTCTTTTTAAGGTTTGTTTGCATTGAAGTTCTTTAGTACAGTAACACTTGTTACTGTATTAATATTAGAAGGACTATGCTGTGTCTGCTTCTCATGAAGTAGGTAGGGCAGACTCAAAAGGCAAGGCACAGCAGTTTCCTGAGACATGGAAGTACTACTGTGATATATGGTGGGGAGTTTCACAATTTATGTTCCACAGAAATTATTCTCAGGGACTTTTTTCCTCACTTAAATCTTTATTTTAACCACCAAAACAACTGAGGTTTTTTTTCCACTGTTGAACTGTGTTAGTATTGGTTTTGGTGATCTCTAAATTACACTAAGGCTAAAGAGAGAGCCTGGTCATCACAGTGCCTGTGCAAGAGACACCATGCTAAAGGGAAGAAAGGAAGAAATCTGCCTCTGAATGCACTGGATTAAAGAATGTATTAAACGGTAACAGAAGAAAAAATAAACAATGTTCACAAAGCTTTCCAGATTGCAGAATGAAACTGAAGGTGTGATAAACATTCTGCGTGACAATGTTCAGCCAGTTTGAAATATCTAACACTGGTGGCAGTTGTACAAGTCACAGTATTTGGTAAATGCTTCCAAACATGTAAATACTTAAGAGTTATTTTTTCAGGAGATTAATTTCTCTGGTACCAGAATTTTCATTTTAAACATGAGCTTCTCAAGGTTAAAGAAGAATTTAAGGAATCAAGAAGTTTCTTCAAAAATCTTTTTTCCTTTTTTTTTCAGTGTGCATTAAAAGGAGGAAATAGTGATTCATGGATGAACCCTCTATCCAAACAGTTTTCAAATATGGGCTTGCTAGTAAGTAAATTTTTTTTTAAAGAAAGTACAACTTTGTGAAAGAACTGTAAGTTTTAAGTCAGTCAAAATATCAACTGTTTCACAGTTATCTGCATCTGCTATGCTAGGATGTTGATTATAATACCTGTAGTAGCTGGCTCAAAATGGCTTCTCAGAAAAACCCTAAATCTATCGTGATTTCTCAAGTTACTTTATGATAGCTCCTTCTCTGAGGTTGCAGTTCCCTCACAGGTCATGGATTTTGGGAGGGGGATGTGTTTCTTATTTTGTTTGGTTGGTTTTGGGGTGGGAGGATTGTTGCTTTTTAGTCTAGGGTGGTTTTTTGTGTTGCTTTGTTTTTGGATTTGGGTTTTTTTATTTTATTTTCATAATATGCTGTTTAGAGCACTTAAGATAGAGGCACCTGCATGTAGTGTCAGACATCTGTGATAAGTCCAAGCATTTATTCTGAAACTCGGCCATCTATCAGAAAAAATTATTTATAGCTCTGTGTGTGTCTTGGCAGAAATTATATTTGAAGTACAGCAGGGTCTTTTTAGAAAAAAAAGTCTCATTATAAATCCATAAGTAAAGACTGTTTGGTAAAGTGAATAAATAAATATCACATCATTGAGAAAAGGACAGAGCCATAGGGAAGTATTTAAAAATAATTCATATAATTATTTATATAAAGGAACTTCTGACAAACTAATTTGTAAAATATTTTGCAGAATATTGTGCCAGTTGTCATCCTGTGAAGCAGGAATACTGTGTAATACTGGCTAGCAGAAGATAGCTCTACAGAGTTTGTGTGAGAAGTCCAGGGCCGCACAAGCTGACACTGACATGCTTAGGATTAGTTTGCAATGTCTTTTAGCTCTCAAGCTCTAATTCAGTTTGCTGGACAGCAGATGCTTCTGAAAGCTATGGGAGCACCCTGTCCCACACTACCAACTGAAGAATCCCATGGCAGTATGCTTCAAGATTTGATGGCATGACAGGCCATGAGGATGAGCTGTCATTTTGGCCACTATTTTCAGTGTTTGTCACTCAACCTCTGGAACACAAGGCCAGAGGTTCATTTATGGAGTGGCTGTCTGTCCATCTTCCTCCGTTGCTGCATCTGTGTGTCTGCTTTCCCATGGGTAAACTTGCCACGCACAGCCTTAGGGGTTTGAGGCAAGGTGTGTCCAGGTTGATATCAGAAACCCTTGTGTTTAGTTTTAGTTTAAAGTAAAAGAAGCATGTTCTTTCTGCATTCTACCTTTCTGAAATATTTCTCAGCATTAAATAGAAGTCAGAACTGAATTGTTTTTGGTTTTTGTCCCCAGAGTCAAACTGATGACATTCCAGGCAGTAAGATGGACTTGTCTGTAGGTGAGTATATTTTAATTGCAATGCATTTGAAATGTGAGATCACCTGTAGTGTTTTTATGAGGATGACCTGCTGTACCCTGGAAGGGTTTGATTCTTAGTTTTAGCATTCGTCATAATATAAGGGTAGAGTAAAAAGCATCTTCCATCTTGTCTGTAAGCTTTGACTCTGGTATGCAAGATTGGGATGTATACCTGTACAGAGCAGAGCTGTAACTTGGGGCAGAGACATCTTTAAGACTGTTTTAATCTTTTAATTTTGTATTCATTGTTACTGTTTCAAGAAAGTGAAAATCTTTCTCATTTGGCGGTAGAGTACTGTTTTCCCTCCTGCCAGTAGGACATCCCATTTACTACAGCTTTGTGGAGGTGATGTAAGGGGAAAAAAAATTATCTTCTGTCATTGATTTCTTCAGTTGCATGCCTCAGGCTATTGCAAATTACTTTTCAGTAGAACTAGATTTCATGTTCTGGATAGCTTCACCACCATTGCTACACAGCTTAGGCATCATGGGCTGTGTGGTACCAAAGGTAGAACTCTGGTAGTCAAGACTTACTTGCATTTAATACCTCATCTGGATTTTATATTTGAATACAATCCAGACAGATACAGTGTCTCTCAGCTTAGAATCTATTACATTCTTAAGTTTCTGTCACACTTCATAGAGGATTCAGTTGTTCATTTTTCCTAAAATTGCTGTCTTTTCTGAAGTAGTGAAGGGTCTCAGTCAGAGGGTATAAGAATGTTACCTTTCACAAAACTGTATCGCATCATATAAACAATTTTTTGATCTCTCCAGTTTGGCCTCATGATTGTATCATGCTTCTCTAAAGAATGTCTAGGTGGAGATCAGTCACCATCGTGGGTGTTCAGTTCTCACCTGCCTTCAGATGCTGCTGGTAAAAAACAGACCTAAGCATGTACAAATGAAGAGGATGGTAGCCTGGATTTTGTTGATTATAGCTCTCTTAGTTTCTTATCTCCAAATTAAGGATCCTTTGGCACTTTCAAGGACCCTCAGGCCATCAGAGCTTCTGAGGAGGTGACTGCTGCTCAGAATATCTTGTGAAAGGGTGCAGCAAGGCTGCATCTTTTACCTTGATATGTTGCTCTTCTTTAAGTTTAGTGTGCCCATTAATGGTGGCATCCCCTGATCTTAGGTAGAGCCATTAATTATGGCTTGTATTCTGTTTCAAGGGCAGAGAATGTAACAGATCTTCATAGTTTTTTTCGGTTACTTTTGTATTTAGCAGTTTTGCTCTTGTTGCTTATGGCATTTGTTTGTGGGACGCTATATGCTGTTTTGCTCAGCCCAGGTCTACTTTTAAAATTTAAAAGTTGGACTTACTTATGAGGTGGGCTTGTAGGGTCTTTTTTTATGAAGATGGTGTAACTTTTAACCTGTTATATATTTCTGCATGTAGAGAATTTGGGGCTTCATATTTATTCATACACAAGTGTTTTTGCCTACTAGAGAGGGTAATTCAAACTTCTCACATTTTGTCAGTTGTCATGCACTGCATAAGGTAAAGCTATTCTTTAGCCCCCTCCGTTATTTATAGCTTTAGTTGACAAGTTCAAAGGACAAGACTCACAT
This sequence comes from Calcarius lapponicus, assembly GCA_039654755.1. Classification (NCBI taxonomy): domain Eukaryota; kingdom Metazoa; phylum Chordata; class Aves; order Passeriformes; family Fringillidae; genus Calcarius; species Calcarius lapponicus. Next base: position 50,468,812 of record CM077463.1, on the reverse strand, counting down.
GACACATTTCAAGGTTGCATTTGAATTTTCTATGAATGGGATAAAGGAATGCAATCATTTCTCTCAGTGAGGCCTTGTTTATCCTGAAGTTTAAGCAGCTGCCTCAGCACTAAGTGACATGCAAATCTGTGCTTCAAGCCTTCAGAGGTACTCTTGTAATGCTCTGTGTATTTTACAAGGCATCATTCAGTAATGTTTGAGGAGTTGATTGGATCATCAGGATAACCAGAGGGACGGAAGGGTGTTTCTCTGGCTTAGTCATCTTGTGTTGGCATTGACCCAGTTTCATTTCAGACAGTGATGCAACTATGCCTCGCTTTCAGTTTCTTTTCAAGCAGCTAATGGCCAGGGCTTCCTGTGTGGAATTAAAGCACATGAGCCTTTTAGTGATGGCATTGTGTGCGGTGGTTTGATGTAGGTATTGACAGCACTGAGCTGTTTGTGACACTTTGTGAGTGCTTTTGCAGAGCCAGTTATAGCTTTCAGGATGTGTTAGAAAGGGATCAGAGAACCACAAGCTCATCCAGGTCAGTATGACTCCACTTACAAGCTAAGATATGTAGGTGATTTGTCAACTGTCTTGTGATAAATGATGTTGAAGGTATCTGAGAGGATGAAGCTGGATCAGCTTAGAAAGCTGTGTGGCTAAGAAAAACCCAAGCAATTAGTGGTCAGTTTCATAGCTTCTTGGCAGTGGCATCACTGTGAATATTAATAGATTGGGATTGGACATTAAGAAGAGATGCTGGATTTGAGTAGCTTTTTCAAAAAACCACTGTCTTAAAGGTGTTAAAGTGATTAGCTGTCTGCTCTGATAAAGGTTCAGTGTTTTGTCAGTGGTAGGGCTGGTTATCTAACACCAACTTCCTTTGGAAAAGTCACAGATTTTCTTGTAACTGTGCTGACATGTTTTTAAAATGATTCTTGGAATGACCATCTGTGCTACTAACTAAACAGTATTCTTTAAAATTAAAAATACCAGTAAAGCTCATTTCTATCACATCTGTATTTTAAAACGAAGCTGTTTTCCATCTACTTCAACATAGCAATAAGCATCTAATAGCTGACAGGTGCCACATCTGACCAAAAAGATTGTTCTGTGGCAACAGTTCAGTGTGTAAGGTGGAAAACTTCTTCCAGTCAGCTCTTTAGCTGTTGATAAAGCTTTTAGGGAAAATCGATGTCTTGTTCACTCTGTATGTTTCAGTTTGGTCATCTGTTATTGACATCTCATACTTCACCAGGTTACTGACTAAACAATGGCAGGAGACTTTAGAGGGTGTTTGGGAAGTGTCTGTGTTACTGGTTGTGTTATTGTGTACAGGCTGAAGGAGACTTGTTGTCTGTCTGAAGTTACAATATACCTGTTGATGTCTTGTGTGTAAGAATTAAGTTCATGTTACTCTAGGGCAACCTTGACCAAATAATGTGTGTGTCACCAAATTTTTCAAGTGATCTCATATAATTTCTCAATGTCAAACCCAGCAGAAGCTAAGCAGAATACATGGAGAACTTAAATATTAGTCTTTCTACGTACTGGATCCCAAAAAATTACAGTGCAGGTTTTGGGAGACATAGAGAACTAGGTATTAATATAATTAGTTAAAATGTTTATGTTTATATCTCTACATAAATTTTGATAAATACTTCACATTAAGCTCTATAAAGTAAATTGACATGTTCAGTGTTAAATGAAACTTCCTACATTAATTTTTCAGCACTTTTAATACCAACTGTAGCTGTGCTAAATTATAAGACAGATGTAATTAATACACTGATCTTAAAGAGTAGTTCTTTGGCTGTGAACCTGCTGTCATGAGATTATTTGCACTCATTTCTTTTTTTTTTTTTTTTTTTTTTACAGGTGGTCTCCCAGATAAGAAGTTTGAGGTAGATAAACGAGCTGTGAATCTCGGGGATTTTAATGACATGATGAGAAAGGATCGATCTGGGTTCCGTCCACCTAATTCCAAAGACATGGGAACCACAGATAGTGGGCCTTATTTTGAGAAGGTGAGAGAAATATCTTTAGATAAATTAATAGCAACCTCTTTGTTCAAGATCCCAGTTTTTACCCTAGTTCTCTGCAGGTGCTGGATACTGAATAACCCTGATTGAGCTCAGTAGTAAAAGGTGTGGGGTAGTTTTTATTGGTAGAATGAATGTGTGTATAAAACAGGTGTCAGGTGTGCATAGACAAATGAAATTGGAGAAAGTGAGGCTTTTTCTTCCAGAATAGACTGGTTTTGATATAGACACATGCCTTTCTTTTTTCTTGGAAGGGTAAGCTATGGGTAGCAATAAAATTCATTACAGGTTTCATCATGATGATTCTTTTGGCTAACTACAGTCATCTACTGTAAAGAAAATTGTTCCGAGATCTGAGTAAATATAAGTAATCACAGTCTTCTGAATATTTTTCTTCTTTCATGTCTGGCATTTATTGGAAACAACCTTTCCAAATTCCACAACCCCTTATGCTGTATGTCCGTGTACTGTAAGCTTCTGTACGACATCTGTTTCTCTGTGACATCTGTTGTATGTTATGGTAGTGTTTCTTTCATATTCTTGCCTATTTTAAACAGAAGCTTTCACTGTTATTATCAAATATTAATTGCTTCCCATTATGAATTGGAGAGTGTCCAATAGATGCAGAATGCTCTAGGGCTGTTTTGGTTTTTTTTAGATGCAGTTTTATCACATGTGAAATGGAAAACAAATTTGGTTTAAAAATTCTGAAGGCGTGTTAACTGTCTAGGAATTTTTTAACTCCTCCATTTTGGTATAACGAGCCAAAAAGCAGTTTTGTCAACTCCCTCTGGTGGCATAATTAATAAATACTATGAGCAAAGCTAATGCGTTTCCTAACAAATTATGCTGGTAGGTGTGTGCTAACATTAGGAATTCATTCAAGATTTGTTTGCTTCTATAGTGGTAATAGCCACTATCAGAAATGAATTTCATGAGAGTTCAAAATGTATTCTTAAAAAGAAACCTAAGAGTATCTCCTTGGACCAAAATCTTAATTGTCAAGTGATCGTTTGAATCAGAAGTTTTGTCCTTGTAACTGCTATTACAAATTAACTTTGCTTCTTCCTAGTCACTCACCGTCCCTCTTTCTCTCCTCTTGCGTTCTGTTGCTTCACTAACCAACTCCTGCTGTTGGCAAACTGCTGCTTCAGCTGACTTTGCCTTTCTCCAATCAAGATGGGTGCCTTGGGGATGAGGCTCCCTGCTCTCCCTTCTCCCCTTCTCCCAGCTACAAGCTGTCTCCCTCTGGTTCCACACTATCCAACGTCGGCCTTGGGGCAATCGGCTCAGGGCTCAGTCCCCAAAACTTCGCTGCTAGACAAGTAAGCAGGCCACCTTCTAAGATGCATTGTTATAAGGCTGCAACCTGGGCTTAATCCCGGTTAGTTGGTTGCTTGCATTTGTTTTTCTGCTGAATAGGTTAAAATTGTTAATGGAAATTTCAGCTGTTTCAGGCCATTGAGAATCAGTCCACTTTGGTTCCTAGCATCAGAAATACTTGATCTGATTTTGTTGGCCTCTTCCTAAATCACAGTGCAACAGCAAGTGGATGTACTTTTCAGAAGTCGTGAAGTTAATGGTATCCTTTATTGTAATTGCTGGCTTAAAACCCGATTAGAGGCTGTTGATTTTCCTCATCAAACCCAACACGGAAGTTTTTCAGACTCCACTCAAAGGCCTTGTATGTAGAAATGAGCCTGTAAAAAGTTGCAGTGATTTAGCATTGTGCCTGTTCCCCTCTCCCTTCCTCACAGTTCAAAGTAAGGATTGATATAGTATAAAAAATTAAAAAATTCTTGAAGTAGCAATATTTTTATGTACAGGGAAATGGTGGGGAAGTAGTTAAGTGATTAACTGCAGTTTGGAAGAATTTCTGGCCATTATGTTCTCCATTATTTTAGAAGAAAATATTTTAGGAATACTAGGAAATGAAAGAATAGTACCCAATTATTGCAGCTGGTCTAGCTTATGTAGTCATATGCCTAACATGATGGTGTTTCTTTGTGTTGTCTTTCTGTTTCTATGTAACACAGTGTTGAACATCAGATTAAGTCCAAAATTTGCAGGCATGTTGTTGATCTCAGTGTGCAGAACTCTTGTTGTAGAGAGGATTTATAGAGAGAGTTGAAAGTGTAACTGCAGCTTCAAGGCCTCTCAAAAATTTTAGTGTAGTTGACTCCATCTGGCTCTTTCCAGGGTAAAACCTCTTGTCTTTTGGGGTTTTTTGTTTGTCTTCCTGCATGCTTAGGAATTGCTTCTGAATGAGAAGATGCTTTAGGTGGAGGGGGATGCAATTGAATGAGGCAATCCATAATGCTGCCAGTGTAGAAGCAGGAGGAGAGACGTGTGTTTGAGCAAAAAGATAGCAGAATATGCACAGTATTAATGGTAGGAGTATTATGCACAGTGTTATGACAGGATTTATGAAATCCTGGTACATAAGAGGAGGAAAGGTTTTGGTGAAGCCTTATACAATCTCAGTTTGGAATAATGATGGATTTATGCTGAGTGCAGCAATGCTGGCATGGACAGGCAGAATAGGGAATGATGGCTGAAGAGTGGAAAATATACTCTTCAGAATCCCAGGTATCCAAGGGTCATAGGCATCCTGATAGCAGGAGATGGGAAATTCTGAGGGTCTTGAAACTGAAAAGACAAATTCATGGCACATAAGGATGCTTTGGAGTATGAGCTTCAGCTTTTAGAAGCAAGAGAGAGGAGCTTAGTTAGTGTAGGAGACTGTTGATAACGTTTCTTGGTTTTTTTCAAAAATGGTACCAAAAAATGTCTGCTCAAGAGACTAAAATCATGAAACATAATCACAAGTTTTCTTGGGTCTTGTTCATGCATTAGGGTTTATTGCAGAAGTTGCTTATAAAATCAGTAAATACTTCTCATTTAAAAACTCAAACAGCAAGTATTCTTGTATTAGAAAATAAACCATGGAAAAAGACCCCCACAACTATTTTTCTCACTTGAAAATTTTCTTCAGATTTAGTTTGAGAAAAGGGGAAGGAAAATACCCAAATTCAGAATGTTGACAATTTCATGACAAAAGGGAAAATTTTGAAATTTGAATTGTAAAATAGTATTAGTTAATGAAAGGCCTGCGGGGGAAAAAAAATAGCCTTGTGAGTGATATCTCAGCAACCTACTGAGGAAAAGTACCTGTCTTCTCTAAAATGGGGGACCATAATTCTGTTGATAGAGTCTTGCCATGCTTTTAAGCTAGTTGGAATGGAGTTTTTAGTTTGTTCTTTGTGCTCTTAAGTTTTCATTTCCCAATATGTAAAGTGCAAAATATTAAACCATTTAATTTGTCATGTCTTGAAGTAAGTAGATAAGCATGACCCTTCAGTGTTCGAGGAGAAGCAACCTGCATCTCAAAAATGTACTACAGTGGCTTTAACCCAGGTAGAATATTACTGATTTTAGCCAAACATCTGTAATTCTAAGGGAACTCTGTTTAAGTCAGCAACTTGGCTCATTGTTACTGAGATGTAGTTATTAGCATAGAAATCCATGATCCTGCAAGATTCATCTTCTCACTACTGCTTTAATTTTGTAGGGTGGCAATCATGGTTTGTTTGGAAACAGCACAGCACAATCGAGGGGCATGCACACACCAGTGCAGCCACTAAATCCTTCCCCCAATATCCGGGCGCAAGTGCCTCCCCAATTCCTTTCTCCCCAGGTAAGGAATTTATAGCAACTGATTACTTGTAAAAGTAGAGCTACAGCCTTCCAAGCACATCATTGAGGTTACTTATACATCTGTCTTGGTCTCAATTTGATGTTAAAAAATTGAAAATTTGAATAAGATAAAAACATTAAAATTCTTAGTAAAAGTACTTAAAACACAGTGCAGAAGCATCATTAGCATTCTATCTTATTCCAAGGCAGTTGATGGTAAATGCTCGCTACCAGTATTTTTAAACCTCAAAAGTGAATTTGGGAATCCTGTGTCTTATGTAGGCTTTTGCAAAGTATTTAAAAAAGAACAAATAAACGTGAAAGCTTAAAGTGTTTCTGAAGTGTGACAGGTTGCTTAGTTTTTTTTAAGTAGTCTTGTCCTGTGCTTCCTGTTCCCCCCCCCCCCCACCAAAGAGAGGTTTGAGGAAGGGGCTGCATGTTACACTTACATTGCAGAGCTTAATCTTAAGACCTCAGGGTCTCCAAATGTACAAATTTACCTGTTGCTTTGGACTTGGTGAACAGTTCTTGAGATTCTCTTGAATTGTACTTGTGTAACTCTGCAATAATGCAGGGAGAAATGGGGGGATTCTTCTCCACCTACTCCTGTCTTTTACTGTATCTTATTCAATGTACAAAGAGATTAACTCTTTCTGTGAGGCACTGTTTCTTTGCTCCAGTGACTGCCTGAATGCCTTTCTTTTCCCTTGTCAAGCAGTATGTTTTTCATGTGGTAATGCAGTACTGTGATTGCTGGTTAGCCGCATATGTATCGGCATTTAAATTTAGTACAGTCTTTATTTAGTGCCTGATTGGTTGGGGAAATAACCTTTGTGTGTGTGTCTGCATCTGCACATGTACTACTGTATACTGTCAGTCAAGTGAGGTATTTACTCTGCCCAAGTTATAGATTGTGCATGTTTAAATGTGATATGTTAAGGAATCTGTAACGTCTTTCCCAGAACACCACTGAAGATTGGTGTCATACTTGTTCCTGTATAGAAATACTTGTACTTCATCATTATTTCCTCATAGCACTGTGTTCAGGATTTGTAACTGCTTTCCATGCAGGTTTCGGCCTCCATGCTCAAACAGTTTCCCAACAGTGGCTTGAATCCTGGTCTTTTCAATATGGGCCCCCAACTTTCTCCACAACAGATTGCCATGCTGAGCCAGCTTCCACAGATTCCCCAGTTTCAATTAGTAAGTAGCTAGTAATCTTGTGAGACAAGACAGTTTGCAAATTGTCTGCTGAGTTTTCTTTTTTGCTTATTCTAATTCTGTTTTGTTCTACTGATGTTATTTTGTGCAAGTATTCCCTCTTCACTATATGGGGTACTAAACTCCTGCTAGAAGGCAACAGATAAACCAAATAGGTCCATATCATTATTGTGGGTTAGTAATAACTCTAAGCCATGTTTTTGTACAGAAAGCAGTTGTTTGTTGATTTTTCATGAAGTTTTCTTCAGACTTATGGTAATGAAGCAGATACGAGTAATTCTCTTGCACAGTGTTAAATTAGAAACATTTAACATTTAAGTGAAGGATGTGGTATTCTTCTAATGCGTTCATTGTCATTTTATTTGAGTGAGTGGAATGAGAAACAGTTTACCTAACTTCTGAGCCAAGCATTTTCTAGTGAATAGCTCCTGGCAATTATATTTTGCTTGACGAGCTCTGTCTTTTCACTCTTCCCACCCACCCCCCCCTTATCTTATAGGCTTGTCAGCTCCTCCTTCAGCAGCAGCAGCAGCAACAGCTGTTACAGAGCCAGAGAAAGTTATCTCAAGCTGTGCGACAACAGCAGGAGCAACAGGTGTGTGGCACTGGTTTTGTCAATCATATGAGGTTTGCTGGGGAAATGCAGTCTGCAGTAGAGATGGTGCTGGCTTCACAGTGCACTTTTTGGAGAGCAGGGTCTTTTGTATCTCCTCGAACTCACCGTTTCTTTATGTTTACTGGAATTTGCATTGCGGTATAGCAAAGATGAAGCAGTTTGTCTTCCATTTGCAGATTGCTCGTATGGTGAGTGCCCTCCAGCAGCAGCAGCAGAGGCAGCCTGGCATGAAGCATTCGCCATCCCACCCTGTTGGGCCTAAGCCACATTTAGACAGCATGGTACCCAATCCTTTGAATGTGGGTCTCTCAGATTTACAGACCAAAGGGCAGATACCTGGATACGGTTCAGGTGGTAAGTGTTCTGTGGAAGTAGGTTTGGTGCATTGCCTGTAGCTTCCCTATTATTAATATGGTAATTGTGTTAGTCACTTATGTCTGGGTCCAGAAATGAGTAATTTATGTATAAGCATTAGAGCAAAGGTTATGATAAGTGTCAACATTCAATCAAGTTGCATTATTTTTCATTGCGTGGGAAGAAGACAAACCTAAGAAGAAAGCATATCATGGCATATTGACATAGCACACTTATTTGGAAGTTGCCCCTTGAACATACCTTTTGCTGTTGTTGATTTCTTTTTCCCTCCTTTTTGTTATGATTACAATGACTCCCCATTAAAAGATGCTTAAAAACAAAACAGAAGATGACAATTGAGTTTTGTTTTGTTTTGTTTGTTTGTTTCACAGGCTTTGGCTCAAGTGGCATGGATTATGGCATGGTGGGAGGGAAAGAGGCTGGAACAGAATCCCGCTTTAAGCAGTGGACTATGATGGAAGGGCTGCCCTCTGTGGCTTCACAAGATGCCAATATGCACAAAAATGGTGAGAGGGGGAATTTTGGGAATGCCCTTGTAGGATCATTTCACAAGAGGTGAAATTAGTTTAGATGAAGCTCACCAGTATGCATCTTAAATATTTTTGTATTGATACATCATGCTCCTGAAGATCTCAACCTTTCCCAGGTGTTAATGTATGTTTTTAATGCTGCAGGTGCAATAGTGCCCCCTGGAAAGGCTCGTGGAGGATCGCCCTACAACCAGTTTGACATAATCCAGGGCGACCCGCTCAGCAGCCACGCAGGCCCTGCTGGTGATAGTTGGTTACCTGCCAAATCTCCACCAACAAACAAGATCGGAAGTAAATCCAGCAATGCCAGCTGGCCTCCAGGTATTACATAAGGGCAGGGGTTGTGTCCTTGCTTTAGGATAGATGTGCTGGACCTTTCCTCAGCATACTTACTTAAATAACCATTGCAACGAAAATACTTGGGTGCTTTTGAAATTTCTTCCACATTAAAGTAGAACATAAATGTTGAATTTCCAGTAAAAAATGCTGGGCTAAATAGGAACTAACTGCTGAATTGCCCGAGTAGTGGTAGGAGTTCACCTAACAAAAACCAATCTTCTTTGGTTTTGTGACTTTACATTTACAGAAGATTTCATGAAAACATATATTCATAAAATACACACCACCATCTCCCTTCTTTTATACTGATTCCTTGTTTGTGATGTGTTAGACTGACACAGTGTAAAAATTATTGATAGGGTGGAATCAAAGAAAAATATGTGAAGTAGTACTTTTTTGTAGGGCTTTTTCGTGGTGGTGGGAACACCACACTGTTGTGGTTCACCTTTGTTCATGTCGCATAAAGGGTAGAAGAGTTTTGCAACACTTCAGTTATGCTCAGGAATCTTGTGGCTTGGGTAGAAGTCTCTTGCTTTTGGGATAGCAGGCTGGTGCACTTTTTAAAAGTTTTGTAGTTTCACTGGCAGAATTTTATGTTTCTGCTAGAAAACTCTCTAGGAAAAGTACAAATATGTTTGAATACACACATCATTTTCTATATAAAACATTTATTTAAATAGAGTGGTGTCCTTGAAGCACAGATTAATCACTGATGCTCTTCAGCAAATAGTGGATGCTGTGATTTTTCTCTTGTCTGGAGGACAGTTGCATTCCAGGAGAACATTACTAATTCAAGCACAAAAAAGTAAAAGTCCAGGTACATCTCTCGGGTAAAGCAGTAGCACAGACCTTGCATCAGAAAGCCTAGGAATCTATGTGACAGATACAACTGCAGGAACTCTATAAAATGTAGTTGAAGATTTTTGAGGGAAGCCCTCAGTGTCTAACTCCAGCAAGAAAACATCTTGTGATGAGCTAACAGAGCTAAAGAATTAGTTCTCTCAAAAATATCTGCACATCCACAAGTTTTCATACTGCTAACTGCATTCTGTATGGGTATGTTTGTGTTACGCTTCTGTCAGACTTGTTGTTAAGTATGGAGCTTTTTGGACTGGAGTTGCTATTCATAATGCCAGAAGCTCCCAAAAATTAATCTTTTACCAGACTTCACTCACAGACTCTTTGTTGCTGAACTCAGTTACCATATTCCCCTGTATTATACTGAGACAGTACTGCTCGGAATGTTACAAGAGACATATGAGGATCAGCTCTGCCATGTTTCCAAGTTTTGGAGCAGCACTGGCTTTGGCAAGGTTCTTGGTGCCAAAACTGTTACAATAAAAAGCTAAAAAAAGTTTAAAAGCTTGATAGCTGCTCTTTGCCCCTTGTTGATATTGTAGACCTTCCCTAGCGATATCTGTAGTCCCATTGTCAGTGATAAGTGAATTTTTTTGTTGGTGACTGCCTCACCACGGTGAGAGGATAAGTGAAGTTTACAAATTCTGAACATAAAATTTCACTGAGATCCTCAATACCATCCCTCATTTCTTGTGTGAGTAGCCCAAGGCTATGATTGCAGCCCTCATGTAACAGATCCTCATTTTTGGCAGTTGGCATTTACTCAGTTATTGCTGTTCCACTCTTACGAGATCCATAGGCTGCTGGAAGAAGTTACAGTTCCATGACCATCAGCCACTTGAGCTGTCTTATAGTCTAACTTGTGGACTTCATTGTCAAGGAAAACTGAAATCAAGATCTACCTTATCAATACAACATCCCTGATGAAGAATGAAGACTTAAAATGGCTTCACATGCTAGGTTCTTCTCTACAAGCTTGTAGATGAGGTCCACTGTCAGTTCCTGGCAAAACAAGTTGTTAACAAAAATGAGTTTACAAGAGAAAACCTCTTGAAATGGGTGCATTTTTCCTTTGAATAAAAACAGTGGGAACTCAGCATTCACCCTGACTACACCTTTCACATTTTCCTCCTAAATGCCATCTGCTGCAGAAATTCTGCCATTCAAGAGAGCAGTATTGTTCAGCACAAAGATAAATGAAGTGGTGCCCAATCAAACTGATATCACAGCTGGAGGTGAGAGCAAGTTTTGCTGCATTGGTGAGAGCTATGTCGTTTGGTTATGCTGCACAGACTTGCATACTTGGGTCATATTTAGACTGTAATTTTCCCAATCAAGATCAGTCATACTTCCAGCAAACTGGCCTGGATGTGTCTGTCATGGTTTTCACAATAATCTTACGTTTGAACTTCTTGGGGAGGACCTTTCAAATATCAGTGGAGAAATGCATTTCATGTTGTCTTTACTGCCTAGAAATAAAATAGCATGTTTGTAGACAAGAGTTGGTGAATGTGCATAATAATGACTGTCAGCCCCAAAGGAGAGTTTGGAAATTTGTCAGTATGCTGTAGTTCAAGGAAATGCTTTTCCACACTAGGGTTACATTGATGAGTGAATGTGTTCATAAACAGTAATACCCCTGATCCTTGGAGCCTTGTTTGTGTTCTCATTAACCTTGTTATTAGAGCTTTCTGTGTACTTAATTTTCAATCTCAAAACTTCTCAGAATCTTTGCAAATAGAAGACTTGGACTTCCTTTTTTTTTTTTTTTTTTCCTCCAAACAAGTTCTAATTTCCTGGTTCTAACCTATGTTCATGCGTTCTTTGTCTCAGAACAAAGATATTTTGAGTAGACCCAAGAACTGCATTGCTTCTTCCTTAACAAAAGGGAGGTCCTGCTTGTCAGGGTATGGCCGTGTTTTGGTAGTAGCTGAGCAGAGTCCTTCCATGATGCAGTGCTGATTGCAGATAAAGTGTTGATACCTGGATTATTTTGTTGAGTTACTAAAGACTGGGAGATGTAACTGATGTTTATAAAATCATGAAGGCAGTTAAAAAGATAAATGCAGAATTATAATTCCATGACTCCTGCAATGCTAGAACCATGGTGCACCTGCTGGAATTTAAGGGATATAAATTTTAAATAGATGGGAGCTTTTTTTCCATCAGGAGTGGTGAACTTTCAGGTTATGTTGCTTTCACAGCTTCTTGAGACAGATGATACAGGCCAAGTGAAACAGTGATTGGATAAAATGATGGAAAAATAGTTTCAGAAGCTGGTGCTAGCAGATAGAGGGTATTTCTGCCATCTGAGTTAGGACAGCTGTGGATACTGGGACAGTGTGAGGCCAGCAGTCCGCAGATAGGGGCCAGGTTTGTGTCCTGTCCCTTAATGGTATTTCTCCTACTGCTGTTGGAAAACACTGGACTAGATGGACCATAGTTCTGACCCAGTGGGGCATTTCTTTTGTCTTCTCTCAGATTCTCCCGTGCATTATCACAGTCTAATACTGCCCTTGCTGTGGCAATAATTTTAACCAGTAGTATCATATTTTCTTCTGCATTTGTCTGTGAAAGTCATGGTCTTGACTATAATTCTTCATTACAAAGGTGACTGAAATGAACCCTTCCATGTCAGATTCATCTGATGTTGCCTCATTCTAGAGAGTGCATCTTGGATCCCGCTTTTAATAATGAATCTTTAATTACACTCAAATATTCTATTATTAATTATTTCCGAAATTCGGGAATTCTGTAGCCTGGACTTGTATCCGCAAGGGATGAATCTGCTACCTTTGCACTCTTCTCATACTTACACAAATTGTCACATAGTATATGAAGATTCTTTACTTGTTTTTGTGTTTGTCAGTTTTACTTTTGCACCACTGCTTCCAGAACTGACCACAGCACTTTATTCATTGAAGGAACTAAGTTACTGACCTTTCTTAGAGTAATTGGAGTCTTTGTGTGTTCATATTTAATATAATTTATCCTCTGGTCTTAAAATTCTGGCATGCTTGGAGCTATAGTTCAAACTAAAGCATGATAAGTATATCCCATCTCATTGTGAAGCATGAAGAATGTCAATGAGTATATACATTACTTTTACCACAGGGCGTTTCACCTCAGTATTTATAGGTAATGTATAAAGTCTGTGTGTGTACATACAGTGGGATGTGTCAAATGTGTTTCCAAACTGCTAAGGTAGGTAGCCTTTCCTGGAGAAAGGCTTCTGTGTACACACCAAGTATGTGTACAGAATCTAATCTTACACATCTTATATGGAATTTGTTAAAAGTGTTGAAACCTCATCTGAATGTAGCAAAGCAGAAGCACTTAAAGGGATACTGGATGCCCTTGTACCACTTTTTTTGTAGTGTAGACTTCTATTCATATGAAACCAGAGCTAGTGCTGTGGGAGGAACTGTGAAATAGATTACAATTCTAACATGCAGTCTTTTTTTTTGCCCCTAAGGAACAGTGTAGAAGACAGTTGTGTACCATCTGGAAATACCTTCAGCAATTACTTCTAGTAAATAACATTTCCCTGATTGCATCTAATTTCTTTTTCTCTCCTGTCTCAGAGTTCCAACCAGGAGTGCCATGGAAAGGTATACAAAACATTGACCCTGAATCTGACCCCTATGTGACCCCTGGAAGTGTGCTGGGGGGGACAGCCACATCTCCCATTGTAGATACTGATCACCAACTTCTGCGGGACAACACCACAGGTAAAGCAGTGCACCTCTGGTCTGTGATGATCAAAGTCATTCTGATAACTCAGGATTGTTGTGGTCATTGCAGGCAAACAGTCTATTGCATTTTTCTGAGAAGGAAGCTGCCTGCCTTTGCACTGTGGCTGGGAGCACCTGAAAGCTTGGCATTGCTACAGTCGTGGCTCTCTGGAGGTTTCATGGTGTTACAGAAACTCTGTGAACTTGGTCTCCTTTTTCTCTCTCCTTTTCTCTTTGATAGGGTCTAATTCTTCCCTCAACACCTCGCTGCCTTCACCTGGTGCCTGGCCCTACAGTGCCTCTGACAATTCCTTCACCAACGTTCATAGCACTTCAGGTATGCAGGCTTTGAAACTTAACCAAAGCATTTTTCATTCAGCACTAGTTCATTGTTGTTCCACTGGGAGTATTTAGTCCATCATGTGTAACATGGGAAGACAAACCCCATAACTCTGAATAAAATCCCCTCCTTCCTCTTCCTCCCACCCTTTATATGCTGAACATGACTCCATATAGTATGGAATATCCCTTTGCACAGTTGGGGTCAGCTGTCCTGGCTGCGTTTCCTCACAACTTCTTGTGCACCCTCATCCCTCCTGCTGCTGGGAGGATGTGAGAAACAGAAAAAACCTTGCTGTTTAAGCACTTCTCAGCAATATAACTAAATGATCTGTATTTATCCATGCTGTTTGTGAAGGCTGACCTAAAACAAAGGCTGACCTAAAACAAAGGCTAGGTGGAGTTAAAGAATAAAGTAGGTATTTATTAAAAGGCCTCAATGGATACACCTTGGGCAGTACAAGAGCCCAGTCAGGGCTACACCCAAGATGAACCCAAAATGGTCACAAAAATGGACGACCGGTCACGAGGTCTCACACTTTCATGAGTTCTGGTCCATTTGGATATTGGAGTTAATTGTCCAATTATAGCTTTAGGTTGTGAAGTCCCATCCTTGTTTTTCTCTCTTCAGTCCACATTGTTATGCTCTTGGGCCTGAAATTTGGGTCAATTGTCTTTGGTCTCAAGCTAGGAAAAGAATTGCTTTGCTCTGTGAAGAGAGCTTACCATCCCTTAATACAAAGTTCAGAACTACACATTAAAGCAGTACAGAATCTGAAAAATACAAAAGCTAAAACCTAGGTCATCATTCCCAGCACAAATCCAAAACACAGCCCCATAGCAAGTACTATGAACATAATTGACCCTGCCCCAGCCAAAACCAGTATATTATGCCAGTTAAAGAATGAGTAGTAGGAAACAGCAGATGCAAAAGGAAAGATAAAAACAGTACATGTACAATCTGTTAACAAGTCATAACTTTTAAAATATTACCTGCTTATGTATGTATTAGTAAAGATGAGTGATTTTATTTACTTTAGGACATGGGAGTGCTGTGGAGGGAATGTTTTTGCCTTGCCTTTTATAGCACTCATCATTCCCTGAAATCTGGACAATGAAGATATTTGGTCCTCTTGCTTTATATACAGGTTGGCCTGTATATATATAAACTTTAATATATGTCTCAGATCCTTCATAAGAAGGTCTCCACAGCTTTCTGGTAGAAAAATGTTTCTGCACACACTTCACAGTAAAGTGCTGGAAATACTTGCTCCAGATGAACCATTTGGATTTTAAACTTCTTTCAAATGTCTGAATTTTTTTCTTGAAGACATCATTGTCTTGACAATTACTTTAAAATGAAGCATTGTGTATAAATAACAGAGGTGATGAACAGAGCTGAGAGCTACATCTGGCTTGAACTTCAGGTTTTTTTCATCATACTGAATGAAAGCTGTGTTCAGGCGTTACCTCAGCATCTTCACCAAATGTGTTGAAAGTGCTCTTTAGTCCTTAAGAAAAACTGAGTTCCTGCCGCTGATTTCTGAGCTGACTTTGGTTTGAAGCAGTCTATGCAGCGTTCTAGTGACATGGAAGATTCCTCTGTTATAGCCTGTGGAAAGGACTGGCATGTGGCAACTTCTTGCCTTTGCTTAATTTTTGTGGAGCACATAAGACTGAAGAGATGAAAATATTGAAGTTACAGTCAAATTGAGAAATTGAGACCACTGCCACATACCAGTTTCTTTTTGTCTGCTAGACATGAGTGTTTTACAGTCAGCCAGTCATCTAAATTAAGAATTTAGAATTCACCTATCTGTAAAGCAGTCCAGTGAAAGCATGTTTTTAAGCACTTTCAAAGGTTAGTGCTTGAAACCTGCTTGCTACTGACCATTTCTACGTCATGAAAATACAGAGATCTAGCTGTAAATTAAAGCATGCCTTATACATGCATGCTTCATGTATACATGCATAAAACTGAAAGCTTTATGGTCTTGGTTTCCAGATGTGTTATTTTATGGTGCCCTGGCATATTATAAATCTGTGTTTTTTCACTTAATTTAAAATTACATTCACCACTGTCTGCTGGTGACTGAAGTTAAATGCACATATTTGCACACATGTACATGAGAGTTATGATTAAGATAATGTCTGACACAGCCTTTCCCCCCTCCATGTCTGTGTTGGCTGGTTCTCAGTGCAGAACAATGAGGAATTTTCAAGGAATTAAGACTTCTGAAATGTCCCTTGGTGTCAGAATTTGCAGTCTGCCTTTTTTTAAAAACTGGTTTAGGCAGAGCTCGCAAATATTCATGATCAATAGTGGTGTTTTGGGGAGCACTTTTATTGTTCTCTTTTTTTTTCATTTCTTATAAAGAGTTCTTGAAATGTGTTAAGGATATCCACTATAGATCTTCTGACAGGCATCTGCCTATTAGTAATACTTTCTAGTAAAAAAAAAAAGCTATCAAGTTTGTTGAGAAGTCCAGCTGTCACACAGCTAAGCAGCCTTCTTCATGCATTACTGCTGCGTCAACATTGTGTGAGCTTTGTGACTCTGAAGAAAGCTTTGATCTTGTAGGGAGGACAACTTTAGGAGGCAACATTAGCTTAGTAGACAAAGAATAGTGAATACTCCTTTCAGTACTCTGCAGGTTTTTTTACATGAAGAAGGTTCCATTTCATTAAAGGTCAGTTGTGACAAAACTTTTAAGAAGTTCTCAGATGAGATGTAGTGTGGACATAAAAGTTCATCTAACTAATGATGTAACATACTGCAATCAGCTACATTATCATAAATGATCCTGGTTTATTACTTTTTTTAAATCAGCATATGTAAATTAAGCAAATATTAACTTACACGTGGCATGGGGGTTTTTTGGTATGATAAATTAACTCTTGTATGTTCCTGCGTTTTGTGCTTGTCTCCAATATAAATGCAGTCAAAAGACTTAGTGTGACAGGACAGGTACTTAATCTCACAAGTTTCTCTAATATATACAATTTCTTTAATCTTCTAGCAAAATTCAGTGATTACAAATCAACGTGGTCCCCAGATCCCATAGGACACAATCCCACTCATCTCTCCAACAAGATGTGGAAAAACCATATTTCCTCAAGGAACACTACAGGGCTGCCCCGCCCACCTCCTGGCCTGACCAACCCCAAACCATCATCTCCATGGAACAGCACAGCACCCCGATCGGTCAGGGGCTGGGGGGCACAGGACTCAAGGCTTGGCTCTGGTGAGAACAAATCGACTGTAGCACCACTGATCAGACGTGAGCAGTATGTTTCACAGCACCAGTAGTGTGGAGGAAAGAAAGTTGCAGTTGTATGGTAATAGGAAAAGAAACAGTTTCTTTTTTAAATGGAAATGTGCTGTCAGTAATTGGGGCAGTGGGGGGTGGAATTCCAAGTCCTGCTGCAGGGAATGAGTCAAGAAGGGCTGAGAGCTGCCAGAAGAGAATACCTGCTACATAGGGCCTTTCAAGATTAGATCCTTGCTGTGTGTGAGAAACTCCTCAAAGATAAACTCTAGTAAAATTAATCTTGATGTGAACTGCGAGCAAAGGTGTGGTTTTGTTTTCAGGACTGAAGATAAGACTTTCATATTTTAACAGGGTTGGTAATACTGACTTTTTTCTGAAAGACCTAACTGTAAAGAAAGATGTTTTTTCTCTGTATCAAATCTGTCTTGATTGCTCTGTCTTATAATTTGCAGCATCTACTTGGAGTGATGGTGGCTCAGTTCGTCCTAGCTACTGGCTGGTTCTTCACAATCTCACTCCACAGGTATTTTTTGTGGTTATTTCTGGGGACTTGTTTGCTTTCGCCAAGGATTTGTGAATTATTCAGTTGTTTCTTTTTGAATAAAATCTGACAAAATCAGATTTGTCAGCATATGTAACATATTTCTACTAAACCAAGCTGCAGTCTGACTGGTTTTTCTATTGTAATCTCTTCAGCTACTTTTAAGATGTTCAGGTTTTGCTATGTGACTGTTAAAACATTTCTTTACTTAAGAGTTACAAAAAATAATTGAACAGAAAGATTTTTCTTAGAAGTGAGGGTGAATTTCATTACTATAATGTGAAATGGTTTATAGCTGTTCTTTGAGGTGTTTTCAATAAGAAATTTGATGTAACTGCCAGTTTTCACTTTAGTGTTTCCATAGTGAAACCACAGAATTTTTCCAGCGCTCCTGCCAAAACCAGTGTAGTTAGGTTATTTCTGCAAGTATTCTCAAAGCTTGCTGCCATTCCAAATGAATTCTGTGGACATCTTGGTTTCGGCATTCCCAATTAGTATTCAAGGCCTAGGAACAGCTTATATGATTATCAGCAGTATCCTGAGGTCTAGAGAGAGAGTCCCCTCTTCAGCCAGATTATTTACCTTGTTTCTAAAGTCTGCAAAAAAGGGTTGATATGAAAGGAAAAGCTGAGGTCTCCAGCAGATCACCCAAAATGGTGAGCCATACTCCTTCTGTAAAAGAGACTGTTCACCTTGATGGGAAGGAAGAATTGGTGCGAAGAAAAAGTACAGTTCTAAGTGTGGCTTGTGTAAAATACTTCAGTGCTGCTTTAGGAATTATTTAGTGGAAGAAGAATATATTTTGGAGGTGTTCAAGTTAGTAGGAAAGAGAAACAGATCATAACTGTCTCATGGATTCTCTCTTTATTGTGGATCAGTACACTAGAGACAGAAGTGTAAAGGGGTTCAGATGGATTCATAGACTCACAGAATAGTTAGGCTTGGAAAGAACAATATGTTCATTTCAAGGTTCTCTGTTTTAACCTTGACCATACCACCACACAACTTCCTTTTCCCTCATTTGGAGCTGTATTATAAAATAGGGGGGAAAGAAGGAAGAAAGTAACACTTCCTTAAGTAGTTGCACATACGGACCCCATTCGTATGTCCGTGTCTCTGTGGCACCCCAGGAATGGAATCTATCTGTACAGGACACCTGGGAGAACAGCTGTTACTGGAGGTAAGTAACAAGCTGTTACTGCTGCAGAAGGAATGTAGGCAACAACTGCTGTGAAAACAGTAGTTCAGATGGAATGAACATTGGTGGGTTTGGCAGCAAAATCACTGACTCTTTCTGCCACTGTTTCATAAACCACAAAGAAGCACCACAATAAATTTTTAACAGTTTCATTGTAGAGATATTTCCAGTTTTGCAAAAACCTTTTAAAAAGTAGTTTATATACATTGTACTGAAATCAGAGAGCTGGAGACTAAGACATTCTGGTTCCTTTGGTAGAAATTCTGATGACTGAAGATGGTGAGAAGTACAAGTTGTGTATAATTACTGGAAAAGCTGTCAATGTAAGGATAGTGACACTGTAAGAAACTCAGTGAAAGAGGAAAGACTGGAGTCAAGCTGTAAATGAACAGGAAAGATAATTTAGATTATTCCATACTAAAGCAAGCTCCATGTGACTGTGAGAAGCCAAGACATATCAGTTCCTGTTTGAAAATCAACTTCTGTCACCTTTGCTTTCTTTTCACTGCTTTAATCTGTTTTTCTTTCTGAGAACAGCATATTTTTCAATTACTGTGATGAAGTCAGGATTAAAGTATGTTTGGAGAAATAATTACAAACATCTGTTTCATCCTGGCTCTTCTTTCCTCAGATTGATGGGTCAACCTTGAGGACGATCTGCATGCAGCATGGCCCACTGCTGACATTCCATCTGAACCTGACCCAGGGCACCGCCCTCATCCGATATAACACCAAACAGGAGGCGGCCAAGGCCCAGACTGCACTGCACATGTAAGCAAGGTTTTGAGACAAAAGTCTTTGGGGGTGTGCGATTGGTGGTGTAAGCCCCTAAACTCTGAAAATTTTTGAATTTTACTGATCTCCTGAATTCCAAAGGCTTTTAACCTGTTCTTCATCTGTTTTGTTTGAAAGGTGGCATATGTGCATTTACCTACATGGTATAGGCACCTTTATTGCTCTTTGTGTTAACATTCAGAACCTTAGTCTAAATTTATTAAGATTTTGTTCAGGCACAACTGAATGTTGGGACAAGGGGGTTGGGATGTTTTTGTTTTGTTTTTTCCCCGTATAAAATGGAAGTTCTTTTGTTTTGAGTGAGTTTCACTGTCTAAAACAGCTGAAGCTTTCCATGTCCACTCCATTGTAGCAATGTAGCTGATACCTCCTTTGGGTTGGACGCCTATTAGTGTTTTTCCTGTGCTGTCTGAATCCCTTGCCCTTACCTTTTGGCTCTAACTATTTTTTTTTCCTATGTGTCCCTTGCCCTGTAGGTGTGTGTTGGGAAACACTACCATCCTGGCTGAGTTTGCCACAGATGAAGAGGTTAGTCGCTTTTTGGCACAAGCTCAGCCCCCTACACCTGCAGCAACCCCGAGTGCACCCGCAGCGGGCTGGCAATCCCTGGAGACAGGACAGAACCAGACAGATCCAGTTGGACCTGCTTTGAATCTCTTTGGTGGGTCAACAGGGCTAGGGCAGTGGAGCAGTGGTGGCGGCGGCGGCAGCAGTGGGGGTGATCTCACTGGCGCTTCATTGTGGGGGCCCCCAAACTATTCTTCAAGCTTGTGGGGGGTCCCAAGCGTAGAGGATCCACACCGAATGGGCAGCCCTGCTCCCTTACTACCTGGAGACCTTCTGGGAGGAGGGTCGGATTCAATCTGAACTTAGAACTTTCAACTCTGACCTCGTGACCTTTTTTGGAACAGCAGCAGCACTAACTTGACCTTTTTCGTTTTTTCAACTTGCAATAAATACATTTATAAAAGGAAAAAGAAAACGGAGAAAGAAAAAAAGGTGGGTCATTGACAGACTGTCTGAGCACATAGTTGCCTCCCTTATATAACTTCAGTTTTTTCGTTTGGAATATGAATCCAAAAAGAGAACATATCACTCTTGAAATACTTGAATCGTGAACGCCAACTTAGAAAGACAATGTGAAGCAAGTACACATACCATTTAAATTTAAACAGAAAAAATTAAAAAAATTAGTTTCTAGTTTTTCACTTTTTCATGTTATATGGAAGTTGTTGCTAAGAAACATATATACTGAAAAAATAGCTTTTTAACTTTGTTTGCACTGGGTGTGTTTCCGTCCTTAGGTCTACCATGTTGGGTTGGGTTTGGGGAGGGGTTCAAAAGAATAAGGGGGGGGAGGGAAAGACTTGACGGAGCCTCACTTTAAAAACAAAAATAAAAACAAAAAAAAAACCTAGAAAAAAATTTAAAAATTAAAAACCCACAAAAAAAAACAAAACAGAAAAAACAAACAAAACAAAAAAACCAACACTTTGTGATTGGCTGGTTGATAAGTACCAGTGTGTTCTGGCACATGTAACTGCCCACGTGTGCTTGTTTCTGTGTGAGTGCGTGTGCACATGTTTGTGTGTGTGCATTTTTTTCTCTATATATATAATCTTGAAACGCTGCATTGCTGATGGTCTACGGGCTGGCTGGCCATCGGCATGTCTTGATTCTGAAAGCAAGACAGGCATGGTGGAGTCCCTGTGGCTGAAGCGGAATCCAGTTGGGCTGGATTAAAATTTGTCAGTAGGTTTTTTTAAATTCATTTTAGCAGGGTGCTATCTCAAATCTGCAGATCATTCAGAGTGGATAGTTACTTCCTAGCCCTTGTTCTAACCCTGTGGTAGAGCAGAACACTGCCATATCCAGAGGATTTGGTGAGAGGGGAAACAATGTTGTTTTTTGAGTAACAGTATCTTTATTTATGTCTGCATGTGGGGTTTTTGTACCGAATGAACCCTAGAGTGTTTGTTATATAATGCAAGCCATTTATTTCTTCCAACAAGGGGAAAAGAAGAGGAAAGAAGACATTGCCATTTTTTGTGCCGATAGACAAATGTTCTTTTTCAGTCTCTTGCAAGCTTCAGTACCTTTAAAAAAGAGCATTTCTTTTCTCCCCCAAACTTAAATAAGCACCTGTACTCATTCTGGAGGAATCCACCAAAAGCTTGAAAATCCAGCCCAACCAAATTAGCCTTCTAGCTGATTTACTGCTTCTATTAAAACTGACAAAAAGCTAAATGGTGTCAGCAAAGTGCCGGCCAGCCTGCCTCATCTCCTGAAAGCACATGCAGCCAACTCCTTCCTGCGTCCTTCATGGTGAGCGTTACCTGTGCCAGGCCTTGGTGTCATTACAGCGCCAGACCATCACTGACAGAAACGTTTACTTACGAATGTTCTTAAACCAGTGTGTACTTCAAAGGTTTCCTTTTGTTTCTCTGTGTTGTGTTTTTTCCTGTGTACGTGGTTTTGCTTAGGGAGGTATATAACTAGCAAAGACTTTTTTTTTAAAAGAAGTATTGCACCTTTTTGTTTTTTTTGTTTTTACTTTTTCTGTACTGTTGCTTTTTAATTTCTGTATTTAAGGAAAGGTTTGGGGTTTTTTTAGCATCAGTGTAGTAATACTCTGGGCAGGATAGGGGTAACCTATAATCCACAGTGATAGCCAGTGTGTGCGTGCATGTGTGCGCTGGGAACAAAACTTTTAAGACCTGTTGTTGTGAAAAGAGTTGTAGCAGACTTGAAGGAACATCCCTTGACACAAAGCAGGAAGCTCTTTGTGCGGGTGGGGCCAGGGGAAGAGGGAAGAGAGATGCCGGTACTTTTTCCATAAGTGCTAGGACTTCCATGCAGCATTGTCCAGCTGTTACACTGTCTAACAAAGTGCCGACCTTCTGTACCAGCACATACCTGTCCATTCCAGCCCTCAGAGGGAGCAGTGCTTTATCACCTGGCCGAGGGGGGCAGATAGGGGAGTCTGTTTCAGCCTTTTCATTGAAGGATATGACCATGTCTAATGCATTTAACTCATGGGTTTGGTGGGCAGAAGCAAAAACAGATGCAAGTCGTGGGGGGGAGGTTGGTGTGCGTGTGTGTGTGTGTGTATGCCTGTGTGCTGGGGGTGGGAGGGAAGGGCTAGGGAATTACATGGCTGTTAAATTTAATTTGCCCTTTCTATGTAAGCCCCAATGTCACAAGGAAGACTGACTGAGGGAAATGCTGCATATACACATGCCTGTAGATTTGTATGCAAAGCGTTATGTGGTAAAAAAGTATGAGTAGGTTTGTATTTGTTTAGTAAACTGGAGTATGCAGCATACTCTGGCCCCTTTGGAAAATACTTTCCTATCATGTCTCCTCCATCTATCCCACCATGCACAAAGAAACAAAATGCTCTCTTTCAGCTCCTGCTAGCTGGCTAGTAACCCTCGTGTTCAGGCATCTGTACAGCTTTGTTTCTGCTCAAAGACCAAGCACTCTCGGACACACAGAGCAGGTTCTTAAAAGTCCTGTGCCAGCAGTACTTCCTAGTGAAGCACCTTTGGCCTGAGCAAGCCAGTATCTGTTCTGTCAGATGATCTGCTATACATGCTGGTTCATTGCTGTGTTCCACCCTCACTTCTCTCTCCCAACCTGCCCTAAGGTCCCTTTTCCTGCACTTTGGGCTAGTTGACTTCATTGCGATACTACGGTGAAAGCCGGGTGCTAGAGCCCCTCTTGTTTACAAGACATAATGAGGGATTTGAAATATTTAAAAAGAAAAGCTAAATTGTTCTTCCATTGTAAGCTTAAAGGGAAAAATTAAAACGTACAAAAAAAAAAAAAAAAGACCAAAAAGTGCATATATATATTTTAGATGAAGACTAACTCTGGGAGCATTTAACAGTGTTTTTGTTTTTATTTTAACATTTTATTTTCCTGCTTTAAATTTGCAAGCATTCTCAGGAATTCTAGGGTAGGAAGCCAGTTTTTTGAAGATGGTTTATTTAACCTTATCCTAGATAGGTGGCTGTTTCTTGTTGATAAACTTTTACAAGTTCCTGAATCTTCAAAATGTTTGAAAGTTTTTACTTTAAAATAAAAATGCTAAAAAAAAATAATAAAAAGAAAAAGAAAAAAAGAAAAAATCTCCAAATGTTACTGTCAAGCGAGGGATCAAGAATTTTAAAGACTTTCTAAATTAAGATACATTAAGAAAGCTTCTCAATATCAGCAACAGGAATTCTTTGCAATCTTAAACAATTTGTGGGAGAAGGGTTATCATTTATTGTGCTTTGTAACTCATGCAGACGTGTGCAGTTGCATGGAGAAGAGAAGTGTGTGAATGGAAACCTACTATTCCCTCTCGATTGAAACTAAATAAAAATATTTTTCCAAGCACCTTTTTGAAGCAAAGTGAAAGTATAAACCTTATTAAAATGCAGTAGAGTTTAACTGAAAGAATCCTCGGTTAGGATGACTAGCAGGAAATACACGATGGTGCTTCTTTGAACCACTTCTGAGCAGTGCTAAAGTAAACCAGTGCTGACAGAATACTCAGTAATGAAGTAGTTCTATTAACCTGCCTTTTTCAGTACAGAAAAAAAGAATATGGAAAAACTCCACAAAAATGTACATTGGAAATCAACTTCCCTGTTTTCAGCTACTCGGTCAGTTTAATTCCCCACTTGGAGATTTGCTGCTTGCTTTTCTTCATCCACCCCACCTCCCAGTCTTTCTGTTTCATTTTATATGAGGGAAATAGCTGTTAAACTCCTCTGTTCACCCTGTTGCTGCTGGCTGTCAGGGCTTACAGTCTTGAACTTAAAAGTTCGGTGTTGGGATGGCCAACTTCTGCCTCCCAGCTCTAGGGGTCAGGGGCTTACTCGGCCTGAAACGGCTCGGCTCAAACCACAAAAACCGCGCTAGTGCCTTGTTACATGCACCCACATGCCCTACAGTAGGGGAGGGGAGGGAAGACGAGGCAAAGTGAGGCAGTGTAGCCACTTCATGGAAATAGATGTGCCCATTCTTAAGGGAAGAAGAGCATGCCCGTGTGAGCAAGTCGTGCAATGAGTTACTTAATAGTAGTTAAGTTGTTGTTATTGTTAATAAATGAAATCAGATGCCAAATTCTGTCTTTCTCATAGCAGCTGCCCAGTGTTTCACGTTGTGCTGCGTGTGCATGTGAGTCTATTGAAAATAATGCATCAGTAGTAATAATAATGTGCTTCAAAAATCCTGTCGTGGGCCAGTAGAAGGAGGGTTTACTTAGAAAGTTTAGGATTCTATTTTATTTTATTTTATTGGGTTTTTTTAATGAGAGAATTTGAGTGCTTTACCAGAAGCTGTGTTTTATCAAATCAGCAGTGTCCTAAAAGAGGGGAAACCATAGCATTTAGTCAGAAAAGCTCTCAGACTTGACATTCGCTTGGAAGTGGGTTGTGACTGACTGCTGAAGGGTTGACAGTCATAAGTTTCAGCAGTCTGCTGGGTCCAAACCTATTGTAGTACAACAGTCTGCTCCTCGTTTCCTGAATGTGCATCCTGTAAGTGTTAGTGACTGTCTCCTCAGTGACAGTTTCCCTACATTGTCAGAGTAACATTAATCTATATTCCAGCTACAGTTGACAGATCTGTGTGGCTTAGTCACAGCACTCCCAACCATTGCAAGTGGTGTCTGAGAATTGTGCTAACCAGACTCAACTGCTGGGGACATCCATTGCATAATGTTGTAAAAATTCTACTACTGTTTGAGCCTCCTAACAGTGAAAAGTCAGCAGGAATTGATGTTAGGGTATTTCTGGGGTTTTACAAAACTATTCCCAGGAGGGAGTCATTGGCAGCATCTTGTTTAAACATGTTGGCAGGGTAGGGAGAAGAGGCTGAGGAAAGCACAGCTTGGAATAGATTAAGGGCATCTCTTTCCAGATAAAAATCCAGCCACTTTGCTTACCCTACCTTGCAGTGTCTATCAAGCTGAGAGCTTTTATTCTGTTTGGTAATTCTTTGCTCTAATTGAGGATTTTGTCTTAGCAGTGACAACAGATTCTAGTAAGCAAAACAAAGGGTGGTGCAGCTCAGAAACCTGTGTTTAGACTTCTGACATTTGCTTTAGAATACTTGCCATCTTTTCCCAGTGTTTTATGTTTCTACCTGAACACTTGCCTAAAAGTCTTGAGAGTTTTTGTTGGTTTGGGGTTTTTTTACAATCACAGGGTGTCAGGTTTTTCTTTTATATTTTTTTAAATTGTGCTTCACATTAAGTGGCTTTTGTAATGAGTAAGAATGTTAAGCCAAGTATGTTTTTACCTCTGCAATATAAACAGGTTGTTTTCAAAAAACTGGGTGGGATAACCACCTCAAAGATTAAATAACAATTAAAAATTTATATTAAGTTGGCCTCCTTTTCTACCATGAAATTTCTAAGCATTTATTCCTTAGAACTTTTGCCCTAGTTTTTTCTTCTTTAAAATGCTGCCACATCTTCCACTGTGTCCTAATAGTGCATCCAAATAGTACTGTAGTTTTTTGGGGGGAAATTTTGGGTAGGTTGGGGTTTTTGCTTCATTATTAAGATGTAGCTCTTAAGTTTCTTATTTTGTTTGTGCATATTGTTTTCCTATTGACTTTTAAGAGGAGCACTGTTTGTATATTTGAGGTACCCAAATTTGAAAAGCATGGTCAATTAAATGAGCTGGATCAGGGTTAACATAGCAGATGAGGACCTGTTGTGTTTCTAGTGTGTGTTGCATATAATGCCTTCACTGTAAATCATGTGACCTTAGTATGTAGGTTCTCAAATGAATTGAAATGCAGGTTTTGTGGAGGCTGGTTAACATCTCAGGGTAATAGTCCTGATTGAATAGAAGGTAGGGGTTTTTTTTCCTAAAGATGTAAAGTTTCCTTAACAGAAGCATCTTTCTTAATTGTAAATATGCATGCATGCTTTATGGGCAGGAAAGTAATACCAAGACAACTACGTTGAAATTAACTTAAAACAAAAAACACAATAAACAATTGCTGTTGATGTGCAACTTTGGTCCTGAATCTGAAGCAACATACACAGAATCTGTTGGTTTGTCTAAATTGATTTTGCACACAATACCATTTCAGTTCTGTTGTTTATTTGCCACTGCTTTGCAGTTTTAGGAACTGATACTGTTAGATCATATGGTCGTTCCCACTGTGATCAAAATACAGATATCTAAAAACCAAACTTTCTTCCCCTTTATCTCCAGTACTAGGCTTCCGCCTGTGGCAGAAGGATGGTAACAGTAACGGGGAGAAATATGTGAAGTTTCCCAATGTAGACAGAGTTGGTACTCCCTGTTGTCCTGAATTCACATCCAAACCTAAGCCACAAAGCAGCTGTTAGGCTGTAGTAGACCTGTTGGTTGGACTAAGTGACAGGAGCCAAACTGGAGGTTTTTAGCAGCTGTGCCTAGTCCATGTCTTTCGCAACGTTCTGCATAAGTGTCCCATCACTGTAAATACCAGTGTTGCTGAATTTTACCAAAGTTCCCTTGCAGTAGATAATAGGAAACAGGTCCATTTTGTAGTGACTCACCAGGCAGAGCTTTGCCTACAGTAGAGTTTAAGCATCTGTCTACATGGCTGTCAAAATTGAGTCAGGGTCCTGTTTAAAATTATAGCGCTCTATTTTGTGGTGTTACGTGACCTTAAACTTTGTGATGTAGTAACTGTAGCTTCTGATCCTTGTATGAAAAGTGATTTAAGGTTTCATCTGTGCTACAAAAAGCACCACAGCTCCTGGTGGGTTGGAGCCTACTTTTAAAACTTGTCAGGCCACAATAGATGCAGTTTCATCTGTAGCGTGCAGCAGACAATACGTTTGCATCAACAGTTTGCCCGCGCGTTGCTTTTCATCGAGCTATGCAGGAAAGCTTTTCTGTAGAAGTCTCCCAGAGTACTAGCAAGCTTCTAGCAAATCAAGTGCCCTCTGCAAAAGAGCCATTTTTGCCCTGTTTTTGTGATAGTTGGGACTGGTGACATTCAGCAGTGTTAGGGTTCCTGTAAACTTTGTAATGAGAAAGGGAGTTTTTTGACTTGATTCTGACAGCCTTTCTGTAAAGTAATACAGAGCACTCCATGGAAAATGTAAAAGAACAAAGAAAGGGAAGAATGCATTGTGCCAGCCAGCGTTAAGTATTGAAGTATTTTAGCAGCAAACATTCTTGACTGTGGTGGGCAGAGGTGAAGAGACCGGAGTGCGCCATACAAGGAGGCTGTGTTCGGCGAGCAACGTTTCCTTGAGCACTAAATGCCTCTTCTTGGCTGTTAGTGTGTGTTGTTACCTTCACAGAACTAACTTCCTCATTTTTTAATGTTTGATTTTATTAATTGAGACAAAGTGGAAGCTCCTCCTGTTTCAGATGAAACACAACCAAACATAAGTGATCATTTTCTTCATCAATTTCTGTTGAGGTTGCACAGCTTGTTAGGACAGCTATTTTAGTGACATGGTTATGATATTATGTGCTTTCTTTCCCCTCCCTCTGCCTGCCAGATCTGGCTTACCCTTTCTATATAAGGCGCTGTGTGGGTTTTTTTGTTTTGTTTTGGGGACATGTGGAAAAGAAGCAAAATGAAGTGAAAATGCAAGCCAAGGTAGAACAGCCTTACTTTAGGGGGTAGCCTTACAACAGAGCTTTATAGTGAGTGTGCTGTATTCCAAAATATGTAAGCCAAAAACAAACAAAAAAAGCATTCATTTATGCAAAAAAATTTTAAAAGAGGTGTTTGAAGACTTCTTTAATATGTACCTTCTAAAGGTGGAGTAAGGTCTCACCAAGTGATATGTTATTGTGATACTTCTTGCTGGGTCGGTAGGAATGGGTCGGGGTATAAGCGCTTAACGTTTCCTCCTATGTTTTTACAAGCAGTAAGTTAAATGTGGTATTTATGAATGTGCCTTTGTGAGTATAGTGACTGTCTAATTGAGGAGACCGCTTGGGCTGGAGGGGAGACATGGGTCAATTTATTCTTTCAAGAGGTCAGACATTGAGATTGCAGCCCACTGGTCCCTTTTGACAAGCAGCATCATTGGCTGGTCTCTACACTGCACAATACGTATTCATATATGGTAGAGATTGGGGGGGTGTGAAGGGATGTCATGTGATGCACACAGAAGCTGTTGATAGTTTTAGGGTAGTCTGCGTTGCAGGTTGAGTTTGTATATGTATTCTGTGGCTTCTCTTTATGTTTGTGTGCATGAGTGTGAGTGTGTGTGGCTTTGGTTTTTTGTAAGCACTGGAGAATTTGAACACAGTGATGTTTGAGACAAATTTATACATGTAGAAAAGATGTTTTGTAGCTTCTGTTAAATAGTGGGTGCAGGCACACTTTTACCCTCTCTGCCCATGTCCTGATAAGTGAAACAGGAATTTTTTTTCAACCCTTCAACTTCCAGCACACTTAACGTTGCCATTTAAATGAACAGGGTATTACACAAGAAGAAAAAAAAAGTTTTTGAAATGGTAAGGTAGAAGTGTTTAAAAGGAAAAAAATCTGAAGTAATTTTTTGTTTCTTCAAAGCTGTTTGTAGCTAAACATGGGAATCTGCAGTGTCTCCTTCCATTTGTTTTTTTTTTCCTAATAATTCACCTCTTCGTCCCGCCCAAAACATGAGGTGTACAAGATCAAGAGCTGTTGTTGTAGCGCTTTGTAATTCCCACCCTGAAAAGAAACTCCAGTGGGATCCCTCAGCTCTATTCAGGAAGACAAAGAGAGGAGAGACTCTGCAGTTTTCTTTGCTTCGCTCTCATTCCTCTCTAATGGCCTTGAAATGTATTATTATGCAAATGTGAATTTTGATACTGAACTTAAGAAGAGGTTGTTTGTTCTTTTTTCAGGAAAAAAAAAGGTCCCATATGTGGTCAGCATTGCTTCTTTATTTTCTAAGTGAATTGTAAACTATGCATTCTGCAAAGGGGGTGCAGGGGACAAAGATACTTTGCTAAACTGTTCAGGAGTTTCTGTGTCCATGGCATATCCATTATAGTTTGGGGAAGTGGGGAAGTGATAACTTTGAATTAAGAAGGAATTGATAAGAACCTTTCTTTTGTCAGAAGCTGGCCAATTGCTAACTGGGCAGACATTTGAATAACCTATGTTGGCTGCAAAACAAAATCAGCTCTCAGCCTTGCATAGGGTGAATTCAGCCACACAGTGTTAACCTGGGGCCTCAAGGGTGAATGGGACACCAGGTCTACCTGGGGAATATCTACCACCTCCTGTGCTCTGGCCCTTGTTAAGCTCAGGAAACCCACTGCTGCAGGCATTGGGGTTTTTTGATTTACTACTCGTTTTCCATTTCAGCAGTCCTTGTGCTCTTCCAGGAGAATTGCAATATGGCTAGTCCTTGATATCCACACTTCCTTATCCCTAACATTTTCTTTGCTGCTGTTTCTGGTACTCTTCATACAGTGACAGAGCAGCTGTGGGCAGGATGGTGGAGACAGTACTTTCTTTCTAGTGCTGATCAAAGCCCAGCTATGAGGACTGTGTATTTTCAATGGCAGCAGCTACTGGTGTTTTGTTGTCTGGCATTGCTGCTGTGACTTAGCGTTAATGGTGACAAGTATGTGAAATTTTCGGGAAAGTAGACTGATATGTTCTTTCTATTTGAAAGGAACTGTCCTGTTTTTATTATAAGGTAGTATCATAATGGTCATTAAAAAGGATTTACTTCCTCACATCTCCAAAATGTAATCATTGTGAATTATGTGCATTCCTTGAAGCTTGCTGAGCTTCCAGGAAGAGTCTCCTCAGAAAAAAATATAGATCTCACTGCTCTCTCCATCATTATAATAGGGACCTTTTGACTTGACTTTTTCCTTTGTCCATGGTGAACCATGGTACTGGCATTATCTTAGGTGTAATATCATAAACTGAGATATTATCCTGCCTGTATTCAGTGTTTTCATGCAGCAATTTTATTTTTGTTGACATTCACAGTACTGTAATAAGTAATAGACTTGATGATCACTCTCGCATCTGTGCCTGCCTTGCAGATGTGATCTTATCAGGGTTCCACTCTGTCAAAATGCCTTTAAAAAAAAAAAACACAAAACAAAAAAAAAAATCAGAAGCTTAAACTCATTCACAAAAATACCTCGTGGTACATTTTCCCTTCTGATGTAACCTTTTAAATCTTAGTTTTTTCTTCTAAACTTGATGGGCTTTTATTTCCATCTGTTATCTCCTTTGTAAAAAGATATTTGAACTAGTGGTTTTGAGCACAGGTTTGGGAAGCCTGAAACTCCTGAATTTTAACATTGGCCATTACTCTTCCCTTGCCTTGGGCAAGTCATTTAACTACTTTGCCTTTGTTTTTTCATCTGTAAAGCGGGGTTGTTAATAATACTTACCTACCTCACAGGGGTTTTGTGAGGATCAACTAGTAATGTTTGTCAAGTGCTTTAAAGAAAAAAGCATGATAGAAGTATTATGAGGTTTTCACAGCAAGATCTCTAGGTCTTTTTACATTGCTTGTGTGGAGGAGATAACCTTTTTGATTTTTTAATTATTCAATCCATTAGACACTCAGATCCTAAATGATAGAAGTTGATAGAGATCCAGTTACTCATACTCTTTACTCTTTATGCCTGTTTCCATCTTTTCTTTATATAGTTATGCCAGTGTTGCTACAGGTCACATGTCTCCAGTACTTTTAGATAAGCTTCAACATTGAAGTACTTTGAGCTTGCTGCTTCCTTCACCAGACCACCAAATCAGAAAAAGTTTGTGTACTTCTCCCTGCCATTAAATGGCAGTTTTGGTAATGTCATCTTTGAAGTAGACGCATCTTTTCCTGCCATCAGGAAGGGAGGTGGTGGTGTGTAGTTCCAGAGAGGGGACTGTAAGATGAAGAACCTGGCCACTTTATGCTGCTGCTCCAGGGATGAAGGGCAGAGTAGCTTCCTGTGTCCTTCCCTGAGTTAATTTCAGTGTGTTACCAGTCACACTTCAAATGCAGTGTCTCTTCTTCTTGTCCACAGCATACAGAAGCCATCACCTGCCAATAGAACGTAGGAACAGAGAGAATGATAGTAGATGCTGCTTGTGTATATGCCTTACAACTCTCCCAAAATGTCTCTGGGAGGGTGGTGGGGGATGAGGTCTTCATTGGGTAAATCCCACAGCTGTCAGGGAACCTCTGCTACTTTCTCCCCTCTTAATCACTTGGTCCTGTTTCTTCTTTCTGGATGTGCGTCTCAGGGATGTGCATATGAGCCCATGCCTCTTGGAATTTGGCGTTTGAAATATCAAGAACATGGTTTCTGTACCTGAAACCTTGCTGTCTGACACTCCCTGCTCCTCTCTGTCCTGCATTGCTCCCTGTGGCCTTAGGAACATCTCTCCACTGTTGCCCTATGCCACCCTCTCCATCTCTGCCAGTAATCAAGGTGAAGTGTGTACAGTCATTCTGCAGAGAAAGAAGCTGAAGTGATGCAAGTGCACCTGTGGCATTTGCATGCAGAGGTATCTTGGTTTTCTGCCACATCTGCGCTAAAGCCTGCAGAACATCTGATGCATAGTGCTTTTACTTTCTCATCTAGAAAGCAGAACAAACAGCAGTATAAATCTGATTATGGTGATTCTGTAATGTTTACTTTGAACTAAATGCTAAGTATTGTCCTCAAAGAACCAAAAAACCACCCACCTTCTAACAAAAATAACCAAATGTAATCTTCCTGGGTGCAGAAGAGGAAAGGGGAGGAGGAAAAGCAGTGACAGGGGAGCATTCTGATCTATTTTCATCTCCACTGCTCGGCTGGAGGTGTGAAATGCTGCTTTGAGTTCCACAAACATAAGGGATTATGTTTACAAAGGTAAATGCCTTCTACCTGTTCAGGAAACTGGCTACTGGTGGGCATCGGGAGTTGGGCAAATTTCTCTTCATTGCAAACAAGTAATAGGAGAAGGGTGTGTCTGGAAGAGGAATGGAGAAACAGATTCATTTCATCTAGTCTTGGTAAAATAATGCCCCCTTTTTCTCTCCTTACGGAATGGAGGGATGAGGTGGCTGAATAGAAAATCATTGATGTCCAATACGGCTGGATTAGAAAAGGCAGCTTTTCTACTTTGCACATAAATAGGTAACAGGAAGGTACAGCTAAAGTCCTCTTGCCTGAAACACTGTCCCCCAGAAGCAGACATTATAATAATAAAAATAGTGGCTGTGTGTATATTGATGCTATTTGCAAGTTACCTGTAAGTGTTTATTTTTTTTTCTTATACTTGAAATGGCTTCCTTTACTAAACTCTTACCTAGTTCTGGTTTCTCCCCTCTTTCTATAGTGTGCAGTAAGGAAAATTACAGGACACATGGGGAGAATGTAGAGGAGATGACGCAATGTCTTGCATATCCAGGTTTCATCTTAATTTCCATCCCATGTTCTCAGAAATGTTTGAACTTCCTAAGGGTTTTCCATGGACACAGAAACTCAGCACTTTAGAAGGTGCTCTTGTAAGGCTGGCTGCCCCCTTTTCCTCCTTTTCTATATTTTTATTTTACTTTTAGTATAGTGGTACTTAAGATCACTGGTTCACTTAAAAAGAAAAACAAAAACCAATAAAATGTTTAAACTCTACTAATGTACAAATAAGCTGAAATGTTGCATTTTATGTGTATTTTTGCCATAGCAGGTACTGTATTTCTCATGCTGGATTTAGAAAAAAAAAAAAGGAAAAAAAGAAAAAAAAACAAACAAAAGGGTGACGTTTTATTGGAGTGTGACAAGTTAAGAGTAATAAAGAATTAAGTCGTCGTCATTTCATTGAAACAGAGATGGTGTAATACTTATATATAAGTTTTCTGAAGGTTTTTTTTGGGCTTTTAAACAGCTTTTTTGGTTTTTTGTTTTCTTCGTTTTGGTTTTTTTTTTTGTTTTTTTTTGTTTGTTTGTTTGTTTTTTGAAAGATATGATTGTATTATGTGCAACTCAGTTGCTTACATTATAACTACAAACTATTTTTGGGTTCCTGGAAAAAAAAGAAAAAAAAATACTAATAAATGTGTTTGGCTGCTAAGCATTTAAAGCTCGTGTTTTGTGCTCGTTTTGTGTCCCGCGGCCGTGTCGGGGTCCCTGGGGCCGCCTTGGCCTCCGGGCGCGGGGGGGCGCCGGGCCCGCCGCGGGCTCGGGGCGGGGCGGGCGCGCTGAGGGCGCGGGGCGGGGCCTCTGCCCGCCCTTATCCCGCGCCGTCCGCGGCGCCGCTGCTGCCGCTGTTGTGCGCTGCCGCTCTGCCCTGCGCTGCCGCTGCCATGGCGGCCCCCGGAGAGGAGCAGGACGTGATGGCGCGGTACCGCTCCCCGCTGGTGTCGCGGTACGCCAGCGCCGAGATGGCCTACAACTTCAGCGAGAGGAAGAAGTTCAGCACCTGGCGCCGCCTCTGGCTCTACCTCGCCCAGGCTGAGAAGGTAACGGCGGGACGGGCGCTGAGGGCAGAGCGGCCCGGGGCGGGGGGAGCGCGGTGCCGGGGCGTCTTCGCGTCCCCATTCTCTTAAGGGCTCTGGTGCATGAGGGCCCGGGAATCGGCCGTACCTTCCCGGAGCTACCCTCGGGAAAGCGACCGGAGCAACTTTGCAGGCGCCCCTTTGGCGCGTTCCGGGAAGCAAAGGGACGCGAGGGGTGGGGGCTCTGCGAGTTCAGGGTTATCCAGTCCTCTGTACACAATCCCTCCTGTCGCCCCTCAGCAAATCATTTCTTCTCGCCTCCTACCCTCCCCTTTGCACTTTTGCCTGCACTGTCAAATTGGTTTTGTAAAAGCTCTGCTAAGCAATTTTTGGTGAGGGGTTGCCTTTGAGCAAACAGCGGTGTCCTTCCCCAGCGCTCAGCTGTTTGCTTTCCAGGAGGTGTGACGGGTGAGGTGCACTGTCCATTCAATCCGATGGCTGTCTGTCCGTGCCAGCCGGACCACCCCCTGCACCTGTGGCCAGTTGTTGCCAGATAGCCCTTTTTTTCCGAGATAAGTTTACTTTTGGCCAAAGTGAGTAGTACATTTACCCCGCAAGTACTTGTGATGTTTCTGGTAGGCTGAGTGCCACCAAAAAAAAAAAAAAAAACCACCACAAAAAATTGGGTACTGTGTATTATTAATTCAACTATTTGGAAGCAGCAACTGAGTATGAGTTGTCCAGAGTATGTCCGTATGATTGCAAGCTGTTGTGTTAGTAGAGGATATGAAGTTGACTTTTTTAACATGTACTTGAAGCTAAACTTTTTGACTTTGACTCTGGTCGTAATTAGGGATACATGTACAGCTATTATTACGTCTTAATTGAGATACAGTCATTTTTTAAGTTGCACTGACTTGATTCCTTGTGACTCTTACCAGGTTTTTGACAGTGAAAAAGCTGTAATGTGTTTCCAAAAAAAAAAAAAAACAAGAAAAACAAGGCACAAAACCACCCCACTTTCTGACAGAATGGCTTTAGCTTTCAGACTCAACGGGAGCCTGTTTGGTCAGTGTAGAGTCCAATTTCTGTTTTCAAAGCCCTGGGATTGTTAGAAGCAATTCAAGCTCTAGGTCTGGCTGTTACTATGAGTGCAAAGGCAGAGAAGCACCATGCTGGAGAATGAGTACACAGTGCACGATGTCATTACCATATTCCTTCTCCATGCAAGGATAGTATCACTACAGCAGCATTGTCGATAATATGCTGGACCAAATGTGATGTTTGAGAAGCTGAAGATGCAATTATACAGCTGTGCTAAATAGGAGTCACCTTCCAAAGTACTGCATGCCTGATTTTGTCACAGTTCAGATGCTGGAGTGAGAAAGCTGCAAATCTCATCTGGCATAGAAAGTGTCAGTGCTCTGAATGCATCCTTGAGGAGCTTTGCATGTTCAAAGCAGGACAATTTAAACATAGTTGTATCAATTCCATCAGATAATCATCACTTTTACTTCTGTTCAAGAACAGAATATGTGAATTGCCCAATAGGAGAAAGCAACCTGCTTGGAAGAACCAGTTTGGGGCTTTTAGGTTTCAATTCCCCTGAATTCCGGGCTACCCCATCTATTGGCCCTCGCTCTGC
Organism: Calcarius lapponicus; assembly: GCA_039654755.1. Taxonomy (NCBI): domain Eukaryota; kingdom Metazoa; phylum Chordata; class Aves; order Passeriformes; family Fringillidae; genus Calcarius; species Calcarius lapponicus. The sequence continues at coordinate 50,433,218 of CM077463.1, read as the reverse complement.
CTCCCATTGCCACCCCAGACTTTTGTTCCCAGAAAGTAGAGATAGGTCTTACAACTTCTTGAGCTCTCTTTTCATAGTGGGAAGAGGGAGACTACTATTTTTATCTGGCTCCTCATTCCAGAACAGTTTGTAATCTAATGTCAGCTCTGGACTAAAAAGAAGGAAGAGTCAGCTACTTCCAGCACCTGTTATCTCTGTCAGTGGTCAGTTAGTTACACATGCAAACAGTTTCTTTATGTTCCTTATAGAAAATGCATAGTATTTCTGTGAAAAAGAACACCCACCTAAATACCAGGTAATAAATGAACTATGACAATTTACTGCAGCACATGTCCTCACTTCCAAGACATTCACGTGTTGTTTCTTCGGTCATTCTTTTTGAAGATACATAGCTTATCTTTTCAGATACATTAAAAACCAAACAGTAACAAATGAACTGTGGGCAATACACAGTTTGTCTTCTGATAAATCAGATCTAGGAAGGTCTAATAATAGGTTTTCTTAAAGTTGCAGGGTGTAGTAAGACAGAAGACATGCAGCTTAGTGATAAAATTTTAGGTAAAGTATACGGCCAGGCAGATGGCTTCAATATTCACTCTACTTAATAGGTGAAATTTTCAAGAGGTCCACTTGGAGTATGTGAGATAAGAATGGAAGAATTATTTCAATAGGAACTGAATTTGCCAGAAAGTCTATACAGTGTTTTGCTCCTTTCAGCAGGCAATAGCAGGAGTTTGAAAGAGCAGGCTTAGCAGAGCGTGGGATTAGTAAGAAAAACTTAAGTTTTCCCAACTGATGGTATTTAAAGTTTGGGTTAAGAGCTGAGGTGTCTGAATTTATACCCATCCCAAAACACTAGTTTAATTTTTTGCATAAATTCCTTTGTGTTATGATTCTTCTGTTGACACTTTTTATCTTGAACTCTTGACTTAATTGTATTTGAAAGTCAAGTACAAATTTTTTGGAGCTCTCCCTTTTCGTAGAAATAGCTTTGACATCCTGCAGCATCAAACTGACTTACAATATGTTTTGCACACATGAAATATAAATGTTTTCTCTCTTTCTTTAGTAACCCTCCATCTGTTTTTTCTGTCCAGTTTGGGTTTCATTGTTTTTCTGTCATATATTCTTTATATGATGGACAACACGGTGTTCTCATTCTGTGTGCAGGAGCTGTGCCACCTCATCTGCCTGTTCTGCCCCGTCCTTTAGGAGAAGTGATGAGCAGTCAGAGCTGTTAGAGTGGCACATCAAAATACTGGGACAGTCTCAGAAGAATGACACCCTAAAAGGACAGTCCAGAGAGTTCATCACTGACTTCACTGACCTTCTGGTGCTTTGGGGAAAACCTTGTGGTTTTCCTTATGTAGTTTTCCTCCTTGGTTTTCTTAGGTACACGGGTTTGAAGGATGTTTGTTTTCTTCCCGAGGTACTGTCAGTATCAGCAAAAGCTCATAGGGAAGAGACTCACATGTTTGTGGACAGATGAGAGCATCATTTGTCTTGGCACTACCTATCTTGCACGTGTTCTACATCAGGTTGTCCCTTTTGGGGGATTATTTATTTCCTCTCTGTATGACTGTGTGGTCACAAGCTGTGGTCAGCTTTTCCCAAAGGATCACGGATGTCTGAGCAAGGCATGAGATTTTAATCTTGGCACAAGAATTATTGCCTGCTGAGCTGCCTGTGCTTTTAGGCAGTTGCAGTCTATACTGTGCACCTCAAAGGCAGCAGTCTGGGGCCAGGTGCTTTTCCGCATTTAGCTGGACACTCACGGGTATGTATATGCTGGTGGCAGCATAAGTTTGGGTACTAATTATCTACTGAGATCCTTGAGAACACATCTGCTTCATTTGCTGTCTTCTTCAGTTCCAGTTTTCATATCTGCAAACCATTTTTTCAGTCAGTTTGATTCTGAACAGAACCAGTTTTTTAAATACTTTGAATCCTGGAAGCCTCCTGGTTGGTGACTTCTCATTACTCATGCAGAGGACAATAGTATTTTAATTTGGAAAAGGCAGTAATACCAAGTTCATTGTGAGACTTTTAATTTCTCAGTATCACGAAAAGACATTTTTCTTATCTTAGTGGATTACACCAATGTATAATCTGTGGTTGGATATCTTTGTTTTTAAATCAGCTTGCTAAAAAGCTCTAGCAATTAGTTTCGAACATGAACAAGGAGCGGTCATCTCCTTCTTCCAGATCAAGTAACTGATTTCACAAGGTTTCATATTCAGTCTGAGGTGAGGTACTACAGGACTTTTGAAAAGGTACAAACATATAAAACATATACACCTTTCCATATGTTTTAAGCTCCCTGTTTACAGTTGTGTAGGTTTAGTTGTGGTCCAGAGAGCTTTTCCTGACACAAGCTATTTAGTCTCATGTTAGCTGGGTTTTTCTTTACCCAAAAGGTAAACTTCATTCAAAGAAGTTTAAACTATACTATTTTTATATCACTTTTCCCCATGTACTTTAATTTTTGTAGTTTTCACAGGAATGTTACATGATTGAGGAAGGTATGAAGCCCAAGAGGAACATCGGAGAATGAACATTGTCCTGTCCTATTGGAAAAGGCTGGAGAGTCCTAGAATGAAAGCATTTGCTGTTACAGCTCGTTTATACCAAATTGTCACACTTGTGGGAGATGTCAGACAGGAGTAAATTATTTAAACAGTTTCTGTCTCCATTTGTTGGTAAAGAGAAAATGCAATGAAAGTTCTTTTCCCCTTGCAGTCACTTGGGCTTTCAATCACTGATGAGCAGATACGGGAGATGGAAGCAAATCTGGACAACATTGACTTCAAGATGGCAGCGGAGGAGGAGAAGAAGCTGCGTCACGATGTGATGGCCCACGTGCACACCTTTGCCCACTGCTGTCCAAAAGCTGCAGCCATCATCCACCTTGGAGCAACCTCCTGCTACGTAGGGGATAACACGGTAATAGTGCATTTCCACTTCGCTGCCTGCAGAGCTGGCTTAAACAAAGCTACAGTTGTTTATTTTATAGCTCTTTATAAACTTTTTTTTTATAAAATATTATGTGGATTTTTCAGTTATTTTTGTTCATTTTACTGTTGAAGTTAATTCAGTTCTTTAACATGGCTACCCTAGGAAAGCAAGCTCCACTTGCCTTCTGTGACGGTGGTCACAAGGTGTTTCAGGGTCAAAGGAAGGACGAGAATGTGGATTCTATTATCAGAAGGTTTGATTTATTATATTATGGTATATATATATATAAACTATATTAAAAAGACATGGAAAGAGAGAAGGTTTCTCTAAGAGGCTAAAGCTAAGAATAGAATAGAAAGAATGATCAACAAAGAAGCTATCTCGGACTCTGTCCGATAGAGCACCGTTCTTGATTGGCCATTAATTATAAACATCAGAGATGGGCCAATCACAGGTGAACCTGTTACATTCCACAGCAGTTGATAACAATAGTTTACATCTTGTTGCTGAGACTTCTCAGCTTCAGCTGGAAAAATCCTAATGAAAGGATTTTTATGAAGAGATGTCGGCAACAGCCTTCCTCCTTCTGATATGAAGTAAAATCTATCTGGAAACTGTTCCCTAACCTCTGCTTGCATGTAAAATATTCAAGGAGATAAGAGGGGAGTTACAAACACATGAAGAAACATGTGAACTGTGTGATTTATCAGTTACACCCCTGTGACAAGAGTTCACTCACTTACAGAGCAAGGTCCATGAGTTTTCAATTGCTGCTTGGAACCCCTGCATAATTCAGGGGAAAACAAGCTTCTCAGTAGTGAAGAGAATGGATGAGTGTGTTAAGGGAAAAAGGAAGTACTACCATTCTACAGAACTGTAAAATACTTGTGAAGAACCTCACCTACAATGGAATACAAACTGAAGCCTTCTATCTCAGTATATGTTGCTGTTCCACTGTTCAAGCCATTGCAACTTCACAGCTGCTTTTGTTGCATGAGAAGCTGCTGTGTGATTATTTTTTCTCTACTCCTTTGCAAACCTATTTAGCTTTTGGGTAATACCACCTTCCTTGTGACACCTGTGCCCAGCTGTACCTCATTTCAAAAGAAGGAATAAAGACAACTGGTGCCTCATCAGCCCACTTCCTTTCCTGCTGTCTTTAGCCTACAGTGCCTGTATTTTCCACTTGGGACCATATGTTTTAGTCTGTCATTCCATGGGCAGTCCCAAGACCTCAAAATAATCATTCATAGATACTTGGTGGAATCAGGTCTTCCACCACTTATGACTTTCCATGGACAGTATAAAAGGAGCAATGGTGGATCCAGCATTTTTGTCGTAAGCAAGTTCAGTGCAACATCTATTACAGGAACGAAAGCAAATCTTCTAAGAGGAGACTTTTGAATCATCTGTGTCATCTCTGAGAGAAACAGTTATGTCTGATCCTTTAAACATGGCCCAAAGTTCTTTTCTTTGCTTCTTTCAGGATTTGATTGTCCTCCGTGATGGGTTTAACCTCCTGCTACCCAAGGTGAGAAGGTGGTTCTGCAGTGTCTCAGAACTGGGGAGCACTCACATCCTGTGCATAGCCTGTGTTTAACTCAGATTTTCCTAAAACTTTGTGGGAAGCTAGCAGGAGTTGTCTGTCTGGGTTGTTCTCAAAAAAGTGAAGTTCCCCTCCTTTGCTTTCTCAAGTCTTTTCCCAGAGCTTTTTGGCTCACAGTGGGAATTATAAGCAGCTCCTTGTTTATCTGTGCCACAGGTACTACATAGCAATACAACTGTATTGCTTTCAGGATTATCTTAGTCTTTTCCTTAGCTATATTCCTAGGAGTCTGTCAGCATTCAAGAAACTATAGAAAACAATTTTCTGAGGTCAAATATAGCAGGAGTGTAGTGCAGTGGTGTCTATCTGACCTGAATGAGTTAGCATCCAATTTGCCCTGGAGTGTACGTGTGTCAATTATAGCCCAAGCAGCTCTATTTCTGACCAATTCCAGGAATAAAGAAAATACCCAAGGATGAATCAACTGCAGGATTGGGTTGGGCATGAAGATGAGACCAGTTTGAGCTCAAGTCCAATGACTTGTGTTGGCTCTTGAGTTCTGTAGCAAGCAGAAATTGCATGCATGCCCTGAAAAACCGAAACACACCATATTCTACAGTTAAGAGGGGGCTGCACAGTTGCCCCTCAAGGTCCCTCCCTGCACAGTGGTTTCCCTCCCCTTTTTCTCACAATATTGTGCTTAAGCATGTGAACTTCTGCTGTGCTGTTTGGGGTTTTTTCCTCTCTTATTTCACCTCTTTTCTATCCTTCCTGCTTCCACCAGCTCGCAAGGGTGATCAGCCGGCTGGCCGACTTTGCTGAGAAGTATGCTGACATGCCTGCTTTGGGCTTCACTCACTACCAGTAAGTAGCCATCAGCCTTTGCTTTCTTTTTGTTGTCTGTGCTTTGATTAAATTGACCTGCTACTGCTCTTTTGCCATCCTTTTTCCCATTTTGGACCAGTTGGTGGCTCAGAAAAGGCGTATGAGCCTGATTCCAGGCTTGTTCAGGAAATTGGACTGTTGCTTTGACTAGCTGTCAGCAATTGCTTCAACACAGCTTCATATAGAGGATGACTTCCAGGGAAACACAGATGTGCATGTTCTGGGCTGTTTCAAAAAAGCATGACTGGGAATTGCACTAAGCCTGTCTTCCAGTCAGATTTTCTTTGTTTTTCTTTAAGTTATTTTCCACTGCAGCCTAGAAAGTTTTGTTAATGGCTACTTGTTACTACAGATGCTGAGTCAAAGGATAATGAGATCTGGGTGGTTCTGTTCTTGGGATAGTTTAATCTCCTGCTTCATGAAGACTGTTTTCAGAAGCATTAAACTATACCCTGAGCCTAAGGGTCACTATACTAAGCCTGGATCTTCTACCCCAGTGATATGGAGCAGCAAAGGCAGGGAAATTAAGCACAGGTCGTGTCAGACTCGGTGTCTGGCACTTCAGTATTTCTCCCAAAGGGGAGTGAAAGCATCAGGTCTCTGATTTATCATCTTGCTGTATATGCAGTGTCAGTTCCATCAGCTCTAGTCCTACAGCCCTCTTCATCTACAGCTTTTTTGGAGGAGTATCTGTGTTAGTTTTATTTGGGCTTTTGGAAAGAGGACAGAGGAGTGTTCAAGAAGTGTATACAAGGTGAAATCATAATTGATGTCTCAGCCTTTTCTGTGTCATTTGTCAACAGGGCCTTTACTCCATTTACAATCACATCCATGTTTTCCCTAGCCTTCCCTTTTCCTCCTTATGTACTTGCAGAGGCCTGTCTTGTTGCCTTTCACATCCCATACCAAATTATTCCAGGTGGGTTTTGGCTTTCCTTGCCCCGTCTCCGCAGTGTTGAATAGTTTCTTTGTATTCCTCCTGGATCACCTATCCCTGCTTCCAGATCTTACAAGCTTCCTTTTTATGTCTGAGCTTAATCAGGAGCACATTGTTCATGTGTGTATGGTTTTTTGAAGTAGAATAGAGATTTTCTTTGGAGTTCATGTGGATCATTTGAAATATTTCACTTTCTGGAAAGTGATTTCCAGAAACACCCCTGGTTTTGCCTCAAAGCATTTTCAGGGGGACTGGAGTGTAGCTGAAGCTTGCAGTTACTTATTCCAAGGTAGAGATCTTACAAGCAGTGTTGGCTGACAGCGTTGTTGAAGTGTGTTTGCCCAGAGGCTGAGGAACACATTTTTATAAATAAGAAGGAAAGGTTCCTGAGATTAATAATTTAAAATCACAAAGTGTTTGCAGATGTTTCTGTGCTGAGAAGTTCACACCAGTGCTGTAAGTCAGCCAGCGTGCTCCCCATGCCCTGGTGAGCAGAATTGGGGTGGAGGACAGATGCACCCCCGGTCTGGCACAGCCCCTACAGGCCGGCAGGGGGCGCTGCCTGGCACTTGGACACCGAATTGGTTTTCTGGTACTGTAATTCCATCTAATTCCTGAAAGGAATGACTACATCTTCAGTACCATTTACTGCTGACATTGGTACATCCTTCTGCCAAAGCCAAATCCTGTTAATTTCTGCTCAAAGGGGTCAATAGAGCTGAATCTGTAGGGAACTCTTAATGGCAGACTCAGCAGTGAAGTGTGGTGCTTGGGTAAATCCTCAATGAGTCGTGTTGTGTTCTTGATTGTTTTCAGACCTGCCCAGCTCACCACTGTGGGGAAACGCTGCTGCTTGTGGATTCAAGATTTGTGCATGGACCTGCAGAACCTGGAGCGGGCTCGGGATGACCTGCGCTTCCGGGGGGTGAAAGGCACCACTGGCACTCAAGCCAGCTTCTTGCAGCTCTTTGAGGGAGACCACAGTAAAGTATGTCAGACAGCCCAGGGTGCAGACATACAGTCTTGGCAATCTTCTGCTCTAGAATGCTGCTTTCTTTGAGAGAACATTGAGATTCTCGCATTAAATTTACAAAGTCACCCTAATCCCTCTGGGGCTCATTGGCAAGGCTCTGTGAAAGTAAGCAGCATTTGGGAAGGGATGTTTCACAGAAAGCAGAAGACTTTTTGACAGTAATCTGAGAAAAACAAAGACCATTTTTATTCTTGCTGACCTTGCTGCATTGTATTTTGAGCTCTGGTTTCTTTTTCACTTCACCCCAAGGTTGAAGAACTGGACAGATTAGTGACTGAGAAGGCAGGATTCAAGCGGTATGTAACATGTATTCCTAGCATTCCTAGCAGTTTGTGACTCCTGCTGGTAGTGTTGGCCCAGATTCCTCTGGCTGCCAAACCAACATCTGTGCTGCTGTTCACTTATTCCCCCTTGCCATCTTTCATTCCCAGTTGCATTTTCCCACATGAAACTTCACCTCGTAAATAGGCTGCTTCTTTTTGTCTCCCTGTCAAAGCACAGCTGTCCCTTTTCCTCTGTTTACCTCTCTCCCACCTGCATGCTGCCCCAAAAAATTGACAGCCTGAATCCAAAGTTGTTCTCATCCGAGCAGAATGACAGCCCTCCACTTCAAGAGCCATGTCACTTCTTGCTCAAAGTCTTGCAAAGTACTGTTGTGTCTTGCTGGAGCACTCAACTCCTGTGCTTATTTCTAGGGCTTACATGGTCACCGGGCAGACCTACAGTCGCAAGGTGGATATTGGAGTCCTGGCTGTGCTGGCCAGTCTGGGGGCTTCCATACACAAGGTGAGCACCCTAGTTGTACACACTGGGAAGAGGCACAAATGTTTCAGATCTTGAAGAGAAGGTGCTTTGGTGCAGAATGCTCTGCTCAAGAAATATTGGTGTTCCTTGTTCAGCTGTCTTCTTTGTGATCGTGAAAATTCACCGCTGGCCACACACCTGATAGTCAAATCTCAAAGATCTTAAAACCAGAGACAAATAAAGCAAGTTAACTGAGCAGATTCTAAAACGGGTTAACAACTCCCACACCAGATATTAGTCTAATCTATGCTAAATTGATCCAATTAGAGTAAATGTCTTTCCTAGTGGCGTATGAGTTCTTAAATTTCACCATTTCCTCCTAGTTAATTGCCTTTCTCATAATGGTGTTCTTCTCTCTGTCCTTGTGGATTCTTTTCATTGATTTATCTCTGTTCCCTCCTTCCTCCTCCTCTTGGGCTAAAGTGGTCTGTGGTATTTTCTTCCATTTTGGTTTTTTCCCAGTTCAGTGAGCACGCATTATCTGTGTTTGCAAATCACTGTGCAAGTTTGTTATGCATTTTCAGTGCTCTCTTCTGATTTGTCTTCCATTCCCTGCAAACATTTGTCCTTGCTGGAGTCCTGTTCCCATCTAATCCAGTGGACATGCTGTTTTCTGTGTTATCTTGACAAACATTTTTAGGCCAGGAAGTATGATTGCAGTATCAATTTTTTTGTGAAATTTTCCACTGCCCCCAGTTTACTTCTTGCACATAGATGCAAAGATTCTCCAAGAAGGTTCTGTTTTGTTAATTTCTCATGCTTGCTTTCCAGATTTGCACTGACATTCGTCTTTTGGCCAACCTGAAGGAGATAGAAGAGCCTTTTGAGAAAGACCAGATTGGTAAGGGGATGAGAGAGTTTTCCTGGACTGGTGTATGTGTCTTTTCATTTATGTTGGTGTGGCCTTTTAAACAAACTTAGAAATGTCACTCACAGAATTTGATTTAAATTACCTGGAGTTGACATTGTTAGTATTTTCAATCCTTTTAAAAGAAAAAAAAAGGAGGAGAGGGGGAAGGAAAAAGAAAAAACACCTTACCTAAAGGTTTCTGGATATTAAGTAATTAAAATCAGATTTGTATTTGTGCACTCCCTGTATTTGTGGGGAGTGCAGGAGTAGCCACGTGTGTCCCATTGCCTAGAGAAGCAGACCTGGATCTGAGGAGTGCTTCATGTTTTCCTGTGCTCATAAGGCTGACTGGAAAGTAGGTTTTGAGCCTAACTCAGCATTTTGATCTTTATGAGCAAACAAATTAGGAACAATGAAGCTAGAGTGGACCCTTGCACCCTTGCCAGAAGAACACCAATGATGTGATTCTGACACTGTTAGAAAAGGAAAAAGAAATGTAGCATTTTGGCCCTTGGCTGAAAGAAAGTAAGTTTGGGTCCTCTTAAATAGTTGTATAGAATTGAATCAGCAAATGAAGCCTTAGTCCTATCTGGTACTTGTACCATTCTACATTCGGTGGATGATTTTAATACCCATTTACTACAGCAACAGGCAGCACTGTAAGCATCTGATTTTGAAGGACAACATTAGCAGATGGAGGCTCAAACACTGCTTAGATTGCCATGGGTAGCCTAGAGAGATGGTGCTAAATACTACATTAAAAAGTACAACTATTTGTCCCTTTTATGTGGTAGTACTTCTGTTTTGCAGAACTGCAAAAATGTCATCTCACTTTTTCTTTGCCCACATTTAGATGTTTCTGATCTGAAGGGCGAAATGGTGGTGTCATCTTTGTTATTATAGAAAATTGTTGTATTTTGAGGCTTTGGTCAAAACTATGATGTTGCCCTGATTTTTTAAGATTTTTAAGCTTTCTGATGTTTACATTCTTGTAACGAACTTTCTCGCACACTTTCTGTAAATAACTTATTGTTTTGCATTCTTTTATGGAAGAAGAGAAATTTGATAGACTATTAGTTTGTCCAGTGTCATTGGAGAGGTGGCACTTTCACCTTCCAATGCACTGTCACTTTTAGAAAACTATAAATGTTAGAGTCAGAAAATAAACCTCCCCTTTTCTTCACATTGAGAGCAGCAGTGTGTGCGCTCGTGTTGTTTCGTGTCCTATAGTGACACTAGGATTCCTGACACATTTTTCTTTCCTGGGGGAGGACCTTCATCTCTTCTCCCCTAATCCAGCACTCCTTCTGTTGCCCTCTTTGCATCCCTGTTCCTGCTTTGCCAGGCTCGAGTGCAATGCCCTACAAGAGGAACCCGATGCGCTCGGAGCGCTGCTGCAGCCTCGCGCGGCACCTGATGACGCTGGTGATGGATCCCCTGCAGACGGCCGCCGTGCAGTGGTTTGAGAGAACGCTGGACGACAGTGCCAACAGGTCTGTTCACATTCTGCTCTGCAGGTGGCCTTGTGCAGAAAGGTCCTCTGGCCTCTGTAGAAAATACTGCCTTTCAACTAAACCCTGTTTAGACAAAAAGCAGTCTCAATAGAACCTAGAGACTACAAACTGTACCATCAGATAAAAACTGTTAGGTCCTTTTTAATGCCAAGATCTTCTGTAAAGTAAACAAGCAGTGAAAGGGAGGGATACAGAAGCCAGGGTAATAAATTGCTTTCATAGTCTTCCTGTTTCAGTAGCACAGTATTACAGTACTCACTTTTCTCAAATTCTCCTCCTTATTTTGGATGCAGTTTTTTGACCCTGCTTTTTTTTTCACTTTTTGGAGAATAGTCCAGTACCTTACCCTCCAAATAATCTAAAAAATATATATATTAATTTTGAAAAATATTCTTTACAAGGAGTAGTCAGATCTTAGAGAAAGAGCACAATTACTCTACTTTTTAAAAAGCTTCATTAAAATCTGTGCAAGTCTTTAGGATATTGCTCAGCAAATTTTGCTTTGTTTTATAATTCTTCATTACAACTATTTTGAGCTGAGCAGAAGTTATATACAATTATTATCAAGTAAATTACAGCAATTAAATTCAATGCTTCCATCTTTTATTTGGTACTAAATCTGCATAAAGCTCATGCCTACCTTTGAAACATTTTAGTTTCAAAGTTACATTCTGTTGCAGAATTTGATCTCTTAGAATGTGAGACAATGAACAGCAGCAGTTTTGGCTTAATTAATGCTAGATTAGCATTAAGATTGCTGAGAAGAATGTTATTTTTAAAATGTCTCCACAAATGTAATACCTGCATAACATTTTGTGAAAAAATAGAACATTTTTTCCCAGAGGGACCTTACTCCACAGCTCCTAGTCTCATTAAAAAAAATGCTGCATAGGCAGCAGAAAACAATGTAAATTTAATAAATTGCATACTGGTTGATATGGTATGTTTATTTCCCAATAGATACCAAATATTGAGAGATGTACTGGAATGTTTAAAATTTTATTTTCATCTAATCTAATAGAAAGACTAATCTGTCCACTTCATTAACCAACTATAAAAATCTGTGCTCTTGTTAAAGCTATAGTATTTTGGAAGGAGAACAAGACAGAGAAAGTTCAATCAATCTACAAGCCAGCAAAGTTGTTTTAAGGCACTGTGATAGAATTGGAGGGCTTAGATGTAGCACAAGGTTCAAGAACTAGGATATTTTAAAAGATGACAGTTTAGGATGGGCCCGGCCCTGCTGTCAGAGGTGTATAATGCTATGTTTGCTGCATTGTGATGCAGAGCATTTTGCCTGATACAGCTCAGTCCCCACTACTCCTCTTGTTTCCCTCCTTTGCTTTTTGTCAGGAGCCTCCTTTTTGACCAGGAGCTGGTTTCTTGGAGGAAGCCCTCACCAAATGCATGGATCTCCTTGGAAATTCCCCACTGAGCACAGCCAGGCACAGCATGAGCATGCAGCAGGAGGGTAGGATCAGTAGTAGACGCTTCAGCAAAGAACACATAGGGGAAGATCCTGTAGATTGCTGCCCTGTTTCCTATCTGTGTAAGCACTGAATTGTCTTGGAGCTTTCTATGTGTGCCTTCACCCTTTTCCCTCTCCCTCTCTACTGACCAAAAAGAAAAAAAAAAAAAAAAGAGAACAGCTCTAGTGTTAGGCCACAGTGATGCCATTTAGAGCATTATTTACAGAAGCTGAAGGATCTGAGGTGGCTGGAATATGGCTTTGTTGCTGATCAGGGTTCTGTGTCTGTGTGTCCTGTAGGCGCGTGTGTCTGGCTGAGGCTTTCCTCACGGCTGACATCATTCTGAGTACACTGCAGAATGTCTCCGAGGGACTTGTGGTGTATCCAAAGGTAAAGCAGGAGATAATGGACCTCCTTGGTAATGCTACAACTATGCCAAAGTGTACAAAAATGCTTCCACTCCAAGAATTACATTTTTACGTTAGTTCAAATGGTTTCAGAATTTTGCTCTATTCTTGCCATATTCTCACTGTTGTAGGACATATGTTAGGGGACTCTTGTGAGGCCAATAACAGAGTAAATACAAAACTTGTCACAAAGGATTTTTTCCCTGAATTACAGAACAGATCTGTAGAACTTAGCAGCGAAAGATACTATCTAGACAGATCTCATCCAGTCCTGGAACTTATTACAGGTTAAAAAAAACTATTGGACATCTTTTCCAAACTAATGTCTCATACAAGATATGGCTTCTAAGAATTATCAACTTCAGTATCTGGATTTTTAGAGCTAAGTTCAAAATGACAATGTGTCTTTGCATCATGGGGACAAATTTTTTATTGGGGTCTGTTATAATAGGACATGGCATAATGGTTTTAAACTGACAGAGGGACAATTCAGATGATATAGGAAAGAAGTTTTATTACAAAGAAGGTGGTGAAACACTAGAATAGGTTGCCCAGAGAGCTGGAAACATTCAGCATGAGGTTGGACAGGGCTCTGAACAACCTGATCTAATTGAAGATGTTGCCGCTCATTGCAGGTGGTTGAACTAGATGGCCTTTAAAGGTCCCTTCCAACCCAAACTTTTCTGTGATTCTGTCACCATTGTCCAGTCCCAGAGATTCAAGGGGAGAGGAAAAAAAACTTCACTGCAAAGTTTTCAGTCATCTACAGACTTTCTATAATGCTCTTTTTTTTTCCTGTTTGTTTTTTTTTTTTTGTGTGTGTGTTTAAGGTGATTGAGAGAAGGATCCGGCAGGAGCTGCCATTCATGGCCACAGAGAATATAATCATGGCAATGGTGAAGGCTGGGGGCAATCGTCAGGTACAAATGAAGTGTCCAAATTACCTTTGTTTACAGCCTCCTGAGAAACAAATGTATCTGGGCTCTTGTCCTACCTCACCTTTCTCCGCTCTTCACCTGCTCCCACAGAGTTATTAGTATTGCACTGGTGCTGCAAAGCCAGGCTCTGCTCTCTGAGGGGAGAGCACTTGTGGAGATCCCTATTTTCTGTTAGGAACACTGTGTGTTTGGGCTAATCTGGCTGGCTGTGCTGGAGAAGAGGGAGACCTATTTTTATGTTTGATACTGGTAGGCGTTTTCCTTTTTTAAGTGTTTGAAGGAACTTGGAACACAGGCCAGGCTTCTTTAAATGGAACATGTTGGCAGTTGGCTACCTTATAAATTAAAAGAGGATGAATCAGTACTGTTAACAAAAAAAGCAAGTAAGACCATTCTGAATCACTCATTCATGTGTCATTCCTCCCTAACTCAGTACAGTATATTAACCACTTTGTTTACCACTTCATTCAGCTCCCTGTGTTTAAGCAAACTATAATTAAATATTTTCCTTAGTAAATAAACCCAGACACAATTAGATTATATTTCCTTATCATTTAATTTCACAGTTCAGGTCAAAATTGATAATCAAATTTCCATCTTAATGAAACACCTTATTTTCATTTACCTTTTAGATAATAATTTTTCCTTCTATGATTATTTCCACATCAAGGATAGAAGGGAAACTTGGAAGAATAATGGAAGGGTTTGATAGAAGCTTTGAACTGAAACAGTGGTTTCAGTTTTCTGAAACAGTTGTGGCAAATCACCCATTATATTAGTCAGGAAACATCCTTTTTTCCTTTTTTTTTCTCCCGTTTCTGATGTCACTGGGTCAGTGAATAAGCTTCCTGACTAAATGCATTAAGGGTCACATCATGTGAATCACATTCTGTGATTCATTTGTTCTCTTGTTGACCTGCCTTCTTTCTGGTGCTGTTTAATTACATACCCATAGGGCTTAGTACCTTTGTAGAAGGTATTCATATTCACATTCATATGTTCTGGTTTTGTGTGCTGGGAACTTTGGAACAGCATGTTTTCTAGGCTTTCCCACCTCATAGCACTGAAACTCACTTCCTTTCCCCACTACTAAACAGATCCCTCCCCTAAATATCCAAAAGATAGATGTGTTCATCTGAGACAGGTCAGTGGTGAAGCAAAATGACTTTTGGATAGAGGAACCAGGATTATTTTTGTCCTAATTGTAGATGAAGGATAATACATTTAAGGAGAGATTCCTGCACAGCTGTAAATGCAGTCATATGGCTGTATTTTAGGACCAGCATGGCAATATCTGATTTTTGCAGGTGGTACCTGACTACAGTTGGGTTCCCTTGTTCTTACAAGTTGATTCCAAAGGAATGGGTTTTTGTCCTCAGTCTGTCCTTATGTAGGCCATGATTTGCAAAGTCTCACTGCTCATTAAGTTGAACAGATTCTTTTCTTTTCCCTTTTCAAAATCTGTAGAGGTTTTACATTATTTACAATTAGAAAAAAAAAAAAAAGCCAAACCCTAGAATGACTCTTAAGAGTATTTGGGAAATTTGAAGAAGTATAAATTATTCCAGTGTCATTAGTTTATATTATAGTTCAGCAGGGAATGTATGTGACATTCGGACTGTTTTAGCCTCAAAGGGCAAATGTGAAAGGATGAAGAAAATCTTGTTTTAATGTGGTGGCACGTGAAGCACTGCAGTCAAAACTGCATCTTCTTTTTGCACTGTCCAGGGCAATACACTTAGATATTTTTTCCTCCTACCCAAGTTGGTGAGATGAACATGTGCTGTCAATTGCAATGGAATGACTGTTTTCTTTTTCCACCTTCCTCTCCCTGTACCTACAGGATTGCCATGAGAAAATTCGTGTTCTCTCTCAGCAAGCAGCAGCTGTTGTGAAACAGGAAGGGGGTGATAATGACTTCATTGCCCGTGTCCGTGCTGATCCTTACTTCAGCCCTATCCATAAACAACTTGAAAGCCTGTTGGACCCCTCCTCCTTCACTGGACGTGCTCCTCAACAGGTAAAGTAGTGGAAAGAGGCTGTGGGTTGTAGTGCAATGTGCAGTTTAATTCTGCATCCTTTTGTATATAATATGTACGCTGTTTGCTACAGAGTATACATATTATATAACTCTAGCCATACTGCTAAGGAAGACACATTTTTTTCCTTTGATTCCCTTGGCTTTCTTGTCTTTCTTCCCTGTGGCCTCACACTTTTGACCCTGGACATACCAGACTGTTGGGTGTCTTTGTGAAAGAGAGACCCCAGTGAGACAAGCAGGTCCAAATGGGGAGGAGGAGGCAAGTGCTTTTCCTAATTTTATTTTTCTCATCTTGAACAGGTGGCAAAGTTCCTGAAGGAGGAGGTCCGACCGGCGCTGATTCCATACCAAAGCAAGATGGGTGGAAAAGTTGAACTGGCACTTTAGGTATAGTCTGCAAATGTGTGTGGGTACAGGAAGATAATAAAAGCCTTATTGACCCAGGTCTATTTACTGTGTCATGTTATTTTGGTTCTCTACAGTACATTTAGCCCCCAGAGCGTTGATTCCAGATGGGCTTTTCATTCTTTGCTGTTTGATGGAGCTCTTTGACTATTGATGGAGGTCAAGCCTCCATCTGTGGTGTGCTGAGTTACTGAGAAATGCTCAGTTGTGACAAGGTAACTTTATCACAGCAGCTTCATTGGCCCCTCACAAATCACTGCCAGCTGTTAAAGAGCAATGCCTGGTGCTGCCTGACATTCATGTAGGACTGACTTGTTGAAGAGCAGAGGTAAGGGGAACTGAGCCCAGTCCCATTTTCATCTTTCTTTCCATGCCCTGAAACTTTCTCCACAGGTGTCTCAGAAGTTGACAAGTTTGTCCTGGCTTTCAGAGTACTATGACTTGGGGAGCAAAGAGGCCAAAACATTAGAAATAATTAAAGAGGGAGGCCATGAAACTTCATGGCTCATCTAACTGGTGCTCCTTCAGTGCTCCTTTCCTAGTTTAATACTGTAGCTGTGGCTCTGTAGCTTCTGAAAATCGTATTTACAGGCATTGGTAAGAAGCCAGTCATTGTGTTCTGGCTGTGATTGTGGTCCTTGGCTGTAGGTGCTTGATAATGAGTGGCAGATGGACTCTGGCATGTGAAAGTTGTTCTGTACTACAAGTTTTGTCTGATAAGGAAAGAAAAAAGATACTGGAATTCATTGACTGTCAGAGAAATTTAAGAGCTTCAGTTTTATTTCTGACATGAATGATCTGTTTTGTAATGTCTGTGCTTTACTGGACATTTAGTAGTGGATCAAATTCTTTTCCCTTTGACTTAATCTGGAATAATTCCCTTACCTCTTCTTCCAGTGTTATTACATCACAGAGCAGTTCTGCTTCAGTGCAGTAAAAAAGCTCTCTCTCTGGCCTCTTATTTATTCAGACCTTCAGAGGTGACATATAAGGATTACTTGATGATTTTTGAAGTGTGGTTGCTAAAGAGAATTTAAAAAAGCAGAACTAACTGAAAGAGGCTACCTGCTGTCCTTCAGGTCATCATTGTTGAAAGAGGTTTTTAAAATACTGTATGTTTTAATAAGGCTTGTCTTTTTTAAGTAGTTTAGAGCAGTGGGAAGCTTCAGGCTGTGATCTTCTTCCATCGAGACTGCTCTGGCTTTACCTTGCCCCTAGAATATGGCATTCAAAATGTCTCAAACATTTGCGAGTTTGATGGTGTTTAAAACATTTTGCTTGCTTGTGCTATTAACATTTAATTAGCCATCTGTTTGAAAAGGATAACTCTAACTGAACCCTCGTCATTTTCAGGCTATTACTCAAACCGATAGCCAAGAAAGAAAACAGACAGATGCGTAAGTCCTCCTTTTTTGGTCCTCTTTTGTCCTTAAAAAAAATCAACCAACCCTGTGTGGAGAGGAGGAACAGTATCTTTTCTCATCATTGGAAATAAATATTTGTCAGGTAGAGGCTGCCAGCTGTGAGCTGTTGGATTTGTTTTCCTGGAAATTCTAAAATGAGTAACAGCGGTGCAGAGGAAAAGTCATTCTCCTAGAAAATTGGCATGATAAACAAATCCTTTAGGAGACTTCCACTCCTTGGTTTGGGACCTGACTTTCTACTTTCCTGCAGAGTTGGCAGTGGCAACAGCCAGAGATGTAATTCTCCCCTCTGCTTGGTTGTTGGGAGGAGGTCAGCAGGCAGTGCTTCAGGAGCAGCTCTCAACTGTTCAGCTCTTTATTCTCCCCCTGTACTCAGCGCCGGTGAGGCTGCACCTTGAGTCCTGTGTCCAGTTCTGAGCCCCTCAGTTCAGAAAGGACAGTGAGGCGCTGGAGCAAGTCCAGAGAGGGGCAGTGAAGCTGGTGAAGAGTCTGGAGCACAGATCTGATGAGAAGCAGCTGCGGGAGCTGCTGGTGTTGTTTATCCTGCAGAGAAGGATGTTCAGGGGAATTGTCACTCCCTACAGCTACCTGGAAGTAGCCAGGTGGGGGTCAGCCTCTTCTCCCAGGCAACCAGCAACAGGACAAGAGGCATAGCCTTGAGCTGGACCAGGAGCGGTTCAGGTTGGGCATTAAGAGGAATTTCACAGAAAGGATGATTAGACAGGGTGGTGGAGTCACCGTGCCGGGAGGGTGTTGAAGGAAAGACTGGACGTGGCACTCAGTGCCGTGGGCTGCTTGACATGGTGGCGCTCGGTCAGAAGGTGGACTCTACGATCTCAGATAGCTTTTCCAACCTAATTGATTCTGTGATTCCGTGACAGCGTCGTGAGGCCCGATCACGCTTTGGGCCATTGGGTGCCTGTCCCTGCAGCCCGTGCCGAGCGGGGCCATCCCGGCGCCTCTCCGCGCCCGCCGGGCCGCGCTTCCCTTCCCGGCCTACAGCCCCCGCCGCGCGCCGCGCCCGCCTCCCGCGCATGCGCCCCGGCAGCGGCGTGTGGGGCCGCCGGGTCGGGGCCGGGCGCCCGCCCTGAGGGGACGGCGGCGGCGGCGGCAGCAGCAGCAGCAGGTGGGTGCCGGGGCAGGTGCGTGCCGGGACGGGCGGGGACTGTCCTTCGTCCCCCGAGGCTCTCAGCCCCGCGCCGGGGGCGCTCCCCTGCAGCGGCTGCGCCACCTGTGCGGCGTCCCCCGCGCGCACCTCACCCCGGCACCCCCCTGCCCTGCTGGCCCCTCGGGCGGAGCGGGGGCCGAGGCCGCCGGGGCGGCCCCGCTGCCGGGGCTGTGTGCGGGGCGGGGGTGCGCGGCCGCGGCTCCGCTCGCCGGGCTGGGGCGGGGGAGCGGGGAGGGACCCCGGCCCGAGGAAGGCTCCGCGCACCGGCCGCGCTGACGCAGGGTCTGGCTCCGGGAGTGACTCACGCTGTGCTTCCCCGTCTGCGCTGCCCGGGCACGTTCTCCCCGCGCCCCGCTTCCCCCGGCTGAGCTCCCCCTGCTCCCCGGGACGTGCCTCTCCTGTAACCCGCCTCTTCTGCCCGTGGCTGCGACTCCCGGGGGTCCTGCTCTGCCATACTCGGCTGCTCTGCACGCCTGCGCCTTTTCGGAGGTGCCCCGGAGGAGAGACTGTCTGTCTCCTGTCTGGCTGGGGGGAAGGAGCGCTCACGAAACACAGATGGAAATATGGCAGTATCCTCTAGGCAATGGGCACAACTAGACGTGCTGCAGGCCCTGTGATTGTCAGCTGTAATAAATGTTAGAAGGAGAGCAGGAGGCAGATGTAATTCTTCGTACCTGCTGATGTAAATCCAAGGAAGCAAAGAGCCACAGTCACGCGGATTTAAATCTCGTTGCAGGCAGTGGCTGTGGGCTCCGGGACGGCTCTTGATGCCTCTTCACAGAACTGGTAAGAGCGGAACAGAAAAAATTTCCTATGTGTGGCTTTGCTTCCTTCCTAATTTTTTTGAGGGATTCTGAATTTAAGCAGGTGCTTTCCTTCTAAACAAGTCAGTTTCAGTGTTGGTGTGTGGGGGTTTTATGTGATGTCATAGCTTCCTACTTCATGATGTCTCAGCCCTACTCTTCATGGCTTGCTGTGATTTTATTTTTTTTTTAATGGGGGGAAGTGGGAATAAAGGAAGAACAGTGCCTTGAGGAAATGGAGGATCCTTTAGTGCAAATAGATGAGAGAGTGAAGCAGTCTTAGTGGAATTAAGATCAGTGGGTTTTTAGTAGTGCAAGACTGGATCTTAAAATCACTCAAGAAGGAGCTGTCAGCCTAGCAGGAGTGGGGCACTGCTGTGATTT
This sequence comes from Calcarius lapponicus, assembly GCA_039654755.1. Classification (NCBI taxonomy): domain Eukaryota; kingdom Metazoa; phylum Chordata; class Aves; order Passeriformes; family Fringillidae; genus Calcarius; species Calcarius lapponicus. Next base: position 50,413,655 of record CM077463.1, on the reverse strand, counting down.
TGCTGAGCTGTTGATCAGGATACAGTTGCTTGATGGATAATCTGAATTCTAGATTAGTTTTTCAGCTGCTACAGAGTCTGGAGTGGTGGCCTGGAAAGAAACAGCCACTGGAACAAAATTCAATTTAATTTTTTATTTCTGGATCCACACAATGTGTGTGTTACTGTCCCTGTGAAGAAAAGAAGGCTGAATTCCTGCTCTGGAGAATTCATAAAGTAAAAGGGAAGGAAGAGGGTGAGAAGAGGCATGACATGTAATTGAAGAGGTCAGGGTGGGGACTGGTTGTGTCATGTTAACACACTGTTCATTCTGTATTTAACAGATTGAAATGACAAATACTGCCTATTTTAATTCCTGTTTATGATAACATTTTGATAATGTGGTTTGATATTCTTAGGGAGATGTCATTCATAGTGACTCTTCTTCTGAAGAAGGATGAAGGGAATTCCTGAGGGGCATATTTCTGAAGGAATTGCACTGATGAGGGATTGATAGAATTGAGGTGAGGAAAGTACCTGCTTGCTCAGGACTGAAATAATTCTCCAGTTTTAGGGGTCTCTGCTAATGTTGTTTAGGGTTTTCTTCTTTGTTGTGCATTTAACCTGTCACTTTCCCATAAGGTGGGATCTTCTGCCAATCTCAGTGTTCTAAAGAACTGTGATGATATAAAAACACAGACAATAATCAAAATATTTGGCTTTTAAAAATTAATGTGTCTTACCTAAGGTGACATGGTAGCAGTGGAGATTATTGGTTAAGAGGTCTGTGTGAGAGCTGCCAGTCTTAGTCCCACGCTTGGTGAATTGATTTGTGTGTTGCAAAATTGTTTCCTGTGTGTGGTATTTGGGATGCTTTGACAAAGGAGCCGGTGATACTGTGTTTGAGGCAATAACTGTTTTGGAAATGGTTGGAATGATGCCTCTTCCTGGCTGTTAATTGCAAACTTCTCACCAACACATCAGAAGTAACGAAAACTTTAAAAAAATAAATCCTGAGGAGTATTGCAACTTTATCTGCAGTGGCAATGTTAAGGTGCTTTATATTTTGGTGTATGTGGTCCTACAGCTTTTCTGGCTAAATCAGCAATGACCCTTGCTGGTGATCTGTATCACACTGGTTATTTTAGATCCTACCCTAATTCAAATGGATAAGATACAGAGAATTTGCAACTGTCCAGTAGGAGGAGGTAAACAAACAGCTTCATTCTGTATTGTGGATGTGGTGTCCTAAGTGTCCCTTAAGAGATTGAGAGGTTTTGGTACCCCAGGTTTGTGTCCTCAGCCACATAAAGACTTGTCTAAACTTCTTTCTCTGCCATTTTTTATCCCAGGGTCAAGGGTTTTGATACATAAAGCTTACAGAGGCAGAGTATCTGGGAGTGCTGGGGAAAATCCCACTTGTCAGCTGTGTTACTGTAGGCACCCTGTGGGGAAGAGAAGGATGTCTTGCCACCTTTGTTTTGTCTTTGGGGAGCTCTCAGATTTTTTTCAAATTGGAGTGTAACAAGTTACATTGGTAACAGAGCAGTTTTGTTCCTGACTTAAGGAAGCGCCCTGGAAGAAATACAAGCGTGCTTGTTTTTTGAGATAGGTGAAGAGAAGAGAGTGTTGGGAAGAACACACAAACATTTACAGAACTAGTGGAAATTACCATAATAATTTGTATTAGTATGACTACAAGAACTGTTGTTACTGCCCAGTAAGTGCTGGTTGGGAAGTATTTGATGATTCAGAGAATAGAAAGAAAGTCCATAACCTGACAGTTCTTTTTTTCTCTGGAGAAGAAATCTTCCTGATCCACAGAATCAGGAAATATCAGAGGTTTTGTCTTGTTTTGTTACAAATGTTAACAATCCATGTATATTTTGCTTTTTCTTCCTCTTAAGTTATCTGTGCACATAAATTTCTGCAGGAGCAAGATCTAAGTAGTCCAACATAACATGCTAGATAAGAGCTTTGCAAACAGTCCTGAGAGGTGTTTTGAGTGTTACTAATCTCTTCAGAAAGTTGAGTCCTGTAAAGACAAAGCCCTGAAGGAAAAGTTTTGAATGCTGTGGGATATACTTGCCTTAAAAGCCATTTTCTGAAGCCAAATGAAACAAGACCTGCTTGGAGTCCTGTGAAGTGAATCTGACTTTTTTGTGAATACTGGAGCTGCAGGAGAGTGACCTGAAACAAGCCTTTCCTGTGCCTCACCAAGGTGACAGCAAAACCTCTGCCAATCCTCAGAGGCCCTGTCAAGGAAGAGCCATTGTTCAGGCCCTTGCTCCATTGTCACTGGGAGCAGTAGGATGAGACCAGCTTGAGAATCAAACTTCTGCCTGGGTGAGCCTACAGGGCTGGTGATGGAGACAGCCTCGGGTGGCACTGCTTGTCACCACTCAGGACAGGGTGTGATATGAAAGACTTCATAATATCTGACTTTAAACAACTGCCAGTTGTGTTTTTTATCCTTTCTTTGGTTGGTACAGCCGCACATCTCTAACAGGAATATTTTCTTTCAAGTTTCTGTATTCAAATGAAACTGGACAGTTGTGATTGATTGCTTTCCACAACCATCTCATAGCTTACAGTCTTGCAATGGACCAGAAGGTAAACAACTCTTCTGAAATTTTTTTGGGAAAACAAATTTCTGTAGAGCTCTGCAGAAGTGTCTTGGTCCTGCACTGTGCTTATTTGGGTGAAAATTCCCATTTATTGTGCAGTACTTGACCTTCATAGAAGATATGTGTAGACACTAAGGAGAAACCTTTGGTTTATATTTGCACAGTGGTGTTTAACAGGGAATTGACTTTACCCTAAGCTTTGAAGACTGGAGTGACTGCAGGCCTGCCTTTTTGGCACATACAGGTTTTCTTGCCTCTGTGTTGAAAGCAAGGAGAATTTTGCTGTGCAGTGAGAATGAGCACCATGCAAGTTTGTATCCCGGCCTCTCTTTCTAACTTCATTTGATGCAGGTAGAAAACCCTAAAAACAGTTGTTTCTGTACTTGACTGTAATCCTCCTGTGTGAGTTGCAAGGAGAACTCTCTATTCCTATCACATTTCTTTTCACCACTCAAATAATGGGAGTACTAGGAAAGGGGAAACTCCTCCTCTTCCTCTGATCCCAAGGGTCTTGGCTTACAAGAGGTTCTCCATAGAGTTCATGCTTAGCTGACATGCTGTTTGCTTTGGAGCCAGGTAAATAAAAGGCAGTTCTGCTCTGGAAATAAAATATCTGTTGAGGTGTAGGATATCTGCATTCTCCATTAGTAGGTGTTACATAGGGGTGTTTCTGAGACAAGGCTGACACATTGAACTGTGGTTCAGTCCTTCTGTGATCTGTCTGTCCAGTACATAAGTGGTGGGAAGCAGGATTCCGCTTTTTCACATCCTTATTTTCAAAATGGAGATGCAGTGGGAACAAAACTGCAAGTTACTTGTTTTGTTCCTTTTGTGATAGTTTACATAGTTCAGCAGCTTCAGCTCCGCTGGAGCTCTCTCTGTCGTTGCAGCAGGTGTTGCTGGACACCGAGCAGTGCAAGGAGCAGAACTGTTACATGGAAGTATCTTTTAGTTACAATTCCAAATAGGGCAGGAGTCTACAAGGTGCTTTATGGCAGGAGACACAGAGTTGCAGTTTACTTTTTGCTGTCTCTGTTGCTCTTACAGTGCCCTGAGGCAGCTGGGAGGAAACGCTTTGCCCTGCCACATTCCTGCTGTCAGTATGTGATCCCAATTGATGACTGGGCAGCACTGGAGTCCTGGGTGGTGCCTCTGCAGTCAGTGGTGTAACCTCTCAGCAGCTTGCCTGCCTGCCTGGCTCTGCAAGCCTTCCCCTCGCTGCTCTCCAGGTCTCTCTCTGATCCCCCTTTTGAGACCCTCCCTGAGCTTCTGGTGTATCTCTGCTTCACTTCCAGTACTACAAGAAGTGGGGTGAGGGCAGTTAAGGTTCCCAACTCCTCATTCCCAGTCATGCTGTAGAGAGTAAGCCTGAAGGCCACCTCAGCACTTCCAGCCTGCATTTGTACATGTTGCTCAACACCCAAAGCAGTGTGAGGCTGGTCTGGTTTGTAAGCCTCAGACAGGAAGTTTGGGACGGGCCAGGTTCACTAACACCATATTGACTCCTTAACCAGTGCCTGTGTCCGGGTCTGTGTGGGATTCCGCATTTTTTACAAAGCCAGGCTGTCAGGGTGTGAGGGACAAGAGCTCTCTGCATCTTGTCTGCCCCCCTTGGTCAGGTGTGTGGCTGCTCTTTGCTCACTTGTGTATTTGTTTGTGAGGCTGGAGTTCTCTTCTGACTCTGTGTGCAAAGCAAATATTGACTTGTGGACTAATGGCATTTGCAGCTCCAGGATATGCCTTTGCCTGACTTGGGGGAGACGCTGATGGGGGAAGGGAAGGAAGGCCAAGGGCATCCTCCTGAGAGTTCCCTTGAGCATTTCATTGAGCAAATCAGGATTATAATTTGGAAAATGTAAGTTTTCTGGTTGTGAGAAGACAAAATTGAACTGCCTGGTTCAGTACAGAGCTTTTGTCTGATTTCTGAGAGAGGGAGATGTTAAATTGGATACAGTCTACTTGGGATTTCAAAAGCTGAGCTGGAAGAGGCTTCTAGAACTACACCTACGTGCATAGCCTCCTGATGGATGCTGTGACTTTCAATCACTTCTCTCTCTTCCAAAACTTTCTTTCTTAATAAAGGGAGAGAATAGAGAACAGTGGAAAACAGCTGACAACCCAGAGGTGGCAGTGGGATTTACTGCATACACTGTTGCTTTCTGTTCATTAAACATAAAGGAAAACAGAGTTTTTCCCATGCTAGCTAACTGTCAGAAGAGGTGTTGTAACTGTCAGAACAGAGGTGCAGTTCTTGTAACAGTGAATGAAAATTATTCTAGAAAAAATTGTTATGCTTGTTCTGTTCCTTCTGATGATACTCAGAGGAGGTTCCTGCATAGTTACTGTTTGTAAAGTTTTCAGGATACAAAAACATTGCTTGGTAAAATGTTTGCCTTCTGCACAGTCTGCTAGAGGTATGCTGCCTTTTTGGTGGATTTTTTTTAATCAGTGGGGGGGGAACACTCTTGGGAAGGAGTTCCTGTTCCAAAATAAAGATCCTACTGAAAGGCTCCAGACAGTGTCATTTTGTTGTTAGCACATCCAGGCCCTACCACCACAGGCTTAGGTGGAGATCACCTAAGCAAAAGGGGCCAAGCAGGTAAAACACAGGCAGCAGGAGATTGCTGTCTGGTGTTTGCCAGGAGCCAGCTAATTGAGTTCTCTCATACTACAGCTGTGGGGAAGAGCCAGTGTGTCCAGGGGAGGTACCCTATTTCCAAGTGGAAGTAAATTTGCAGGACTCCTTTGCAAACATCAATTTCTAAAGGACGCCTGCACTAAAAAATAAACAAATTGGACATAATCCTGCATGGTATGTGTTTGCAACTCCAACAAAGGTGTTGCAAGTGGAGTTTTTCAAATGGCTGTACCTGATGTTGACTGCATGTTTCCATTGTAGTCTTCTTTTTCAGGTACATCACACCTGTGTTCCTGCAGGCTGGAAACAATGGTGGTGTGATTTGTTCAAAAAGTAAATCTGTGATTAACAGGTACTATCTGCATTTTAGCAAAAAATACATTTCTTTCAAAATATGATAATTTGAAGACTACCTGTGGTGTGACCAAAATTGTTTTATATAAGAAACTTAAATTGCCTTTAAACATGGGAGATGCTCCTTAATGTGTGGGTGAAACTGGTTTTAATTTTGTAGTACTGAGAGTTTGGGAGTTGCCATTAATATTTGAAGGATCTGATGTATTTTTCCCTTTCCAGTATTTCTTACTGTTGCTTTATTTCAGAAGTGTATACGTTGCAAAACCCAGCAATTTCACACTTGTGGTTTCACAAGCTTTGTGGAGCCCCTTTTGTTACTTGCTGTCTCCTGGCTAGGAGAGCCAGAGAGTTGCTTTAGGTTTATATCCCTCAGTCAAAGGAAAGACCTTACTATGTTAATCCCATGTGTCAGATCTCCTCCTCCTCCTGGCTCATACTAGGTGCCTGGCTGTGTCAGGGAACCTTCTCCCCAGTTTCTGTGGTGCTGGAAGGGCTTATTCAGTGCCTCAGCACCTTTTCTTGGAGACACCTGGCTCTGAGAGCAGTGGCTCCATGTGCCACAGCAGGAGCCTTCCCTTGGTGTGATTCTTGCTGCTCACCCTGCCCTTGTGCACAGCCATGTCAGCAGCAAGGTGAGCCTCATGCTCTCTCTGGCTTCTGTCCCAGATGGGTGCTTGCAGGAACGTTTCTATGGGAACCAGGGGCAGGAAAAACCTGCCCACCAAGTTCAGTGCTCTAATGTCAGGGATAGGAGAGCAGGCAGGGGAGTGATCCCCAGCAAGGCAGAGGCCAGGGCGTGATGACACGGGCAAGGGAGGATGTTCTATCTGCTACACCTGTCTTGGGACAAGGAGAGGCTCACTGAGCACTCTCCTGCCCTGTTTCCAAGCACTGTGATTAATTCTCTTATTATGGGGTTTTTTTCTCAGCCATGTGCCTGACACCCTGGCCTGGCTGCTCCACAGCAGGTTGTGTCCGCAGTGTTACACATGCAATGAAGGTTAACAGTGTCTGAGGGGAATCTCTGCTCACAAGCTCAAGGCACTGAGGGTGGATTCAGAGCGCAGGCAATGACAAGTGTGGCAGATGTACCACGTGGTGACTGCATTCCTAATAAAAGCCATTGGAAACAGGGTTAACTGGGCTGAGAGAAGGCAGGGGAGGACACCTTGCAGGCTCAGGACCAGAGCAGCCACGGTTGCAAGGCAGTGCAAAAAAGCATCAAAATACATTCACAGCAATGTTGAAAGGGAGTAAGTAATGTCAGCCAATTTACCTGCTTGAGGTGCATGCTCTGTGTGTTGCCATGTAATATGAGCATGCAGATGCTCATTTTGTAATTGTTGCTATGTCTTCAACTAGAAGAGAAGAGTTGGTGCTAAGGGAACAAATGGGACTGGAGTGTAGGAAAGAACACACAAACATTTACAGAACTGGCGGACATGCAACTGACCACCCTGTGGAACTCTACTTCTCAGAAACAAAAGCTGGATTTTATTTTTTTGTTTGTTTGTGATTCTTTTTGCCATAAGCGTTAGCGTCAGAATGGTTCAGAGTGTCTGTTCATCCTTGCTGGCCTTTCTCAGGCAGAGAGCTGTTAAAATCCATAAGGAGGAAGCCTTATCATTTTGTTCCCAGACAGAGATGTTTTTTATGCTTTTGCAGTGGTGTGCAGCTGCTTATCTTGAGTGCTGTAGCAAGTCACTTCCTGGCTGCAGGTGCTCACTGGAAAGTTCATTGAGATGCAAAGGCAATATAACCTTGTACTAATCAGAACTGTGAAACAACTTGGATAGGCCCTGTGGAATGAATCCCTGGGTTCCTCCTTTTAGCAGCTTACAGTCATAAGTAGCTTTAATGAAAAGGGAAGCTGGAAAAGCCATCCTAGGTGTGCAAATGTTAGGGTCTCCCAGGTTCTTTCCCAAGGAAGTGTGAGTGACTGATCTATCCCAGCACTGGCTTTATCTGCTTGGTAGAGGTGGCTCTTGCTGTCTCCCACACACAAATTGTAAACTTGATCTTAAAGTCCAGAATCTTTCTGATTACTGAGGTATTGCATTGTTTTCCTGGAAATCCCCATAGAAATCCCCATAAAAATATGCTGTTAACTAGTGTCAGGAAAGCAAGGAGGGGAGCTCTAGTGCCTGATTTAGTTCAAGGAGCCTGGTTCCTGACTCATTGCAGAGGTACTCCATAGTGTCTTGTCCTCATCCACATGCTTCAGGGACTTGTATTCTGCAGCCCTACACACTTTACTCCTGTGCTTTGTGGTGCTACTCCTAAAGTCTCTTTTGGACTTAGAGCATCCAATGATTACCCCTTAAACCCTTTTCACCACTCCTGTCCCTTCTCCATGGTTGGTGTCTTCAGAGAATGATGTGGGGTATTTTCATAGTTTACATCATTAACTAAAGGACTCACAATATGCAATGGAAAAGTTGTTAAAAGTTGACTTGTTTTTTTGACATTCTTTCAACCAGCAATGCTGGTATTGCCTCAAGAAATTTGGCAAACGTCGGTGTGCTCTTTCTAGCTGGTCAGTAGGTATGAAACCAAAAGGAAATTCCAGTCTCTGAATTTATTTCTTGTATACTAAGGAATTTAATTTTCACATGAGGAAGTTGTATGTGATGGGTCTGTCAGTCCTCCACCATGTTCTTAGATGTTAATTGAATTCTCTCATCACCCTTTTTTTCTTTTTATAACAGGAGTGTAACATCTCACCTCTGTGGACAGCATTTCTGGACCTGCTGACATCTGTGCCACTCAGCCTTGCCTAGTGCAATGTCAGGTGAGCACACAGAAATTGACACAGTATCTTCTCATTTCCTTGCTTGCTCTGTCTTCAGCTGAAACTTCATAACAAAGGTTTCTGGTTCCAAGAGCCATTCTTTATATGAACATACTTTCTGGTCATATTGAGAGAGAGGAAACTTTGTGACCCAGGAGCATTTTCACTCAGGGTGAGCTCAGTTCCTTCTTTCACAATGTAGAAGCTTTTTCAAACATTGAACAGAGAGGAAGAAGGAAGTTGAAATGTGTTCTGCCTTCCCCATTTTTCCTTAAGATCGGGTTGATTCTGTTCTCCCCAACACTTTCCCTAAAGTAAATGGCTCACAATGACTGTGAGAGATTTTTGCTGTACAGCAGTAGCTCTAGGACAGGCAGAATGCTGAAGAATAACTGGAGTTCAGTTGTGGACTTCTGAGATAGAAGCTTTGCTAAAACTAGGTGGTCTTCTTAGAGAAGCCAACTTTCCCACCCTGTACTTTTTTGTAGACCTTCCTTCCTGGTCAAGCTGGTTATTTCAGGGCACATAACCCTGGGGGAGACTATGCTTCAAGGCCATGTAGACCTTTGGCTTGCTGATAGAACAATAGAAGATTTTCTGTTGTTTATCTGCTTCAATTGTAAGACTTGATGTTTGCTTGTATTCCAAGGGAAGCTGTTCACTGGGACTCTACCTGAGACTGGAAGGGTGCTTGTCTTGAACACAAAATACCAAGGTTATAGGCATGCTTTCACTGCTGCATCTCTCTATACATGATCTGACAATATTCCAGCCTGTTGGGAAAAAAAGGGAGCAGTTGAGCATCTTTCTGAGGGCTCTGATTTTTCATTCTGGTGCCTAAGTGACAGTTTCAGGGAACGCTGTAGTTCTGCTGGTGCTGGTCCATAGGAGGAATTTACTTCTGCAAAATAACACCTATTTGGTGATAATACCCCTGGCTTGTTGCTGATCACATAGCTTTTCCAAGCAGGTGAGTGATCATGTGATGCCATGGAACTATTTCTCTTCCCTAAGAATTGCTTTCTTAGAGATAACTTCATTTGGCCCTTTTGTCTCTCTTGCTCAATAAAAAAGAACAAAACCATCTGAAATTACTGGTTTCCCTGGTGAAGTGAGAGCTGTCTCAATGTTTAGAGTAGCAGTAGCAACAAACTGATGAGTGAGTCCTTCCCATGCTGGAACAGTCTGTAAGGAGCGTGTATCTTCCAAGGGTGTTCTTCCAGATTTTCACTGCTATGTGTTGATCTCTTTCTGTTTAGGCCATCACACTCCCTCTGCTGGGGGTCCTTTCTCAGCACTCACACCCAGCATTTGGCCTCAGGAGATCCTGGCAAAATATACACAGGTACAGTGTGGGACAGGGTGAGGATGTTCTCTGGCTCTGCAAAAGTAGAGGGAACCTGGTGGTTTCTGATGGTCTCTGAAAGCCACAGAGAAAAGGAGAGAGAGGTGCACTTTTCCTTCAGTGCTTTGGTTATGGACTTCACATGGTTTGTGGTTGCATCCTTTTGCAAGAGGATCTTGCAGAACACAAAGAAACTTCTGTGAATTATTTCCCTGCTGTTTTGCAACTATTGCTCCACTGTAAAAATGTTGACACCCTCAGGGAGCCACTGTCATCATCAAGCTACTCTGGATGGCTTATGCAGGGCAGGAAATGCTTGTCACCACCAGGTGGGTAGAGCAGGAAGGAAGGAAGCAGCTGTGGAATTTTGTAATTTAGCCAGTGTTTGCTGAAAGCAGATTAAAGCTTTTTGTTGGAGGTATGTGGGCAGTGCTTCTTACTTCTTAGGTGCTGCCTGGTTGCAGTGCGTGCAAGAGTCCCCACAGGAGGTGCAGGTGGGCTTGCAGGAAAGGGGAGAGAGCAGTAGGTATTTACACCTGAAAAAATCCTGGAGGTAATCTCCAGTGGGTATCCCCCAGTCTGCCCCAATGCCAACCATGAGCACAGATGAGGAAGGTTGAGATTTGGGTCATGGACCTTAACTTTCTTTGGTCTATAATTTGGACTTGCATCACAGGTGCAAATCCCAGTTTTCCTGCTGTCTTTCAAAGGAAATTTGAGAGCAACAGGCAGAAGATGGAGTGTTGCAGGGAGCTGAGTTTGCAGTGAGTGTGCAGAGGTAACAGGAAGGACGGCTGTGTATTAGTGATGCAGGCAGTAGAGGCCACTTTAGCTGGTGTGTGTATATTCCTCAGTCCATGAGAAGGGCTGTGCTCACCTCCAGGTGAGCAGTTCTGATCTTGGTAAGATGCTGAGCTCAAGTCCTTCTGGGAAAATCTGTATAATTTTTTCCCATGGAAAAGTTAAAATGGGAATGGCAGGCAATGTCTCCTCAGCTGGGAATTGTGGTGGGAGGCTTTAAAAATTAAAAGTCAGGGGGTGTAATTGCTCTAAGGGCACAGAGTTGTCAGTGGCAGGATGAGGCAATATCTGTGTGTCTCTGGTTATTCCGTGATAAACTGCTGAAAATGTCTGTTTTCCTTCCTCACATCTCCCAGAAGGAAGAATCCGTCGAGCAGCCAGAGTTCCGCTATGATGAATTTGGTTTCCGAGTTGACAAGGAAGGTAAAACCAGTCCCCTCCCTCCCACTTGCATTGTGTTCAGCCCTTCCCATACTTTCAAGTGTGGCAGGATTTTACAACCATCCTGTGCTAAGTCTTGTCTCCCCACCTGTTTCTGTATCCTGCTGTTTGTAATCAAGTGCAGAGCACAAACTGTGCAGCAATCATTTCCATCACCTTATGCTGTGCCATGGGGAAGAGGGAGAAAAGTTGAGGAGTTACCATTTCCATTAGCAGCTGCATGCTGGAGAAGGGCAACTTTCCCAGTTCACAGTGGGATCCCCATTGTGTTCAGTATCACTGCAAGGGCTCATAGCAGACACAGTGAAATGTGCTGTCTGTTGAAAAACTCATAGGAGAGAGAGGTGGTATGTTCTGCCCACCTCAGCATCTCAAGCAAGGTGTAGGGCAAATTGTAGGGCAAAAACCTACATCCTAGTTTTTCTGCAAGCTATGGAGGCAGATAACCAAATAGAAGGAGGCATGGAGTGCTGTTGAAGCTGAGCGTTAAAGTACAGCTGGCTGCCTTAGCAAAGAGGAAGAGAAAGAAGTAGGAGATGTAGGAATTCTTTCATGTGCTCTGGGGGTCATTCCCAGGGCTCAGGCTACTTAATGTAAGGGCAGAAGTTGTTTGCATGTGTGCCCTGAGGCACCTTGAGTCATAGAGGGTCCACTTTGAAGCAATGACCTGAAGATGAGGACAGAACACAGTGATTTTTTTTCAGCCAGAACATCTGTGTATTATAAAATCAGCAGAAAGATTTGGAGCGCATTGCTGGGATGTATTATATGATGAAGGACAGAGTGCCTTATGTCAAACCTGTCCTTGTGCTAAAGTATCTATTTTAGGAAGCCAGCCTCAGGTTAAGGTGCTCTTTCATTGTGAATTTGGAAGTGTCCTTATTAAAGGATTTTTGGTGATTAAATATCCCCAAAGTTAACATTTTGCACCTCATTACTTCCATGAGCATACAGCTTCTGCTTTCCAGCTCTGAGGCTTGCTATGCTTTTGTCAGCCTGATTTACAGAGCCTTACAAAACCCAGCAGGATGACTGCTGCCAGGATCTTGTTTAATTCCAGCCACACTGTGGTCTAAATCATGAGTAAGTAGAGACTAGGAGCCTGCTGACAGCTTCTTTAGTTCTCAAGGTCCTGAGCCTTCTGCTTATGACCATAAAATTTGCTGCATGGAGTGGGCAGTTAGAAACCAACCTTTGCCTTTCCATGCTCTGACTAGAAGATATGAATGTTTTGAATGTGCTTTTTTCAGATGGCCATCCTATTCCCCACCCTGCCGTGTGTTCATTTCCTCTCCTGTTCCCTCTCTCATTTGTTTCCATTCTTTTCTCTTCCCTTTGCTGAAGCAGATGGTGCTGAGCCAAACTCCAGCAAGCTTCTGGGGGTCCCACTGACAGAGGAGCCACAGCAGAGGCTCAAGTGGCAGGCTCATCTGGAATTCACACACAACCATGATGTGGGTGACCTCACCTGGGACAAAATTGAGGTCACCCTGCCACATTCAGACAAGCTGCGCTCCCTGGTGCTGGCCGGTATCCCACATAGCATGAGGCCACAGGTGAGAGTGCTGCCTGTTCTGGGCAGGCACTCCTGCCTGGAGTGAGAGATCATGGAATGGGATCTCTTGAGATGGCACTTGAGAGGGTGCCAGATTATGGCTTTCTGTGGCTGAGTGACTTCTGTCTCTGTTCACCCTGTCCCCCCAGCTGTGGATGCGTCTTTCAGGGGCTTTGCAGAAGAAGAGGAACTCAGAGATGTCCTATCGAGATATCGTGAAAAACAGCTCTAACGATGAAACCATTGCTGCCAAACAGGTAGGTGATCCTGTGAGTGCTCAGCGGGAAGAAGGGCAAGATTTGCTGTGTGAGGAGGATGGTGTGTCCGCCTGACACCTGCAGCAGAGGCAGTTGAGAGATGTGTAGTTAAATCCTGCTAAAGCTTAATCCTGTGGGGCATATTTCTCCTCTGTTTTGTTGGAAAAACAATTGTTTAGCTCTGCTTTTTCTGAGGACAGTGGGAAAAGGGTTAGAAAATGTGGCAGCAGCTCTCTGGCCATAGAGGTCAACACACAACTTTCCCAGGCCTTTCTGGGAAAAGGCTGTGAGAAGATCAGAGAAAAGAATGAGAAACAATTCTTATCTTAACTTGCTGCACCTGTTGTTGTGAACTGTGGAATGTGTTATGGAGATTGATTTACCAAAGTGTGGTTTCCTAATTAGCCAATGGTGATGATGTTTTAATTAAAGGACCGGTCAAGTACACGTGTATTGTAACTGTCTATAAAAGCAATGGGTTTCTTAATAAAGACAGATTGATCAGCCCTCTGTGAATCGTGGAGTCAATGCTAATTATTACCTAGAGGGGCCCATTGCTAGGATATCTGGTGACTGCCAACTTGTACTGCAGCCTAGGCTGAAGGCAGGGGGCTCCCTGCCATGGTAAGAAAAATGCTGCAGTTGCATCTCAGCAAACATCCTCATAGTCACTGAGCAAAGGGGAGGATGAAAGGCTGACAGATGCAACTCTGTTGAGATTGTGGCAGCTGCTTTCAGGGCCTGTCTTTGTTCCCTCAAACACAAAGTTTCTGAACATCTATTAAAGACTATTAAAGGGTGTTTTCCCTCTTCCTTTTACCTCATGGATTTGGCCAGGTTGTTGGTTTTTCTCTGGAATATGTTTGTTGGGAAGCTGTGCTTGAAATCCAAGTAGATGTAATTCCCAACTAGTGTGTGTTTCCTATTGTCAGTGGTGAAGCTGGGGTTTGAGTTTAGGCAAGTATTTCTAGGGATTTGGCAGGCCACTGTCTGCACTGGCATTTTCCCACATGTCAGTGAAGGCTGTTAAACTGACCCCAGATGCTTGGACAGGGACATCTTCTTTGGTGCCTGAGGACTTTTGGGTGTGTGGGGAGGCCGAGTTCCCTGAGGCAGGGGGCAGGGGGAAGTGCAGAAAGCTGAAGGCAGTTTTTCAGATGCTGCAAACTGATTCCCTCCTTGTTTATGGCTGCCTGGCAGATTGAAAAGGACTTGCTACGCACAATGCCCAGCAACGCCTGCTTCTCCAACATGAACAGCATCGGGGTGCCACGGCTGCGCAGGATACTACGGGGACTTGCCTGGCTCTACCCAGACATTGGATATTGTCAGGGCACTGGCATGGTAACCTGCTTTCAGAGTGTCTTTGTGATAGGAATCAGTTTGCCTCTGGTTGCTACACCAGAGTGAATGATTTGAGGTAGTGCTGCCAGATACTGTGGTCTCCAGGTGAGCTGAAGAGAAATCCCTTCCACCTGGAAGACTTTTCCTAAGGAAGGGAGAGCAGGATAGCACCACATACCCAAAGATACGGAAGACTTTGATCCATCTGTTGGGGAGGGGGCAGTCATTATACTGAGGAGAAATCCCTTCAGTGGAGGCTGCAGTAGAGCTCCTGCAGAAGGAAGATTTTTGTCACATAGATACTGGTCCATCTCTCCATGTGAGAAAGTGGGGAAAGAGTTCTACTGCTAGAACATACATTTTTTCTCTACCCTCTACTGTAAGAGTTCCCTCTTAGAACATGCAGTTTTTCTTCCTTCAAAATCCTAGGTGGCTGCCTCTCTGCTTCTCTTCTTGGAGGAGGAAGATGCTTTCTGGATGATGTGTGCTATCATTGAGGAATTGGTTCCTGCCTCCTACTTCAGCACCACCCTCATGGGTGTGCAGACAGACCAGCGTGTCCTGCGGCAGCTCATCGTGCAGTACCTGCCCCGCCTGGACAAGCTGCTTCAGGAGCACGACATTGGTAAAAGTGTGCCCTAGAAATTTCTTGCCAGGGTGACATGCAGACAAAGAGTATTGTTCTTTTTTCACAAAGGAGAGCATCAGGGAGAGGAGCAAACCTCCTGACCCTGGAGGCAATGCATGGAGGAAAGCCCTTAGGAGAGTCCACGTTCACTGGCTGACTGACTTCCTCAGTGATTATTTTCCATGTCTCTGTTCACAGAGCTCTCCCTGATCACCTTGCACTGGTTCCTCACCTCTTTCGCTAGTGTTGTCCACATCAAGCTGCTGCTGCGTATTTGGGACCTCTTCTTCTACGAGGGCTCTCTGGTGCTGTTCCAAGTCACTTTGGGCATGCTAAGTATGAAGGTAATTCCCAACTCCTCTTCCTCCTTTATTGTACTTCAGTGTTTAATTCCGAGATTTAGGGCCAAGAAGGTTTTGCATCCACTTGCCTTTATGTGGTTTGGAACTGTTAGGGAAGATGACGTCCTGCTGCCTTCGGAACTGGAGGCTGTGAAAAACTTCCAAGGCACTTTACAGAAATTAGAGATTGCTGGTTCCTGTGCATATCTCATTTGTTGCCACATAATTAACCCTCATCAGCTGCCACCCTCTAATCAGTCTAGGTCCCAAACCGAGGGTCCATGTTATCTAAACCTAAACTGAGATACCTCTTGATTTTGCATAATTTGGGAGGAAAGAGAAAGCCAAAGTTGTAATCATCTGGGAAGTTTTGGATGGCATTGCTTGAATGTTCTAAGAGATCAGCATTGTCCTGACTGCATTTGGTTTGGCTGGCCTGATCTTTTCCTTTGAAAAACTGAAAAACAGTTTTGTAGTCAATTTGCTGTGTGAAGGACAAGGGTGATCCTGCTGGGAACAACGTTAAGGTGGAGCACAGTTTGACATGGCAGGTGCTCTAGAGTGAAGCTCCCATTCTCTTATACCTAGCAAGATCCCTGCTGTGACTAGTCTCAGTGGTTTGTGCAGAATAGGTTTGAGTTTGGTTTTCCATGCTGATTTGATTTCATTTCAATGGTGAATGTGATTCAAAAAAATGCCAGCTAGAATTCTGGGAGAAAAGTGCAGTAGAGCAGTAGAAGATGCTGTTCCCCTCTTAAAAGTAGCTAGACTTTTCGTGTTGAAGGTTTTTTTAATGGAATTTTCTAGTTGTACCTGCCCAGTCTGTACGCGGAATGTAAAACTGCATCTAGCAGCCTCAGGAGCACAGTTGTCATGTTGACCCCTCCATGAGGTAAAAATGTCTGTGTTGTTGCAGGAGGATGAGCTGATCCAGTCCGAGAACTCTGCCTCAATCTTCAACACGCTGTCAGACATCCCGAGCCAGATTGAGGACGCGGATGTGCTGCTGCGAGAGGCCATGCGCGTGGCTGGCTCGCTGACCGACGTGGCCGTGGAGACCCAGCGCCGCAAACACCTGGCCTACCTCATTGCTGAGCAGGGGCAGCTGCTCAACTCCAGCACCACTGTCAACAACCTATCCAAAGTGGGTGCACAGGGTCCCTGTTAACCATGCCTTACGGATTCCCACCCAATTATGGTTTGGGAGCAGGAGGTCCTCCTGTTTGAGAGGATTTTTGGTTCCAGGATAATTGTTACCCAGTGAAGAAAATGTTTTGGGAAGTCCTATACCAATTACATGCTGCCAGTTCTGTCCTGGTTGATAAATCCCCTGATGAAAGGGATATTAGCACTGATTGCAATTATCATTCATGAGAGGGTGATGCATTTCATTAATGGAAACTAAGAGAAACAACATATGCTTTTGGCAGAATTTGCTTGAAGCACACAGAGTAGGAACGGAATTTAATCCATTAGTAAGAAACTGGTACACTAAAATAACCTTGGAAGGTAGAGTCAAAAAACAGCAGCAGCTGCTTTTGAGGAGCCAAATTAAAAATGCACCAGTGTTTAATCTTAGACTAAAATCTGCCATTGCAGACAACACACTCAGGCAACTCTAAAATGTAATACCCATCCACTTAGAAATTTATATGCAATTACATGTGGAACTGCTTTTTGCAACAAATAGAATTAGAGTTAAAATTATTTACATGGATTGTGGTTGATTCTTGAACTTCAATTATTTTGAAGTTTTGTAATATTTAAGGTATAAATAACCTGTTGCACATGGAGCAGATGGAGCAGTAAAGCTGATTCAATGCATTAGGACTAGAACAACTGCCAGTTCACTGGCTTGCCCTTTCTAGTGGTAGCTGTCAGGACCCTTTGCCTGGAGCTGAACTGGTGTGGAGGGTTGCTTTATTTTATTTCTGAAATCTGTCCTGATGTGTGCACTTTGCTCTCTGTTGCCTCTCCTACAGATTGTGCGACGCAGGACTCAGCGCAGGAAATCCGGCATCACCTCTCTGCTTTTCGGTAAGGACAGTTCTGTGCCTTTCGTGTGTGGTTGGTGGCTAGAGCTTAGGAAGGAGGGGAGCAGGCAAAGCAGGGAAACACTGGGACAGAGGGATTGGAGAGAAGGGAGTCAGAACTGAAGGATGCGAGGGAAGAAGTGCAGTTTACTACTTGATTTCTTTGATCTTATCGCTGGCTGGGGGTCTATGTACAAGTCACAAACAGGATGGGACTGCTAGCAATGTGCTTTGAGCTGTTTTATTTTTCAGCATCAGTCTCATTACATGGTTATGACAATGGGAAGATGCCATCAGCTAACATCCCAGGCAGCAGACCAAGAACTTAATGTTACAACTTACTTTATAAGTTTTTTGACCAATCACAAAGCAAAAGCATAAAACAATGCTTGCTTATTTTGAATACAATACCTCCTTGTAAGCCTTAAAACACAATGCACAGAGCTCCATTATTTAGCTTAAAACTTCCTAATATCTTGCTAGATAAACTTTTCTGTAGCTTAGGGAGTTATTCTAGACAAGCGTTAATACACAGACCATTGTTCTATTTGTCCTTACTTTTCTACATTTTACATAATTTTTCTGCTGACCTATCTCATGGCTACTGCTTAGCTCCAATCACAGTTCTGCTGTCTCTGAGGCCTGCCTTTTGCAGCTTTCTCAAAACTCTCTGATCTTATGGATTCCCACAGATCTGAGCTCAGAAAGTAAATTTTAGGTTAGACAGTCCATGAATAGTGGATCACAGGAGGTGCAGCTCAGCCCAGCTGTACTGTCCTCCTTGCACTGACCAACAGGTCAAACACATTTTCTGGCAGACCTGATGCAGTCTGCAGGCTGGATGTGGTACTCTCTGATCTTACTCTGCTCAGTTCAGGAACATCTCTGAAGATGTGAGACAGAGCAGGATGTCTAGTGTGTCACCCATCGAAATTATAAATGAAAGCATCATTATGTTTTCCTTACTTATTCTGATAGTTTGATGTTGTGACTTCAACAACAAGGGGAAGTCTTGCTTTTGACTCTTAATTTTCTTCACTTATGAGCCAAGCCAACATATGTCCAGAAAGGGCACAGTCAGATTAGCTTTTGCAGGGGTTTAAGAGTAACTTATTTCTTGACTTAAGAGCCCTTTCTGCTGTAAGCCTCAGTGTCATCACCTTACTTGAAATTGGCTAGCCTTCTTGAAATTGCCACATGTCACCACAGAAATTGTTTTTCCGGAAGACAACATACTGCATTTGCAGGGCTCAAACAGTGTTCCTGTTGTTGTTGAAATGGCCTGAATAAATCTAAAAATGAGCTTTACTGGCCTTTCTAGAGAGGAGCTTTTCTGATGTTCTCCAGGAAACTGATATATTGTCACAGGTTTCCTACAAGCACATAGAACATTATGTAGAAAAATTGTGGTGGAATACCCATGATTCTGTAAAGTCAAGCATGCAGAAGTGAAGAAACACTGCAAAGTTGCTTGTGCAATCTAAACTCAGAGCTTTTGTATATAATGTTATCATACAGTTGGTACAGACTGAGCTGGCAGGGAACTTGGCTGCCACATGCACCTTTCTTGTGTCTCAGTCTCCCTGACAGTTTGAGTATTTTTATGGAGATGATAGTGAGTTATGCACGTGCACAAAGATAAAATTTAAGTTCAAGCTTCAAAATATATCAGTGGTAGAACAGAGATAGTTGATAGGGTTTTATCATTTTAGTGGGGCTTCTGTACAATGACCATCATGTGTTTTACCTAACATTTTTCTTAGTATTTAAATGTTGGTTAAAACTGAGAAGTTGGCATCCTGCAGCAGTTGACCACAATGGAAAAATTCAGCCCAAGCGAGAGGAAGGAAAGCTTGTATGTGATAAATTCACCCTCTACTGGGAACTGACAATCAATCCTAAATGTAAAGTCTGCTGCCTGTGATAGTTACTGTGTAGAACCGGTACTTAGCCCTCATCTGGGAGGGAAGAACTTACCCAGAGCCTAATTCTTCTTCCTTAGAGTGAATTCAGATGTGGTGGTAACTTGGGCAGGAGTCATAGAATCACAGGAGCACTGTTCAGAAGAGACCTCTCAGAGTTTGTATTCCAACGTCTCCTGCTTGAAGCAGACTCTTGCTCATGCTAGATCAGGTTGGTCAGGGCTTTGTGTAATTGAGATTCAAAGAGTTGAACCAGATTTACAATGCAGGAAGAGAAAGAAAGAATGAAAGATTATTTGGTGGAGAGCAGAACATGCAAGAGGTGTTTTCCTGTTGCGTGGGCATTGCAGCAAGGGAATGCAGAAGAGCTCCTGTGCAGAGCTGTGCAGCTCGTCAGTCTTTGCAGGCTCAAAGTAGAGCCTGCTCACGTGTGACTGATCACGCAGTGTGGTTTCCTGTTTGGAAATGTGGGTGTTGAAGTTTGAAAGTGAACATGTTGAGTGCAGTGAGGTGAGTCTGGAGGACACGCCGGCTGCTTTCCTCTGTACCATGCCCACTCTAAGGTGGGAGAGTGTGAAACTTGCTCCCCACATCTCCTGCTTGTGTTTGGCTAGGATTGATCTGAGTACATAGAGAAGAGCATGGTGTTTTGACCCGATGGGACTGAGAGATGACAGAAAGAATCTATGATCTATGTAAATAAGAGCAGCCCACAGAGCTAGTGTAGCTGTGGTTTAGTTTCTTCTCTAGTCTCATTTTATTTTAGCAGCATGAAATTTCTGGGAACCCCCGGCATCTGTGTGCTCACCTATCTATTTTCAGTCTCTGCTTCTCTGAATAGTGAGAGTTCTGGCATGCTCTGTACCTACCCCTGGATACATAGGAGGAGATTTTGTTGATTTTTTTATTGCTTGGACTGGAAGTAACTGTGCCCCACAATTTTTCTAGTTCAGAAGCAAAGTTCAGTTTTCTCTTAAGCTCTGTGTATCTGATGTGTCTCAAATAATTTAATGTAGCAAATAGAAAACAATTATAAAAATAATTTTATAACTAATTTTGTGCTTTTATTTCTGTTTCTAAAGTTTGGGTCTTTTTAATTAGGATGACATGATTAAGAGATACTCTTAATCACTTTTCAGTTAGCAGAAGCTTAAGTGTATATAGCTGTTGCAGCAGCTGTAGCTCAGGCCACGCTTTATTCATATGGTTTTCTATAATGCTGCTAGAAGATAAACAGAGTATTCATTTGCTAGCCAATGATTTACTTGGCTCCTGAATAAAAGCTGTGTTTGTACAAACATTGGAGTTCAGTGAAAAAATATATCAGTTTAAATGTTAATTTTGTTAATCAAGCTACCACATTTTCAGTATATTATAGAGGGAGCAAAACTAGATACATAAAAGTACACTTTGGATTGAATGCAATTTTTTTTTTTTAATAAGCAAATGGTTCGTTGTTCCCAAACATCATGTACCCAAAGTTTAAGGCATTTAGATACATTAACTGTCTAAAGAATCCATCCCATCAGGTGTCTTTCTGCATAAGGTAATAGATATAGGTTATCAAAACTCCTGGGGGGATTAGTGATAGTTAAAAGATGCTTTGGTAACTTTTACTTTGGGCTCGTGACCATTTCTGTACACCCCAAACATTTGAAGTCTGGCTTTTAAGGATTTTGAGGTCTCTCGTGGCTCTGACTTCATGACTGGCACAGGAAAGTGGGCTGTCTTGGTTTTTCAGATCAAGAATTTCAGTTGAAGGGAATTATTGCAAGTTCCCCTGTCTTGTGTCCCACCTTTCAGCTGACTATATATTATTGACACTTCTCTAAAGTAGTACCTTGGTATACTGAGTTTCCCAGACAGATCAAAGATGACATATTTCAGTTCCATATGCAGTTTGAAGTATCATCTCCTTAAAATTTGATACAGTCAAATTGGTATGTACTGTTCGCATTATTGAATTGATTGGCAGTAAGTACCTGCCTTAGTTTAGGTACTTCTGATGTTAGGCTTTTTTGGTTTCTTCAGAAGCAGTAATTTCTAACAGTAACAAAAACTAAATACCATGTACTTGCTTTACTTCCCTTGTCTTCCCTCTGGCTGCATGGGCTCTGCCAGGGGATGATGATCTGGAGGCACTGAAAGCCAAGAACATCAAGCAGACAGAGCTAGTGGCTGACCTGCGTGAGGCCATTCTCCAGGTGGCACGGCACTTCCAGTGTGTGGATCCCAAGAACTGCATAATTGTGAGTGGAAGCAGCTGGATCTGCACTGCTGTGTGCTCCAGGCATGGGTTTTTGAGTGTTCAGCACAGGACAGGGCTGTCCAAATGCTCTTGAAGCGTGGGCTTGAGAAAGAACATGCCAGGTTGTAATGGCTGGAGGGTGAGGCTTGCTTAATCCATCTGTGGTGGAGGGCTGTGCTGAGAGGTTGTCTGCTGTCTAGGAGCAGAAAAAGGTTTGGGAACAGGGGCAGGCAAGCTTTGGCAGATAGCTGGGAGTCACCTGGGGGCTTTGATTCCTCTCTGCTCTCCTGTGTGTGCCTGCTAGGATCTGACCCCAGACTACAGCATGGAGAGCCACCAGCGGGACCACGAGAACTACGTGGCCTGTTCCCGCAACCGGCGCCGCCGAGCCAAGGCACTGCTGGATTTTGAGCGCCACGATGACGACGAGCTGGGCTTCCGCAAGAACGACATCATCACGGTGGGTCAGCCGGGGGACAGGCACACCCAGCTTGTTTGGGATGCTCTGCTACCTCTCCTGTAGGCAAAGGAGGGAGGAGATAAGCTCAGAGCCCAGTTAGGAGCCCAGAAGAAGCAGGTGGTGCTCTTAGGGACTGCCTGGGAATGAGGCAGTGTGCTCCTGTGAGGGCTGTCCTGTGGGTCGTTCTCACTGCCACCATAAAGTGCCTTTCCTGGCTGCTGTACAGCTGTGCAAAAGGTGGATTTGGTCCAACCCAAGTCCCAGTTTACCACTGCACACTGAATTGTAAAAACATCCATTTACATTTAACTGTGAGCATCCCATCTAAAATTGGGGAGAAGAAGATGTTTGCTTTGTGCCCTTGAAGGCCCTGGGCTGTGTGAGAAGAGAACATTAGCAAATCAATTGAGAACAAAGCAGTTCCTCATTGTGGACACACAGCCAGACAGCTGTACCCCTCCTGCCACTGCAGCCTCTTCAACTGGTGTTTTCCACTCCCTCTTTTTCAGATTATTTCCCAGAAGGATGAGCACTGTTGGGTGGGAGAGCTGAATGGACTGAGAGGTGAGAACAGGATGGGTTGCGCAGGGGAGAGTGGGGCCAGATGCAGAACATGCATTCATCTACAACAACTGCTCTGGCAACAAAGGCTCTGCCAGGTACCCAGAGCATCTGCCAGGGGCAAAGGAAATGTGTGAGAGCAGTCATGCAGCAGTGACCTGGTCACTTGGGGTGGTTGGGTGCATGTCACCACTGCTGCGTGTGGGCAGTGTTCTGCAACTGGCTTTCTTGTGCAGCTGCTTTAGTTATTGTGATTTTGAGGCAGCTTGCTTCCTTCTTTGGTGGTAGGCCCTATGAACTCTGATTTTTTTTCTCAGCTCCCACTGGGCTTCGTGTAAGGATTTCTCAGTATCTTTGTCAGGCTCATCTCTTTGTTCACTCTTTGTAGGTTGGTTTCCTGCAAAATTTGTGGAGATCTTGGATGAGCGGAGTAAAGAGGTACTTAAAAACCCCACAATTACCAAAAGACTTCACATTTAAAAAAAGTGTTATGTCATAACTAAAAAAACTACGGTTGAAAAGAGCCATAGATTTCCCTCTTTCAGTCTGTTTGCTTTCTCTGGCCACTGAGTGCTTTGTGATGTGATCAGGCACCTTATCTTCCTAAACCTGTTTACTCAAATTCCTCATGCTGACCAAGTGGAGAGTGAGGGCCCCAGAGTGCTGCTGAGGCACCTGTGTAAGATGCCTGGGGTTGCAAGGACCCTAGAGATGAGGAAGCAGGGCAGTGTTTTTGTCTGCTCCCAGCTGCCTCTGTTCTTTTACTCCTTTGAGGCTGTACCTATGGATCCTGCTCATGCTTTGTGACCATGACAGTAAATTCTTCCCAATCAGTTGTGCCTAAGGGGACAATCTGTCTTAGTTCCTCTTACAGCTGGCAGTGATAGGATGGCACCTATCTATAGCAGATACTTCAATATGTCCTCAAGATTCAGGTAGTGTGCATGAGATAAACTTCAGCAGCTGTTGACCTCAGCAGTTTTCAGGGGAAGTGGAGAAGGCCTGGTTCTCTCTTTTCTCAGCATTTGGGGAGTGAGGAAGAGCTGAAAGGCTGACCCAAGTCCCCCGTAGAGAAGCCCCCAGAGAGATGTCAGTATTGCCCTGTCGCTTCTTTCCCCCTCTCTCAGGGCTGGCTCCTTAGATGCAGATCACCTCTGTCCACAGAAATGTCCTGCACTGCTGAGGGTTTCTGCTCCTAACTGTGGAAACAGAGAGGATCCCACTTAAGGGTGTGTTAGCAGACTCTCAGCATGATACCTCAAAGTGGTGTTCCCCCTGACGTGGAAATTCCTATTTGGTTCTGTTTGTCTTGACTTTTAGCAGCTTACAGAGTCCCAGAGACCCTCAGTGCAAGTCCCTCTCCACACCTTAGCTCAGTCAGCTCGACACCATCGCATTCCTGTGTGCTGAATGCTGCCAGGGTGGTGCTGGGGTCACTTGTGAGGTCTCCTGGGCACCACCTGAACACAAAGGTCTCAGGAGATCCCTGCAGTAGCACAGAACATGGGGCCTTAGGCAAGAGTGTAACAGGTAGAGGTGGGGGAGGGGGTTCTGGCACCTGGGAGTGGAATTGGTCTGTGCAGAGGTGTAGGTGAGTGGATCACCTCCATGCTCTGCCCCCTGAGAGCTGGCTCTCCCTGTTCCTCAGTACTCCATCGCTGGAGATGACTCTGTCACAGAGGGAGTGACAGACTTGGTGCGAGGCACACTCTGTCCAGCCTTGAAGTCCATATTTGAACATGGATTGAAGAAGCCATCTCTGCTGGGGGGGGCCTGCCACCCTTGGCTGTTCATTGAAGAGGTGAGATGTCCCAGTTCCCTTCATGGGGCAGTGTTGCCAGAGGGCTGAGGTGGTGTTTAGGGCAGGCATGCTGAGTGTCCCTCTGTTCCTCCAGGCTGCAAGCCGGGAAGTGGAACGGGACTTTGACTCCGTGTATTCTCGCCTTGTGCTCTGCAAGACTTACAGGTCTGTGCCCTGCTCCTCCATGCTCATCAAACTGATGCTGCTCTGCACCTTGGCAAGGCTCATGGTCTGCCCCATGCTCCTGTGGGTGTGGTGTCAGCAGGCTGCTGTGCCTGTGCTGACCTGGACTGACAGTGGCTCTTGTCCTCTCCCCTGGGCCCCTGTGTTTGATTCTGGGTCTGTATCTGGCTCTCATGGCTGTGGGGCACCTCTGGGCTCAGCAGTGGCATGAAAGCTGTTGGGGTATGAAGCAGGTGCTCAGGTGACTGGAGCTAGCTGGGTCTCTGCTGTGATCTTTACAGGCTTGATGAAGATGGCAAAGTCCTCACTCCAGAGGAGCTGCTTTACCGGGTGAGTGCTGCCCCAAGCCCAGCCAGAGCCCAGCTCGTACTTTGGGGACATTTCCTGTGGAGGCTGTTGAAAGGAGATGCTCCAGAGTCTCCCAGACCTTCTCTTAGCCCCTCTGGTGGTAGCAGGGGGCACTGGTGGGGGTGGGCAGCATTTGGCTGTGTTGCAGAAGTGGCTGCCCAGCAGTAACCACTCCTTCCCTCCCTGCAGGCAGTTCAGGCTGTGAACATGACACACGATGCTGCACATGCACAGATGGATGTGAAGCTTCGTTCTCTGATCTGTGTTGGACTCAAGTGAGTCATCTGGTCCTGGTACCCTCAGCATTTTGGCTGCAAAGAGCTTGGGAAGGGACAGAGTGGGCTTAAGGGCGGCAGCGGTTTGAATCTTAGGCCACAGCATTGTTTTTCCCCCCTCCCACTGTAGCCATTGGGAGAGACTTGCTCCTTGTGTGTTGTGCTGGCCTGATTCCTAGTTGGAAGAAGGAGTTCCTGTCGTATGGGGTGGCTCACACAAGTTTACAGGGTTATCCTGTTCCCACTGGGGACAGGACTGGGCATGGGGGGTCAAGGCTTGGGCTGAAAACAGACTACCCCAGAGGGATGGGGTTTCTTTCCCTGGCTGCAGCTGAGTAAAAAGCCTATACCCCATTGTTGCAGCGAGCAGGTGCTGCATTTGTGGCTGGAGGTGCTGTGCTCAAGCCTGCAGACTGTGGAGAAGTGGTTCCATCCCTGGTCGTTCCTGCGCAGTCCGGGCTGGGTGCAGATCAAATGTGAGCTGAGGTGAGTGTCCCCATGGCATGTCCCCATGCCAGTGTCTGGAACAGATTTCCCCCTCCTCTGCAGGAGGTGACCCTCACTACAGCTGGGTTTGGGCCCTCTCCTGTGCCTTGCAGCGTGGGCTGCCCAGACATCCCAGCCATAGGGATTTCCTGCTGTGTGCTGAGGCAGCAGGGAATCTCTGGGCAGTTTATTGTGAGGCACTGTGCCTGCCTGACCCAAGAGCAGAGCTTGGCTCCTGGGGTCCTGTTGTGACAAGCAGGCGGCCTTTGCCTGCCTCCTGCTGTACACCTGCTCTGGTGGAGAGTCTGCCTTTTCAACCCCACTGCTCTCCATGTCCTTTGCCAGGCACTCTAAGTCTGAGCAGGGAATGTCCTAGGGACACAGTTGGACAGTCATTGGCTGGGAAGGAGTCAGTCACCCACTGACTCCCTGCTTAGGTGAGGGGGCTGAAAGCAGCTTTAAGTGCCTGAGCTTGCACAAGGCAGTCACTTGGAGCCCAGGGCACACATCCCTGGGGCTCTGGGCATCCATACTCCTGGCTCTCCTACACTCTGCAAAGCCAGATGAAGTCCCAGGGAGCTGGAAGGCAAATCCCCTGCCATCACCACTGCCCCAGCCTGGTTCCTGCTGTCCTTCAGTGGAAACTGGCTTTTGTGTGCAGCACCCACTTGCCTCAGGCCCCAGTGGGAGCATCTGTAGCCAGAGCAGCCCTGTGTGTGCACACTTCAGGGTGTTCTCAGCCTGCTGCTGAATGGGAGGGGGTTTCTGCCACCTCTGGGCTGCCGTGTCCCACAGCATGGGGGCAGTGCCAGTTGGGCACAGCCAAAGAACCAAGTGTAGGATTGGTTCATGTCTTACCTCCTGCTTCTCCCAGCCAGCAAGGGAGCACCCTGTGCCAGCCCCTCTGAGCACTCCTGCTGCAGGACACTTCTCTTGCTTCAGGGAGAAGGGGAGCACTGCAGAGCTCTGAGGTGCTGCAGGAAGGGGTCTGTTTTCTGGAGAGGAACCAGCCACCTGCCATTGCCAGCTGCAATTGTGCAGCCCTCAGCCAGGCGTGTCTGCAGTTCCCCAGAGCCCGGGGCTGCCTGTGCCTCCCTGTGCTGCTGCACCAGGCTCTGTAGGGGCTGCACTTGAGTCACATCTTCAGGCTCCTTCTTCCAGCCTGGCCTGGGAGGATGTGAAGCCCAGCAAAGAGGGAATGAGTGACTGCTGCTGTCTTTTCAACACCATCAAACAAGGAATTTCATCCTTGTAAGCTTAGTGGCATGCCAGGACAAGCTGGGGAGACTGTATTTGTGTGCCTGGGGCAGCAGTTGTGGCCAAAGGCTGGGAGTGTGGTCTGGGGGGTCCGTTTTAACATCACTCTTTTCTGGTTTTGTTGCAGAGTCCTCGGCAAATTTGCTTTCAGCCTCTCTCAGGACTGGGAGCTGCCAATAAAGAGGGAGGTGAGTAGGTGGCATCTCTCATTCTTTCACTCAGCCAGGGGCTTCCTGCCTCCCTCTCCCAGCTTTGTGCTTCAGCCCATCATCTGCTTCCTCCGGAGCCAGCTCCAGAGGCTGTGGATGGGGCTGCTTTCCAGCAGCTGCAGCAGGAGCTGTGGGCAGTGGTAGCAGAGGGGGCTGTCTGCCCTGCCCAGCTGGGGCAGAGGGAAGTGTCAGGTTCCCTTTCCCCAGTGCTCTCCAAAGGCCTCTCCCTGGGCCACCTGTGCAAAGGTGGGAAGTGCAGGAAGCTGCTCTGTTTGGGTATGCTCAGGCTCTGCCCGCAGACACAACCTCTCCTTTTCTGTCCTTTTCTGTCCTTTTCTGGGTGTGGTGCACTGACCTGGGTCTCTGTGTCATCCTGCAGGAGAAGGAGAAGAAGCCACTGAAGGAGGGGGTGCAGGACATGCTTGTGAAGCACCATCTCTTCAGCTGGGACATAGATGGGTGACCACACCCCACCCCATCCTGGGGACCTTCTGGATGGCCACACTCATCTCTTCCACCCCCTCATGTCTCACGCCCTGCCCTTCCCCACCCCACCCACTTGTATCTGTGACAAAATCCCCCCGGGGGCTGCCAAACCACCTGGGACAGATGGAGCAGTGCCAGGAGGCTGAGCTGCAGACCCAAGGGGGCTGATGGTTGAGGGTGATGCTGCAAAGGGATAAGTGTGTTCTGGCTACTAAAAGCAAGTGCCCTCTCCCAGCTTTCCACATCTCTGCCACCCCTGTCTTCTGCTTTCCTCAGCCCTGCCTCCCCACCAGTGCCCAGGGGAGCAGCCTGGCTGGAGCCATTGTGCCCTGCCCTGTGGGCCAGCGGTCATGTGTGGGGATGTGAGCGTGTCTGTGGCTGGAGCTGTGGGGGAGAGATGCCCCTTTTGGGGTGGCTTTGATCCATGAGAGCCGGTGCCATTGGGAGTTGGCACTGCAGCTGCATGTGGAATTGGGCTGGTGAGAGACTCACTGCCGTACAGCAGCAGAGAGAGCACATCCCTTCTCCATGGCAGCCAAGGGCTCCCCTCTGCTGGGGGGACACAGCAGAGTTCCTTTGACTTGAGCTAAGAAGGGGGAACTGGCATCAGTTTCATCCCACCTTCCTGGCACTGGTGTGGGGTGTTGACAGGAGTTGCCCAAATTTACCAGCCTGTTACCACTGTAACAGCCTTAGGGGATGGTCATTGTCTACTCTGGGAGCAGACAAAAACCACCTCTCCTCTAAACAAGAGTGTTTCATGCTGTCATTTTAGTCTCAAGATGATTTTTACTGTTAACCAAAAAGCTGTAAATTTCCTCCAGGAACATGTATATTTTGGCACTGTTGTAGCTCAGGACAAGGTTTAGGTTGGAGCTGGCTCAGGGAGACCTACTCGTCCTCCTCGCCCTGCAATGGCATCGGGGACGTGGGTCAGGAGTGGAGAATTGCTGCTTTGTGGTGGTGGCTCTGGATATGGAGTCTGTGACTTTCTACTGAAAGCGCTTGTCTGTGAGCACAAACTACTGATGGGATGACACTAGATTCTTACTTTCCTTTATTTGGTGGGTTTGTAAATAAAAACTGCGTCTTGGGAGAGTGCTGGGCTTTGTGGGGTTTTTTTGACAGGGCCAGGACTTGGTTTAGTTTCTCCTTTCTGCCATTTGACAATGGTGATCCCATTTCTGTGCTGGCACTGAGGGAGCTCCTTGCATTGGAGCAGCCACAAGGTCAGGCAGCAGCCAGGGCAGAGCCAGTTCTGCTGCCAGCAGTGGCAGCCCTGCCTCACCTCTGTGCCACCAGCCCAAAGAGCAGGTCCACAGCAGAGCCTCAGAAAAGCCAGAAATACTGGAAACTATGCCTTGTAGGGACACTGCAGAGGGAGGACCCTTAGGAAAGGCAGAGGGGCTAGCAGAAAACAGGGCTTGGTGGTGAGGACAGCAGTGTTGTCTGTGCAAGAAATGTCCCTGGAAAAAGCAGGCGTAGGCTGAGCTGCAAAGTAGGACAGTAACAGGGCACAGGCCCTTGGGAGAACTGTGTTTAGAAGTCCAAGCTTGTGGGAGGGTGGAAGTTGCAGCATATATTCTGATTTGAAAGTGAGTGTTTTCAGTGAAGGTAATTCCTTTGGAATGTGGCTGTGGAAGGAGCAGTGTCACCTCGCTACCACCTGCAGTCCAGACCAGCCTGCTGGGCTGGGGGAGACAAATAGCTGTCCCTGGTAAAACGTGCTTCTGGTTGCAGGGTAGGTAATTTCCATACACTGAGGGAATCTCCCTGCAGCTGAGAAGGATAAGCCACCGCCACTTAAGCTGCTTTTCTCAGGTTTGAGAAAGACTTGGAGGGATCACCCACCCTTAGCTGAAAAAGGCAGAATGGTCCCAAGCCCTCCCACCAGCACAGCAGAGAAGTTTATGAGAACGTGGCTGTTTGGAATTTTTTTAATAAAATGGATTTTTTTTTTCTTCAAATATTTGTAACTGAAAAAATAATTCAATTTAAAGATCCATTCTCTCCCCCATTAACTTGTCACTTTTATCCTTTTCCAGTTGAATACTCGCTCTGGATACGATGCCCCAGCACCATCCGTCTGTGATGGTGCTGATCACCCCTCGCCAGTGGCTGCATAGTGGAAGGGAGAGTGCGTGCTAGTCAAATACACATTACAAACAAGTAGTGGTTACAGCAGAAAGATTCAGGATTACATTCAAGGTAGAGGCAGAACATCAGACTTCGTTTTTCCCAATGGGTGCAAAAATGTATGTCCAGGGGAATACTTCTTCCAACAAAGAACTATTGAACTATTATTCAAAGAAATAATAGTAAGAAAGCAGAGAACTGGGCAAGCCTGCTCTGGGCACTGCTTGGGGAAAAGACTTCCTAACGTTTTCAGGGCTGAGGCACCACCTTCCCCTCTGCCCACAGGCACGGGGTTAGCACTCACTCTCCTGGCAGAAGCCCCTTGTGTAGAGGGGCTCCCACAGGTTAGCCAGGCTCCTCAGGACATGAGGCTCATGGTTCTGCATCCTCTGGGCTCCTTGAAGCTCTTCAGCCAATGCAAGTATGTTGGGCAAGGTCAGGGTCATTAAAGTTTCACACCTGGTGGTGGATGGGTGAAGGTGAAAGGGAGCAGCTGTGAGCTCACCCTTCCACGAGCAATCTCTAGAGCATTGCTATCAGGAATTGGCATCTCTCTGCCAATCACTGGAGTACCTGGATCAGGGCGAGGAACCAGCGTGGGTCAGGCCAGGACTGCAGCTGGAGTCTCCCACCTTCCTCTAGGAACTCATTGCACTTTACTGATCATTTCCTTCTTTATTTAATAGCTGCAGAATTGTAATTATTTGTACCAAAGAAATCAGACAGCTGGTTTTTGTGGGGGCTACTGCAACTATGGGCTGAAGAACCTGATTTTGCTTGAGTCTGACAAACAAGCAGCCTCACATTTTACCCCTAGCATCTCAGAGATCCTCCCACTCCTCCCATCCTTTCCTCCTTGGAAACTCCTTGCCTCCTGCCCCCACAGCTGGGCAGCTGCCTGGGCAGAGCTGGTGAAAGCTCTTTAAGGTGATTGCTAAATACTCACTGCTCCCAGTGAGTACCTGGGCTGCACCAGGAGAGAATTCAGGGAGGGCTCGGGAGGATCAAGGGGTGCTCACCAGACTCTTTTATTCTGATTTTTAGGATGTGACACTGTAGCTTGAGGAATATAAAGCCTCTGGGGAAGGGGGGAGGGGGATGGTGTCCTCCCCAACCTGGACACTGAGGGAGGCAGATAAGAGACTCCCAACTTGCTTACAGCTCAGGGCCAGAGGAGAGAGGAGGGGAAAGAAAGCAAGCTGCCAGCAGGCTCCCCCTGCTAATGATTAAGAAAGTGGCTCCCCATGCAGTTAACAAGCAAAGGGCTCAGGAAAGCAGGAGTATCTCCCAGCTGCCAGTTCAGTGGCTGAGGGAGAACGCATTGTGCAGGGTTGGCATTTACGTGCCTCACCATGGAGCAGAGGTACCAGCACCCCTGTGGCACAGCCTCTCCCTGGGAAGAGGACCAGGTACCAAAGTTGCAGGGAAGCAGCACGTGGCTCACAGCTACCCCTCCCCAGCGGGAAGCTCTGTGGCCCAGCATGGCTGTGGCTTCTGAAGTCATCCAGACTGAGGTACTGACCTGCTCAGGCAATGGAAGGATCAACTGCTATCCTTCTCAATATCTCCTTGAGGATGCTGTCCCCACCTTTCCCCACCTCACTCAGCATGAGCAGCCTGGACCCAGCTCAGGGCCAAAGCAGGGACAGCCTTGTGGCAAGGTGGCCACATCCACATAAGCCATGTCCCACCTGCTCAGTGTGGCAGTGAGTTATTGACACAGGAATTCCAAAGTAACAGCATAAGAGTGAGACACAGGCTCCACCACAGAGCCCTCCCCAAGGAATAGCATAGTCATGGCTCTGAGGTCCTGGGGACTTGTCCACCCACTCCTCAGCCTGCAGTTGCCCCAAGGCACCAGCCTGGGGCCCTACAGGGATACAGGGCACCAGCTCAAAGTAAGCAGCCATTTACTTTTGTCTTTTATCCTGTGGGACTGGAGGGAGGGAAGAGCAGAGGTCAGCTGCCCAATACTTGCTTTCAGGCTCCTCCCCAGCAAGGGGCCCTCACAATCACCGAGCCAGGATGTGCACTGTGCCACACACCACTCTTGCAGTCCCACTTTCCCCCCCTTGCCTATGGGGTCCAACATCCATTCCCAGCTGCTGCTTCCCACTGGGGCACGTGCTGCAGTGAGAACACGGTGAAGGCAGAGACAGATTGCGCGTGGCCCCCAGTGATATGTTACTGATTGCCAGCTGTGCCCCTCGCCCGCTCCCCAGGACACGCCAGGCTGACTGCCCGGGTCCCTGCCCAGGCTGAGTGCCCTGCTCACCTGGGAACGTCACGAGTGCTGTGGGAGCTGGGGGCAATGGGCTGTGCCTGACAGCAGTTTTAACATATAAGGACCTGATTTTAGCACCTTAAAAAAAACTGTTTTGCAGCCCAAAGTGAGTGAAGCTAGCGGGCAGGCCTCTGCCAAGCTCAGCAATATTTGGGAAACCAGCTTAGACATTACCAGGTTGGTGGGGAGCCCTGGTTCCCTTTGGCTACATTTAGAGGAGGTGCCTGTTCTGCCCAACTCCTCCCAGCCCTGCGGCAGATCAGACCCTCCCCTGAGAGATGGCAGGTGGTGCAGAGGGCAGCTGCTCTGGGCCCCAGCCAGCCCTCGTGCCTTTGTGTCCTGCTCCAGAGGTAGAATCCCTTTCCACAACCGTTAAGACCAACCGTGCTGGGGTAGCACAACCCCCTTTATCTGCCAATCCCAGGAAGGCGCAGAGTGCTGCTTCTGGAAACAGCTCGGGCCCAGTCATGCTCTGTCCCACGTGAGGAAACAATGTGCTGCCATTGCTCCTGCCTGGAGGAACAGGGGCTGCTGGCTCTGCTCTCACCGCAGCTGGGCCAGGCTGTGTGGAGTGGGCAGGAGGCCACCAGCCCCACAGCTCCTCCTGCCTCTTGTCCCCCCACCCAGCAGCCATTCTCCCTGCCCTGGCCTGGCCCACTGCTGGCTTCATGCAGGAAGGACACTGTTAGGGGAGGAGTACAAATACTAGGAGCTCTTTCTTTTTCTTTTTTTTTGGTTGACTGGCCTCTTCCCTCTGCATGCCTGTGCCCTCCCACTCCCATTCCCTTCAGTCTCTGCTCACAGAATTACAAGCAAGAATCCCAGTGCAGCTGCAGATCATGTCCATCAAGAAAGTCTGTGGAAAAGAGGCTGGGAGCCGTGGTGCTCAGGGGAGCCAGGCTCATGACAGAACCCCCTGGCAGCTCCAGCCAGTCCATGCTGTCCAAGTTAGCCTCAGCCAAATCCAGGGCTATGCCCCCAGACGGCTCGTGAGCAAAGTGCAATTCCGAGGTGTCCATGGGTGAAGGCGGGTGGTCCAGGATGGCCGAGCTGCTCAGCATCTCACTGTGGAGGTCATCAATGAGGGACAGGGGCTCCGGCCCGTCGTGGCCCGCCGTCAGCAGCGGGAGGCCAGTGCTGCTCTCCAGGAAGTCCTCCAGGCGGCCCGGCAGCACCGGCTGCCCCAGGGACACGGGCAGCTCCGAGGAGGGCTGGCTGCTGGGCGCTGGGGAACATGCCGGGGCCATGGGCGGCTCTTTCCCAGCTGGGGACGACTGATCCTTGAAGTCAGCAGAAATCTCTAGAGAGGGAACAAACAGGCCAGGTAAGGAAAAGTCTGGCTGACCCACCAGGCCACAGACACCCCCCCAGACTAAGCTGTCACTGACCACCAGCTGGGATGAGGAAACATCCTGTGCCCATGCTTGCCTCACTATGGGCAGTTTTCAGCCCACCTCCCCAAAATCCCATCTCTGTCCAGCATCTCAGAAGCAATGTGCCTGACTCTGATGCAGCAGAGCCATCAAGAATCACAGAATATTAAGGCCTGACTGACATCTCTCCCTCAGTGCCTTCCTTAATGACTGCTGCCAGTGCTAAAGGCTCTGGAAGGGACACTGGAGAAGAGAGCGAGGCCATGACAGCCTCTCCCCTTGGTGCTCTGCAATCCCCGGACTCAGAGCCAGGGACTGTGGGAAATGCTGGCTTTGTCTCCTTACCTCCACTTTCGATGAGGATATCAAACAGGTCATCCATCTGCTGGCTGGAACAGCCGTTCTCCTGGGGAGAGCAAGTGCAGGATTAGCTTCCTATCTACCAGGGCAACTTCCACCTCCAGTAACACCCTTGGCTGCTGGCTCTCCTCTCTTGCCCCAGGGATGGGGCTGCTTTCTAGCAAGAATGAGCACACCATGATATGGCAGCAGAGTCCTCTGTAACCAAGGCTGTTACTGGCTGGGAAAGTATGGTCAGCAATGGCAGTGAATGGCTTGGGATTTTTTACCTGGGTTCGGCCCAAACCCTCCAGAGGAAGTTCAACGAGAAAGAAGCAGTTGGGTCCCCATTCCCTAACACTGGCCCACATCAAGAAACTAAGTACATTTACAATAGCAACTCTTCCTCTGCTCTCCAAGGAAACCAGGGAGAGTAACAGGTCTCACCTGGGCCTTTGGCTGTTGCTTCATGGCCTCTTCATAGCCTGGTGGTGGCTCTTTCATTGGGACCGAGGGAACCGGAAGAGGAGGTGGAGGAGTTCCAAAAAGCGGCGTGTGCTGTTGCTGCTCCAGGTCCATCTGGGAGGGGGAAGGGGCAGCAGGAGAGCCAGGCTGTGATGAGGACTGTTGAGAATGAAGGCAGAAGAGGGAATGAATACAAATCAGGGAAAATACTACATCAACTCCTGTCTCACAGCTGCAGCTGCTTTGAGAGACCATCACTGCCCAGCAGTCTGCACTGCTCTGCCCACAGCAGCCTGCCTCCTTCCTGGACTCTGTGCACTATGCCCTGACTGCAGGGGAAGAAGACAAATTTCCCCTCGACTCACAGCTGGAAATCTTTAGTTGATTTTTTCCAATGCTAAAGCAGCCCCACCACAAACCACCTCCTCACTTCTCCTGGACGGGGAGAGCCTCATCTATCCAAGCAGGGGATTCCTGCAGCACTTTGGAAGGAAAGGGCATTTCCCTTGTGTGTTCAGCCTACTCTGTGAAATACATCCAGGGCCTGTCTTCTACCCACCTCCCTCTACAGTGCCTGCTCTGGAGTCACAAGCCAGCTTCACTTAGCAGCAAGTTTCACAGCCTGCTGAGAGCACCAGAGCACTCAGCAGCACCAGAGCTCCAAAGGAAACCCCAAGTGTTGCAGGAAGTGCTGCTCATGACTCAGCTTTACCAGATGAATCAGCACATAACTGCCCATAAGAAGGAGGATCAGGCCTTTCCCTCTACAGCAGCTATGCATGACCACATAGAAACTTGCTCCCCTAGAGCAGCAAACCTTGGGCAGCAGCTGAATGCCACTTCCAACACGTGTACATATTGATGCCTTTGCCCATCCTGTTTTCCCTGGAAAGCTGCTCATCTCTTCTGTGACCCACAGGTAGAGGAGCAACCCCAGATCAGCTCTGCTGGGGTCCACTCTTCCTGAGAAGGGCTGGAAACCATGGCACAGGCCATGGGATGTGCTGGGAGGGTAACTTTTTTGACACACTGGGTGGGCTGGTTTTACCAGAAGTACCAACTCTCAGCAACTGCCTATGGAAACCATTGGGGAAGAAAGGCTGCAGGTTTGGAGGTGCTGAGAAAGACAACTTGGTGTAGGCCAGCTGCCCCATGACCATCTGCAGACCTGGCTTTTGACCCCACAGGGAGGCAAAAGGATTGGAAGAGTCAGTACAAACACCTCTGCAGCACAAAGGCTAAGGAACTCCATGGAGAAAGGTGCCTTTACTTACCTTAACTTTCTCCAAGGTCTCAAAGCAAACCAAGGCACTGACCCTTTGCAAAGTAGATTTCTCACTATAAATAAGCTAGAAATCACTTCTGTCTTCATACCCTTTCCAGGAACTGACTCAGAAATGATCCTCCAAGCTCTAAAAACTCTTAATCATCTTTCTGTACCTTATCTTAATTACAGTTTAGAGAGACAGCTAAGCAGGCTAGAAAGAGTTGAGATGTATAGCACAGCCTCTTTACAGTCAGCACCTGGAGAGGGTTAAAGGCAGAGGTGCTCTCTTTCGTGAAGCAGTATAACACTTCACAAAGTGGTGATTAACTGGCATGCTCAGGGCAGGGGAATGGAAATGACAGCGTGTTGAGACTAAAAGTGACAGCAGTACCAGAGACTAAAAGGTCACCGCCCTTTTACCCCTCTGAGCTCACATGCCCCTTCAGCAGCAGCCACACCATCCACACCACCCTCTCTCCATGCAGCAGCCACCTCTTCTGTTCAGCAGCAGTCCTTCAAGTATCTAAAACACCCCGGTGAATCAACGCTGCCCGCTCCAGCCCCTCGTTGTTTTTAATCCACAGACAACACCCACTGGAATGTGGTACATTTGTACCCAATGCCTGTGGGTACAAACACTGGCAGCAGGCAAAGAAAACCAAGGGAGAAAAGTGAACAGGCAGTGAGCTACCTTAGATTGGTTTGGTCCTCTGGGATGCTGCTGCTGCTGCTGCTGCTGCTGCTGCTGCTGCTGCTGCTGCTGCTGCTGTTGTGTGGGCTGCTGAGGGGTGTTTGCAGGTACCTGACATGGCAGTTGGCTGGAAGTTTTAGCGGGTGATGATTGTACGCTCTGGAAAGAAAAGGGTATCCATAACAGGTTATTCCCCAGACATGACACTGACACAGGGCTTAGGCTTCTTACAGGATTTATAAGTTTGTTTTTTCCCCACTCTTTATTCTTTATGAAATTCCATCCTTCTCTTTCCCTGAGCAGAGAAATCAGACTGGATGCAATTGAGAGTCCTAAGGGAGGAGGTAGTACCAGCCTAAATCCCTGGGCTACCCATGACACACCTCAAGCAAGACCTGACAGGAGCTGTGCCCTTGCAGAGCAGCGGTGGAGCTCAGGTGAGATCCTCTGCTGCCGACATCTCACCTCTATGCAGCAAACATAGCCTGCACAGTGCCTGTCACTAATGGCAGACACTGCCACTTGTTCTGCAGAAAGCACGAGAAATGTTCAGCAGAGAATGAAAATTGTCTTTGATGTCATGGTAGGTGCTGAGGTTTGACTTATGCCATCAAACTTGGGCATATTTATCCCTTCCTGGAAGGAACACTCGGAACACTTCTGTTAAGTGCTGAGCTCATGCCAGCAGGGGATTCGTAAATCATCTCTGATGAAAGACTCTGTTAACACTGGAATACTGACATGCATTAAAACAAAGAGCAGCCAAAAAGCAAGCAGTCTGCTCCCAGGGTCTGATTTCACCTCTTGGTAGATAAGATGGCCCATCTATCACTCCAACTATGATCTCTGCAGTTAAGGACAAGAGGTGAAATACACTCTGCTCATTTTACTACCACGGGCATAGTTAAAAACCAGTGAACTGTGGCAACAAACCCTTATAGTCCAAGCCCAAGGTCCTGCCTGACAAAAGGCAGAACCATGTGTTTGGAAGAATGCTGAACAGCCTGTGATGCACAGAGCCAATCATGCACTGCTGTACACAGCTCATCTTTGTCAAATTCCAGTCTTTTTGCCAAAGATCTGCTTACACTGCTCAGTTTTACAAAGCCATGATCTACCAACACTGCAGTGAGCAACTCAGCCCTTTCAGTACTTACTGTACTGAATTTCCACCCCGTGAGGCCATCCTATGGTGACCTGAGTGGGACAAGGAGAGAGGAACCCAACCGCCCGCAGCAGTGACAGGATCAGACCCTTGCCTACCTGCAGGGGTGGGCAGCTGCTCCCTGCCATCCCGTGGGGAGAGAGGCCCTGCCTCTCGGTGCTCTGCTTGGTCACGGTGAGGACAATGTGGGTCCCTGTGGAGTCAGTGATGAGGGTGGGGGGAGGGGTGCCCTTGATGAGGGAGCTCCCTTGCTGGCCAAGGATAAGCCGAGGGCTGTGGGACTGGCACGGCGGCTCCGCCTCCTCCTGCTTCACCAGCACGGCTTTCTTTGGCACTGGGCTTGGGTTCGAAGTGTCCATTTGGCTAGCGCT
This sequence comes from Calcarius lapponicus, assembly GCA_039654755.1. Taxonomy (NCBI): domain Eukaryota; kingdom Metazoa; phylum Chordata; class Aves; order Passeriformes; family Fringillidae; genus Calcarius; species Calcarius lapponicus. Next base: position 50,376,192 of record CM077463.1, on the reverse strand, counting down.
TGGTGCAGGGCTGAACTGCTCTGTTTGGCCACTGGATTGCTTCGCACACTGGCAACTCAGGAAACCATTTTCACTCTTGACCTGGGTGCCAAACACTCCTGGTTTGGAGGCAAGGGCTGTTGCTTCTCCCGCAGCTGTTGGGGCTGGCTGGGACTGCTGGGAGCGCTTCTCCTGCTCCAGCTGCAGCCTAAGCATCTCCACCAGCTGCTGCTTCTGTTTCAGCATGCGGGTGAGTTCCTCAATCTGCTTGTCCTTCTCCTGCAGCATCTGGTCTTTGTCCCTAACTTCTGCATCTCTGCTGTTACCAGCACCACACCACTCTGACTTGGGTGCCACATTTATGCTGCAGGAAGAGGACTTGGAGCTTTCTTCCTTCACCAAGAACTGCACTGGAGATGTCTGCAAGGTGAGCTGGGTCAGAGGTGAAGTCACCATCTCTCCAAAGGTATCTCCAGTGCCTGAGTTTTCATCCCCTGTACTCATTTGCGAGCGCTCAGAAGGAGTTGGAGAAACAGGAGGAGTTGAGCCTGTGCTCCCAAACTTCATCACGCCGCCACCAGTAACTGTGGCCACAACTACTTCTGCTGGTGCAATGCCAGTGGTGACCAGGGCTGGCCCTGTGCTCAGCCTGGCAGTTGGGAAGGCCACCACCACCTCAGCAGCTTTAGGGAGGACGGCTGCTGTGCTGGGCTTGGGAGTGGGGGTCGTTTGGCCGGCTGCACCGTTCTGCTCTTGGTAAGCTCGGAGACGCTCAATCAGGTCCGTCTTGGTGCCTGAGACAGGCAAGGCCCTCAACTTTAGCTCCTGCTTCAGCTCTGCTACCTGGTATGGGGGGAAAAAAGAGGGCAACATTAAGAGAACTTCTAACTCAACAACTATCAGTTAGATATCAGCAGCAATATCGTTCAGTACTGCCCGCTGACAATGGCAGAAAGGGCCTCTTCAGCTTCACAGGACATTTACCTTCATCTCATCCAGGTTGGCAGGGAGAGGGCCAGGCTTGCCCACAGCAGCGTTACTGTTTTGTCTCATCAGCCCACCTGAACCAGAACATACTGAAGGTGTGCTGCTGACTGTGGCAGAGAGATTGCGTACGGCAGGGGCACTGGCACCACTCTGCTGCTCTCCTGGAGGCCTGGAGGAAAAGAAAGAACACAGACATCAAAATCACAGTAGAAAGACACCAGAGGCCCACAGTGTCCACAAACATACACGTTCAGAAACATCTGGGTCACTAGTGCTGCCCTAGACTCTGAAGCACACCAATGCTCTCGACTATATCCATGCCCCTTGCTGTGCCAACCGACTCACTGCAGCTGCTTTTGCCTGATTCATCTCGCACTGGCTCTTTTTGAGGCCCTCTGGAACCTACAAGGCTGAGTGTGTCCCACTGTCACACCCAGTGGCCACCCTCACACCCAGAACACCAGGTCTCTGCAAAGTGCTTGCTAAGAGCCACTGCAGACCCGTACTTAGGTGGGGCTGGCAGGATGGTCTGATAGTTGTAGTGCTGCTGCTGCTGGTTGAGGATCTGAAGCTGGAGAAAGAGCTGCTGTTGCTGCAGTATTTTGGCATAGGATGAATCCATGGGAGGAGCTCCCTTGTCCTGCTTTTGGTCCGGGGGAATATACTGATGATACTTTAGCTTCTTGACTTTCGGTTTCAACTCCTTGGCTTTTTTACTGCGCTGAGACTTCTCAGTAGCAGACTTGGGCTGGCTTTGCTATTTAGAAAAAAAGGAGGAAGCAAGTAAGAAAGGAAACACTGATAAAATGTAATACCCCATGTAAACTAGAACACACACTGGGATTTTAATCTTGAAATTTTCTAGTTTGTTCACCTCAGGATCTTTCTATGCTTCTCTAACTGAGACTCTACAGACACCTCACTGGCAGCAGCTTATGCTGCACCATAATGCAGGTCACCTTTCCCAGCACACCAGATCATTTGCTCATCCAGAGCAGACTCATTGACTCTAATTACAGATAACACTGATTGTTTCAAAACATTTTGCATTCAGCATCCGTTTTATAAAAGATGAATACACCATGGAACAGAAAACCCCATTAAATACGTTACAATTAGTGTCAGAGGAAGACCCTAGTGAGAAATGTTTCCTGCCTTTGCATCTGTTAATCTAATACTTCCAACTCTAAACCTGCTTAAAAGTAACCTTCTTATCTTCCTTCAGACTACAGCGATGAAGACATCAGCCAAAACAGTACCTTAATGAGTGTTGGTGGGGGCTTGGCAGCAGAAAGAGCCACTCCATTGGTAAGACTAGGGGGCAGAAGAGGTGGAGGTGGCAGTGGTGGAGGTGGCTGTTCAGGTAGGAAAAGAGTTTCACTGGAGTCTGCACTAATCTGCAACTGGGATGAACCCTGTAGGGACAGAAAAACATATAATGAATACACACAAGAGGAGGGAAATAGTTTAACAGAGTGCAGGAAGTGTCCACTTAGAAAGAAGGAGCATGGCCTTCAAATTTTTAATCAGACGCCTTTAACACACTGCTTCAGTTGTTCCTGAGAAGCAGTACAACTTCTTAGGGCAGAAAAGGAATCAAAATCCAACACCTGTATCTCCCAGGACTTCCTGCTGGGATCAGTTGCACATAGGCTGTATCACCAAGCAATGGCTGCCCACGTCCCCACTAGGCACCACCATGAGGTCTTGGGAATAATCAGAGGAGGACGTCACTGACAGCACATGGAGCCAACACCCCTTGTGAAATCTCACAGACTGTACCTCTAAGGGAAGCCTCAGTCTCACTTTTTAGGCTCCTCTGCCACAAATCAGCATGAACCTCCAGGGCACTGCAGGAGGCTTGCACATTCTCACCTGAGCTAGTGATGTACCAGTGGTGCTAGGGAGAGGCTCACAAATCCGAGAGTCCATCGGCGATGGGACAGAGCCTTGGGACTCATGGCTGGCTGGCTGTTCTGGGGAGAGGGCATCACTGCTGTCCTCATCAAAGGAGGAATTGTCTGCAACCTTTGGGTAGTTCACCTGTCCAACTAAAAACACAAACATCAATTGTGATCTGTAAAGTGGAATAAGAAATTACTTGGCTTGACACTTTCACAAAGAGAATGATGGCATGGAGAGAGCTGTACTTAAAGCACCAGCTAAAAATGAGAGAACAGGGTCCAAAGTGGATCAGGTTTAAGTGTTTACATTCACTATCAGTACAATAAAATGATGTGGACTGGGGTGAACCATTTCCTTGGCTTCCTAGCCAGGCAAGATCAGTGAGTGTAAGAAGAGATCTCAGGTCTGCCCAAACCCAGCTCAGTGGCATGGCTCATTTCATTATCATCTGTCACCAAAGAAGAAGACTGGACAGTATAAGATTGAATCATGGCTTCTTTGGTGTTCATCCTGTATAGTAGGAGATAGAATCTCTTGGATTCTTCTGTCTTGGAAGACAGAATCCAAACTGAGCTCTAGTCTTACAAGCAATAAGAGCTATGGATTAAGTGACGGCCCTGGTTGCATTTCTGTCCACCTACATGCCCAGTAGATAAATTCAAATGAGTGTATACTTGTAATGTACCAAAGTTTTTAGATGACATTTTCTCAAATTAATCCTGCTAAGCAGGGAAATACTGTCATTTGAACCTCACCTAAAATCAAGAGGAATTCAGAGATGTACTTTGCTCCGTCAGAAGGAAGCCACATCTCTTATGCTGCAGTTCACAAGTTCACCCTTCCCCAACTACTTCTTGTTCAATAGTGAAGCCAGGCTCTCTCACAACACTGTCTTTTTCCTTTTTTATGGAAAGTATTCCATCTTGCTCACAGTTGTGTCCCATTTGTCTTTGCAGTAGCTGTGCGTGTTTGAGGGGATGAATAACCACAGAGACACAGACTGCTCAGTCTGGGGAGACAGGAAAGAGCACTGCTGAGGCAGTGGGAAGGCTATTCCTCAGCATTCCTTTCAGCCCTTGGAATGGCACTGGCATGATTTACATCTGTTCTGGTTTATTTTTAAAGGGCTTGAATCCTCTGAAGTTTCTGAGTTCACAGACATCTTTTGTTTCATCACACCTGTTTATATTCTGTCTCCCCTCCTGATCTAAGTCAGTGGGTTCTCCCTGACCAACATTGTTGACATGTTTTACTGAGAGAGGGATTTTAAGGAGACAATCTAGGGAATACAATCTTTCAGCCTTTCAAGTCTTTAGGGTATACAACTGCTTTCATATTATTCTGGAATGTCCACATTCCCTATAATGTAACGTCTCTATAGCCAGAGGGAGATCTGCTTTTCTGAATCCTTGGGCTGAAAGCCCATGATTCTGGGCCAGGAAAATGAGACCAGCCATGGGATTGCACTCTCTTAGACATGCAGGTGAATTGATAGGTAATCACAGCCACGTGTGGGAAATGCCCTCCACAAAGATCCTCCTCTGACCTTACCAATAATAGCTTCCTTCAGGCTCGATTCTACAGGCAAGATGTTCTTCTCCACAAGCTCCATGGGCCCTGGCCTCTGTGCTATCTTCTCATTGAGGTCATCTGCCAGTCTGGCTCTCTTCAGCTTCAGCTGCTTAGCCTGCAAGGAGGGTTCAGCTGAGGTCTCTGTTTGGGGCAAAGTAAATAAAATGGCATCAATCCAACAATGGTCAACCCATGTTCTTCAGCAGTGTTTTATTCTATTTAGATAACAGTAGGTAACTGTACAGAAAAACAGTTGATAGATAACAATAGGTAACTATGCACTACAAAGATATCACAGATGTTATGTATATTTAGGCTATAAAGATAACTACAGTAGCCCTTTTGACAAATTCAAACTGTTCTCAAACTGATGTCACCCAATTCTCGTTCAACTTTTCCCCCTGGTTGTGCCCCAAGCTTGGTGCTCAGCAGCAGCATAGCACTCCCTCTCTGAAGCAGAGGTTTGTTATTAATCAGATCAAATCTGCCTCAATCCCTCTTGGATATTTTACAGTGTCTTCCCTTAGCAGAAGAGCAACCCATGGTCATTCTATTTCATTGTTGCTCAGCTACACAAAACTGCACAATTTGAATTCACACAACAGATTTTTCTGAGAATAATTCTGAGCAAGCAGAGCTGAATCCCTCTCAAGGAATCACAGAACAGGCATGATCTTCTGCCCATTCCCAAGTGGAAGGAAGCTTTGGAGGTCAGAGGCAAAGCAGAAAGCTGTTAAAAGGGTAGTTATTATTATTTGTTGTTGATGTTTTCATGTTCAGCACCCGCCATACCTTCCAGAATGTGCATCCTAACCAGCTCTGATCTCTCGGGCCGGGAGCGGATTTTGCGTTTCAGATAGTCCTCTGTCTGCAGCAAAAACACACAAGCAAGAACCACCTTCAGCTCATTGCACACAGGAGTGAGGGACTCTTGAAGAGCACAATGAAAACAAACAACCATCTTGAGCTGTTACTGAGATCTAAATAAGCATAAAATGGAGAAGGGACCCATCCCCTGTCCCAGGGCATCCAGAAAATGAGCTTATTCTAAAGATGACCTTCTATTGTAATTACCTCAGTCAATTGTGCAATGCTGCCCCACAGAACAGAAACTGGGAAGGACCTCCTCAGGAGCTGAAGTCCTCTCTTCCTGTTGTATGCACCACCACTAACTTGTGTCAGGGAAACATCCATGAGATTTCTTTTTATGTGAGAGATAAATGCACTGGATCCACTGTTCACAGAAAATACTTTAATGTACTGCTGGCATTCAGGGCTGACTTGTGGTTTGGGCGTACTTTTTTATTTGATTAAGGATATGTTATTTGTTAAGCTAAAAGACCCCATGCAGTCCCTTGGGGGGCAGAATCTAAATGCTGTGACAAGGCTTATTTCACTTCCAGAGCTGCTTTTAGCTCTGTCTTTGGAGAAAGTGCTATGTAGCAATGGGCAGAGATGACCCTGACAGGCTGAATATGTTACTCTTTACACTGCTGAGGAATGGGAATCTGGAAGCAGCAGGTAATAGACTGGTAAGTACTGGACATCAGGATGGGCCTTCAGAGAAAATAAGTATTAAAGTCAGTCAGAAAACTGCACCATAGTTGCTCAGCTGCCCACATAAAATATTAACTTAGTAAGGTTTTAGGAAAAAAAAAGAGAAATAAGCAAAAGCCCTTTGGTCACTGGTCTTAATGCAAAGTCCCCTGTTGCAATCCTTCCACAGTTTAAATGGCTTCCCTTACAGTTCTTAATCACAGCTGTTATTTTTTTTACTTATGTTGCTTTCACTTTTAAAACAAAACTTAGTCATAACAAGTTTCATTCCACTGTAGCCTAATCAGAAAAAAATATCCCCAGAGGCCTTTTGAGGAACAGAAATTACCAAGAAACTCCCCAGTTAGAAAAGGTGGCACATGAAGTATGATGCCTGGCTTCCTCTTTCTGCAGAGCCAGAAGTCTGTGATTTCAGTGTTACAAGATTTTGGGGGGATCCTCTCTATCCAATTTTCAATTTTTCTAGTCTCCTAGGTAAAAATTGTATGTGCAGGTAACAGAGAAACTTTCTTCAAAGGTGGAACTGAGCTCCACATGATAAGAACATTTAATAGCATTTAAGGGCAAAACAAACACCATAAAAATAAAAATGTAAAGTGCCTGGACAATGGGAAAGATGAGTGTCAGCCACTTCCAGAAAGATGACTCTAGGGAAAATTCAGGCACCATTTTCAATAGGCTTTAGGCATAACTAGTTCACTGAGGGTTAACCAGCACCACATGCAAGCTGCAGAACACCCCATCTAAAACACCTCTGGCTACAGAAAGCTGTATTACATCCAGAATATGAACACTTCCCTTCTGCATCTCATTAACAGCTACAGGATGCCCAAAACACAAGACATACTATTCTGACTTTCCCAAAACACTAACATGATATTGCATCTTACCCTGGCACGCTCCAAACTCTTTCTTTGTTCATGAAATGCAGCTGGACTTTTCAGAGCTGTGGAGAGGAAAAGCATTTAGAGAATGAATTAGCATGATGGAAGTTCTCTCACTGCACAACCCTTCAGGCCAACAAGTTAACAAACACACCACAGCAACTGCCTCCTGCATCTTCCAACACACTGAGGCACATCTCCAGCTGGTACAAAGCAATGGAAAGTGCCATTCTCCATCTGACAGCACAGGGACACAGGAACTGAGCTGAAATTTTTGTGGGCCACTGGAGTGTCTAACAAGTACACTCCTAGTCAAACTAATCGCTGTTCCCAAAGCTGGGTCCAAGAACAGGATTCAGAAACAGCTCCCCAAAAAAGCCTTTTACAAGCTTCAATAGAGAGTAGGATATCCAGGACCCTTGTGGGAATGGCTCAGAAACATTGAAGAGGTCAAACTGTTGGAAGGATGGGGGACCATGCTAATGAACTGTAAATCCCCTTTACTGTCTTTTAATGTCAAAAGAAGCTGCAAGTCTTTCCTGAATCTGGACCTGTGTTTTGTACACATGCAAGGACTGGCTGCAAAGCTTGAGGGTCCACAGGACACAAATACTGCTCCCTGTAGTGAGAACAGGGGCACTTGGAGAGAAAAGTACATCTGTCTATTGACAGAAAACCACAGCTTGAGGAATTAACTTCAGCTCTCCACGGAACAGACCTTCTCACCCCCTTGGGCCCTGTTTAAAACCAGAGCCAAAATGGATCAGGTTTTAAGAAACTGATCCTCTGCTGTCCAGGACCACACTAACCCTGGAGGAATCTCTCACTCTGCCTGGCTCCTCTGGAGCACACAAAGCTCACGTCCCACAGTAAAACCAGAGCAGGGGGGATGATGGTGTCAGTAGCTCCTCACAGTTCCCCTGAAGCAGCAAGTAGCTTGTTTTTTTAAATAACGACCACACTGTGGTTTGTATTAAGTAGCTGAACAGAGTGTAATAATTTATTTTCGTATTTCTAAAATACTCACATCTTAAACCGTCTGAATTATCACCAAGCTAAACAGAAAAGTTAAAGAACTTCAGCTTTAAAGATAAGTTGCAGGTCTTTTGAAGACAGAAAACTAAGCTCATAGAGTTAGTAACTCTGAAGTGTTGCCTCTAGCTCCTGTGATAAATAGTCTGCTGATATTATTTTTCTCCTAAGACCAGTGATTAAGTATTTCTCAAATACAAGTCCATAATGAAATCTCAAAAGACTTAAAAAAATAAAAGCCCCTGCATAAATGCAATGTAGGAAACTACTTCTAACACATGTGGACCCTTCCATACCCTTTCTTACAGAATGAAATGGAGTAGCCACAGAAAGTTTTAAGACACATTCTGTGAAATATAGAGAGTCCTTCTGATACCAAAATGATTTTTTGCCTTTTCTATGTATTCTCAGTATTCTTAGGCTGCATACTTGTAATTCCTTAAGTCTGATAATTGAGCATTGTCCTAGTGTTCTGTTAGGAGACCAAACACCCTGAAGGCCTCGCAGCTGGAGGCCGGAAAGCCCAACACTATCTTGGGAAACCAAGGTCCTCCCTAAAACATATCCTGTAAACTGGAAATTTGGCCCATCCAGGGGGGAATTCCTCAGATGAGGGATTATCACATCATTCATCCAGGCCTCCCACTGGGGCATCCTTGTGAGATATACTAATTTGCAAGGTCTATAAATTGTATTTGCCATCTATCATATGTGTGTGTATTGCGGTGCACCCACCTCGGTGAAGTGGTGCACCATAAGGATCCTCATTAAAATACTGAGGTAAAAACCCTTATCCCTTAACTGTGGGACCCTTATCCCTTAACTGTGGGACCCATATCCCTTAACTGTGTCTGGCTCTCAACTTTTTAAGACCAGGGAAAAGCATCATCTCCAGGTTCACATCAATGGGGTAAGAAGTAGAATTCAGTCCACATGGCAGGAATTCTGAACATGCCAGGCATTGTAGATGGGATTTGGACTACAGTAGTGAATGAAGAATAATTTGTAGAATAAATTAACAATAACTGAAAACCACAGTGAGGGTGTATATAGGCCCCTGCAACAAGGGGGCAAACAGTTCCAGCTCAGATTAGTTCCATAAATCTGGTTACAGAGAGAAATCACCAGAGAAAGTTACACAAGCTATAAAATGCACTTTGAGATAAACCAGAGATAAACCAGGAATATTGTTTTGCAATAACTACAAAAATAAGGCAGAAAACTTCCCCATCTAGCTGAGGCACCAACAAGGCCTCAGCTGATGCCTGCAATGAGTTGTCCTGGGCAGCCTGACCATGGCACTCCAATGAAGAGCAAGGAACAAACAATACTCTTTTCAAGTGCTTGTGAATACACATGTGCTTGAACCTGAACATGCTCTCCTTTCATTGTGGGCATCTCACACAAAAGCAAAATAAAAGCTCAGGTCCACTTGTGCAAAGATAGCAAGAAACATTTAAATCTGCATAAACATCTACCCTGGAGACAAGTGAAGCAGGATTCATCTTCAGTCTTCAAAAGCTCTCTACCAGAATGTGCAGACACAGCAGTAATTCTTTACTCTCCCCTTCCTGCCTACCTCTGCTGTCAGTATGAGGCAGCAGATGAACTTTAAGTGACATTTCCCTGACCACAGCTAATGGTCAGAAAAGTCAACTGCAGGAGTTCAGCTGGTGTCACAGGTAGTCCAGGAAAACTCTTGCATACAGAAGAACAAAGCAAGAAAAGAATCTCTGAGTAGGAAAAGGAAAAACACATATGCATTTAATAGTAAGTAATGCAGAGCTGCTACAGGAATAATCTTGTAAAGAACATGACTTGTTCTCTGAAACGTGCACTGGGATGTAGCTCTCTGGGCTGGCAACATGACAGAGGATTTAATATTTGGCCTCTGAAAATGTCAAGAGGGCACAAATCCTTCACTGCTTCCCTCAGCAATCTAGGATGAGGTTGATATGTCAGAACAGGGTGTCTATTGTAAAATCATACTCCATTTGAAGTTAACTAATCCTTGCACATTTTTTGGCTTTGAAATTTAGACCAGAGCTGCGGAGCAACTCTGTTAACTTTACTCCAGCAAATAAAAAAAAAGAAAAATATAATCCTAAAGACCTCTGAAGCAATAAGGCTCTGGGTGAGCTCTACAGGAGTCCCTAAAGTGCAGATATGCCCCTTTTCCAGCTCCTACCACTGCCCTTCCCAGCCACTTTAGCACTGATCCCTGCAAAACTGTTCCTGTGCCTCATACCCCATCTGGCTCACTCACCAGAGTGCTGCTCCATCCATTCCACTCAAAGCTATCCAAACTGACAAAGCTTTACCATTTCTCAGCCATATCAGTGTATGTGAATGAGTGGCTGAGCTGGTGGAGCAGAACCTGTGCGAACCAGGGGGGTGTGGGGCAGCATTCCCACTCTCTCCAGAGCCCTTAGGACCTCAAGCATCAGATATAACTGCAGAGGGTTAGGGATGAGGAAACTCCAATCACCTGATGCTTTCTGACTGCTCAGCCTGCATAAAATACACTAAACAATTCCTTACAGTAGTTTGTCTAACCTGTTCTTGGAGACCTCTCATGAAAAAAATGTAATATTATTGCAGAGAAATTATCCCACTACACAAATGTTTTTAGTATTTAAAAAACTTTCTGAACGTCTAACTTGTATTTTCCTTCCTACTGTTGATAGGAAGTAATAATAAATATATTTATTTATTCTTTGTTCTCCACCTTACCTGCAAACATTACAGAGAATGATTTATTTTCTTCCTCTTTGCATCTATCCCTTTTGAAAACTTTGGTTCTCCTACAATTTTCTGATACACAAAATAAGCAAAGGCAGTTGCTTCAACCTTCCCTTGCAGGTAATATTATCCAGACCTTTGCTTGTTTGGTCTCTTTTGGAGTCCTTCCATTTAAAGTGCATTTTTGTTGAAGCCTAGTGTCCAGAACTGGGTACATATTCCAGCCTAGGCTTTACTGGCTGTTACAGAGATAAATGATTATTCAATAACACTTCTCAGCCACATGTCCCAGGCAGTTTGCCTTGTCTGTGTACATAAAACAAACAAGGTTCACTTGTGCTTGTCTCACAATCCACTAAAGGTCTCCAATCCTCTTCTGCAGAGCTGGTACCAAGCCAGCTACTCTTCATCCTCAATTCAAGCCACTGACTAGGTATTACAAAATGTAGACATTCTGTCTTTTTCTTTAATTTTATTCCATAGTTGTTGTTCCAATCCTGTCCTCTCCCCAGCCTACTAACCTGGAGCTTAATAAACAGACAAACTGTTCCTTTGTTGACTGAAAAATCACTGAAAATACTGAATCTTGTCAAACACTGATTTTCTCCCTTTCCATTCCACCCAACAACCCTGCCCAACTCAACCTCCCAGTCTGACACCAAGCCTTTATTCCAATCCTGTTCCCTCACAAGTTGCATAGGCAGCTTCAGTAGTCCCAGCTTGCTTCCAAAAATATCAGGAAAGGCTGTTTCAAGCACCTTACTAAACCCAAGAAGTGCAAAACCACATTTAATACCCTGAATTCCCTGGGAAGCATTTCAACAAATATTTAGTCTGCTGGTAGATCCAGCTTCAGTAATGATCTCCTTTTCTCCCCTTTTCCATGTCCCAGGTGTTTCTGCCCTGCCTTTGATGCTCCAATCGTACTGCACAGGGAGCTCTATGGAAGTGTTGCCATAAAGTACCTCCTGCACCTCTCCATGGCACCTGCCCCTCTCCAAACTTAACCTGAATCCCTGATCTAACTGTCCAGCTACCTTTGAGTGAGCCCTGATGAGAACAGAGTGCTGCCAGAGGAAAAAAAACACCAAACTGCAACAGCAGTAGGAGCTGCTGGATTTTTGTTTTCCACTGTATGCAGAAAAGAAATAGTTGACAATGCAGAAGTAACTTCTGCAATGGCCAATTTCAGTTAGGTTACCTCCTGCCTGTCTTTTGATTTTATTTTTACATGATATGTACATGGCATTTTCAACCTCAGTAACCTGCAGTTCCACTTTCCGCCCTCATTCCTGTACCTAGGTCTGGGACAAAGCATGTCAGTCTGTGGTTATGCTGACAAAATCATCTGTGGACTCTGATCACAGTTGTTTTCAAAGAGTTATTTTAACCTGGATTGGTATGCTGGTTTACAGCACAGCTCTACAAATAATAGTGTCAGCAAAGCTGAGCACAACTGCCCTGCCAGACAAAGTCAGAAATGAGAGGCTGAGTTTAAGGCCAGCACTGTAGCAGGAGCCCCATCCTGCTGAACCGTGGCCCCCACATCTCCAAATTGCCTCATCCACCACAGGAAAACAGCCTGGTGTTACAAATGGCCCAACAAGCACTAAAAAAGGCTCAGTGACAGATGGGCAATAGCATCACCAATGGGGCTGGGACAGCACAGTCCAGCAGGTGACCTCCTCTGAGCTGTTCACACTTTTGTTGCACCTGGACAACTGTGGCAGTCTGTAACATCTGCTGTTGGGAGGATGAGTTTTACCCCTCACCTTTAGATGACTGACAGCAGGACTTGATTTTCTTGTCACAGATGGGCTGATTAGCAAGGTTCTCTTGAAATTCCTACCACAGCATCCAATTTCTTTAGTCTCTCCGCTGCCTGTTGTGGAGCATTTTGAGGCTTCATCTCTGGAATTCCTGAAGCATTAGCATCTTTGTGGCCACACCCTCAGCTACCATGAGAAACCTCCCTGCACATCAATGATGCAACTGTTCTGTGCCTCCACCCTGCTTCAAAAATATTGCAGCTATACACTGCAACTGTGTTCTTGCATCTGACCCCAAAACCAAGCAGCAGCACACAAGACCACCTACATTCACCTTTCCATACAAAGCCCAGAGATGAAAGTTGCTAATCTTCATTTCAAAGCAATGTTTTAATTCCCATGAAACAGGGTGCAAAACTGCAGTGCCTGAGTTCAGCGTTCCAGCAGTCCAAGCCACATTTTGCAGATGGCAAAGTGCAAATGAGTCACAGAACCACAGAATGGTTTGGGTTGGAAGAAACACTAAAGATCATGTAGTTCCAACCCCCCTGCTATGGTTGCAGGGACACTTTCCACTAGACCAGATTGCACAAAGTCCCATCCAGCCAGGCCTTGGGACACTGCTGCAAAGCATCAGACTGCTGCTGCTATAAAAAACAGACTGAATCAAGGATCAGGAATTGAACCCAAATCTTCAACATAATAGCAGAGACAAAAAGCTGGACAAAATAGCCCAAACATTTCAGGGTTTACCCTGCAGTGTACAAAAGCAGATTTTAGCCATGCAAAGCTTTCAAAGATATTCATATGCAGACCTCCGAGTTCCTGTCACCTAGTGTGAGAAATAAGTGGAATCAGAACCACACTGAGACACTCTAAGAATGAAACACAGCAGGGGAAGGGGACTGACCCAACTGCTGAGAAAAAGAGGTCAAAATACCCATACACCCTGCATTTGCTTGTACAGAAGACACTGAGGTTTGCACAGAACCAAATAGAGGGAAGAAAGAAAGGCAAAAGGATCTGCATAGATCCTCATAGCTCAAGTGTCTTGTGGGAAGCAGAGGCTGCAAAGCCTTCTGTAATCAGTAAATCACTACTCAAGGTTATCAGACTTGTAGACTGGCAGAGGAGAGGAAGCACATGAGCTTTCCTTGGCCATAGTATCTAGCTCATCATAGACAACAAGGTGATATTTGAACTGCAAATCAGTTGGTAAGACAACACACAATGTTTGTAGAAAGGCTACAGCTAAATTCAGACTATTGAGTCAAATACTTTGCTCCTCAGTTAGACTCATTCCTAAGGGAAAGGAAAAACCTTCCTTTGCTATGACGAAGAGACATATCCAAACCCAAACTCAGACATGCTGATTTAATTCAGAATGGCAGAATGCCTTCTGCTGCAGCTACTCAGCCTTGCTCTCAACCAAAGTCTGTTTTCTCTCTCTTGTTTACTATGCTTTCGTAAAAAGATGAGATAAAGTGCTGCAAATAGGCTCGATGGCTTCCGCCGTTGGTTGAGGGTGGGGCTCCCACCCATAGGATTTGCTAAGAGACTGCACTTGAACCACAGAGCAAGGCAGTTTTAGCACTTTCTTCCTCCCTTCATCTTCACCCCGTTTTCAAAAATCACAGCATGGAAGAAAAAGGTATTAAAAAACTGGATCACATGCACAGAAGGGGTTGTCATCTTGACAGTGGGGCAGTGTCAAAGAGCTGCTGCTGCGTGCTGCAGAAATATGAAAAAGGGGCTGGAGAATACACAGCTGGGGGAAGAGAGATCTCCATCAGCACCCTCTTCTCCATTTGCAGCTCTGGGGAGTTTCTCATTCAGGACACAGAACTGATCACACTTTAGAATTCTTGATACCATACCTCAACACTGGTCAATGACCTTGGATTAAGGCTAAAATATGAGTGTCAAGTTAAAGACAGGAAAAGAAGCCACAGCTGGTAAATAGTGATTATTCAAATCCCAAACTCAGAAAATTAAAAATTAAGACTGTAATAAAAAAGTAAATGTAAATATGTTTATGAAGGTAAGAAACACATCTTTGGCATTCAAACCAATGCAGCTTGCCCTTCAATGACAGCCTTCAATGAGCATGTTATTGTGATTGAAGGATTAGGAGTGTTCCTAGTCCCAGACAGAGGAAAGACTGGAGAAAGGCTCCTTCCCACACTGCTGCTGTTGCCAGCACTGCCAAAGCACAGCATTACAGACACAGATACTGCCCAGCTATTCCAGTCCGCAGGGACACACACAGAAAACTGCAGCCAAATGAAGTCCCTGTTAGCAGATTGCTTGGTGAGCCCCAGGCTGCCGTGGCAGCCAGAGCTGAGCTCCTGCTCCCTGACACCCTGCCTCAGAGAGCCAGCCCTTCTCCTGGCTCAACATCCTGAACCTGCACAGCTCATGCAGCTGTTTTCCCCAAGAAGAGCCATGTCCAGCTCCCTGCACTGGGCTTGCCCTGGCTGCAGAAGCACACAGGCGGGGGAACTGTGATACCCTGCCTCAGCTCTCTCACCATGGAGGCACCCCCAGCTGAGCTGCTTCCAACACCTGCAGCAGGCCCTGCTCCAGAAACCACTTTCAGCAAGGCTGTTAGTAACTTCAGTACAGCAGTATCCCACTGATGATGCAGCTGAAGTTTAAGGTTTTCATTAACTGTGTGAAAAGCCTAAAGGTTTGTCACAGTAAACATGAAATTACTGGCAGAAAGGACTAAGATTTTTCCAAGGCCCAACATTGAGTTAATTTAAAATCTAACATATGTGCAATTTCTCAGAAAGTTCATCCTCTTTAGAAGCAAAATGGAATTTGTCACCCATGGTAACAGTTATCAGATCTGTGGATGACTATGGCTACGGCTTTGTGTCAAAAAACATTTACAGCAAATACAAATAATGTATAATCTGCTCCATCCATCACGATTAACTCTTGGCATTCAAAAGACACTACCTAAATCCTGAAATGAAAAAAGGCAAAGCTTCATTACAATCAGGATTATACCACCTCCAAACTGCAAAGGAAAAGGGACACAAGGAACTTCTACCAGGAACCCTCTGATCCATGCATTCGTGGACCAGACTTCATGGCTGTGCCTTGCATGGATAATTGGCCTTTGCAAACTCTTCTGAAAACCTTCCAGAGTGCCCAATGTGAGAAAGGCTTGGGGTCACAAAAATGAGAGACCATTCCCAGACAACAAGTAAGAATGAAGCTAAGACAACTGTGGGAACACAAAGGGATAAAACTGTATTGCCTATCAGACTTTACTCCCCTGAACTATCAGGTTTCTCCTGCAACTGGCAGAGTTAAATCTTCTATCATGGCAGGGATCAAGGACCAAATGCAGCCTATCAAATACCTGAGCGTGGTCTTTCTTCTACAGCTTCAGAAAGGGCAAAAAGCACATTTCCATCCTAACACAATGTACTTTATTACTCCAATCGTGTCTTATTAATCACAGATCATACAAACACATGGAAAACACACTCAGATATCTAAAAATAAAAGCAAAGCAGATGCAGTTACTAGTCCTCTGATAATGAGACTCTTAGATTAAATGTACAGACAGCCTTCTACACACAAAGCCTGAAGGCTTTGAAATTGTGCTCCGAGAAAACTTATCAAAGTCACATAACCACCAATTTTTCTTTGGAGACACGTTATAGGTATACAATCAAATTAAAATAAAACCAGTTACAGATTTCTGTGCAACACACCAGAAACAGAAAAAAATGTAGAGGACAGCTGCAAGTGTCCTCTCCTTTTTTTATTTTCCTTTTTTTTTTTTTTTCCTTTTTTAGTTTTATTTTACAATACTTGCTTAGTGTTCCAGTCTTATTCTCAGAGCATGACACTGAGTATATTAAAAGCCTAGCTGCAGCTTTATTTACAGTCCACATATATGTTTTTAACTCTTTGTCCTAAATGAAATTACAGTTCCAGCTTAAAAGCATGATAGAGAAGCAGTTGCCAATGTGCAGAACAGCAGACATAAAATGGCAGTAACGTGAAAATTCGTCATTTTGCTTTACTACTATAAATAGATTCCATAAAACTGCAGGAATGTCACTACAAAGATCTGGTATGTAAAGCGGTGAGAGAATGACGGGAACATGTTACGTAGCAGGAAGAGATATTTCAGGGTGTTAAAGCAATGGGTTTAGCTGCAGCTCTAATAGAACACTCTACAACCTTGAAATGTCGGCTGTGTAGCTACACTGCAACAGTTCCAAGTCAGTAGAACTCCACCCAGGCATAGCAGTTCATCTATCCTGGCCCTTATGTACAAGACAAAATATATCTGAGGCATGAAGAATTGCCCCTGAAGTCACCAGCACGATGGCAGCTGTACTGCACCTGTAGGTTACTGTCACGTTCCAACAGCTTCCGGCCTCTCCTTTCTCTGACAAACATAGAAAGATGCTCCTACTTCCCAATTAACAGTTAAACAATTTATAAAACCTTTTTTTGCTTTTGTTTTATTTCTGACATTTAGTATGTTCTACTGTAGCTATGTGACAGGAATCAGAGGTTGACAGGTCTCCTTCAATTAACACACACACACACTAAATCAACACGATTCATAATTACAAATAAGAATAAAGAAAATATGAACATAAATATTAATTATAGAGCCATGTAGCAATAAAGCTAGAAGTGCATCATCTTCAAGTATTTAAAAATATTTTTTTTAACTGAGAAGTGGTTAGACTATCAGGTAAAGGCTAAAGCAGAAATAGCATTTTTAGCTACCTTACACAAACACAAGTGTGGATGTACGACCAAATCTTGGGGTTGAGATGTTGAAGTCTAGAGACATGATTTAACCTTAGAAACTCACATGTGGCAAGCAGTTTGCTTCCCAAATAAGTATCTCAAAGATCCTTAGGTTTTTGTGATGGTAGCTCTGCTGGACACAGAAGAGCAGCAGCTACAAGCTTTGTCTAGATGATGATCAACACTGATATGCCAAAACATAACCTGTGTTCTGTACTCTTAAATCACCAGCTGTCTCCAGTAAATAGCAATTCCTTCAAAAATCATTCTAAGCAATGTCTCACAGACTCCCAAAAAAGCAAATACTGCATTTTAGTTTTATAACAAATATTTTGTCCACTAACCCTATTGCTAATAAAAAATGCAGCAAGTGAAAGGCCTAATGAGATGATAATCATTAGACTGCCTGCTGTATTACAGTAATTTCTAATCATGTGGCATGTTGGAATTGAACCATGGCACACTCCCCTCTGAGTGGAGTCTGAGGATAAAATAAATTCTTGTACTCTGAAATAAGCTCAAGCAGCCAGCAGGCTGCACATCCCAGCAGAAACTGCACCAGAGTGTTGGTAGCACAGACGCAGGGCATGGAAACACCTCAGCATCTGTTAAAGCCCTCCCATCAGAACCTCCATGCACAAATTCCATCTCTTTGGATCTGCACACAGCCATGTGTTCTGCATCCCAGAACACAAACATACAGAGGAGTTGGATGTGGGCACAAAAACTGGCAAAGTTCAGACACACTGAAATGAAAAAGAAACTCCTGGAAATTCTCAGCCCGTACAGCAGCCTCCTTCTAGCTTGCAGTGCAGGCAGTGCCCTTTTCAAAGCATGCCTGTGTCATTTTTCAGACTCACACAGCACTACTACAGAGAAACACAAGGCACATTCCCAGAAATTGTCTACTTCTGCTTCGCCTGCTTGGATAGATGTGATGGTCAAAACAGCTTTCCTGCAGGACTGTGCCATATGACAACCTTGCATTCTTGCCTGTGTTTAGTGCTTGCAGCCAGAAGCCAAAGACCACAATCCTGATGGATAAAACAAACGGCATGTGAAGCTTTAAATCTTGCAAAAGAGAAAAAGAGCTACATATTTTGCATAACAGAGTATTGCTACATTTGCCAAATGTCTTTCCCCTAAAAATTTTTGCTGTTTTAGTTGAAGATACTTTCCACATAACTTTCTACTCAGATGTGCATTAGCTACTGTTTTAAACACTGTCTTCAGGAGTGAAAAATGGGGTGTTTGATATTCCCCCCAAAAACCTTCCAATACCATAACCTTTAAATTCAATACTAAAAAATGACAGCATCTGACTGTTCTTCTACAGCACAACAGAGTTCAAAGAGTTGAGCACAGACAGCAGATTTTGCAGAACTTGTATTTTGTGAAGACAAGAAGATGAAAATCATCTCTGCATAGCTACAAAAAAATGCAAATAGCAAAAAGGCTTGTCTATTTGCACTGTTAGAAAATAGGCCAAAACCTGAATAAACATAAAAATCCAGCTCTCCTTTTTTCAAGATACTGTCATTCTAACTCTGATCACAGATATGTCAGCTGCAGGTGAAGACTTGCTTCCCACCATTTTTCTAAGGGCAATTGAGAATTTTAATCTTCAACTAATGAATCCTGCTACTAGTAAAAGGTTACACAAAGTGGTAACAGAAAGCAAGAAGAATTAATGAAGCACAAAATGCAATTATTTTGAATCCTCTTTCACTGCCTGTAAATGCTTTATTTCTTACTACAATACGCTAATCTTTCAGTGGAGCAAAGCCCCACTGTAGGTGGCTGGTGGATTTGAAGGTTAAGTGAGATTAAGTGTACTTGATAAAAAAATGTTGAAACATTTGCCTTTCCACTCTACCATATAAACAAAATTCCACATGGGACAAAGTAAGCAATTCATAGCTCTGTTATGAACAAGCACAGCAGGAGTAGCATGACTCTCACTCTCACTTAAGGGTAACACAAATGTGTCATCTCCCACTCCTCATATTTACAGTGTCCAAAAACCTTGTGTTGATGGAAGCCTGCAATGAAATTTCTCTTTTAGGGCACCAATTTGCAGAATAAATCTTATGTGGGGTTTAGATTCAGTCAGGAGAATCAAAGGTACCAAAGGGAGTTTGCACAGTACCATAGCTTGTAATGTAAAACAAAACCTTTCACTTCTCCCACACTTGGCTCAGGGATTTTTCCATGGCTGTCTGCCTCAAGGTATACAGGAACTGATCTGTAGCACAGGCTAATCCAAAGGAACACAGAGGAAAGCACAGTAAGACCAGAACAGAAACCAAGCTGATGCTGAGGAAGTGACATCCCCACTCTGGATGTGAAGGTGAATTGGAGGTGTGGTGCCAGACAAGCTGCAGTCTGCTCCCATGGGCTGAATGCATATTAGCTCTAGGCAGAACATTTTCCACTTTACTTTCATTCCAATTTAATCCAGCTCTCAAACTTCATTTTATGGTGCAAAGCAAGGCACAGCAGGCATGTGCAATCAGGGGCTTCACTTCAAAAACACATTCCTGATACAAGCTGTAATGCAGATAGAACTGCAACCATCACAGTTCTCTCAAGAGTATTAAGACTCTCCAGATGGAAAATAAAGGAAAGAAAAGAAGCCAACCAGCAGCTGACATGGAAAAAGCACTCCAGCTCTTTTAGTTCAGGACCAAAGCATCCTCTGGATTCCAACATTTATACTTTTGTTGAATCATCATGAAGGACCGTGTGGGGCTTGGTTCCTGGCTAACAAACTCAAGAGGGACACACAAGTCCAGCACAGCCATGTCCAGTAGCAGATGACAGCAAAACAAGATTAAGCATCTCAGTGTTTTCACAGACAAGAGGTACAGGCCAGACAGAAGAAAGGAATAAAGAATACAGGAAACTTGCATATTCCCAGCAGTAAAAAAAGTCTATTCTGGAACTCCTGAAAGTAGATGTAGAGCTGTCATGGTGCTGAGGTGCCTTCTGGAGGAACATGGTCCCTGGTCATCCTCTGTACTTCTCAGGTTAAAAACGGGATTTTTTTTCTTTACGTATCTAAATTTATCTCACATCTGATCTTCTCTTCAAAAACTGCCCAGGCAAATTACATTTTAAACATTTCCCTATGTGTAGTTATTTCCAGCTGGCAGGTATGGGTAAATGATACCATTACTTGGGAGAAATTAATTTCAAATCATGTTTAGAACAGATGTGTTAAAGCAGGTTTTCTCCACTGCAGAAAGGACCTTTTAATGTGTTGCCAGTATTTTCACAAAGTGTTTTTCTTTGGTCCATCACAAAATTCACATGTAAGAGATATAAATGAAGCAATGAAGGGCACAAATCTGCAAAGACTAGTAATTTATACTATGTTTTAAATAAATTTAAGACTCACTAATTAATCTGGATGCCTTACTTGAATTACTTGCAAGAGCCTCATTTTCAAAAGGCCTGGAAAACAGACCCCTCTCAGGAATCACAAGTTTGGCCAGGCACACTTTAAAGACAGCCAGTACTGAACATAAGTTAATAAAGTATTTGCATACATATCCACCTAAAGCAGGACACCACAAAGAAGTCAGGAACACTTTCTTCTGAGAAGCCTTAGTAAAAAGGCAGTCACTGGCACACAGTCTTTCATCCAAAAGCAAGTAAGTGTATTCTGTAGAAGCTCGAGTACAAGCTCCTCAGATTAAAAAACAGACAACAAGTACGATATATCCAGGCAGCACAATCTTTTCTTTTTGCTTTGGTAGCACAATTTTAAGCAGGAGTCCCAGAAACCTCTTAAAGAACATTACTGCCATCCTGCAAGCCACTCCAGCTGACAGAGTGCTGCTGACAGGTTCATTCAGACAGAGCTGACAGTCTAACCTTGGGCCCTCAGCAAAGTCTAAGTCACAGCACTGTGTCATATTACACTCTGCACCCCAGAAACAGAAGAAATGAGAAAATCTTCCTTACTACACCATCTTCAAGTAAAGCTTCTGAAACAGGGCAGCAGGAAAGCTTTTGAAAGAAGAAAATACATATCTGATCTACTGCATTTTACTACAGCTGTTGCGTGAAACTGAGAGGACCTCAAAAATAACACATTTGCTGTGTGGTCTTGCTTCAATTTGTTACCTCTAAGTCATCTAGTTCAGAGGTACCAAAGCATGACAAAACTTATTTGTCACCTTTTTTGCATTTTTGGGGGAAGGAGGGGAGCAAAACAGAAAAATACCTTCTCCAACGCCACTCTGAAACTGAAAGCTTGGCTTTAGGGTAGATCCTGTTCACCCAAAAAAGTAACACGTTCTCTGCCTGCACAGATTTTGCCCTTCCCTGCAAGAAGGGCAATGACTGATGCCCATAGGGCTCATTCTAGCTGTTTTCCAGCTACAAACATAAAAGAGAGTCCCTTGTTGGTTAACATCTTGTACACCATGCCTGTTTTTGGTCAGTTTATGGAATGTGTACACACAAAGTTACAAGTGCCTCAGAGATCTGGGGAGCTGCCACACTGTAAAAACAGAAACTGCAGGGGCAGGAAGCCTGTTAACAGAGTGATTACCAGCACGGGTCAAGTATCTACGGCACTTCTAATATAGTATGTTCTCCAGAAGACTGGGCACTGAGATGAAACACAAGCCTCGTTTTGCAGTACAGTAACACTTGCAGCCATTGCTCTCTTCCTCAGAATCGGAGGTGGCACCAACACTTGAGAAGGACCAGGCTGGGTGGGACAGGGTGGGGCTCTCACACATTATGTTTTCCATGCAGAAGCAGAGAACCTGACCTTTTTAATCATATGGGAACCATTCCCCACCAAAAAACATGCATCAAACCAGCAGGGCAAAGAATGAAGTGGTACTTACGCGGCATGATCCCTTGGCTCACCAACTCCTCCCGCGTGCGTCGCTGCTGGAGCTTCAACTGCAGCACTGCACAGCAGAGAGAGGGGAGAGAAGGAAACCCATCAGTGCAAGAAACAACTGAGGAGACATTTTCAAATGCATCTTGTTTTCTTCTCTGGATGCCAAGGCACTGGCGAGCAGCAGAAGGGAAAGACCCCCCCGTCCCACCCTGCCCTGCTGCAATTGCAGAAGTGGCCCCCAGCAGTCAGGTTTCCGTAGGCTGCTGCAGCCAGGGGCAGAGGAAGTTGCGCAGGGTCTTGGCAGGGTGATAAAAATCCACAAAGCCAGGCCTGTTTCTCAGTTCTTTCTAGAGCACCAACTGCTTTCCAAACCATTAATATTAAAAAACAAACAAAGAGAAACACCACCTGACAGTCCTCCAATAAACACGGAGTGACACCCCAGCTGCTAATGACTCCTGAAAACTCTAATTACTATGTGCAGATTAAACGATATGTCAAAATTGTTGGTCGTTACTCTAAATTACAAGGCTGATTTCCTTCCTCAGCTGAGAAATTCACCTTCAGAAATGTCTCGTGAAAGTGAAATACCATGGATACATCTAGAAGTGTCTTTCCACTACAAAAGGAATCCCCTTTTCACTAGAATTTTTCCTATTTATTTTAGCATAACAAAACATATTCACAACCTGTGCAAAATGCAATTAGCGGGGGTTTCTTTTTTTAGTGCAAATCCCTGGAATAGTAATAATTTCAACATTTAGATTATAACAGCAGCTTCCCTTTAAACTATACAATCAAAGCAACATTCTAGATTGTTCTTACAGTCAAAGACACCTTTGCAACCTTTCAAAACTGAAGAAAAAATTCACATGAATGTGACACACATCTCAAAATAGGACAACCTGAGTATCACTGAATCCCACTTGCAGTCAAGCCCAAACTCCTAAGCATGCTCAATGTAAAATATTATAAAATGAATGGCAATGCATCTCATCTCCCCTGTTTTAATTTGAATTTCTCTTATGCCTTTTTTATAGTCCACATAATGAAAGTCCACACGAATGTTGTGGAACCACTACAGATCAAAACTGCTCTACAGCAATCTCATTATAAGCCTTATGTCTCCTTTCTTAAGTACTTTGTTTGTCCAGTACATTAATTTCATACATTACACCCAAATTCGTATTGTACACTCCCTAAAGTAGAGATCAAAAAATTTAAGAAGATGCCACTTTGTCTACTTACAGACATCACCACATTTTACCTGTTTCTTTCAACCTCCTATCTGCAGTTTGCATTTCACTAAGATACATCTTCCAATAAGGGTTCTGGTCTTCATAAGTATAAAAAAGGAGATCCATCTCTTCCTTTCTATGAAAAGATGGTTGTTTCCATAGCACCTAATCACCCTCACTTAAATCACATTTAATTTTCTTCTTGGATTTTTCTGGCTTCCACATCCATTGACTCTTGATGTGCCTTTCTCTGAAACTGTATGACAGTGAGAGAAATACCTCCTACCAGTGGAAATACCTCTGTGCACACAGAGTGCAAACAAGTTACCTCTCTTCTGTTTCTCAAGACAAACTATGATTTCTTAATATATGCATCCTGGGCAGGAAACTACTTTCTTTTAGTACATGGAAGTGAGAGAGGGGAGGAGGATGTACAGAGCACCATGGTAATTCTGTGTGGGATCAGCCAAGAGCCAGAAGGAGGAGGAGGGAACAGAGAGGGGAAGGAACAGGCCCTTCATTTGGCTGTGAAACTGCAAACAGAAGTGGTAGTTCCAGACTCTTCCTCCCACCCAGCATGAGATCGCACTTCAACTTCTGCGCTAGTGTGAGGGCTAGCACAGCTCACAGGCAGCCTGCTCACAGAGCTTCTCATTTGCTGGACTCCTTTTGAGGTTATCAGAACCCAAATCTTGATCTAACACCTGGCACTTGATCTAACACCTTGCTGAGAGAGACGATGTCAAACCTCTCACTCTCCCCGTCACCTCTCATGTCCCCCTGACTAGTGGCTGGACTCACGGACAGAGACCACAGCCAAGTCAAAACAGGCACCAGTTTTTGCATTAGTGAGTTGAAGAGGACGACCACAAAGCCAGGAGCTGCAGTGGAACAACCAGGAGCCCTGGTATTTGCCAGCACTGAAGGTGAGAGTTGGACTTCATCCTTCCAACAGCACACTGCCACTAAGTGATTTCTGCCCCATTAGGAGCAGCCCATTGACACTCTCTCTGCATGGCATTACTTCCCCCACTGAGCCCATATATCCATCCCCTAAATTAGCACATCTTACTTAATGTATACAGCCAAGGCACAAACCTATAGCAGCAGGGCCATCTCCCCAGCAGATAATCTCATTATTACTCATGCCTTCTGTTTACACACCTAGTAACGTATGTTAGCTCCTTCTGCCACTTACTTACTACAACCATCTACCTTCCCTCACATTTCTAACCACACCTACTGTTTCCCTTTCACCTCCCAGCCAGGGATTTTCAGCTAAAAACTCCCCACACAGGTGTGGCTGGCATTTCTTGCTCCTGGATGCACATCTGTATTGTCACCTGTATAAATGTGCATTTTGCTCAACTGTCTCAGTTTGCCTAAATGATCTAAACTTTTTCTTTAAATGTCACAATTTATTCCTCCACTAGTATTTGTTCTGTCCACCCTGTTATAGCCTCTTACATCTGTTTCCAGACTGCACCAGGTTGAGCTCCACCAGAAATACTTTTCTGCTTTCTATGATTACAACCAGTTCTTAATGCAATTAAGAAGAACTTCATTAAATTCAAATATACTTCTTGAAACTAAAATACACCATGCTACTAAGTTAAAGATGTTATAAAAGTCTGTTGCACCTAGACAAAACCCCTGGCAACCACATTTCACTTATCCAAATGACAGAATCACATTTGAGCAGACCTGTTTTCACAAACTGAAGAGCTGATCAGTGTGATTATATTGCTATTCTTATACCACCTACATGCTTGATCAAATTTTCCATTGTTTTTTTCCTGGAACTGACAGCAGATGAGCCACTCTTTACTCACTCACCCTTTGTCAGCAATGATGCAAAACGCTATCGCTCTTTTGCTCTTCTGAAGTCTCCCTGCTGTTCCCAGATTTATTAAAAATTACTCTCAGTCAGACTGTTAGAGACCTCATCAAATGACTTAAAATTCCCCTCCCGACTGCAGCCTCCCTTGCAAATTTTCTAAAGATATCTAATTTCTTTATTAGTTACCATTTTTCTCTACCCATTATATGCACCTTTTATTTTTAAACCCTATGTCCCTTCACAGCAAGAAACTAGCAACTGTCAAGAGAACTAAACTGAAGAACAGGGGGAAAAAGTAATTTTCAGGACCCCTTTTATAAGCACTAAGTAATTCCTGGGATTTATGAATGTATATACATACGTATTAAGCACAAGTTATAATCAGCCATAAAGTACTTTTTTTTTCCCAATACAGCTTTATTTTTTGGCAGGGAGGAGGGCAAAAAGGATTATTTCAGTTCACTCCTAAATACATTTTGGCTTAACTAAGTACTTGGAGTTCCCAATGCCATTTCATATATTTAGGAGATCACCTGTTTACATGTTCAAGTGTGTGAATCCTATATATAGATTAACAGATGTCCCAAGCACCAGTCCAAGGCTGTTGTACATGGAGCTCAGCCAAAGGTCTAGAATGACCAGAGAAATTCAAAGCTACTCTAGGACAGAATGAAGTGTAAGTCTTTCAGTCACTAATGGACAATGTTCTGTTTCCTTTATCCCTGTACTTAACCTGTAAATAATTTTCAAATTAAGAATAAATCAGGTCATACAAAGAGCAGTGTATAACTGCTGGCTAGAAAATAAGTTCCAAACTGGTGCCCTTCTACTATATGCAGTATTTTGTGGGATTTGCATCCTTGTCAGATTTTCCCACTCAATGGTGGACATAATTTATTTCACAAGTATGAAACATTCCAAATTAAATTTTGAACAATTTTTTTCATATCACTAATGGACCATTCCAAGAATTAGTAAAACATTCCAGAGAAATCTGGGAGCTAGGATGGAGGACCACTGCCAGCAGTTTAAGAGGGGTAGAGGAGAACTGCACTGGTAGGAGATGTATTAAATGACAAATAATATTGTGGTACAGCTACTACCAACAGAGTCACCCTATTAGTAAATACAGCATGTCATGATTATTTTGTGTTCATCTTAGCACAAAACTTTCTCAACAAGGAACCCCCAGGCATATTCCAGGACCAGCTACTCACAGCTGGTGGCAGCTCAGATTTTACAGTATATAATTAATATAAAGAGCTTGCACCCTTTTCAGGACAGCTCCAACTCTGGTGGTAGTTCAGGGGTGCATTAGTAGTAAGCAGAAGCAAGAACAAGTATCTGTGATGAGCTAAGTTGTTTTTTGCAGCTCATTACCTAAATCTGGAGCAGCATGCCTGCCCTTCTATTTCTAAACCACATTGCATTTAGTAGTGTGACTAGAACTACTGCAGAAACTAGACTGCAGATTCTGCATCTCAGCATTTCAACAGAGAAAAATAAACCTAAATCTCTTTTCAAAGACTGTCTCACATACCAGAACGGGTTTGTGACAAGAAATTAAGAAAATACCCTGTATTTCCTGTTTTTTAAAAAGTAGCAAGAAGAAGAGCACGGCTGTGAACTGCAGCTTGTGGTGAGACCTTGTGCACATTATATTGAATACAGACTTACTACCAAAGGGACTCTGTGCTCACAGTTCTGCAAAACCTTTCCTGCCAGGAATCCCAAGTGATACTTAAGGTCACCCAACCAAGGCAATGATTAAGCACAGCCATATGGTGGATTACAACTGGGACAGCATGAGCAGCAGTGCAGATCAGGAAGGAAGGAAGGCTGCTAGAGCCAAAAGAAACCCTATAGAGGGACTGAAGGAGGCAGAACTCCCTGGAATTCAGGCTGGGATACCCCTGTAAAATGGGAGCGTGCAAGACACAAACTGTGTATTAACAAGAAAGGCTATATGCTCACAGACATGATTTATCAATTTTGTAAATTCAGTGAAAGCAGTCTGCCTGATAGAAGAATTCATCCTTGCAACCCAATAAATAAACCATATAATTAGGCAGCAAAACTACTGAAGAACAAGTGAAATTAGCCCAGCTTCATTATCTAAGTCGAGGAAAGTGCAAGCGTAAGTAAAGACAGTAAAAAGCAATTTAATGCTCATTTATTTGTACATTGTTCAGCACCTCTGGAGAGCCCATTCTGAAAGCACTGAGTGGCTACAGCATCCTCTTAACTCACAAGGAAGCACTACTGCAGCACAAGCTGCAATAAGAACTTGCCACTTAGTTCAACACCTCTACCTTTCTGTAGTGTCAAAGGAAATTCAGGAGAATTTTCACTGGCCTAGCACTGAGCAGGTGTGACCAGGTTTACTTTGTGAGGGTCAGAGACTATGGACTAAGGAGATGTGGCTCTAGGCCACCACTTCAGCCCACACATACTTTCTAATTTTTCAGTCCAATTTGTATAACATCATATGCAAGCAACTTAATTATAATATGCAACAATAAAAGACAACTCTGATGACAGAGAGTATTTGCTGAACAAAACTGGCACAGCTGTTTGTGCAGAACTGGGGCCTCTACCTCAAATATCACAGTGCCATGTAACCACTGCCCTGAAGGATGAAGCCACCTTTCCACTTACCATTCAGCCAGCAGCCCTTCCAATTACACTAAGAGAATTTTTTTCATACTTTCTGATTAAATAGTCACATTTGACCAGAAGCAAATGCCAAATTCAGCTTTTGAATATGCAGCACACCAGCTGTTGTTTTCTGTGGAAGCTATATCCTACTGCATTCAGTCCCTTGGAGATGTGGTAAGAAAACCTTTCCCTCACACCAAAAAATGGTCTCAGCATGTTTCAGCTGTGCCAGCTTACAAAACAAATGTTGACTTGCATTAGATTTTTTCATGCTTCAACAGGAAGCCAGATTAGATTCACCAGCAAGGGCAGCATCTGTAAAACTCCAGTTGCAACACCTTTCAGTGCAGAAGCAGCCAAGGGCTGTTTGTGTACCAAATTACATGGAGCATCCACAAGAAGGTGTAAGAAAAAACCAGCCGTGATACTTTGTGATCAGTGAGTGAGAATACAATGGTCAAAATTAATTTTTAATCTTAAATTGTTGAGGTGGATTACTTTTTCTGTTTTAGAGCTGCATTTTTCTGGTGCTGTTGACAACATACCCTGCACCACACAGAATGTGCTAGAATGGGGGCTACCAACAAAGAAAAGCAAACTTTTTGGGCCTTTTTTAAAGGCAATTTTCTGAGCCTAACAGCACTTTAATCCACTAAATCCATTTTATTCCCCACTGCTGATGGGGAATACATGCTGGCTTTGCATTTAAGCAGACTGTGCAGTTAACAGAGAAGCATTTAAGTGAAGCAGACTGTAAATGACACCCAAACTGCAGGGATTATATGACAGTTTGCTACCCTGGGAAGGGGATGTCAAAAATTCATGTCCCTCTGTGGGGTGAAGGAGAAGCAGCAGACACACTGTTGATCCTCACAATCTGCAAGCATCCACTGTTGTTGGGAGCAGCAGCCATAAGGTTCTGTTCATCTCAATATATTTTAAAGAATAGCTTGAAGCAAGTCTGCAAAAAGGGAGATTTAAGCAGAAGTTTATTTTTTTACTGCTTGAGACTATCTCACGTTCCACTACGTCTTTTCTCTACTGAAGCAGCAAGGGCTGCTATTAAAATGCAGGCAGCTTCCTCTGCTCTTCCTTAGCAACCATGCTAAGGAGAAAATGGAGTTTGGAAGGGTAAAGAATAGAGAGAAAATTTGGTTAGGTCTCTTCAACTGTTACAACAACCTTTCATACTAGAGGCAAAAGCCACTTATTTATATTCATGTTGTGGTCCTGCCTCTGTGAGAAGCAGGGCTGGGACCACTCTCCCTGCACCCACAGAGGAGGTCTGTGCAGCAGATCCTGAACAGGAAGCAAAACTGGGATCAGGAGCAGTTCCATACTGCAGGTTCTGAGAGTGATGAAAGAGGATTTTTTTTTTTGCAGAAATGCAGAAATCACCACATCCTGCTGCAACATGCTGAGATGGAAAGGT
This sequence comes from Calcarius lapponicus, assembly GCA_039654755.1. Lineage (NCBI taxonomy): Eukaryota > Metazoa > Chordata > Aves > Passeriformes > Fringillidae > Calcarius > Calcarius lapponicus. The sequence continues at coordinate 50,346,942 of CM077463.1, read as the reverse complement.
GTCTTGGACCAGTTTGGGGAGCACTGCATCACAGGCAGTTCTTGTATAGAGGACCTGAACCTTTTTTCATGACCACCTCTTATTTCTTATTCTCTTAGGAAGCTCTTAGGAAGCATTAAACATTTGTACAGATGAGAAAAGGAGTATGATTCTGCCTGAGGTAGACCTAAACCCTTTATCAAGTGATTCTTAAAAAACAGAAGAGTTTCTTCACCTCCAAAGCAACAACTTCCAAAGTACTTCAGAGTGGATGTGCTAGGATTAATCCAAGGATGCAATGGAGGGCATATCACACCAGAGTTGGTTTTTACTATCCAGCACTTCTAAAAGCCTGTAGGCTCTCAAATGCCCGGCAGCTTAAAAAGCAGCTGAAAAGTACAGAAACAAAAAGAGTGACTGGTCAATTAAGAACACAAAAAGACAAGGAAAAGAGAAAATGAACTGACTGTCACTCTCAGAACAAGAAGGACTTGTTTCTTGATAAAATCATACTCTTCAAAGCTTCTACAGCTCAAAATATTCTTGGGTCATATAGAGTCATTAACATGGCATGCAGCTTACACATGCCTATTGATGGTCTATATGAGCAAATTCCAGAAGAAAGGTTTTGGCTAAAAACAAACAAAAAAAAAAAAACAAACAGATTCAGGGCAATATTTCTTTATTGTTGGGAGGACACCACTAGAAGAGAAATATGAAATAGGAAAAATGTAAAAAGATGTTTTCAAAGGATGATGGAATACTGTATTATCTTTTAATGGGTCAATGTTATGAGGCATTAAGTAGTTCTCCTAGTGGAGACAAATACAGATTCTTTGATACAGCTAATTTAGCAGAACCAAAAATCCCAACCTACAGAGGAAAGTGGTCCCTAAAGAACATGAAATCAGAAGCACACAGTCAGAAGTAAAAGGATCTATTTCCATTCTCGTATTACCACAAGATAGCTGGCTCACACAGAGCACAGAACAACATGCTACCTCAGCAGGCCATTTTTGAGGTTTAATATCAAATTTGATAAAAGTAGACATCACATTAATGTTAATTAAAAACTGTACTTAGAAGATAAAACCAGCATTTACAGCAATTTTAGTTTTGTTAGGACACAGTACTATGAAAAAACAAAATCAGTAGCACCATCCAACTACCAAGACATAATATGATCTAACATCCAGATAGGACAGAACAGTTACTCCAAGGCTCAAGTCAGCATTGGCTTTGGTGGTAAAATGTGGAGATCCTAGAGGAAGAACAGTTCATAGCCTCAGAAGTTTACTTGGTTACTTCTGAGATATGGTCTCGATATTGCACACAATTGAATGTGCTTATTCCACAGGAGCTACTCATGTATATGCCTCCAAATAAATGCAAACTTGATTATTACAATGAAAGTTATGCTGAATTTTGCAGGGCTCTTTTCAAGTTTATTTAAAATTAAGAGTAGCAGTTGTGCATTTTACCTTTACCTTCCTCTTTCATGACTTAACTCCTGCCACTTCCATTAAACATTTAAGATTTGGGGGAAGTTAATGCCATTTTATTCACTGCTACTTCTTAATGCAATGCCAGTTTTGTCTTCTTTGATTCTAAAATTTTAAAACCAGACACGTTTGCTACTATTAGTACAGAAGTGTTTCTATTGAACACATAGAATCCCACTCTTAACCATCAAATCTTAGTACACCTATAACCCATCTCAGCGCTTGCTGAAACTGTTAAAATACAAATTTAAGAAATTCACCTGAAATACATGTAACATGGTATATTTAGTAAGATATGCAACGTGTAAAAATGCACAACAAGCTTGTCAACAGGAAAAGTTGGTTTGCTTTCTGTGCAGGGTACTGATTCTTATAAAATCATTTTGTCTCAGTAGTACTGGCTAGGTGAAAACTAAGCATGTGAGTAACTAGGCACATATCCATATCCATGGAATCTGGCTACCATGCATGATCCAACAAGATGACCTGTAACAAAATACTAGGTGGAAAGGTCTACCTAAAATTGACCCTGGTGTCATAATACAGTAAATATTAACTGTAATCAGTACTTGTTGATGCTATCTATATATCCATTGTTACTATTTAGAGCTGGAAGAGAATTCTTGAGGAGGGAAAAATACAGAGGGAAAAACACAGAGAATTTCCCACTTCCCTGTGTAAACTTGAGTCACAGTCTGTAGTGATTTGTATTTTTCCATGAAACAATGAACAAGGAGGAACTAACATTGCCCTTAACCAGCTTGCAAAGAAGACTCTAGAAAGAAATTCTCCCAGATAATTTAATATGACATGGCAGATGGGGACAAATGAAGAAAAAAGAAGGAATGGGTAGATATATCCTGACAATTAGATCTACAGCTGTCTACTAAGGTGACAGTAGAAAGGGTGAGCTACACAAGGGAAACCCTTTAAATTTTTTTTTTTTTTTTTTTTTTTTTGGTTGCTGTCGGAAAGATGGGGTATCTCTGACTAAAAGAAGTAAGAGCTCCAATCATTTCATTTTCCATGAAGATGATACATGGGAGTTGTTAATATTTTTTTTTCCAAAAACTATACAGAATTTAAAAATCAAATGTTTTGAGGTATGTCAGAATCGGAACAATTTTTCATTGTATTTACAACTCTTGAGTTCAAGGGATGTGTTTTTGTGGGTTTCTTGCAAGCAGAAAGAAAATCAAGCACTGAGACAGTGCCCAGACACATTTATAAAACACGTGATTGATTAGATATGTTTATAACACTAAAATTGATGAGCAAATCTTTCCATTCTCCTTGCAGCAAAGGAGATATGGTCAAATACTTTTCCTTCATAATTCACCTCCCATACTTGAATTTCTACTCCAGCAGTGTGCTCCAGTGCACAAACAGCCTCACAGATCAAGGTCACAAACTTCCTCAAACATTTCTGAGAGACTGGGTTTGGCCCAGTGATTCAGCCTTCCTTCTGCCACAGGGCACCCTCTACAGATAGAGGCTGAAAGTTCCCTTCACAGGAATCATCTAATGGTCAAGACACCACAGAATTTCTGTGGCAAAATTTCAGCTGGGACACCTCGACATATGAGCTGTGTTTTGGGGTTTTCCACTAAAACATGGAATGATTCTGTATTTCCAAGACCATTTCGGATTTTTAACCACCTAAAGATCTTTGGTTTTCTGAAACCAAATGCAAATGAGAGCCAATGTGTTTTACCACAAGTAGTAGAAAAAATTACTTAGAAGTTTGCAAATTTAAATATAAAACCAGCAGTTCTTAAAAGTAATAATGAACTAGTTATACAGGGAACTCAGAAAGCTGGGCCTTATAATTTTAAATGAGCTAGCTGGAGCATCTCCCTGCTTCAGCTGGTTCATTGTGCTGACAGTTACTTCATGGGACATGAAACAAAAGTGGTTTTGTCCAAGGTGCCTATTACATGCACAAGGAAGACTCAGAGCATTCCCTATCCAGTCAGCATTCCTTTCACCAGCTTCTATCCAAGCCCCAGCATTCTCTCTTAGCAAGAATTTCAGGTGGATACTACAAGGAATTACCATATTTCTTTAACTCATGGTAGTTAAGAACATCTTTGCTGTTTTCTCTAAGACTGCAAAGAACACTGGCCACAGTCATGGCATCTGAGGCTCAAATAAAGATCCTGGCCTCTGTACTCCAACAGTCTGACACCTTCTTTATTGTTTAAGTGCAAATTTTACTGGAATTCTGATGCTACTTGTAAAAAAAAGTTGCAAGATTCAGCTGTGCCCATCATATCATTCTACATTAGAAATCAGCTCCTCCACAGGAGCCCAGCATGGAAGCTGATCCCCAGAATTTGCATTACACATAAAAAGCACATCAAAGTCCCTCAGAATCTTTTCACTCATGATACAACATCTATCTACAGTTTTTTTCCTCCTTTCTCAAAGGATATTTACTTTCTTTCAAAAAAACTTTGGACTACACAATTGATGGTTTTTGCCACAAGGGAAGATCCATAGCACTGAACAATTTGAGCTAAGAGGCTTTATGTGCTATCATAGCTATAAATATTTAAATAATATGTGTAACAGATCAATCAGCAAACCAAAAAAACCCAGGAGTCCAGAATGGCCTGCATGACCACTGACTTCAGACTGGTGGACAAATTCTGCAGATGTTTAAAATGTTACTGCCGGCTCAGTCGCCTGCTGAAGGGCACAGAGGGGACTGCCAGCAGCAGATCACACACACTTCAAGATTCTCTCCAACTGGTAAATGGAGGTGGGCTTTCACTCACATCCTGAACAAAAGCAGGGGAAGGGCAGCCACGTTTCCCTTCTGTGGCTCCTCCAGCACTGAGGTAGGGAGGTGGCTGCAGGGGACAGCGTTTGCAGCTGTAGTTAAGATTCACTGTCACATGTCAGTCCTGAAGATACAATCCTCTGCCTTGCCTGCAGCCAATGTGACAGATATTATTAGCAGCAGTAAAAGAGTCTCTCAGAGAGACACAAAGGTATGGTTAGTTTAGCATCTGCTTCTAAAATGTTGTCTTCTTCTTCTGAAAAGGGAGAATTTCCCATCAGAGTGTGAAAAAGGGCTGCAAGCAGCCTTAGAAGGACCTTCACACCTAAGTGCAACACAGAAAGAGGCATGAAGGCTTAGGAAGGTGGAAGTGACCAAAAAGAACATCCACCAAAATAAGAAACAGAACACACAATAATTTGCAGGGACAGGTTACATGTTGCTTGCAATAGTGATCAAATTATGCAAAGGGAGCTTCTGGCTTCCAGCAGTGCTGTGAGATTTGCAGAGGTGAGGAACCAAAGATCACACCTACTGCCACATTCCACTCCTACAGAAACACAGCTCTAGTCTCCCTGCACTTACTGCTGGAGAGACATGGAGCAGCAGGAAGCTACAGAAACTCCACACAGAGGAAATCAAAACTGGATCTCTTCCTTCCATCACCCAGAGAGCATCACTCAGCTCTGCCCCCAGCAACCCAGCTGGGCAGCACAAGTCTGTGCCTGACAAGTGTTTCGGTGAGGAAGGTTACCAAAAAGATGTTAAATGTGTCAGCTGTACAGCAGTTGTTATGGGAAATACACTCAGAATGGTGACAGGCCTGTGAGTTGCCTTTGGGGACAGAGACCACAGAAGAAGGTCTTTATAAGCATGATTGCAACAGATGATTCCTGTCCCTGTGATGGAGAAAAGTCCATCATAGGCACTTCCATTGAAAACTCTCAAAAAGATGTATTTTTAGAAAAGTTTTTACCTACAGCTGCTTATTTTGAAAGCCGGTTTTTAAAATAAGATTGTCAAGAAAGCACCAATTTTCACAGTCAATTTTGCAAAGAATTTATGTCCCAAAGCAATATATCCTCTTCCTTATCACCAACTTCTTTCACATTTCTTGATAGCTGCATCAGGCCAATATAACTTTAGATGGCAAAACTGCAGGCTGGAAAATTCAAACCTTTGTTCACTTGAAAGAATGTTGATTATATTATTTGCACAATAAACTCTGACAGAGATTATTGTCAGAAGATCACCTGCACATTTCTTCTACCCATCTCATCTCTCCTGAATACACTGATGAGCAAAAAAATTTTGTAGTTCTTCTTAGCAACCACCATATTTCAGCTCCTGCAGGTCCGCTCTTAGTTTGGAGAGATACCAGGTTAGTAAAATTACACAGTGCCAGGGAAAAACATTGTATCTACTTTACTAGCCCAAGTAAAAGAAAGAAACTATGAATTCTGCTCCATGTTAATGCCCTTGGGCAGATGATGCATCCTGAGGAGCCTCCTGCAAGAAAAAGCAGCACAATTTGCCCCACAGGCTCACTACACATTTTAATTGGATAAGCCTAAGCCACACCAGAAGTCGTATCCATTTTCTACATAGGTTGCAGAGGTTCTTGCCAAAAAATGTGCTGCTTCTACATTTTGGATTGAAATTTATTGATGCAGCAGGTGACAAAATCAGTAATTCAATGCTCAGAAAAGACAGGAGATATGGAAGTTGGGGCATGAAACGAAAGATCTGAGCGGGCACTTATTTTTGGTGTAGATGTTCGCTAAGTTGTTGATCAATGACTTGCAGGTGTGACTGCATGATGAAAAATCAGAGGTGACCACTGACAGATCTTGTGGATGGTAAAACTACCGAAATAAGATTTACACAGGCAGCCCGAGATGGATCAAAAAGCAAAAGGAAAACCACTCCTGTCACTAAGCCTCATCTTCGGGCAAGGATTCCGAAGTTTTTTCTGGATTCAAACAAAGTAGTTTGAGTTTCAATATCATAGTTCCATTTTCAAAAAAAGCAGCTGCTTTTCAACAGCTCCTGGGAAGTCTAATCATCAGTCACTTGCTGTTTAAAAGTATAGATAGAGAGATTTTTTTTTTGAAAAAAGGAACAACTGATAATTATGAAAAAAAAAAAATCAAAAATCTGAAAGCCACTCAAGTGTTTTCAAGCTTTCTTAATATGTGTCCCAGTTGCTGGGATTGTCAGTACCTCAGCACCACTGCCACTGAATGTGAAGCTCAGTTCCACTGTGAGGAAAATTCAGTTGACAGGGCAGGAAAGTACTTACTGGAAATTTTGCTTGGTATCATTACCAGTTCAAAGCATTGCCTGCATAAATGCTACTGACAGCTGTACTCATCACACCACACCCAGTTTCTACTCTTTTTTGTTTTCTGCATGTGTTGAGTTCCTCCATCTCCTTACTCTTGCAGGTCCAAGTCTGCAACTCTTTCCTTTCAGTATTACTTTGCACTACAGAAAGCACTGTAATAGCCATTTTTGACAAATTAAGTAGATCACAGTGTGATAAACAAGTTAGCCTCTGTCCCTCTCCTCCTCCTCTTCCCATTCCCAGCATGAAAATAGCTAGGGCTAAAGCAACAGCTGGGGATCATTACACTGACAGGAATAGTTTAGTAAACTGCAAGAGGGGAAAACATGTCATATCCAAAAAAATCAAAAACACATTAGAGCATCAGGACTGAAAAAAACATGTGAATTCAGCTCCAGGGATAATGCAATGACTCTTCTTCCACTGATAACAACTGACTTACAAAAATTCTGATCATTCAGTGTTAACCCTTTCCCCAAGCTTCCCACTCATGTCACAGAATTAACAAATACCCTGAAACACCTCTAGTCCTCACAGCCAAATGAGGCACACTGGCTCTAAAGCAAAAAAAAATTTAAATTGAGTCAGCTTCAAGCCACTTCACATAAATGTATCATTCTCTTACCTTCACTGCACCTCTTACTTTTAAGCATAGTCACAGACTGTGGCTGCAGCAAGAGGATACAGGGAGTCTGGTGTGCCTCTGGATCTGCCATAAGAAATGCCAGAGCAGATCAGCTCCCTGTACATTCAACACATTTTCTGTATTTTAATGTGTCAGAGCACTATTTGCATAAATAATTCCAAACAGTGGGGTGCATTAGGCCATAATTCAGAAAGGCATCTGTGTGTTTTGTGACTGGTTTCTGACACTGCTTATCCATGAATTTGCTTTGCTCACACAAGTCCCCACAGCAACTTGAGGTCGACTCAGAAGCAGGAAGACACAGATCACCCTTTACAGAAAAATGTCACCCTGCATTCCTGTGAGATGCCTCGGGTGCAGGGGCTGCCCTCTTGCTGGGGATTTCCTTGGGACTGAGAGCTCCCAACTCTACTCATGCAGGTTTCCTGAGCCCTCCTGGATGAGGTGGGGCCAGGGCCAGCTGGACCGTCAGCTGCTGCAGGTGTAATGACAATAAGGTCTAGATTACTCCTGAAGAAAGTTAAATGCTAACAAGCACTTGCATGACCCCTGATCTCTTCAAAGTACTGAACAGATATTAATAGTTTAATCAAAGGCTAAGCTAACTCAAATTACCTCCCATTTGCTGTGGACCAAGAATGTGCACACAGTTCGTGCAGATCAGATGGCATGCAGGAACTTGTTCCTGTGTCTGGGCCCTGAGATACAAATCTTGGAAAAAAACAGGTGAGTTTCACTGTCAGGCCCCAAGTCACACCGAATGTTTTTGAAAGGAGGACTTGCCAAAAAAAAACCTGTTTAGTTAAAAGAGTATGTAGCACAGATGTACAGAGATGTAGTACAGAAGTGGAAAAGCTGGAATTTAGTTCTGGAAGTACCTAATTCTAAGCTAAACTCATGTGAATGCTAACTGGGTTTTGAGTAGCCTTCTGCAATTCCCTCTTCATATCTCTCATGAGGGGCTACCATACTGTTGTGTTAACTGATCTAGGAACTGCAAACTGGGCTCTAGTATCTGAAGATTAAATAATTCCAAGGCATTCTTGAATAGAAAACATGTTGATGGATTCCTGAATTCTAGGAATTTTGCAAATAACTGCCCTAAGACATACTTTGAAAAACACAAGCTTAAGTTCTTTGACTTCTGCATGTCAAATCCATTTCTTTGTAGAAAGGATCACCAGTTCCCAAACTTCAATGTCAAGTCCTAATTCAAAAAAAAGAAATAAATCAGATTTAGGAGACATCTGTTTTCCAGAAATCAGGATGCAAGCTGTAGTCTATTCCAGATAGCTGCTTCTCATGAGAATCATTAAGAGAATAGATGAGCATTGTCATTGTTAGTATAGACAGCCCTTATTTGTCCAGTTTTATTAAGAGTCGGGAAAAGAAATGCATGCTTTTTCTGTCTTGGTGACAATGCAACTAAGCTGTCCCGTTTTTAGGGGGACCAAAAACTAAGGCACAACAGTCATCAGTCTCAGCTCAATGCTAATTCTGGACTTCCATAAGGGTTTACACGTGGATGCATCTGTTCCTCTGCTGCCCATAAGAACTGGCTCTGCAAAATACAGCGCATGCTACAGAATAAATACAACAGGCATCCTCAGACTGCAGGAGACTCGAATGGAGCAGCGGCAAACCTAAAGTGTTATTATTTTCTTCATCTGACATGAAAGAAGCTGGCAGCATCTATTTCTCCTTCCTAACCTTCATTTGGTAGCTGGTGGAAAGCAGCTTTCCTTATCACATGCGACATCAGAGCATCATGAATTAGCCATGGGGCAGGCTGATGGTTTTGCTGGACTTTGCAGAGTCAACAAAGCTTTTCCAATAACCAGAATTATACACGATTTCAATGGCCTTAATTCACTTCAACTTGAGACAGCAACAAACCTTTTTATATCGATTAAAGTAAGACAGAATTGTTTTTTCCTTGTTATCCCACCGTACAGCTTGTGATATTTAGTGATTGCATGAAAGATGTATCCTGGTACATCCAAATGCAAAGTGCTCACCTTCTGTGAAAACCAATGCTTGCAAATACAGGACAGATGCACATTCTGGCTTTTTTTTAAATTTTGGGTTGTTTTTTTCCTCTGAAGATTGATGTGCTGCAGCTCTATGTCTCCAAAGCAGATAAAGAAATCTGGGAACACTGCCTATACTAATGGATTTATGACTCCTGAACTTGAATTTGAGGACTTGGACTTCAGTTTTCTTTTCCCTCTTCACAGTATTTCAACAAAGACTATTCCAATGAAAACATGCAACAAAAATAGTAATATTTTTAAAAATTAACAACAAGCTAGCTCTTGATGGATGTTAAATAGGCTTGGTAGGGGGGGTGATAACTGGGGGCAGAAACCTAACAGGTTTGTCTGGCAGCTCCAGCAGGCCTAGACTTCGTACCAGAGAAAAACCCTCTAAATGCAACTGCTAAAATCCTCTTCCACACACTGGCCATCTTTATGCAACAGACATGGCCTTATTCTATCTGGATTGTTGTCCTCAACACCTACCCCTCCTTTATCTTGCTTTGCTGTGCAAAATGTGAGAAAGTTTTTTTCCCCTCCTTAAAATCAGTCATCACCTTATTCTGAGGCCACTGTACTCCAGATCTTTGTTTCCTTCTGCAAGTTCCTACTAAAATTTCACATGTAGCTAGACAGATCCAGTATTTCTGATAAAACATAAACCCTGCTGCTTGCCATTGGCTTTTTGTGATGTTCTGCCATTCTTCTCTGTAATCTTTTCCCAGTTCCTGTTTGTTGATATTTATAATGCTGTGCACTATGAATGGATCACTGCCTGTTTTCATCTTCTCAATCTTTTTCAATCCCTCCAGATCCTCTTCTTTCCTTTTAGATATCACTCCCTGGAATCTGACCTCTCTCTGTCTACATAATCTTTCAGAATTGTTAAATCTTCATTAAAAAAATCACATATTTGCAGAATAGCATCAACTAAAACAAAATCATATTTAGATATATATACAACACTCCTTGCACACTCTCAAAACAAGAACACAGAGACACTTAAAACATGGTGCTCTTATCTTCTTCAAGGCACAGCTGCCACTCCAGAATAAGCCCTTACACCTTTAATGAAACAGCCTTAAAACATTGCTCACAAGAGGCCTACAGATGTAGTGGAGAAGAAGAAATTTTAAGTTTGAAACCAAAACTTCCAAATGCAATTGTCTCAAGATCCCAGCCCTCCAAGTCACTTCATACAGAGCTCCAGGCTTGTCGAGTGACATGCTTGAATGCCTTCAGGGACAAGAGGTCACAGGAGTCAGTGGGAAACCCAAAATCTGGACTTCTGCCCAGAAAGCAAAAACCAGGCAATATGCAAGAGTAGAAAAAAACCCACAACAACACAAAAAAAAAAAATCAAAATGAAACCCCCACAAATGAATTATACAAGGATTTAAGAGAGCATAGCCTGCTAACCTTCTCGTAAGCTGTGGTATGAATCCTGATACGTGCTTGAACAGCTCTTGCCTTGCTTTGACACAGTCTCTGCGAGCGGCACAATCCCGACATAGGCAGGCTGCAGTGTCTTGGCTTTATCCAACATGTTAGAGGAAATCCCTGGACCTGAAGGCGGATTCTGTATCACAGGAGGCGTCCAGGCAAGTGGAAGGGGTGCTTAATCCTCACAAGAGACCCAACTGCAATCCCTCTCTACCAGGTTTCGGTCACTGCACCAAGCGGTAGAGCAGAAAAAAATCAGTTTACTGCTTGATTCCAAGGCTGTGCTTGCATCAGAACAGAGAGGTTCTGTAGGCACAGACAAAGCCTGACAGCCAACATCTAAAGATTAAAACCAGCAAGGCTCTTGGCAAAATTTTTCTTCCTATGATCTCAAAGCTGAAACAGAAACTTCAGTGTTTCAGCAAGCAGCTCTAAGCATTCGGGCACCCAGTATGCAGAGCACTGCTTATCAACAGATGCGTGGACTTCTTTGTGGGGCCACTTGCAGTAACAGCCAACCTCATTCACCCAAAATAGTGAACAGTTGGTTTCTCTACTCACACTGCAGACACCTGCCAGACAGGCAATATCATGTGATAGAGCAGAGCCCTCTCTCCCCCTGCATCTCCCGACTGTAAGCACACTGTGCACACAGCCAGGAGAATACCCCTGCTCTGAGTGCAGAAGCTTTTTCTCCCTTCTTGCTGAAAACCTTAGAAACAAGAGCATTACCTGTGGAGAAAGCTAAACTGATAATCCAAGAAACAGAGTCTTCATATGCATTTGACTTGAGACCACACACAGGTAAGAGGAGGCTACTTCTGTGCAAGCACATATTCTCACCCCTTCTTCCCTTAAATCTCTTCTCCCAGCCTCATAGAAACATCTACCTGAAGATAATCTGCAGCCTCAAATCCATAACCCTCTACTGCAAGCACCAGAACTTCAGAATCTGTGTTTGTATGGGGGCAGCCACCTCATCCTCAGCTCATTTCATATGTATCATGAACAGATGCCACATGGCTGACAAGTTTTGGTTATACACATCTGCCTAGCTTGGTAGTGGAATTGGAAGTGGCCAGGGAAAGCCACATTCCAGCTGAGCAACAACAACCAGGAGGTACTCTCACCAGTACAGCTGGTAGCTATGTTGGTTTTTAATTTTGCTAAGCATGAATCATAAGAAGTGCAATGAAGTCTGGGGTTAAAAAAAATTAAAAAAAAAATACTCTTGTTATCTTCTTTCCAGGAAAAAAAAAGAATAGTAATCAACAAAGATAACCACATGGACATTACAAAAATAAAAAGATGAATACTCTAAACACTACAGGAACAGTTTCCAATTCATATTCATATTCCAATTCATATTGTTCCCATCCCAATCAAGACAAAATTTTCTGATTTCCAAACAGTCTGAGAGGCATTCAAGCCATTTTATAAAGCAAGGCTGGAATTACAATCAGGGAAAAAATGTCTCTAATAATGAAAGTAATATCTAAAAAAAGTAGTGTTCAACCAAATGCTGGATGGCATCAGTGACAATTCTGAGTACTTTCAACAGTACTCTCCTTACTTTGAAATGTTCAGCCTTCACCCAGGAAAGAATCCAAACTCCAATTTTCCCGTGAGTAAAAAATACACTTTTGGTGATAATATAAAGTTCTGTAATTGCACTACTCCTGAATTACCACCATATACTCAACAGAAATTTTCATCTTAATTTTAGGATTTGCAGAAGTCAGGTGAAGGTTCAGTCTCACAGTGAACTTCAGCCAGTAAGGTCAAATTACTGCACAAATAGAAGAGCCTGGTTTTGCGTGAGCATTAGCACTCACTGCACTGTGGAGAGCTGCCTTGGGAAAGAGAGCCAGCACAGCACAAGAGTTCTAAAGACAGGATGAAGGAGGAGATAAAGGAACACATTGTCCAGATCTCCCCTTTCAGCAGCAACACAAAATTGCACATTGAGTCAGGCCTGATACTCTGAGCAGGGAGGTCCCGTAACTGTAGTAACTAAAGAACAATTATCCAGTGCCAGACCCAGTTCTACTTTTCCTGGCAAGAATATACCATCTGGATGGTAAAAATGACAAGATTCAGCTACATAGGTCAGAACTTACTATTATTTTGCCAACCAGGGCCTCTGTGTTAGCAGGACACTACAGCATACAAAACCTGAGAAACATGAGCTGGCTGCTCATGCAGCAAACCTGCCAATACCCAGGTATTGCCAAAACAGCCCTAAGACATTGTCCAAGTTCTGATGAAGAAAACTTTAAGAACTGATGAAGATCTAATCCTTTCAATGTATTATTGCAGAACTGCAGATAAGCACACAGACACACCTTTCTTTATTCCTATGCAGAAAACAGCTTGGCTAGAAAAACACTTGAGTGGCTCAATGGTAGTTAGGTAAAACTTTTATTTGCTGAGGAAGATATTATAAAATTTTGTCTTACAGTATCAATTTGTCCCATAGCATTATTTAGTGTTCTAAAAGAAGGAGTAATCATCCAAATTATTTGGACCACAGCACTCCAAAGGGGACATGGATAATGTCCCCCATGCTGTAAGATAAACTCCAGAGGGCCTAGACTGGAGGATACCTTCAACACACGAGCAAGCACTTGTGGGTTTTCTCCTTGCAAAACTTGGAATCTATGAGATAAATAAAGGTCAAGAGCAACCTGTTTTGTATGAAACACCGATACCATTTTCACTTGTTTATTAACATAAAAAAAGTTTTTAAAAGTTTAATTTGTTTTACTGGATCTTGGTGTACTGGTAAAAGACCTGAAAGTCTGATCAGGAATCACATGGACAGAAATATCAATGCACTGTAAGAAGTAACTTTGACAGTTACTCTGGAAATCAGCAGGGTAGATTGGAAAACCCATTTCACAGCAGAGGTAGAATTCCAACAACAGTTTCATTTGCTTAACAACTCCAGAAAAGTAGGATCAACTCCACCAATGCACACCCAACATTCAGTGTCTTGCACAACTTTTACCCTGGAATTGGCAGAAGTGCTGCTGGCAAAACAACCACCTTTACCAAGGCCACCTAAGTATTTGCCACAGATTTCTCATCTGAAAAACATCAGGCCCAGTTTTCATAATCTATCCATGAGACATGAACTGAGCTGTACATCCTCTGACTTTCAAGTGTGAAATAAGACACAGAATGTGGGGATGTATTCTTCCTCAAGATGCTGCATCAGGCGCACAGAGGCTTGCACAGATACTGCTGCTCCTTCTGGAGGGCATGGAATGCAGCACTTGCATTTGAGGTACCACTCCAAGTAGTGAGTAGATAATGGTACCTCAAATACACACAAATTTTAATGAATTAATTTCTTGTATCTTTCTATCTTCAAAAGCCAGGGGAAGGAAGAGGGGCCAGACCATTCTTAACACAGGGTAGACCTTGGATGAGCTCGGCTGTAACACAAAACTGCATCATTAGTTTCTTTCCCCAAAAAATACTGCATTTTTAAATTCAAATTATTAAGCAAATAGAAAGTGTGTTCATAATCTCCACCACCACCTTCAAATGTGCATTTTTCTCCTCCTTTCACTTCCAGTCCTCTCTGCAGTTCAATGCAGGTTCTCCTCTTTCCCCCACTTATAATGTTCTCACAGGACACAACACCTGCAATGATCTGCATGCACATAATTTAGTGATGAAATATAAACAATATGTTGCTAAAATCTTACTCAGGCAACATAAGAGAGATCTCAGCCAAGGTCCAAGCCAGATAAATCCTAAGCAAGAAGTATGAGCCCACTATATGTGAAGATCTGAGATTTCTAGCAAGCAGACAAAAGTTGGGAAAATAATAGAATGCTGCGCTACATCACTGTCTTACAACTCAATTCATTTTATATTTCAAAATAAATACAGACAGCACACTGACACTTGTGTTGCTTATTTCTCAGCTAGGGATCACATCTATGTAATGTGAGTTCACTGTGGATATTCCCAAGATCCACCAACAATGCCTCCCACCAACAATGACCTTTAGGAAGAGGAAGAAAAGCAAGGCTGGGAGCGCCGAACATTTTTGCTTCTCCAGTTCTCAGGAAGAGCCTGAAATTTACCTACTCTTATATTTTCAACCAGCTGGTGACAGCTAGTGCTGCCATTCAGCTTTCAGAAAACTCCTAGACATGACAGGTAGCCAATGCTAAACCACCATGCAGATGTAAAAATAGGTCACAGCAGCAGGAATCATGCCTGGGAACATGGACTTTTGTTGTAGCTTTTGAGCAGCTCTTCAGTCCTCCAACCCACTCTGGGATATACCACCACCCCTGCTTTTGGCAAGTTGGCTGTCATTGAGCTGTAATTACTGTGAGTTGAAAGCATAAAAATAGCTGCTGCACAGGGTGGAAAACCTATCAGATGATGTCAAAGCGAGTTTTGAGCCCTCCCTTCCCCCCACCTCCCCCCCTCCACTTCCTTCCCTATGTCACTTTCTCATTACCTCACTGTCTCTAATTCTGAAAGTGCTTCTCTCTGCATCTTTCAGCTGTCAAAGTGAACTTTACACAGCAGCTAGAGCCAAATCAACCCCCAGCCCATATATAAACTCTGCCACCCACTCCATTCCTTGGGATCCAGCCAAGAAGTCAGTTTGCCTTTCCCTGAAAACACGAAGCACATGAAATCCTCGATCCCTATCTGCAAAACACTGGACCAAGAAGAATCAGTTGAGCCCAAGGAATGCAACTCTGATCTGCATTTGATTAACTCCACAGATAAGCAGTTTCCAACCAGCAAGGCAAGTCAACATGGTAAGTGAGGTGTGGAAAGGCAGCAGCAATCCCATCCCCCTCTGCTAACAATGAGTAACTCAGCCCTGCCTCTCTCCCAGGCTCTGCAGACCTAAGGAGCAAAGTGTGCCACAACAAAGCCAAAATTTTTGATTTTCCCACCTCTCCCCTCCTTAGATCAGAAGCTCAGATGTCAGTATTGCAAAGGAACTCCAGAAATATTGCTACAAGGGCTGAAAAGAGGAAAAAGACAGAAGAAGGGAAGCAAAGACGTTGGTTCACTTATGGACCATGCCTCTCCTCCTTCTCCCTCCAGGACCCAGTGCACTGAGCAAGCTGAGTGTGATAAAGAGAAGGAAATGGTCCAGAGGTCTGTAATACTCCAGATCATGTGCAAACAAAAGCATTATGTAGCACATGCTCCTGATACTACTACATGTGAGGGTAACATCTGCTCAGAAGGTGTCACCTATGCAGCCAAAGAAAATGGTGCAACTTTTAAAGACGAGTTGGTTAATTTAGTTGGATTTTCTTCAGAAAACCACTGAGAGGGGTTCTGTCAATTCTGTGCTCTAAAAAGCTGCATATACACTCCTTGACGACAAGAAGGTGTTGCCCAAGGAGAGATTTCGAGCCCAGAGAAGAAGAAATGGTGGATTCTCTGACCAAAGCAGTGGAAGGACTCTGTCCATGACAGAAAACTTCACAGTAGAGGCTAGAACAAAAGCAGAGGGATTAAGAGAAAGAAGTTTTACCACCAGTTCCCAAACAACTACAGCCCACTGAGCATATAAGCCCAACAAAAACAAGCAAGTAAATTAAAAACACATATACGAGCACAACTTATTTGTTATTTTTACCATTTTGGTTGATAAATTCTGGTTAGATGCAAACACTGTTGCATACCTCTTTACAGTTCAAAGTTACTAGCCCTTCTTTGAGTTACCACCCCGTTGTGAGCCCCCAGAACTGGTTGTATGAATGCTCTCACTCTGTTCCAGTGCAAAGTTAGAAAGATTAGCTCAAATTACCTTGGCTAAGCCAACGAGCTTCACAGTGAGAGCTCACACAGCAAGAACCACATCTCAAATGTGGGGTATCTCCAGTGCGGAGCCTTAACTGAGAGCTGCTCCAGCTGGAATCACAACAGAATACCATATATTCCTTTAGTTCAGCTATTACCCAATTTGCTGTAAAATAATTACTCAGACCAAAGGAAGTAACAGTTCCTTGCTCTTACCTAAGAGCAATAGTTTACTTGTTATAAAAGAGTCAGAGGTTTCAAGCCAGAGACAGTCACTCAAGGCTCAAATTAAAATTGTTCTTATCAGCCTTCCTGCCTACAGTTAATCTGCTCATTCACCCACATGCTCCCCAAAGAACTTCAGCTTCTCCAGGGGTAGGCAGATGTGCTCACACAGGTACAGATGTGCATTTCCCCACCCCCACTAGTGCCCACAAGCAGGAACACTCAGAGGTTGCAGAAATCACACACACAGAATGACAGAGAATACTGAGTTGGAAGGCACCCACCAGGAGCATCGAGTCCAACTCTTAAGTGAACAGCACTGACATGTGAGTATACACTGTGACCAGCAGAGAACACTGAGCACAAGACTTTTCAAAACATTTCAAAACATTTCCTCTTACAGATATTCCAGACTTTAATTTAAACCACTATGAACAATTGAAAACAGCAAAGTCCAAAACATTTGGTTTTGCTCTCAAGAGCAGAAAAACAGAGGAAGTTCTGGCTGCCAGACCAAGGGAGTTAGTGAGCAGGATAGAGTGGAAAAGGAAGTAATTTGAATTTGTCTTAAAACAGCAAATTGGTTTTAGGAGGGAGCAACTGGGAAAGGACAGGAAGAAGACACCTTTCCCCTCATGTTAAGGTATGTCTAGGAGTTTGAGAAGTTATGTCACTAATTCCTGTGGTTGTTGAGCAAAAGCTATCCTGCACTTCTCTCTCCCACATCCTTTAAACGTCTGGCAATAAAAGGTTTCTTCTCTATGAAACCCTCCTACTTACTGCACCAGAGGGTTACCTGCAAACACTTGGAAAATGCAGTCTATTTTTAAAGTACCTAAACAAGAGCGGAAACAGCCAGGCTGTACTCTGTGCTCACACACTGCTTGTGGAAGGATTAGCAAACCCTTCATTTACTTCTCAGCTTATACTAGCACAATTGCTACTAGGTAAACCTTCATTACAGGACTGACTTGTGCCCAGAAAGCTGCTTCCTTCTCCAAATACGCTGGTTACATGGGCAGTAACAACACTGTTGAGGATTAATGTGACCATTATTCTTGGTTAATCTGATACAGAATTGCAGTCTCAGAATCTAGATTGTTATTAAAGATTATGTTTCCCTTATGATTGCAGAGGTTTTCTTCACAACTTAAAAAAACTGCACTAATGGAGATAAAATTCTAAAAAGACCATAAACTATCCCATTCCTTTAATAAGTTAGTAGCCAACCCTAATCATTTTAGATGTGGGTTTTTTCAACTCTTAACTTTTTCTCAAAAAGTGGTTCAAGTCCTTTGTCACAATCAGGTAGTAGTAGAGGCTTGGTTGAGGTAAAGTAGGAGACCAAGCTTTATGATACCTCTAAACCAATTCAGTGGTCAGCTGCCAGTAAAAGCAGTGACCTCCTTTTCCCTCCTCATGGATGCTCATCTCACCTTACAGTAGAAAACTGCTATTGTCAAGATTATTTGAGACAGGAAACAAATTTCTCTTTATAATGTATAGTATAATGTATAATGTATAGTTCTTGCATTGCCAAAAACCTATAAATCACCTCCAACATCAAATGCTCAAACTCCTCCTTTAGTGCTGAAATTCAGCTATTCCCTGGATATATCAATGCCAATCTCAAACTCTCATGGTGGCTTCCACAACTGAATTTGTTTCCAGTATAAAAATATAGTGTGTTTGAGTATTAATCTATGCTACAACATAAAAATGAGCCTGACACAGTGTGAAGGCACACAGCCATGATATGGTTAAACTCATGATATGGACACACTGATCCTGAAAAGAATTTCCAGGGTCCTGTGTGGATTCATCCCCTCTCCACACACGCAGACCTTTCAGACCTTAAATGAAACATAAAGCACAAATCTCAAAAAAGGGAGAATTTTAGACTAGATTTGGGATAGTTTTTACCTGGATGCTAATCAAAAGCTAAATTACTCAGCTTTTGATTAGCAAGAAAAATATTCTTGTCATGTTATGGTGGAAGAAGTCCTTTAATGCTTTCATGAGACTCACTTGCCTATCACTAAGATGCAGTTTTGACAGTACTACCATTCCTTCTTCCATAGACTACATTTTAATTGAATCCTATTCTGCATCAACCAAATCACAGGTTTACTTTCCTTTATCTAAAGGGAGATGGGAAAAGATACAGGCCTCCTTTACAAGGAGCATGATTATTTTAAAAACAAATTTTATCTCATATTCAAGATTTCTGGTAATGTCAGCCATGAAAGCCAAGAAAAAAGGCAAGTAGCTGTGAGGGTGTATCCTCTCCCCAGAAAAACCTGCCAATCTTAGGAGTTTTAATCACCAACTGGCCTAAAAGCATGGGAAGGCATGTAGCCTAAGTGCTTATAACTGTAAAGAAAACTGTGCTTGGAACATGATGTTCTGATTCAGACATTAGCTTTCTGTTCTGCTTGCCTCCTCCTAAATCTGTGAGTTCACCTCAAACAATATGCAGAGAAGTCTCTTCAGTCACAATTTTCCATTAGCTGCCTCACACCCCTTTAAGATCTTCCTTTCTTGCTTTGGTATAAGTTACCAGAACTTATCAGTCAGAACCTCACATTTATGGATTCTAATCAATTCAAATCTATTTCAAAAAACATTGTGGTTGGATAATCTAGGTTAAAACAAGTAGAGACATTTACATATAACACAGAGTCTGTATGTCAGAACTGGAATTAGGAATCTGTGTATCCTCCCTCCCTTGGCTACCAAATCTATTTTATGAATCCAGACACAAGAGAGGGACCATTAAGGTGGGACTGTATAAAAGCAAACAGGTGGAGGATCTAATTGGATAGACAACCATGCAAAGGGAAAAGATATGGTTTTTAGATGGCTGCCAGTTGCTATGATCTGGCAGAACTTGGCTGCTTGCTCCCAGTACATCTAACAGCCAGCTAAACAGAAGTCACTTGTGAACAAACTCTTTAGAACAAAACCAATTTTAACAGAACAGACACTGCCATATGCCTACTTTTAGCAACTATGCTACAATAAGGCCAGACCTGACTATGAATTCACAATTCTCTCCTATCAGAAAATATTTTTCCCTGGGCACGACAGCATCTGGGCACCTAAAAATCTGTTTTTAGGTTTCAGCTACAGTGTGCAGAGACAGACCTGGTGTAAGAGAGGAGAACAGTGGATACTGTCTGCCTGTCTGTCCTGAGTAAGTGAGGCTTTGACACTGCAAGACCCTCCCAGAGAAGGGTCTGATGAAGGACCCTGATGAAGTCAGTCTGAGCCAGCTGAGCAGACTGTGAGGTGGACTGAAAACTGGCTGGGCCAGGAGGTGCAGCAGCACATGCTGGGGGCCAAGTGGCTGCAAAGCAGCTTTGCAGAAAAGGGTCTGGGGGTCCCACTGGACACCAAGGTGAACATGAGACAGCCTTGGACAAAGAAGGCTAAGGAAGGCCTCCTTGGCTGCACTAGGAGGGATGTTCCCAGCAGACCAAGGGAGGTGATCCTGCTCTGCTCAGCCCTGATGAGGCCACCCCTGCAGTGCTGGCTCAAGCTCTGAGGTCCCCAGGACAGGAGAGCCATGGCCATACTAGAGAGCTTATCCATCTAAAAACCTGAATAGTACAAAGAACACAGAGCCAGACTCCTCTCAAATGTTACCCAGCGACAGGATTAGAGTCAATGGGCACAAACTGGAACACAGGAGGTTCCCTAAAAACATCAGGAAAGAATTTTTTATTGTGAGTGCAACTGAGCACCGGCACAGGTTGCCCAGAGAGGTTGTGAAGTCTCCATCTATGGAGATATTCAAAAGCCATCTGAACACAGTCCTAGGCAACTGGCTCTAGGGAAACCTGCTTGAGCAGGAGGGTTGGGGAAGATAACATGCCAACTTCAACCATTCTGTGAGATATGTAACCACCCTTTTTCCAAAGACTTGCTTGTCTGTTCGTAGATAGGTAACAACCGCAGAGTAAAATCAAAGCAAATTGTAACATGACAAACCTCATACTGGGGAAATGCTCATATTTTTAATATCCTCCTGAGAATCACTCACTTCTAATTTAATTCTTAATATTTTGAGTCTATCATGCACTGTTTATTATTCTTTGCTGGCCAATCTTTTCTGTCTCTTGGACTTACTACCCAGCCGCTGCCACCATTTAGAGGCTCCATGACCTAGAGCTCAGCAGTTTTCTCACCCTACTTATGATTTCAGAGTTGAAACTGTTTATCTGCTCCCTCAGCTTCACTGTTCAGTACAGAGTTTAAGTGTTATTACCCAAGCCAGATGAAATAATCTAGCATTATGCTCTCATCATTCCTTCTTTTTGAGGGCTCTAGGTTTCATAAGAAAGTTCAGTGAGTTAATTAGAGTCACTGATCCATCAGAAAAGTGAGGGGATTTTAATGGCTTTGTTTTCAAAAGTGAATTAGACTCCTCACAAGAAAGTCCAATTATCCAAGCTTGCTGGGGCTAAGCAGTAGGTGCACTGAGCTGCTACTGCTGTTGCAAAACAGGAGTGAAGGAAAGTACAACCCCTTCCCCTCCCTTCCACTCATCACGACAAAGCATTGGGACAAATAATTTCAACTGTTTTGTGTTATTTCACCCTTGAGACAAGCTTCTTCATTTTTGTTTCAATTTAGTTTCTTTATTTTAGTTTACCATAAAGATATTGGGTCCCAGGAGACAGAGCTGCCACATTTCTGTTTGGAATATCTTGAAGATAAACATACAGGCATGTGCTGTGTATAGACAGCCAGAGCATGTGAAATAAAATCAACACTCTGTGGGCACATCAGGATTACTCTTTGTACTACAAGCACACTAGATACTTAATTAGTACAAGCACAACAGTTTCATGATATGTCAGATTTATTATGATTATGCTGCAGAAATGTTTGGGATTTCTGAATGTCTTCTTCCCTCTCGGTTAATGGAGCGCAGTTGCAGCAGGGCAGCCAGACTTCTGGAAATTCTGCAGAAGTGTTAGAAGAACCCTCATGGTCCAGGATGGGGGAGGAGGAGGAAGGAAAAAAGCGGGCAGTCTGGGAAAATAAGACATATACAAGAAGCAGTATCTGTATTAAATCAACCCCCTGGAAATTAGGTTCCCACCACAATTTAGGCCCCTGACTTTCCACAACCAGCTTCTGTTATAGGAATGAAACTATGCACAGACAGCCTCCTGACACAAGTTAGAAAGAAGTACTCAAGTACTTGACAATGCCAGAATTATGATCTTAGGACATTTTTCTCCACTAAGTCCTCCCACACTTTTCCGTTTTCTGTTCCCAGTTCTTCTCTCCTCTTCCCTTAAATCAGTTACTCACCATTTTTCACTAAAGAAATTATTTCCCCCCTGCTAACTCTCCAAATTAGTTGCTACTCAAAATTCTAAATCAAGCTCTGCAATCTCCTGTCCCAATTAAATCAAAGGAAAGAGTAGCTCACATAAATAACATTTGCAAGATCCAGTTTTAGCTTTTAGATTTTGCAGCAAAGTTTCCAGTCCTGCTTCAGGGCCAGAAGGTTAAACATTTCTCAATGACGCAGGCTCCCTTAGCAAGAGAGAGATGAGGAAGGGGTCCAAAAAAACCTCATTCTTCCCAGGCACTAAATCAACAACCACAGCAAACAGTGACTGCCTCTCTCCAAGGAAAACTGGGAGGAGTGGAGCAGGCTCTTATTATATGCAGCCACTTTGTCTGTCACCATAATGCAAAAGCCCAGTACAAAGAGAAGAAGAAAAATAATCATAAGAACAACAAATTTTTAAAAATCCCAGAATGGAGATTGTATATTGTGCACTATATAGAAATCATAATAAATTAAAAAGCAAACAAATTTAAAATGCTGTAGAGCACTGCAAGTCTGTTTAAAATTGCTGTTCTTTTCTGGTCCATTTAAAGTTGCCAGTAATTTTCTAGCTTAAACTTAAAAAAATGCTTTGACTTTTAAATGGGCTGAAATTTTCATGCCTTAGAGACCACTTTTCATACACTACATATTCCAGAATCTCATTAATCTCTCAGTTTTCAAGGTAAGATTAGCAATAGTGGTTTTTTCCAAAAGGAGTCTACTGATCCGGATCTTGTTCTAACTTATTCAGAGGTAACATGAGATCAGCAAAGGTATACTAAAAAGTTTTCTGTTTATGTCAGTTTTTAGTGAAACAACATTGGAGGCTCTAAGCTTTCGTAATGTTTTACAGTAAGTCAAGCTCAAGGTACTTTCTGAATCACATGTTTTGCAAGATGCAATTTTTCAGCAGTGGTACCTCAGTATCACATAGTAACTTTAATAAATCAAAACACTCAATATATTTTTAAAAGGCATATATTTGAGTTGACATCAGTGAACACAAAGTCCAAATCTCAAATAATGAAAAACACAGACAAGGAACAACAGCTTCAACCAGAGCATCTCTACCAGAAGTAAAAAAAAAAAAAAAAAAAAAATAAAAAATAAAAAATAAAAAAATAAAAAAATAAATCTCCTCAAGGTCACTTATGATTACAGACTGATCAAGCCAGCTTGTGCTTCACAAGCTGCAACTTCTTTATTTGGGATACTCTCATTTTTGAGAAAACCAATCAGGGCAAAGAAAATGGAAGACTACAAAGAACTACAAATACATTTCTCAACCTACAAAGAACTACATTTCTCAACCTACTTTTCACATGGGAAATTAGAAAGGTTCATATCCTGTAGGGGATCTGATGCTGTGCATAATGCCTGGGAAGCATCATTAACATTATGTAGAGGATCTGATTTAAAATAAGCATCGCTACAGAACGATACAAAAAAACCATTAAGCAGGTCACATTAGCAGATACTGTTTTAGCACTTGCCTACTTTAAGAATATTGTAAGTAAATGCAGCTGCTTCTAGGGAAAATATTTTGCCTGCATTAAGGTTTCCATCAGTTTAACGACAAGATTATTTGCACTGAAAGCCACTGACTTTTAATATTGAAAACTAGAAGGCTTTTAACCAAAGAGAGAAATTCTAGGACAGCTGTCCAGCATGAGTGAGAAATCTCACACTTTTTAAAGCAGTGCTCGATAAATTTATGTAGGGGGCTATATGACAGGATTACTGCAGCAGAAGGGGAGGGGGCTCTACAACCCTGAAGAGTAATTCCAGTTCCATCACTTCATGACTTCTTACCTACCTCAACTATTGCTACATTAGACACTTCCTTAAACCACACTAAGGTTAATCACAAAAGGGAGCTGTGCCAGTGTAATTAAATCAGTTCTCTATATTGATTTTGATGGTAAAATTCTCATGACAAAGAAATTGAGGGGAAAGGGGGGCAATATTTCTTCTATTAAGGCAAAGATTCTAGTCTCATCCCCATAAATCAGGGCTCGTGTTTCCTTAGCCTCAAATGAAAAACCAGCCCACCTCAAGACAACCAGCTGGGGATTCTCCATTTTAAAAGACAATTTGGAAGAAATGCCTGTCTCTCCTTGGAAGAGCCCTAAGGTCAGAACAGCAGAGGGTGCTGTAAGTCTGAACTGAGGTGCAGCAATTCCAAAGCAAGAAGAATCCAGATGCATGAAGCTGTAGGTTACTTCAGATTTTGGGGTGGGGTTTTTGTTGGGTTTTTTATTTGGTTGGTTTTGGAGGGTTTTTTTGTGCTGTGGGAGTCATTTGAGACTGGCAAAAGCAAACAGCAAACAGGTTAATACGAAAATTTATTGATGGTAGCTTCCAAATAACATCAAACAATAACATCAGAGACATTTCCAAAACCTCAAGAGCTACCTATAATCCCTACCACTGATCTGTATAGCTCTGGACACACATTAGAACATTAGGGATTGATTCACATTGATGCTTAGACATGAAAAAATTGTACTTTAAGGTCTACAATCAAAATGTAGACTGGACTTGGATCCCGTTGTTATAAAAAAAATCCTGATTATAAACACTAATGCAAATTCCTGCTATCACACAGGCATGGAAACTTGAGCACTTTGTTAAACATTAGCCATCTCTTAAATCTGGCAAACACTGGATAGCAAGGAGTCACCAGGTAACTGGGAGACAGAACAGATGTGTGTCTGCAGTGCATCCCTTCAGGCAAAGAATGTGGCGTCATCATCATACCACCTTAGAGACACTCAGCATAGCACACATTCAGATATTCACCCAGAACCTAAATTAGTGGCAGGCCACGAAGATGACTATGATCTGCCTGAGCCACAAAAATAAAAATTATCAGTCTGAGCCTATATACATAATCAATAATAATTCCTATACAAGTGTGCCTAAAGATCCCAAATAAGAACCTAATGAAAGTAATCCTTTTCCACTTCTTTTTTCCAATGCATTTGAACTATGTTCCTAAAGAAAAGTTGTTCATATTCATCATGTAAATGAGTGGGTAACTGAGAGAGTATGATGACACAACTAAGCAGGGCCCATTATACATAATAATATGAATTATGTATAATATGTATTAATATGCATTAATTTCACAGAAAGGAAAACTCTGTTTTGATTACAGTTGCAACATATAAAACCTGGCATGACTTTACATGCATTTTAAACTTTTGTTTTGTTTTTAATAACAATTGATGAATGATATCAAAAATTGCCTATGATGACAATCTTACTGTTTACACTGGAAACTGGTTAAAATGCACACACACACCCCTAAAGTTAATTCTCAGAAGCTGGGTTTTAAAGTAAGCTGGGAGCCATAAGAAGGGTTATGAGACAAAGTAGTCAGTGAATAATCATTTTGTGTCTACCACATCTTTACTGTTTTAGAACAAGTGCAGCCTGTCTGTGCCCCCCTGCAAGTTAATCTTAGTTCACAGAAGGGATAAAGGCAAAAAGCTGCCTGAATGGTTGTTTTTCTACTCTCTCTTTCTTAACCTATAGGGTAACACTTGCTGTATAAAAAGAATAAACAGAGTATTCTCAAAGCAGATGGAGAAAAAAAAATATTATTTTCAAAAGATGATTTAATGCTTCAACAAATACATACTACAGGGATAAAGAGAGTTCCAGGAATTTCTTGTTTAAGTTTAAGGTTGTCAGTAGAAATAGGTACTGCTCAACTAAATTATTCTAATGAGCACTCTTTATTGTAGACTGTCATTCTTGACACAAAAAAATAATAGAAAAAAGGAAAGCATCCCTTATATATTTAGTTTCAGTACAATCCTTTAACTCTAGTTTGGCTAATACAACCACACTGTGATTTGCTTACTCAATAGTTAATCACAGGGATAAAAGGCAGCAAAAGGTTATGTTCAGATCTTTCATGAATGGAATAACTCACTAATGTGCAGCTTACAGCTGTGCACTCCTCTCTCTACTCCTCTCTCTGTTGTCTTGTAACAGCCAACCCAGAACTTTGTGCAGTTTGCAGCTCCAGCACAAAAATTTCCATATTTAAAGCTGACTTCAGGAACATCCCATTTGCTGCTTCGGAAAGAATTCCCAGTACATGATGACGATGAGGCTCACATAACTTTGTTCAGTCTTTGAATCACATGCAGGATTCTGGTTAAAAGCCAGTGAAGAGTCATTTTATCACTACTCAGAATATACCTACCCAGGGAGCCATACCAGTAACTGGGGAACTCTTTACACTTCCCAGGAACTTGCTACCTAGATACAAAAGGTTACATTTCCAAATGCCATCGATTCCAAACACAAATCAAAAGTTCTATTTTTAAAGTAGTAATGATGCAAACTACAGAGCCAGGAATGTTCTCCCTTCAGCTCCACCCTCCATCCAAAACCAAAATCCCAATTCTGTTGATTCAAGAGCTCATTGCAATCTTGAAATTCCAAGCTGGAGGAGGGAGGAAGAAAAGGGAAGACAAATAAAAGTTTTACTATTCAAACAACATGAAATGCAAAGAATCTCACAACTACAAAAACCTCTCATTAGAAAATGAAAACAGCAAGGAAAAAAAATCTTTGTAACTGATGCTTGAAAAGACAAGATGAAGTTAGAAGGCGTTTTACTGCATCAAGGAAAGGTCATTCCTCATGTATTAAAAGCCAATACTGAATTTCAAAGCTATTTAAAACAGGAATGAGAACACCAACCACAAAGTGCAGCGCTGACATTTGTCACTCCTGAAAGAGCTGAGGAGGGGGACAAATCCCTTCTAAGAATACACAGATATGCTCTCTGTCCCCTTTCTCCCCATTAAAAGCAATTTAGCAGCTGACATCCCTAAAGCACTTCAACTTAAATCCTATAGAGGGAAGAAAAAGAGCCTGGGAGAAAGAAAGAATGAAGGGATCAGCACTGCTTTTTCCTAAATTGAATTTAATATATCCCTAATCTGCTAATAGCTCAAAAATCCAACTTTTCCCCAGAAAGTGAGGGAAGTTTTGCATTTGATTCAAAATAACACTAATTTTTAGCTGAAAGAATTATTCCTTTTTCAGAACCAGCTGGATACAAAGCAAATTAGACCACAGAAGTCAAGTTTTATCCACCACAGAGAACTAAATTATTTCTGTGCTCATTTACAGTGCTGACTTCAAACAGTTCTTCTTTTTTTCTCTAAATATGCATGGAAAAAACCCTCTTGTTCACCTAAACCAAACTTCCGACAGTTTAGAACCCCCTGCTTCTAGGTTTGCATACCTGTCTTGATATCTAATAGACTTTTAAGACTTTTTTTCAGCAGGTCAACAGAACAAACATATCAAAACCCAAAGATGCTATTCAATAGACTACCCTACACTGAACAATCTTAATTTTTTCAGTATGCTCACAGAAAGAAGATTAAAATGGGACAATTTTTGATGTTCAATATATACCAAGACAGTGCAAAAAACATTGTTGTGCACTGAAACAAACCAAGGCTACCCAGAACAGTAAACAAAGGTTTTAAGTAGAGCAAAACCATAAGGAAATAGAATTCATTAACAAAAGTAGCCATTTGTCCAAGTGCTAACATCCATTAATTCTGGCAATGCACTGTTAGACTCAACATGACCCTAAGAGGCCATAACTCTTCTCCATCCATGATCTGAAATTTAGAGTTTCTCTCTGGCTGGTTGCACCTCTGTAGGTGTACTGCACACACACTTCTGCCCAGCCACCTGGACAGAAGCCATAAAAAGCAATTTGTGACAAAACCAAATACAATTAAGAAGAAAGTGAAATTATATTTGAAAGTTTGTTATTTAAACACAGAACGTGCACATAGAGGCCAGCAACACACCCAAGACTCCTGAGGTTTCCCCCAGTTGCATAAGTCCCTCATATGGCTGTTCAAAAACATTTAAGTGTTACTAAATTATAGATTATGTCCAAAATAAAGTATGCTTCTAGCACTCATGCCTCTCCATTAAAAAAAAAAAAAAAGGAAAAGAAAACATAACATTTATTGCTCATTCCTTCAGTGGCCAGAAAGCCAGGTAACAGCAAAAACTATTTAGTCCATATCATGACTGAAAAGTGAGCAACAGCAAAAGAATTTGCAAGATCTCTATATGGGATAATTAGATAATGAAACAAATAACAAAAAGGCTTCAGGGGAACAAAAAAAGAGGCTACATAGGGAGATTAGGTCAAAGTAGATAATGGGAAGGAAACAGCAAGCTTTTGGAATCAGCAAATAAATATAAAGAAAACAAATGATTCAGATGCTGAAAGAGTCAAGGCAGCAAAAAAGCCAAGTGACTCTTGGAGAAAAAAAACACTAAAGAGAGAGTTCCCACTGCTAAGAGCTTGGTACAGATCTGCACATCAGCTTCATTGTCAGCAGAATGAAAACACACAAACTGGCACAGGGCTGGTTCCAAAACTATGAAACTGAATGTGGAATTTCACCCCACTGTGTATGTCTGCTTTTTGAATGATTGGATGAGTAATACTAGTTCTTCAAATAAGTTCAGTCATCCGGTGAGATGTCAAATAGAGCAGTTACCTTTTTGGTCATATTTTTGCTTTTTTTTTCTGGCTTTTTTGGAACGTCTTTTCAGCTTGATTTTCACTTTTACTTTTTCCTTCCTCCACTGTCACCACTGGCATTGGTTTTTTTACTCCTCCTTTTTTCAGTTTGACAGGTGTTTTTAATTTTTCTCTGGTTAATACAATATGCACCTCACTGTTCATATTGTTCTTGCTTCAGTTATTTGTTCTGAAGAAAGAGTCTTTCTCTGCTTAAGCTATTCTGCTCCCAGAAGAGTAAAGTTGTAATGTCCCCCTCAGTTCTTTCTCCAAAACACTAAGAATGTTTTCTCATCTTTAGTATCAAAGGAGTTGATTTTCATGTGCCCAACAACATGGAATAGAGACACTATGTCCTGGGTCAGCAATGGCTTCAGCTATTCCTCCTTCTTGAGTGGACTCCCATCAATACCCAAGCAGTAAATGAGCACAGCCTCATGACCTGCAGTCTTGAAGAATTTTTGGTCTATGGAGCGCAAGCTGTGTAAATTCTACCAGGGTAATTTATTTACCCAGCTTAGGCCATGACTCTCCTATTTCTTCAGTGGATGTTTGGAAACTTTGAGGAGTTGACTGGGATAACTGTTTCCATCTTCCATTTTTCCAGTAGGGCTTCTGGAGATGAACATCAGGATGAAGATTTGAGAAGTTAAGTATTTCCTCAGCTAAGTCATTTTCCTCATTCTAGCACTCAACAGACAGGAGATCCAATTTCAGCCTCTGAAGTCTCAAATAGTTTGCCCAACGCACAACTACCTCACTAAACCAAACAAGAGCAGAGACCAACAATATCTGAAGTCTCTGAATATTACAGCTGAACAAATTGGCCTCATCATCAAGTAGCTGTTTTCCTTATCTAGAAGCTTGTAATACACTTCCATTATTCAAGACAGATCTTTAAAACTTATAATGCACATGTTCCTGTTGTCACACTCCATTTCCCCACCAATCTTGTGAATCCATTTATGTAAACATTCGCCTGCTTCTTGCTTAAGATTTTTCCAGCAGTGGTTGATCCAGAAGAGAAGAGAGTGGCTGCTGATGGAAGAGGTGCAATAAAGCTGTATCCCTCATTAAGGTAAGCTAAGCTTGCCAGGAAATTGCCTCAACGTTACAGAACACCACTGCATAATCTAGGACTAGGTTTAGGGGACTTAAGCAAAAGCCCCATACAAGCACTCCTTAGTGGGAGAAACTCTCACCCTCAGAATTAAATGAAAGTCTCAGGAGTTACCATAATTTGGAAGAGACAAGAAACACAGCCAACTCCGTATTAGTACTGCTTTTTCTGAAAATTACAGAAAATTTTCAGAAAAAGCAGTACTAACATGGAGGCAGTTTTCCTAATTTCAACAAGTGTTACTTTATTATGTCACCTTCCTGAGAATATAATGCACAAACTCAGTTACAAGAACGCTGAAATATAAATTTCTTGGCTGTTCTTTGTTGGGGGGGGGGGGGGGGGTGAATTTAAAAACTTATTAGAAACAATGCATGTTAAAGTCAACATCTTTTTTCAGGCCTTCACTTAAGAGCTTTCTTCCCAACAAAGCCAGATTAGACACTATCCTGCCATATGCATCCTGTCCAATACGAAACACCTTGCTAGTGTCTAAACCCTACCTCCAAAATTCACAGACTGCAAGAGTACAACTAGAGGAATGATGTATTATGTACAAACCCTCTTCTGAATTCAGACAAACGCTACGTAAGATCTAGGCCTGTCTTTCCTATCTACAGCAGGAGATACAAAAAAACCCATCCTGTGGTTCTCTAAACAACAAAGAATATGTCAGGACTATAAAAAAAAGGTCATACAGGATCTTTAAAGACATAAAAGATCTTCACAGATATTTTAAAAACACACAGAATTAAGTTACGGAAATTAACATGGTCAATTCAGGGAAAAAAAACTAAAAAACAAACCAAACCGAAAATAACAAAACAAAACGCAGCAATTTTGGCAGCAATTTTTGGGGAAAAATTAAATTAAGAAATTTTTGTTTTACTTGTCTCTTTCCCAGTTGCTACTTAAGGAAATGAAAAAGCATTTGACTTTCAGGAACAAGTATGTCTTCACACTTTTGGCATTACCTATGTGCTGCTTTTCAGACAATGCTGCCCAAGAGATTAAGAGTACACAAACCCAAACTCCTAGGCTACTACAAGCTTGTGGTCAAATCCTACCAAGGTTGCAGTGTCTGTTCCCATCCACAGAACAAAGGCCATTCATATCTACATATGTATTTATTTTAATGACTACATAATGTGCTAGAGTCTCAGATAAAAACACCCTAAGAAGTATCTCATGCTCCCCTTAATAGATAATTCTCATTCAAGCATGGCTTACATGTGAGAAATGCAACCCTGTACATATCTAATGGTAAGCACAGTATCACCAGAAGGCCACAGTACTTACAAATGAATCATGCAAACAAAATACCAGTGCCATTCTCAAGGAAACAGACTTTCAGGACATAAAACAAATATTGGAAAGTTTCTAATACAAGTTTTTCCCAAACTACACAATTTAAAATCTCTCCGAAGTATCGAGAATATGTTTAATCAGAAAATATTTAACAGTAAAAACACATAAATCAGTCAAAAGCTAAATGGAGGAGCAAGTCCTTAGAACAAGTCTTAGCTTTGACTGGAGTTTTGTAATCTTCATAAACCATGTATATTTAACATTGGAGACAAACGAGGGAAGAAAAGAGAGATAAAATTATCTCTGATGAAGCTCTAAATTGAACACTACTTAACATCCAAAAAGTACCCATCTACAACCTGCACATGCAATCACCACAGTTCTCTAATTTGTCTTTTATCTGAAGTCACACAGCCTCCTGGCACTTCCTATATAGTTCAGCAACCATGATTCACTCGCAAAAATTAACCACAGGCTATGTTTGGAGTGGTACCTGATTGGAGTGTTGTCATCTGCATTTCTGGTTCCAGCAGTGTCATGTTGATTCTCTTCTCAACAGTTACAAGCCCTTAAAAACCTCTCTTTATATAGACATAGATATGTTAAAGAAAAAAAATAATCCAAGAGGACCTCTCAACTTTAATCTCATTCAAAACTTGCAAGACACTCTCATCGTTCTATCAGAAAACTGTGCCTAGAGAGAAAACTCAAGTCTTTAAATATGCAGTCCTCTGCTTATTCACTACAGGCAAGTTGGAACAGCCCAAGATCAAATTACTGCTAGGAGAAAAATGAATACTCCAAGGGAGAGCAAGATGTGAAGTTTGCAGAAGTAAGGTCCGCCCCTTGATGCTCTGTAAGCGGGAGGGAGGGGGGAGGAAGGGGTCAGAGACACCAGAACTGGCAGTTTTCCCCCTTTTATGAGAGGAGGATGACGTCTTGGGTAGACTTGCAATCCCCTAAGGGGCTCTGCTGATGAGGCAATTTCGTTCCAAGGACAAGGAGACCCAGTGTTAACATAAACATGCAGATATCCTCAGCTTTGAAACAAGATGGCCAAAGACATACACATCCTGCTGACAGATCAGTCACTTTTCTTCAGTCTTGGCCAGTCCTTTTTCTCAACTAAACTACCCCCCTAATCAATTCCCCTTGCTGATCACTAAACCTGAGCTACTCCAACAAATGGTAGTATCTGCTTCTTAAAAACAAAAAATCTGCCCTTTGTTATTCAGACTTTTCCCACCATGGATCACTCCCTCCATCTAACCAGACTAGGGGTTTAAAAAATTCAGTATTGTTTCCCACATCCACCTGAACAGTTTCAGATTATTTGGGATAGTGGACAAAAATTTTACAGTCAAGTATTTATTGAGTAAAAGATAAAAATAGAATTAAGTCTTTCCTCACTAGATGATTCTAGCTCCCAACACAAAGGAAATTCAGTCTTGGTCTCTAAAGAGTCTCAAGTAATTTGCCCAATAGATAATTTAATTATCTTAACAAACTAATTCCAACCCTTCTGTCCCCAGAGCATCATTCTCTTATTCCCCATCTTTCCACAAGGCTCATCAACATTTCTCTTTAGGTCATCTAAGTAAGTAACTGCATATATTTGTACCAAGCCCTAAAATATATTGAGCTGTGCACATGTAAGATACAGACAAATTTTTAGATTTTAAATCCCTTTTTAGCAAGTCAGAAACCCAGTCCTGCCACAACAGTGTGCATAAAAATGAGGAGCTAGGTGTGCAAAACTGTTTAAGCCCTATTATCTGACCCCTCTAACATGAAATAACTTCAGGACTTCTCTACCACTAAGATACAAGAACTCCCCGACAGCTGCTGGACTGCTGAGGGAAGAGCATGGCAGGTTTTAGCAGCATATCTTCCTTCCCACACACAAACACACCTGGAGCTTTAAAGGAGGCAGGAAAAACTCTTTCAGCAGCTTTAAACAATGCAGGAAAATCCCTCAAAGTGATGATATTGTAGTATGTATCTGGTTCTCACACTCCATACATCAGCAGTGTGCTGTAAAAGGACAAGAATCAGCTCATTGGGGTTTCTCTCGTACTTAAACGCCGCCTTTGCAACCTTACATCTGCAGCCAGAGCAGGCAAAAATCACAGGCCTAAAATGTTCCTTCTTGCTATGCAATCTTTATTAAAAGGAACTGCAGCAGTGCACTGTATCCTGAGCATTCAGAGACACCAGTGACAGAAATAACTCACTTCACCACCTACTCTGAATATTCATATGCATCATAAATACAGGAAACATCCATTTTTAGCAGAAGGTATGCTTGTTTTTGTTGTGATATATGGAAATATAAGAGGAAGCAGTATGACCCAAGTGGAAAGGAAATCTTTCCTACAGTTTCCAGGAATATCACTTAACTCTCTGAAGTATGCACGTGTGCAATGTCGGTGACCACGAAGAGGCAGATGAAATTTAAAGCATTAAGCAGGATGTTGCTCATTTGACCAGCAAGGAAGATGAAAACTGCACTACCAGATGTATTCCACCAGATTCCTTCATTATACTTTGTGGCAATGTATTGATCATGGCAGGGGCAGAGCTACAGCTCCAGAAGTGGCTGATGGTATTCCAATAAAAATGAGTTCTAGAAAGCCACACGTTTCAGAAGCAGCAGAGGTCTCAAAGCTAGGATTCAGCTGGCTAAGCACTAACAGCAACTGACTATTGTGAAATAGTGCAATCTTTCCTTCATGGAGCAGCCACTCTCTGTTTAAGTAGAACACATTGAGAATCCTGCTGAATGGCATTCTCCCTTTAAAGAGCCAGGCTTCCTTTCCCAGTTACTGCCCTTAACACTCAAAACAGCAAAACCAGCAACAGAAGTCCTTACACAGACAAAACAGCTGCCCAGATCTGGGCCTGACTTGTTTAGCAAGCAGTTTAAACTCATGAAAAAGGAATGTTTTTTAAACAGCTATCAAATTGTACGTCTAACATTTATCCAGCAGCGCTGAACCTTGAAACCTCAAAGGCAAACTGAAGTGAGAGAAACTAGAAAGGAAAAACAGAAGGGAGAGTAATATTATGAGCCAGTGATTGTAGAAGAGTGTTAGTCTTGTCACCTTGATAAGGAACAAAACTTTTTTGAGAGCTAACTTGTAAAAGCCACTACGTTAAAGCTGCCTTTGGCATTATTCTTTCCAGCTCAACTATCCCCCCCATCCCTATTTAAAAGTTTGTTTAAAATATTTCAAGGAGATTACCCTTTCTCAGTTGTTTGGTAGCTCCCATCAGTAACAGGCCAGTCATTTCTGTCATGCTCTGGATCTCATAGCTCTATCAGAAACTTTCAGACAGCATGCTAAATTTATAGTCTCCTGGGAACACAAAGTCTCGTAACACAAATCTAGCCAAGACAGACTGGTTGTTTTTGTTCTAACAACCATTCCCCTTACTCTCACACAAGAGAAAACAGCAAACCTCACTGGAATGTGTGTGAAGGACAGATCAGAGAAAGCTATATATTTCCTGTCTTGGTCCTTTTGCTACAACACAGACTTAATCTTCTTCACATCTAAGTTCTGGATGAGGCACTAACCACCACTTGGTAATTAAGCGTAACTATGAGTCTCCAGAAGACAGATATATACTAGGGGAAAAAAAAACCCAACAAACAAAAAACAAACAAAAAACCCCACTAGGACTCAAAAACTGAGAAAATTTCAGAATACTCTCACCTCTTTAAAGCCCTTTCTTGGGAAAAAATACCATCCTTGTTTATCAGTAATCATGCCTAGCTTCTCAAACGAGTTCATGAGTCACATAATTTACTTTTTTAAATGACAGTTTATAACATGATTTTAAGAAAACATTGCTTTTGTGTTTAAAGTCAGAATAACAGGAAGACAATAAAATTTGCAAACCCCTTATAAAAAGTTATATTTGAAATATTTGAATCTAACTGTATTCGGTGTAATGACAATTAAAAATGGGAAAGGGATAGCAGAGGTGGAGGGAGGAATGTATAGTCTTATAAAAGATTATAGGAGCAAATCACCTACACAATTATTTAAAATACAATAAGGTGCCCTAATACTCATGTATTTTAATAGCAAATGGGCATAAGAACACAAACACTAAATTAGGTCCTTAGAACCATTTTAAAAGTTCAGCTCTGCAATTTCTGAGTATAATCACCAACAGCTTACACAGCAACTATTTATCCCATGCTTTGTACAGCACTAACAGGAGTACCTTCCCATACCTAAAGCACATGCCTTTTATATGGCTTGTCATACTGAAATTCCACACATTCCAACTAGAATCTCTTCCCCTAACACATATGGTACTTTGCAGAAGGCAAGCATCCCAGATCAAGTAAACCCCAAACACCAGCAAGCTGGTGCAAGTTCCCTCCAAACCAGTACTCATAAAATGCAGTAGTTCATTGGAAAGAATGTTACTTCATCTTCAACAACCCCACAGGGAGAAGAAACCAGGAGCGTCGGAGGATTCTAACACAAAACTTTTCATAAGCTCTGGACAAAGATAACTATGAATTCATCTGGGGAAAACAGGTCCAGAGAGAGGGTCAATAAGTTAGTGGAGCAATTATCATAATTTCAAATGAAAGTTAAGGAGGAGTTGGTTTTTTTTGAAATTATCAAACTACCTAAGATATATATATTTATCACCTGGGGGTTTTCTTTTTTTTCTTTTTTTTTTTTTTTTTGTAAATGCATTCATGGGGACCTGCTCTAACCCTGCCCTAAGGGCTGGGATAAGTTATCTTAGCATCTTAGTACAGGTGACTGACAAAAATCAAGATGTACTGAAGAGCTTCAGATGACTCCATAATGGCCTTTTTCTGGCTTGTGTGGCAACAAATGAGTCAGTCATGGGTAATCTCTTATAGTTAAAGAAAGCTGAGGTCTCTATGAACATGGGTAGAAAAGGAGAAGGAATGTAAATCTGGGGTAGAAAACTCACTCTGAAGCACTAAATAACTATACCTTAAATGTCCCATTAAGCTTGATGCCTGAACAGAACATAATAATTGGGTCAAAATAGTTTACTAACACCTTACTACATACAGTTTCTTTCCACCAAAGTGACAAAAAATTGTTTCCTAGCTATCTGTTCAAATGCTTCATACTGGAATCATATATCCTTAATATCTTTTATTGCATTTTAATTGTGTAACTTAACAGCAGCTGTTCAGTCAAGTTGTTCATGGTCTTTACACCCATGTGTCCAGGTGTAACTATCCTTCCAGGATAACATGTAGCTGTCATCAGGGAGAATATGAAAAGAAGTCTGGATCTGAAACAAACCAAAACCAACAAGAAAACTCCCAGAAACGGCATCTGGCTGCTCTTCAGTTCTAAGAGAAGGAAAAAAAAAATATCAAAAGGAATCTGCTGTCCTAGGGCATATGGCAATATGTGTATACAGGACTGCCCTCCCAGTTTTCCCATGGGATACATAATTCCATGATCCTTCACAAGCCAAAGACATTTCTATTTTAACTCAGCTAATAGTTTATGTTCCAGAACTACAGTCTGTCCCAACAAACACAGTACAAACCCATGTAATACTTTTCCACAGATAAGCCAAGTCTGTTTAGCAAAAGCTACAGAAAGAGTTAATCTGTTAGAAACTCTCAGCATTAGTAGTTAGTTCAGCTGTGAGTCAGCAGTGCCTGTCTAGAACTGCACACAGGAGACCCTTTGACACAGATAGGCAGATTCCAGCAAGTCTCTTACTTAGCATCTCCTCCCCTCCCATTGCCACTCAGCTTGAATCTTCCTCATACCTTGAATTTGGCAAGTTGTCACAGAAGCAGTTTCACTGCACAAGATACCTTCTACAACCACTTTGGATTGCTCAAATGTTTAAGCAGATTGCCATCTCAAGCGGAAGAACATCTCTGAACTTTTTTAACATGTTTGAAACTGAGGACCACAACAACAAAGATACACCATATTTAAGAAAGGAGATTTAACAAA
Organism: Calcarius lapponicus; assembly: GCA_039654755.1. Classification (NCBI taxonomy): domain Eukaryota; kingdom Metazoa; phylum Chordata; class Aves; order Passeriformes; family Fringillidae; genus Calcarius; species Calcarius lapponicus. The sequence goes on along the minus strand of CM077463.1, from coordinate 50,309,823 downwards.
CTCAACAGCTTTCAACAGCTGCGCAACCTCCACCCCAAGATAAATGAGAAGTTCCCATTTGAAGGAAGACATTTATTAACTCAAAATGCATCAGCTACATTTCTTAACAGCTCACTAAATTTCTTAGCAGCCCACTAAACCAAGTGTTCTTTTATTCCATGACAATTTGCAAATAACCGTATTTCAACAGCAGTTTTCATTCCCATAATATTTCAGTGAATGTACACACAAACAACACATAACAAAATATTGCAGCCTAGGACAAGAGAGCATTGTGTACCTCCTGTGTACCTCCAAAGATAAGGAATATTCAGATAATCTAGCTCAGGGACTTTGGACTTTATGCCTCGCCTGAACAACTGCCCCTCCAGCAGTAAAATTCCCACTATTGTGCTAAGCCCTGATAAAGAATCAGCTCTGAAGAGGCCCACCTAATGAGTCATTTCCGGGAATATCCTAATTTTCGTTGGCAAAAGATATGGCAGAGGTGTTCCTTTTCAAATACTCTTAAAAGTACAACTCTATTTACCTGTTCCAGTCAAGCAGATTTGCAGCCCACAATGATACCGCCTCAAAGCTCAGTCCATAAAAATAACATTACTCAGAAAGAGGAAAACAATCTACTTCTGTTAAATATTCCTGAAATACCAATTTTTAAACTTATCCAAACAACTGAATCCTGTAAAGACTTTCATTCCTGTGCCAGAATATCCTTTCCTCAGACTGTAATAATACCACTGGAAGTGCTACCACAAGTTTCATTTTTATGAAAGGTACTCTTATCTGTTCCCAGCACTAATAGCCTTTTCCCAGTGGCATCAAAAATAAACTGCTTCCTCCCACTTCAGGATCCTTGATCATGCCTTATTGGCTAAGAAGTACCCTGTTTCCAGACAACTCACAATGTCACCTTCATGTCACCAGCTGTCAGGTGCTGGAAACAAAGGCTCATACACTTTTCCCATGTTCCAGCTCTCTATCAGTTTCACTGCTATCTCAATTAAATACCACTTGAAATCCCTCCTTGCTTTCATAACCATAAAATGCCCAAGTCTACCACTAGTTGAGATGTGCTGAAATCACAGTCTACCTTGCTGACTGACATTCCAATTTTCTTCTATTTACCAACACCATCTTTACCTCCATCTGTTGTATTTTATCTTAGAAGACTGCAAACATTAAGGACGAAAAATTTTTCCTTCTGTTATTGTAATTTCTATCTTCTCCATTTTTTTATAAATATAATTGGGATCATATAATGATGGTATAACATATATGAATGAGGAAACTCTTTTTTAACCTCCTAAAAACCCAACACTTTGGGTTTAAGTTAATCAATTCTTCCAAATGGCAAAATATTGATACACCATTCAGAAAAAGGTATGGTCACTTTCTAGATATAAAGATCCAACCATGTTTAGTGAGGTACCCCTTCAATACAAATTACTGTTCTTCAGTTCACATATTCTAAATCACTTAACCATAAGCATTATGTTCTGGCTATAAAGCCACTCTGAAGCTTCCCAGCATTTCTCATATGCTGTGTCACGTAACTCCATAATGTCCAACACTAAGGCACACAGGACTTGACTGCGCTCAAATCCACAGTACCATGCAGGTGACATGAATTCAGACTGCAGCAAGGCCCTCATATTGCCAAGAGTTACCAAAATATACCCCAGGAGATGGAGTGAAGGGAGATCACCAAAAGGAATTCACGAACAGAAGCCATCACTTATCAAATGGTTTCATCACTCTCTCACAGGATGAGGCTGAACATGCAAAGGCTTTCATGGCAGCCTGGTTGGTGATCCTGAGCTTCAGACAGTTAACAGCCTTTCAAAGCCAAGAATTCTCGTCACTCAGTAGCCTTGCATTTTGCCACCATATTGTAACCCACTATACAGTTGCCCATAAGACACCTGCAAGTTGATAAACATGCACAGGCTATTCCTGGGACGCTTCATTTTTAACCCTAGGTCTTGCTTCTTCTCCAGGAAGTGTGAAAGAACCTTTCAGACATTTGCAGTGAGAAAGTTACTCATCCTTGGCAAGTGCAGACCAAGATGACAAAGAAAAATCTACAGATGCCTACAGTCTCAAGGTGAGCTAACATTTCCTTTGACTGACTGTCTCAGTTTTGCACAACCCAGTCACCCTAAAGTACAGGGAAGCTTTTTCTGGTATTCACCTGTAGCCATGATATTTTATGAAAAACCCTTTTGCTAGGATTTTTTCTCCTGAGAAGCTGAGAGGCCTCAGAGGAAAAGAAAACCAATAATTATCTGCTGCTGTGGAATGCAACAAGTGCATCTTTGATTGGTCCTTGTTGGTTGTTTCTAATTAACGGCCAATCACAGTCAGCCGGCTCAGACTCTCTGAGAGTCACAAGCTTTTGTTATCATTCCATTCCTTCTCTTCCTTTCCTTTAACGCCTTCTGATGAAATCCTTTCTTCTATTCTTTTAGTATAGCTTTAATATAATAGATATCATAAAATAATAAATAAGCCTTCTGAAACATGGAGTCAAGATTTTTGTCTCTTCCTTCATGCTGGGACCCCTGCAAACCACCACATTCACCTAAAATATAAAGCATCTATCACTGGAGCTCTGTGGAACTTCCACAGACACTAACATCAATCCTTCCAACTGAACAGTGTAAATACATTTTGTGAACTCCGGATCATAAGTTTTTCCTACAAAAAAGCCCTAGTAAAAAGCAGAGCTGTCATCAGAACATCTACCGTGACACCACCACTTGGTGAGGACACCCTCCATGAGACATGAGGACGCTGTACCACTCACCATTCTTCCTTTCACTGAGCGGGGGGAGGTTGGGGTTCCGGCCATGGTGGAGGCTGAGGGTCAGCTCGGGCTGCAGGGAGAGCTCCTGCAGCTCATTGGCCACAGCCTCGCTCTGCGGGCTGGGGGCCGCCGAAAGGGACACCAGCACCGGCTCGTCGTCATTGTCGCCAGCCCCTCCTCCGTCCAGCCCATTCCCAGCAATGACGGAAGGGGGCAGGCACACCACCCCGGAGAAATCCACTTTGGCTTTCGTGATGGCAACCTGCAAGACAAAACAGCAAAAAATAGACCATAAATCTCACGTGAGAGTCTTAGCCATATGTTCAGTTCATCATGGCGTCCTCCACACTATAGACAAACAAGCTCAGTTTGTGTGACCATCATCAGTTGAAATCCAATGAAACCTGCTCAACTCAGGAGTTTAAAAACTTGAGAAAACCTCCAACAGCATCACCACAGAAACCACTGATGAAACTACAGATTATTATCATTTTCTTAGAAAGTATGAGAACATTCTCAATTTTTGGTATTTTAGGAACCTAGTCTTGAGAAGAACAGATTGATTCACTCCAGTGAAGTCAGCCTATTTGGAACCTTGCTGAACTCTTGACTACTGTCCTTTAGTGTTTTAACAACAGTCTATTTGAAATCCAGTCAGGTAAAGTAATCCTTCATAATAAACCTGGAAGGACAGCTGAGTACAACAAATGAGGATTTTCAGATAAAAATCAACTGCATGTCAAAAAACAATTCTCTTATTCCATTTTGTCCTCCCCATTCACAATCAGTGACAGTGATAAGAGAAAAATATTCCACATACACAAAAAAGCTTTTCTGTATTAAACCTCAGCTACAGTAACCAAAATATGCAACATATAAAGGGCTTTAACAAAATAAGTAATTTTAAAAGGTTTCATTATATTTCCATAATTCTTTAAATAAGTATTCAAAAGCCATTTCTATGTTCAAATTAAAATTCTTTTCTGTTCAGTAATTTAAACAGAAACAAACCAGCTGAAGTCTCCAGTGAAATGGTTACTGTGTCAACATTTAAACAATAACGGACATTATACAAGGGCAATCATATTTGGTTTTGATTAATGGGGACGGAAGTCTCCTGCTCCTTAGCATTCTGCTGTTTCAGCTCAGAAGACTCAGCTGCACTGTTGGAATTCAGCAAGTAAAAGGTACTTGCAGATGCTAACCTTCAACTTTAAAAAGATGCAGGTAAAGCAAAGTCAAAACCATCAGGATGATCCTCCAGAAACCAATCAAAAAGCATAAACTGGAAACAAGGATTTTAGCAATATAGATTTTATTAAGTATTCCCAACTTAACCCTCATAATTAACCTGGATAAGTGTGACAACATCAACACATCAATAGCTGACAAAGGAGCTCAAATAGTCACTTTCCCCACTTGCATACTTCAGTTTCTATAATATCCAGAAAAAAGTTATAAGTGGTAAAAATTCCGAAATTTATTCAGTGTATATTTAAGATAACGATACACATTCGCTGGTAATGAAGACATGTTATTTCATCCATGTTGTCATACATGCATTCCCAGGACCCTGTGTCATGATCTGAAGAGAAGCAAAGAAAAGAAGGGTGGGGAAAAAAAATACGAAACAACAAAAACCACCAACTGAAGCTGGTGCTTGTTAAAACAAAACAAATGAGACTGAGCCAAACCTTACTGCCATATGAAGTATTTGCTTTTACTTCAGTTAACATCTGGCTAGAAAGCGCCTACTCCTTCCTTCATATTTCTCCTGTCCAAAGCAAACATGAAATCACATCTATTTGAAAGCAAATTGTAACGGTAATCTGAAAAGAGAAAAAGTCGGTATCACGCCCTTCTCTTAATAATGGATAGAGAAAACCTGAAAACACACACCTTTAAACCACAGACTTAAAAGAAGAGAGTTTGGTACAGCACAACAACCTTTGCAAAGCCTGGAAAGAGTTAAACCCCAGCCAATAACAGTTGGCCTCAGGCCCTGTCCCTGTAGGATAGGAGACCTGTGGAAAGGGGCTAAATGCAGAGTAATTGCCCAGTTAGGGGGCTGCTGTCACCAGTCAGAGGAGCCAAAGCCAATGTGCTTTATGGAAGGAGATGTACTGGAGCCATTACACCTTGCCTGGCTCCACATGGTGGTCAGCTCATGTGGAAACACAAGTGCAGCCGGGCCTGAAATCACCGACAGGTGACACACATTTCTAACACTCACCCCACAGGGATAGGGAACAGCAGAATTCTCAACCTTCCCTCCTCAATCTACCCCAGAAAAGAAAGATTTTCTTCCTCTTCTCAAAAGGGAAGAAAAACCCTTGACATGTCTCAAATATGCAAGATCTGCTGCAATTAGGTAAACAGTAAATGTCCTTAGAACTTTGAACATACTGGATTTTCTTTCCAAGGGGAATTTATAACCAGCACAATGAACTAGGAAAATCCCATTTCAAACACCACTTTAACAACAGTGTTGTAAAATAGAATCTATTTCCCTAATCAGTACATTGACATTAGCCAGGCTACTAGAACTGTATCATTTACGGAAAAGCAGGGTACCAAGCCACAGTAAAAGCAGTCCAGCAGAGCCAGCCACAGCACAAGGAGCAAGAGACCCACACTCACACACCCTTTTGCCATGTGACCTTGAGCAACACCACCCCAAAGGGTGTTAATTGGTATTGAGATTATAATCCAGAGATTCTCCATTAAATTGTCCAATAAAACTTCATCACAGCAGCTGGACTATCTAGAATTGCAGCTGGACCTGCACATTTCCTAAGTCATGCAGAAAAAGACACAGATGGAAGGTATCTTAATCCTAGTTGGCATGTCAGTCAGTGTTTGTCCCACATCAAAGGAACACAGCTTAAGCAAACCCTGGCTTGTCACTCACTCTGCCACTATGTCCTGATTTGTGCTGAAAGTGCTGCTTGTAGAGCCATACTGTGAACTGTATCAAAAAGCTGATTCAGCTGAAATGGGATTTTTCATCTGGATCAATTCTTCTATACAAGGCACAGTTGAACCAGCATGGTACAGTGGAACACCACCACAAAACAAAAATAATTTAAAAAAAATTAAAAATCAACAATTTGGACAACAATTCTGTTAGTCCAAGCAGAGCTGCAGCTCTAAGGAAACAAAACTGGGATGAACCATTATGAACAATTAAAATGCATTTGGAAAGCCTGTCTTCACCTTCCTCCACATCACCTCCCACTTCAGGCCAGCACAAGACTCTGCAACGACACACAATAAACCAGGTGTAAAAGCCAATGGTTCACACTCCAGCTAAGGTGGGTCCCTGGTGCAGCTCCCTGTGCAGCATCACCAGCGTTTGTGCCAGGGCTTCACAAGGCCAGAACCAGCAGATACCATCGGTACATCCAAACATCCAGCCTCTTCCAAGAGAACTCTTTTTCAGATCAGAGCCAAGTTTTGGTATGGAACACATCCCCACAGTTAAAAAAAGAAACAAGGCATCCAGTCCTCAAGACTAAAATAAAAGCTATAATTGGATGAGTTTGATTTAAGTTATGTTCAATTAAAAGTCTGACGAGGGCAGAGAGAGATTTGAAAGATGCTTTGAGGATTTATAAACATTCATGCTACAGTATTTGGAAGTCCTGTGAAAGACATGGAATCCTTCTCTGCCAACCAACATAAGTCTGTTTCTAGACTTCCCAGACAGTTATACCACTCTATAACTGTCACTGTAGAATGATCAATCAGATAGTTACACACTATTGATATCTAGAACCTAATTAAAATTTTACAAGGTTTGTTTTCCTGTCATTTCCAACCAGACTAGAAACTTTCCCATAAAGAAATGTACCATGCCATGATCTTTAAGTGAGTCATACAGAAGCTGATGGACAGTATTAAGAGCTAGTATTTCTTATCCTCTATAAGGATTTCAGATTAAGTACCCTCAAGGATTTGTATTTGTTGCCTTACCAGGCAAAAGTTTTCTGTCATAGGATTTTTCTACTTTTAGGCAAGCTGCTTCTGGGACAAGAGTGACTCTGATACCACAGATGTTCTACAGCAGCAACATCAGCTTGAGCAACCTTTAAGTCCTCCACTGTCCAGCTGCTCACTTCTGTCCCTACACTGCCCTTTCTTTGACTGGGGAATCTATTTAGCTGAAAACCAGACTTTACTTCTGAGGTATTCAATAAAATCAGTTCCCCAGTCCATTGCCAACTACACAAATAGCTGTGTCACCATAGTGCATGTGTCCATATCCAACATAAATGTTGGACAGATTAAATCATTTAATAATGCCTTAAGATGACTGCTACCAAAAGTAGCCATCCTGATTTCTTTTTTACTCCCTTGTGCCTTTTTCTCCCTCAGGATAACCAAGTTCTTGTGTAGATGGCTGGCAAGCCAGATCAGCAACAGATGCAGATTAAAACTAGTAGTCTATGTGTATGACCAGGTTGAATTGAACACAGAGCAGTTCCTTGATCTGGTTCAGCCTGTGCTGGCTGACAGGAGGTGAGCAATGAGCAGGCTGGACTGCTCCTTTTGTTGGCAGTGCCTGTTTAGTGTCTAACCAGAGGATGTGGTTGTATGATACAGCTAAATTGGTCTAAGCTGGCTCTTGCCAAAAGGGAAGGTCTTGGATTCATGCCTTTGTTGCTTCCCTGTGCCAACATTGGTGCTTCTCTGCCCTTATGATGGGATGCTAAAATGACAGGAAACTAATCCTAATCCCATCTCCCACTCCCAGTTTACTTTTCATTAGTTTACTGGTGGTCAGAGAGGTTTCCATACTGTCTGTGTCTGTCTGTTTTGCTTCCTTCACACCTCATGGGCTTTGAGCTATCCTTCAGTGATCCTGGATGAGCAGCTTTAAGAGAAATTTCTCTAAGTAATTTTGTCATATGGTAAATGTAAAGCAGAATATGTTTTTACCAATGACTACACTAATCAGGTTTCCTGTGTGTTTACTGTGATATGGTGCTGCAATGACAAGAGGATGCACTTAAACAGCTACCATGTAAAACAAGTTTCAGAGCAGTTCAGTCTTTGCAGTTTGCAGGTTTGATAAAGGGAACAATTTTCAGAAAATTCTTTATGGCTATGGTTCTTAATCTTATACCTTGTGCAAAACTGACTCTGTCTTGTTTGTCTATCTGCAACTGAAGTGTTTAAATGCCTTCAGAAGTTAGAAATGCACAAAGATTAGTTATTTACAAGCAATACCACTGTTTCTCTTGAGCAGATCTGTTTCCTCCCAGGTGACATGGTTCATGCTTGTATTGTTGTGACAGTGGTTTGTGTTTTATAGCAACATAACTTAAAAAAACTCCTGGCTCATGAGAGAATGCTATTGCCCCGACATGATTTTTGAAATATTCACATACTTATGGTGTAATTAAGATCTTGACAGCCAGTATTTAAATGTACCACGGACTATCATCCTTCCTGTACATGAAAATTCAATAACCAGAGTAAAACATAGAGGAATTTTAACTTAAAACATACAAGAAATTTTAAAATAAGTGAGTAAAAATCAGAGAAGCACAGGGAAAAGAACACAAAACAATGCAATTCCCAAATCAAGAAAGGACACCTCTCTAAACAGCTTTCCCTTGTTTGCATTATAGGACCAAGTTGCCAGGGCAATAGAAATTTCCTACTGATTTAAGAATTGCTAAGCAACCTCCAGCACCTAACAGCAACAGCATGTGTGTGCAGCTGGGCTATTTTGAGTAGACAGGGCGTTTTTTTATTTTAAACTTATGAGCAGCCTTCTGTTAAATTATCATGCCAGCTAAGATCAGCCAGCCAAGAGGCAGTCTTGGGGCAAAGTGGCTTCAAGTGGACAAATCTTCGAAATTAGTGAGAAGACCGGAAGAGAATGCCATGACATGCCCAAAACCAACTATATCCCCCAGGTCATCACAAACTAAAAGAATAACCCAGGAGAAGTGAAGTTTACAGCAGGTGGAAGTAGAAGCACTACATTAGCTTGAGAAGTTATAACAATCAGAACAAGAGATCTCTTTAAAGTCACCAACAGGAAGACCTACAAAGATGCATTAAAAATTATTTCATTTCCTGTAAATCAGCTTAACTTAGGCACACAACTGTTGGCAGAATTATTTCTCCAGTTAATCGAGAACTAGCATGATGACACTGTCCATAAAGAATATAAAATAGAGTCAGCAGCAAGGCAAACATGACAAGGACTGCATCCTGGAAGAGGTACAGTTTTGAGGACTTCTTCAGGAGGACTTCTTCTTAAGGAACCACCTTAAGTTAAGAAACTAAACTACACAGACCACTAAAAAGAGGCCACCTTAGAATATCAAGTTTTATTTTAACATACACAAGCATTTGACTTTTACAAAATGAACCTGTCATCAGCTTCCTTCACTTGAACAGTAATAGGGAGCAGGGATGGGCAGAGGGGCAAAAGCAGCCAAAAAGTAACCAAATTCATTCTGGATTAGAAGCAGTGATTTGGAGGTATAAATTGTCCATTTTGCCATGATCACAATCCACTGCACTGCAAAGCCTGTATTATAAAGGCAAAGACTACAACATATGAGAATGAAGACACTGTAAAACACAGATGAGTACAACTTCATCTGAGCTAAAGAACCCAAATCCGTATGTGTGCTGTGCTGATAGCACTGCAGTAACAGAGGATATCTTTGAATCTTCACTCTCTCTGCTACCACCACCAGCAAATCCAGCAGTACAAGAGTCAAAATATGCTTGGGCCAGCAAGAAATGTTATCAGACAAAAGACACGAACAGCTGCATAGAGATGCGAGGACTTGAGGGAGAAAAGATGCACATCTAGTGCAAAGCATTCAACTGCATCATTTGTGCTGTAGACAAACACAGCCTTGCACATAATTTTAACAACCACTCATCAATTATGGTATTTCTCAAGCCCTAAATATTTCCTTCGTAAAATATTAGCATTTGCTTCACTCCATCCAGCAGCAATACAAAGTTTTTAAGAGGTCTTGGAAAATCATCAATAAACATTAATTTCTCAAAGCCACAAATAGCAAGCTAAGAAATGCAGTTTGACATTCCAACTATTTTTTAAGAGATATTTTTCATTCTTCAATATGTATTTGGAGGAACTTTGTGGCTTTCAAGCCCATGGAACTTTGGGTACACAGAGAACTGATAATACCAAAGCTAGTTTTGAGATTAGCAATTATATTTAGAACAAACAAATCTTGCTGGAAAAAAATGAACTCTCCACCAATTTCTGCAGTTCTTACTTTAGTTCAAAGCATGAATGAGGACAACATCCTTCTAATTTCAGAGGATGTTAAGCCTCTACCTGGTGAAGTTCCTTATAGACACCTAATTCTCTCATACCTCTCAGTGTTGAATGAATGATCTAGTTTGTGAGACTGAAGATGATAGCTACTGAAGAAATAACAGTTTTTGCTGAAGTTCAAAGAGCAAAAGAACAAAAAAAAGTCATGTTCAGGTGTCATGTGTCACTGGGCACACTAATGTATTTTAGGCCTTGGTCACGATAAAGTTCAACATCATAATTGAAAGAAGAATTCAGCCTACTGCTATCAAGCTGTTGGTTCCTGCTGCTTTCCTTTTGTCTGATCTAATGACTGTGCCCCCACAGGGTGACTCAGGTCAGCCGAGCCAGCAGACGATTCACTCAGGGAAACATCAGAAGACATTTTTTCCCGGATCAGTCGGCTGGCTGGCCGTGCCCTGTGGCTGCACAATCACTAGCTCTGATGCAAAGGAAGAAGCAGGAGTGCAAGGCTGTGCAGAGGTTTGACCTGCCTTTGCAAGAACAGCACCCTGAAAGAACAACTTAACTGTAATGTCAAAGAGCACACTGAAATATCCAGCAGCGGTGCCAACTTAGGCTGCCTGCTGCACATTCCCACTCTCATACCTTCCTCATTGTGAGACCAGCATAAATCTTACAGAGACAACATGTACTGGACCAGATGAAAAATAATCTAGAGAAAAACACTTCTTTCCAGGAGGATGTGTTCCCCAGAGTGGCTCACCATGGCCACAAAAAACAGCTATGCCAGCAAAACAGAGGGAGCTGAGAAAGGGAGCGAGCTGTTTGAGCCTGCACTGCTGCCAAAGAAATGCATGATGAACTGCAGTGTGTTTAGAACAGGATTGCCTGCTTTCCACCACCTTCTGACTGGCAGGCTTCCTTGCAATCACTGTCTGATGCATCTTTTAAAATTTCCTTCATGTTAAAGGCAAGGAATTCCTCCTCACCCCATAGGAGCAAGTAGTGGAAGCAATGGAATCAGCCAGCAGCACAGGCATGTGGCAGTGAATGCCAACAACCAACGGAACCAGGGAGGCTGCAGCAAACTAGAAAAGGGAGTGCTGATGATCTGCAACCAGATGTGAGCTTTGACTTGGAAATTCACAGCTGAAAAAGTATGAAGGAACTCTTGCTGAATATGGATTTAGAGCAGACTGGGATGAGAAAGTCATTGGACAAGAAAAGCATAGGAAGTAAGGCCTCAGACAAAAAAATACACTTTCAGACAAAAGAATTGAAATTTGGGTCTAGAACTGAATGAGAGGGGGCATAATAAAGTGGTAACTTAGGCAAGGCAGGAAAGACAGCTCAGAGAACAAATCTAGATGAAAATAAAAGAAAATAAATTTTTAAATGTATAAATTTTTAACAGGAAAGGAAGAATTAATACAAAGATAAAGTAGTTACATTTCAGTCAGTTCAGTTCCTGGCACAAGCACTCCTTGCAGCACAAAGCAGCAGGCAAAACTGAAAACTTTAGAATCTTAAGGATTTTTTGGCAAGGTTTTTTGGCAACTTACTTTCGTGTGTCTGAGGAAGTAGTTTTACAATTTATCTAACTCAGTCTGATCACAGGCTGTGACTGAGATTGTACATCCATATTGTATCACCACATCACAATTTGAAATTCTCGCCTTCTCTCCTCCAAGCAGTGACTCTGCAGCCACAGAGCAAGTCAATTCAGCCTGCTGTTCTGATGGAAAGCTACACCTTGAAACACGTTTGTTTTCCCATTGCAATAGCAATCTGAACCCTGCAACCACAGATTCCTCAGATCTCATTTAAAACAAACAAAAAACCAAATTAAAAAACCCTAAACCAACAAAGAAAGAAAAAAGAAACACGGAGCAAGACCCACTGAAAAATGACAGCTTTCAGTTACCTCATGTGAAGTACAGTGTGAAACCAAAGCCTGAAACAGTCTACAAGAAGCTTTCTGACTCCAGTGACATGTTTAGTCATGACAGTATAAAACTGTCTACAAAAATTAAACCAATCTGAATTGGTTTTGTCTCTCCTCCCCATCAATGGCCACTGGGTGTGGAATTCAAACTTCTTTGCATTTATTGGCATCTTCTAATGCAGCTACCCAGCATCACATTCATTAAGTGGAAGGCCCAGCAAGTGATTTACTAGATATTCTATTCCCTTTTCCCCTTACAACAGCTGACTTTCCACCCTTGGAGCTCCCCACTACTGAAAGCAGGTAAGAATTTTCTTCATTCATAGAGAAGCTAAGACCAATATTACTGCCCTGTTTATACCAACCAGTTTATTGAAAAGAAGTAGCAAGTACTCCATAACATGGAAATCTAATCAGTGTGAGTAAAGAACATGGAGTAGGGATGGGGCAATCAGAATTGCTGCTGCTCTTTGCCAATTCAAAGGATACCAAATTCAGCTGCTTCTTTCTTTGAAAGAAGCCTTACTAATTGCTGCACAGCATAGAAAAGTGCACGTCTGCTGTTTATACTCTTGACACTGTAAAGTCCTTGCTGCACAGCCGTTACACTAACACAAATTCAAAATATTTTATCTCTAAACAATACTATCCCTCCCTGTTAGTGACTACAAGCAATTTTCATGTCAAAACCTAAGAACAGAAGGTGCAGACTAAAGACAGAAAAAAAACCACAACACATACCTTACTCACAGTTCCCACGGACAAACCCAGCTCACTTCCATGCCAGCAGCTCTCTCCCCAGTCACTGAAAGAGAAAACAGGACACAAATATTCAGAGATTTCAAAACAAACAACCAAACACAGCCCATTTTCTCCTTTAAGAGTAAGGTGCAAAGTCCTTTATCCAGGATTCTTTTTAAATAGTATCTTTAATTTATTTGGTACACACTACAGAAGCTGGATTGAAATGCCATCAAGACTGCCACGCTGGTATTCACACACCATGCTACTTGCAGAGCAGAACTTTTATTTTAGGACTGCTGCTTTGTCAGCCCTGAAGAATGCATTGTTTGAGATCTACTAAGGCAGAATATTCACCAAATCATATACTCAATTTTCTAGTCCCTCTACTGAGATAATTCTTAAACACTGGATAGTAGAACTTGGGAACTGTAATAACTAGTTTATGACACCAGGTTATACATTCACACAAAAACAGGGAAAAGAAAAAAATACATTACAGATATCTGTCAAGACAGCAACAGGAGTGCCCTTTTGGAGGAGGGGGGGGAAAAGAATCATCCCATGCACCTTAAAAACTCATAAATGTACTGAAGTAACACTCCCTTTTCTTTGGCAATACAGTTCTAAAAGGCATACACAGTTCTAAAAGGCATACACAGTTCTAAAAGGCATACACAGCAGCACCTTACAAGAAAATAATTATCTGGGGGCTGTGGAAGCCTGTTGTTTCAAATGGCAATAAAAAGGGTCAGAAGCTGCCATACATTTACTCCTACTTCCTTAGCCACCTTAAAAAAAAAAAAAAAAAAAAAAAAGCACATCATTAAAGTTTCTATCCCATTTCCTCCTCCAAGTTTTTTAGCCTTTAGGGCTTCCTAGACATCAGAAGCACAGAACTGCAGTCAGGATGCCATGGTATTTTGTCAAGAAGATAAAATAAAAAAGAAAGAGGCACCTCCCTAAATACGAACTTCAGACCATATGGACTTTGGACATGTATTAACATAGTTCCACTGAAAAGGAAAATAAATTGTTAAAAAAATAGTATAAGCCATCTACTACTTCAACACCAAAAGGAGTAAGATCAGTTAGACTGATTAGTCTTGATGCTTGAACAATAAGCACAACACAAAATGTGAGTTTTCTGATCCCCAACAAATAAAAGAATTTTATTCTGTTTACACTGTTTAGAAGGAGATACAAGTAATGAAATGCACTCTCCTCCACTTAATTCCACTAATTTGAAGGAGAAGGGATTTACAATACTGGTACCAAAGGAAAAAATACAACAAGTAAGGACACCACTACTTCAGAAAATTCCCTTACAGAAAATGTTCCTGTTTTTCTCTCAATAAAGTGTGCCAGCACACATTAATCATGGCTCTATCACAGAATCAAGGAGTCATTCTGCCACCTCTCACAGTATTTGTCATCAAGTCAATATTTAAAATTACTTACAACTACTTAATTAATTTAATGTGAGAACTCATAATAAGTAATTATTTTTCTTTAATAAAGCAGTCAAACTGATACAACTGTAATTATAACATAATAATGATGCAAGACAACACAATGAAGGATGTACTTACAATGTACTTCTTACAGAATTGCAGATCCTAGATTTCCTAACAGGCAAGGCAAAAAGGCCTCAAGAAGTCAAGGAAAGTCTTCCACAAAGATAGCAAACAATTAACCACTGTTAAGAGTTTGCTATTCCAACATGATGAAAAAGGTACCTGAGGATTTAAAAAAACAATTTTGCTAGAACATTCTTCTTGACAGCATTAAGCACATAACATCACAATTTAGTTGTGATGATGTTGGTTCTTAAATCATAAATTATAAGTGAGTGAAATTTTACCATATATTAAATCTGGACTGCAGTGAAAGTTTTTGGCATACTTTGGTTTTGAGGGGGATTTTTATTTTTTAGTTTGCTGTTGTTTGGGGATTTTTTTTTTTTTTTTTGGAGACTCAGGTATCCCTGAAACCACTTTTCACAACAGGGAAGTGTGGAAAAGTTAGAGATGCATTTCATTTGAAGACTTCTGCTGGCCAATCACTAATTTCCAGTAATCTTGGTTTGATGGATATTACCTTCCAATTTAGGATTGCAACAACACTGATAAAGCTGAACAATCACCATGCTGCTTCATTTAGTTTCCAGCACTTAAGATCCATGTTCTCCAGAGCCTCAGTTGAGTCAGGACAGGTCCAACAGTGAATTTTCTCTTGATCTGCCTGTCCTGGAATAGGGAATCTGCTAATTCTATACAGAAGTAAAACCCCATAACCAGTCAAAATAATCTCTGTTTTTTCTTCAGTGCATTTTTTTCCTTGCCTTAGCTTATTTACCTCTCCTGACTTTCCAACACTTTCATTAGCCTTCTCAGGAGCTTAGGGATCCTTGTTCTCCCACTCAAATCTCATCCTCCCAGACATCAGACATTTTTCTTACTTTCTCTACTAAGAACTAAAGTTTTAATCCAGATACTCTGGTCAATAAAAGGTCAACTTTAAAACTTTTAGTCCCATTTGCCAACAAAGTTCCTGCTCAGCCTGAGACAGTTAAAGTATTGCATCCTGCAATTTACTGCTTGGTCATACAAACCCCAAACAGGAGATAACTGGCTTGCAATAGGCATGAACAGTCATCTTTTTGGTTTTTTCCAATATGTATGTGCTATTGAGGTAAGAGATGCTGCAGGTATAACATATTCCTGTCGTTATTCTTATTCACTCACTTCATGGAATTTCAATCCAGCTTCAAGAGGAAAAAACAGAAAACCCAGACACACCCTGCCTTCAAAATTAACAAGCCAAACTTCACAAATATTTAGCAGAACAGCCTTACAACTGTAATGAAAGACAAGCTCTTTACTGTTCCTTCTACGCTGCAGTGAGTGAGCAAAGATTAATCTGATAACTGAAACATTTTCTGGCAAAATTCCACAGTTAAACTGCTTTTGCTATTCTTTGCCCACAGCACAATCAAAACATTCCTCCAACACTCCTTTTTCCTCTCACTACAGTCAATGCAGGCACAACTCTACTGTCCTAGATTTTCTGAAGAAAAAATAGTGTCATCTCTAAGAAATGCAGAAGTCTCATCTTGCTGATAAACTCCTCCATCCAATGGAAAAGTTTGTATGTCAGTGTTTACATGTTCAAGCCAAATGGCTGCTATTCCAGTGATTACAATGGCTTATTGCCTTCACTGGTGACTTGGAGTTTCAGCATGCCTGAACAACACAGAAACTCACTGACATGACTCGAAACTCTGATCGGAACACAGCAGCGCAGAATTCATATCCCACCCTTCCAACACCCAGACTGTCTCTCAGATGGAGGCATTAAAAAGATTCAGACTCAAGTGATCTGCTCTTGTAAATCCCAACAGGACATATGAGAGCAAATTTAGGGACAGTTATATTAGGCCTAACATTAACATAGCCCTACCAGTCACTCAGAGAAAGCTCCCATCTGGATGCAGGTCCATCTTGCACACTGCAACAGAAGTTAAGTTACAATGTGGACTGTAATCACATCATTCTGCTGGGAAACTTACCTTGCTATAAAAATCACAAGGGAGGACAAAAATGGTAATTTTTTTTTTAATCATCCAAGCAGAGTCTTTCGATGTTTTTCTCCAAAAGTGTCTGCCTGAAGGAGGAAAAGCTTCCCTGTAATTGATAGAAAGTGAATCCTCTCTCATCTTTGCTCAGAGCTGTACCATCACACATATAAACAACTGCAGAGCGAACGAGTTCATCATAACATGGCTATGGTTGTAAGTAAAGGATGATCTCATCTGAGTCAGCCTAAACAGGGTGTCAGCCATATGGATCAGTTGTGCAATGAAGATATATCCTCAGTGCTCCACTAAACCACGGGAAGGGGAGGACTCAAGGAACCACACATCCCCTCCCTGGTGTGTCTATAACTAGTTGTAATTGCCATATATTACAGGAAACATTCATTTGAGGCTGAAACAATATGTGATGTAGACTGTCCCAGACCAAAATTAATTTCACAGAACTAGACATATCATTTCAGTCTCCTGTTCCCCTAACATGAAGATACTCTCAAGATGATGTGTAGTCAGCATATTGATTTGCCTCACCAGAAGATGGCAAAATAGGGAAGTTTCTGCACTGCTTTATGCCAGGGCCCCCTGCATTGTGGTACATACACATTTCAATATGCACCAATGGCAAGCAGAAACAACAGCAGCAGCAACTCCTGACCCTGTCCAGGAGAAAGTTTTTCTTTCAGTGCCAAAAAGGCAGCCCCCAGTGATAAACTGTTAACAAATAACGTGCTGGCACATGCAGCAGCAGCTACCATGCTTCCTCTCCTGTACTCCACAAAAACTCTGCTTTTCTGGATCAGCAGGGCTCAAACAAGCTGAAAAAGGGAGCACCAATTAATTAAGAAGGATAAGGAGAAGTAGTCAACACTCTAGTTTGCAGCAGGAGAGCAAAAGCAGATGGATGGCATAAGGTTAAGGTACAGAAATCTCCAATTAAAAGCTCAGCCTTTAGTTTTCAAGATTTAAAAAGACTTGTGTGACTCTATGTTAAATCTCACCTTCTTGAAGGGATGTTATCGATATGGCTGTGTGCCTAAATCCAAAATATTTCTTCTCACAAGAATAATGATGCTGCACACACACACGCAAGAAAATGAGAGGAGGAAATGGAAAGGAATGCTGCACAAACTAAATTCATTACATCAATCTCTGAAACATAAACCAAACTAATTTAAACAATTACATTACCTCACTAAGTGACAAATTCTAAGATTTATCTGTGTGGAAAATAAGTGTCTTGAATAAGAAATAGGAAAGGATCAAAGGAAGTGAAATACTGTTAGCAGCTTTGTTTCTTCACATCTGAAAACAGAGGATCAGACTGAGGGCAGATTCCTGTACAAGCTGCATGCACTGCCTGCCCTCTGCAAGGACAAGCCACATTTAACTATCTGAAGGCTCTGACTGACCAGTGTGGCACATCTGAGTCTGGTAATGAAAACTCTCCTCAGCCCAATGCCATTCATTTCCCCTGAAGAAGCCACTTAACAGTGTTTGCATCCCAGAAAACATTCAGAGGTTGGGAGGTAAAACATACACATTAACCACACACACAGCATCCCTGAAAAACTGAACAGAGTATTTGACAAAGAAATTAGTTTCTGAATTCACACAAACTCATCCATTTTATCTAACACCCACACATGAAAGAATAATCATAGGAACAATTTTAAACTAGAGTTCCTTTTAGCTGTAGCTCTTACTAATGCACTCCTCCACTCCAGCTATGCATTCTTGCAGCTCTCCCCCATTTTTATTTGGGTGGTCTGAGGGGGAGAGGAATAGAACACACCCAGATTAAAAATCAGGTCTCTAACCTGGCCTAGCATGCAGCTCCACAGACTCCACATCACTACTGAGGGATGTGACAGCACATGGTGGGGAGGGGGAAAAAGGCAAATGGGAATATGAGCTGTTTAAGACAGCCCCACCACTAAAAGAAATGTCTGGGTAACCACATCCTCTGTTTGCAGTCTCAGTTCAGTTCAGCAAATATGTCCAACAGGAAATAATTAAATTTGGCTTTCCCAGAGTAGGTGTCTGACAGTTTGAGACTGCTGAACAATTGCTTTTTCTGCTTCCTCTCCAACAGTTTCTCAGGAAAAGACACTGGCCTTTAGGACACAACTGATCAAAAAAAAAGAAAACAAAAAAACCAACCAACTTTTAAGGAAGAGCTTTGTATAACTGTAATATGATTTGTTAATTATTAGCACTTTTTACATGGAGGAAGTCAACTGTACTCCTCAAAAGGAATCTTATTCAAATACTCTGTTATCAGTAAGTGAACAGAAGACATTGAGATGGTCCAATTGTATTATCTACAACACAGGAAGGACAGCTGAGTATAGAGAGAAAAGGCAGAAGAGTGTTGGAGTTGCTATAAATTGAGCTTTTGAGGTAAAAAGCATATAAGGAGACACCCTGCACATTCCAAATGAGTGCAACAATTAATCTTGTGATAATGTTTTGACACATCATAAGAATTCATCTGCTTTCTACTCCAACATCCAAACCTTTTTTGTTCTGATATTTCTCTCTCTAGTACAGCTGCTGTTTTCACCACCCAATACCATACAGGAATTTAATCATGGCTCAACAGTGAAGGAAATTCAGTAGGGATTGCTATTATTATTATTACTATTATCATCATATTAAATTAAAGGGTACTTTTATTGTCTGAATGTACATTTCACCTGGAGGTTCAAGGATGAAAGTCTGTGAAAAATGCTGCTGTTTTGCCATGCCAGTAGAAGTCAGCGTTAAAAAAAATACACAGGCAAGCACTCTGCCTCAAAACTAAGAGTTTCCCATTATTTCATATTCAAGAGGAGGAAAAATTAAAGACTGCTTTTGGAAAAATGCCACATTCTCTTAGTTCTACGTCAAAATGTCTTCTGTACTCCCTTTCTTTGCATTTTATTTCACGATCTGCTTGTTGCCTGAAGATTTGGAAGCCTTCTCCCACATGATGATAGGAGTGGATGGCCTCAATTAAAGAGAAATTAAAGCTGCTTCCACAACTGTGGGAACCAGCAAACACAGCACTGCTCACATTTTGTACAGAACAGTGTGATGCTCAAGAAGCTGTAACTGGCAATATTTCACTCTTTTCCAGAAACCCCATTTGGTTTCTAAATTCTAAGTGAGGAAGGAATGGAAAGGGCTCAGCAAGCCAATATCTGGTAATTAAGAAGGGCAAATCTGCCTACTTGGGGGAAGCTTAAGGCATTTGCTTTTAGCCCCAAGTCTTTTTCTCCTTTCAGCAGAAAGCACAAATCTGAAGAACAGAAAAGGAGTTCACAGTCAGCTTCAGATCATACACTTATTTTAAATTCTATTATTAGATCCTATTTAATCACAATTATTAGATCACTCATTAAATCACTGCAGCAAATGGGAACAAACTGGTGTCCCTGTCATTTCATATTCAGTAATGACTGAAATATTTTTGGAAATACTTATGAAGATCTAAAGGCATTACATGTCTACCAGTTTAACAGTATGGATTTTACAGAAACCTAGTGAGGAGTATTTTAAAATCAGTGGTGGAAGTTTCATTTGTATTTTTATCTGAAAACCAACACACAAGTAAAAAACACACTTCCAATAAGTCAGCTATGCCACAACCAGCTCTGATGTCAAATACAAATTTAAAATAAAGACAGAATGTTGGGATATACACATCCAGCCCAGAATAGCTACATTTTATATTTTCCAAATATTCAGAGCTGTGTCTTCAGATCCCACCAAGAAACAAAAAGCACATTTTGGGGTCCAAGACACAGAAAAGAAGCTACAGACTTAAACAGAAACATTTTTAATGTCTTCAAAATGTATTTTCTATGGATGGTAGCTTAAAATGCAATTCCACAGCACAGGCCCTGATGTTGTCTGGACAAAAGATACCAGAAGGGGACTGCTATAAGCAGCAGCAAACCTGCAACCTTTATTCAGCTCACTCGAGGCTCCTTTTGTAAAACAGAGCCACACAGAACCGTATGAACACAAAGTTTGCATGGTGCAGCGTAAGGCTACACAGGCCCAGACCATAAAGGTCTCAGCAGGATTATATCCACTAACACAGACAGAACTGGCAGTTTTCATCCGTGATCGGGGGAGACGCGAAATTACAGAATTCCAGTCCTCTTCCATACAAGAATTTACGGTCACAGAGAGGAAGACAAACGGACGGGACCCGCGGCTGTTACCTCAAACAAGCACCCAGCCACAGCGCGGCCAAGCATCTTCCCCGCGGGGAACTCGCCCGGTTCACGGGAGCCCGGGGCGGGCGGCAGGACACGGCGGCGGCGGCCGCCCAGACCCTGCCAGACCCCGTCAGCGCTGCCCGGCCTCGAGCGCCGGAGAGAGCCCCCAGAAGCGCCCCCGCCGACCCGCTGAGCGCCCCGGACCCTTCTCAGGGGGGAGGGCGGGAGGGGCGCAGAGCGCTCCGGGGCAGCGGGGACAGCGCGGGGGCTCCGCAGGGGGAGCGGCCGTGCCCCGGCGCGGGGAGGCCCCTCGGGGCGGGCCCGCGCCCACCCTCCCTGTGTCAGCCGCTGGCGCTCCCCGAGGCCGCCCCGCAGTCCCGGCCGAGCCGGAGCCCCGCGCTCACCTGGTCACGGCTCCATCTCGCCCGAACCCGCCCGTGCCCGTCCCCGGCGGAGAAGGCGCCGCCCCCGCTCCCGCAGCCCGGCCGCGCCACCGCCGGCCGGCGCCTCGCAACCGCGGAAGCGCCCGCCCCTCGCCAGTCCCGCCAATCAGAGCGCAGAGGCGCCAGTGAGCGGCACGAGAAGCGACCAATGGACCGCTAGCATCTGGGGAAGCTAACGGGGGAGAGGGGCGTGCGCTGCCTGACTGACGGGACACGCAGCCAATGGGAAAGCAGAGATGAGGTCATCGTGGGCGGGGCGGAGGGGCGGGGGTCTGCTGGGCGGGGAGGGGCGGGGCCTCGCCCTTAAAGGCGCAGCGCCGCCCTTATGGCGCCGTGGGCTGTGAGGGTGGGTAAGTGACTGAGGGAGGGTCGCAGCCATGGGGCAGCCCGGTCGTGCGGGCGCCTCTGGGACCTCCGAGTTCCGTGGCGAGTCAGGAATATTTTCCTTCTTTTCTCCCATGTTTTCGCCCAGCACCGCCCTCCCCTAATCCTTGGGATGGGAGTGGGGGTTCCCGGCAGAGGCTGGATGGTAAGGGCTGCAAACTAAATGCAGCAGCGTGGTGATTGTTCGGCTTTATCGCCGGCCTGTTGCAGTCTCAAATCAGGAGATAACATTCAGTGAAGCAAGTTTACTGGAAATTAGGGATTGGCCAGCAGAAATCGTCGAATGAAATGCATTTCTAACTTGCCCACACTTTGATGTGTGAAAAGCGGTTTCAGGGGAACCCGAGTGTCAATCCCAGAGCAGCCAGCAGTGCGCCCGGACTGCGCTGCTCCCACTGCCCGACCTGGGACTGAACGGGAGCCTGCCCGCCAGGGTGCTCTGCTCCTTCTCTTGGAGACCACGAAGCTTCCTCATGTGCTACAAAGCCAAGAAAATAAATGGTGCAAGTGGGTGAAACATCCATAAGGAAAACTTGGGTTAACTGCGGTGGGGTTGTGCAGAAAATAGAGGAATGATGGCATCCCTGAGGAGCAGGGCAGGGGACCATAGCTGGAGTGTTACAATAGCATTATAAATAGTCAGTGCACTTCACCTGCAGCGATGTTCTCACCCCTGCTCAGTGAGTCATGACACAGACTGTAACAATGCTCTGTGAAAGATTGGCCCGCTCTGTGAAGCTGAAAAAGTTAGGATCACCTTTCAAAACAAAGAAAAGAGCGAGGTATACAATAACAAGTGATATAAAAAAGGCATCGTGGGTCTTTCCTTATTCTCTCCTACAGTCCAAGAACTGGAGGACGTGATATAACTGCAAAGCAATGTATGTGAAGTAGTTAGGAAAAAATGTTTGTGCCGTGCACAATTAATCTGTGAACTTCATGATAAGAAGCTTGATGGTACAAGTCATGTTAAGAAGAACCAAATTCTTGGCCAGTTACTGCCAGTCAGCCCCTATCTTGCCTTGGTTTTCAATCCTGACATTTACAGCTTTTTGCTTTTCCTTCTCAGGGATCCAGTTCAGCTTTGGCTACACACATAAATCTTTGAAGTAACATAATTCTTCTTCCTTCTGTTTGACAGGGTTAGCCCTCCAGAGGTAGCTTAGTGGAAGAATAGAGTCAAAAACACAAAACATTCCCATGCATGATGATATTTCTGGGAGTTTCAGGTTTAATGACAAGTCAGGAATATTTACCTTCCTTTCTCCCATGTTTTCTAACAGCTTTTTAGGGGTCCAAGTGAATGAGAAAGCATGGATGTCTTCCTGTTCTACATTGCCCATTTTAGCAACAGTGGTGCATAGCTAATTCTTGAAATCATTTGCTTAGAAGACTTGTTAGTAGATCTGTTTACAGAACAGGGGAGGATGGATGATGTGTGCAAGGGCTTATCACAAAAGTTTTGATGGCAAAACTCACAGCTCTGCCCCTATTTCCAGTTCACAAGCTGAAGTCCTACTCACTCTGTCTTCCTTCAAACAGATGAACATGTAAGAGATGGAACTGGTTTACAAACTCTGCCTGTTACAGATTGTTTTCAGTAGGTACTACTATGCTTTTCTGTTTTCAAAGGAATTTACAGGCATTGATAAATATACAGTAGGGGAAACCATAAAGAAATAATTCTGCTTGTCCATAAAATCCTTCACCAGGGGCAGGGACAAGTGAAGAGCTCGTATTTCATGTGAGCTATTTTTTTGGTTTAGTTTTGAAGGCCTTGTTATTTTCAGTAGCTTTCAGTTTCCTTAAGACTAATAATGAATTACTTAAATTCACATTTTACTAACAAATGCATATCTGCAGCATTAGTAAAAGCAGCAAATCAAATCTATTAATGACTTCCATTGGATTTAATGTTGGATGAAAGTTTGCACTGAACAAAGCAGGCACCAGTGACTATGACAGAATACAATAGAATTCAATACAGTTACATGAGACTGTGTATGTGCAGTTCTGAAATCTATTGCATAATTACAATATCAAGTTACTTCTGCGTGCCTACCATGAACAAGCTTGGGATCTTATGCAGAAATATTTGATTTTCCTGACCTGATGTCTCAGTCATCATTGACTTAGCATTAGATTCACTTTTGCATTTGGATTTCCTTTCTCTTTAAAGAAAAGCAAGTAAGGATGGAGGGAGAAAAAATCAAAAGAGAACAAAGCAAAGGGTGTACCTAAGAGTGTTTCTAAAGATAAAGTTCATTAAATGGCTCAATGTGGTGCTTAACACTAAAGCCTGGATGGCCTTCAGCCATTTAAAGATGACTCTGCTTAAAACCACAGACTATTACAGAAACCTTAATGACCCAACAGCTCAGAACATGCCTAACACAGTGCCTCGGCGTTAGGCTGATGGACAAATCATCTCCTGATGGAGAAAGAGCCTTGCTGGCACAGATGACTGGTCCAGCTTCATTTTGGGGGGAGTAATGAATTCTGCTATCTTGGCTTCTGACTGGTAACATGCATCTTAGCAGCTCAGCAAGGTCCAGTTTTTCCACAGGTTTTCCAGTGCTTTGCACAGAGCCCAGCAGCAAGTGCTCACGTGTGTGTGTACCCACAAGCCAGAGTGTGCAGGGACTTCCCAGGGCTCTGGGGAAGATCCTTCCAGAGGCAGCTGGCCAGACAGGGATGATTGCCAGCCCTGTGCTCAGCAGAGCCTGCTCAGCAGCTGCTGTGGCCAGGCTCCTGCAAGACCTGTGCTCAAGGGAAGGCAGCCCTGCAGCACCTCTGCCCAGTGAGCACTTGCATGTACACGGATTCTGCTGAGCTGTAATGCCTGGATCAGGGCTGCAGAGGCCCTTACAGCGGACCAAGCACCGTCCATCCCTTGATCAGCTCAGCTTCCCTGTCTGACCTCGAGCCAGAGCCTACAATTCCCTCACAGGCTGCAGGGCAGAGGTTGAGGAGGAGGGTGTGCCAGACAACGTTGGGCAGGGAAGGAATAGGAGGATGCAGGGGTACTGGAGTTCAGACATGTGTTTGGCACACAGGAGGAGGAGGAATAGGCTGTGGACACTGAGGATTGGGCCTCTAATGGAAAGCAGAGGGCTGTGAATGGTCCAGCTCTGAGCAGGCAGCTGCTGCAGCCCCCCACGGTGGTGCCACAGTCCTGCTGTGTTGGGAGCTCTTGTGAGAGCTTTAAATGGAGCAGTTGACTTCAGGGTTGCTTTGTAAAACTAGGAGGAGATGGTGTGTTCTCAGCCTTATTTAATCAAGTCCTAGCAAGCAAGAGACAATTGGAAAAAGTGCCTAACAAGATTCCTTGCCTTTAGTGAGGCCAGTTGCTTTCACTTTTTAAATTGAACCCTGCTCTCTACATGGTTTCGTTCTTTGTTTCCATGACCTGCACATCAGTGGTTGATTTCTGTCCTAAAATTCCTACAGTTTGTCTCTTGAGAAAGGAGTTGGGCAAGGACTTAAACCTCTTAGAGAGGCAATTCAATGACTGTTCAAAATGCTAGAGACACTCATTTTCCTGTCTTAGTAAGGATTTTCTGTTTTGAAATGGGTCAGATGTTTCAGTTTGGTAAACACCAACGTATTTCTATTAATCTACGTTTTGCTGGGCGAGGAATCTGCCTTCCTGTGTGCCCTTTACACAAAAAGAGGATTTTGCTTGCTCAGCTGCACAAAGAAAAAGGAACATATGAGAAAAACACAGCAGAAGGAACTGAAATCCTTTTAAAATGTCCTTTAGGCAAATATCAAGCACGAGAAATTGCAATAAAGAAATTGTCTGGGGAAGTGAAGTGCTCATTAAGAAGTGTGTGGATTAGTATCAGAGTCCAGGGTTAATAATTACTGTCTCCTACCAAAGAATACACTAATCATTAACTTCAGGCTGTGACTTCCAAGGTGTGACCCACATAGATAGAAAAGCATTTACTGTAGTAAATAACACAGTTTACAAACTCATTGGTTCAAAAGTGCAGGGACAAAGCTACATTGTGGTTTATGAGAAGAAGTGAAGGTTGGCCATTGTCTTTTGGCTCGAAAGGACTGGAACAGACACAGACTCGTTTCTGGGGCTTTGTAGTATTCCCTGCTTCCCTTAGATGGAGCCAAACTCACATCGTCAAGCTGCCTGTGACTCACCAGTAGTGCATGCAACTTACCCCAAATCAGAGGAGAGCTATGCAGCAGGAGAGTTTGTCAGGGGTCCCTAAGCCCCATTTCCTGCCCGTTCCCCTAGACTGGCTTCCCAATGCTGGTTCATTGCCTCCCAGGTCTGTTCCCACAGTGCCACGGTGACAGACAGTGACACACAAATGCACTGATCTGACACTCACCTTCCCTTTCAGCCTGAGGGGAAATGTTTTTTCAGATGTTACAAATATTGCCTTTCTAACCACACATGATATCACAGCTTTTGCTACTGGTCTCTTAATCTGCACATTGAATGCATAAGGCATTAGAAAGCATCTTTTAGAGGCTTTTCCATTCCTTGTCACACTGTGATCTTGGGCAAAATTCTGGTCTACCAGTTCTTGTGGCTCTGGCCTCCCAGTGCAAAATGTTTGGGATCTATATGATTGCAGTGCAATGACTTGTAATGGAATTAGGAATTTCAGAGAACAGAGAGGAGGAGTCTAGACTCTCTGCCACCTGTGAAGTGATAGCTAAATTACAGCAATTTAATCAAAAAGCTGCATAAGGAAGACAGACACAGCCATCAGCAGAACAAGGATAAGAGAGTTACAGGGTAAGGAGTGAGCACTTCCAGTCTTTGGGAGTAAGAAACCATAGTTACTCTCCTGACAGCAACTTAACGTTCTTTCCTCAATTCAAGAGCCAAGAAAGGCATCTTCACATCTGTGTTTAGAAGAGTGCAAAGCCACTCATGTCCCAGTAAGGGGCAAGAGTAAATATTTCCACACTGATTTTACTTACCTGGCAACAGATGTCACTACAATGGATTTGAAAGTGCTGTGGAAACATCTGAGGCAAGTTAGACAGAGTGCCCTTTTTCTAGCCTTTTATTTTTAAGCAAAACCACAGAACACATAATTTTCTCAACAGACTATTACATTTAAAGGGTCTGTCTTGTTATCCTGCCATTCAGTGTTCAGACTAAATCATGATGAATCCAAACACAGAGTCTGTGTGTTGGTAATATCCCAGTCATATAATTGTGCAACAAACTGGAGAAAAGAGCTACATACAGTTCAATATCCCTGTCATCCTACACCTATCATGGCATTTGCAGAGGTCATTTTATCCCTTTCACAGAGGCATATGGAGTGCAGCAAGAGGTTGTGACAACCAAATAGTTGAGAAACCTGGGAGAGGTTTTCTGGTGCCAGACCAGTCTTTGGGATGGAGCCTCCTTTTCCAGAGGCTTGCTGGCAGGAGGAGATGCTGGAGCCCACTCTGGTTTGGCACATCTTCATCAGGGCTGTATTACTTCCAGCTGCTGTTCTGACTCCAAGGTCTGCTCTCCAAGGAGTTGTGTTCTCCATCATTCATTGCCAGAGAAGGTGCAGCTGGAGGATTTGGGAAGATGAGATTTGATCCCTACACAACCCTGGGGGTTCCCCAGAGTGGTGAGTAATCAGCATGGGGAGAGGAAGTGTGTGACACTCTCATCTTTACTTCGTTTCAATGTTTCCCATGAAGCAACAAGAGGATCTTTGGATTTCTCTTTGTAAAGCCCGGGTCTGATTTCAGCTGTGATGTCACCCTGCAAGAGCTGACTCATCCCCCAGGGCTGCAGTTCCAAGGAACACATGCAGAGGCTGGGAAAGTTCAGGGCTATTTTCAGAGCTTGGGGAGCTGCATTGTGGGGTCCCACTCTCTGGAAGAGATGCTGGACAGAGACTGTGCTGTCCAAGAGGCTCAGTCCATAAAACTGGACACTGCCATGACCTCACAGGCTTCACAGCAAACAGACTGCAAAGGCAGAAAATAGTAGAGGAAAATAATCACCATCCACTGGGAAAGAGTTCCTTTGGCATTTTGATCTGACCAACCACCTTCATATGGCTTAGCTGCATTAAATGGGAGCAAGATTTTGGCAGTGCCCAGAGAAAGAAAGGGAAATTGTGCAATGCAATGGCAGAGTATGCTGATATTCACCAAAATGCGTGCAGCCTCATCTTGTCTCTCCATTTACATTCATCTGTTTACTTCAACCCAAGTAACATGCCTGGTATTTCCAAAATTCTCCCTAGTCTGGGTAAGGCTTGTCAACATAGCATTCAGCCTTCCAGCCTTAATAACAAGATTTATAATTGTGATAAGAAACATTTTAAAATGTGATTTAATATATATATTTAAAACTGTGGGGGGAGAAAGCTCTGGAGAGAAATTATAGTATTCTGATTTATGCTTGAGAAAAGAGGGATGAAATGGAAGGAGGGAAAAAAAGGAATGAGTGTGTAATGCTGTCTGGGGAACACAGCAGCAGCCTCTCTCACACAGGCCTGATGTTCCTACAAAATAGCCAATCCAGGAATGAGTGTTCCAGATAAACAAAGAGGCACAAACATAGGAAGTAAGAATGAAATTCAAGTGGAGCTGCTTTGCACTTTCCCCTGCCCCTGCTGCAGCACAACACTGAAACTGGGCAGATGAATTTGCTCCCAAAGAAAGATACCCTTGTGTGGCAGAGCTGCCTGTCAGACACCAAAAGCTCCTCCAGCTGCTGGCAACGCAGCAGGAGTGCAGGCTCCTGGCCAGGGCTCTCTGATGGAGCCCAGGGGCTCCTGGCCAGGGCTCTCTGATGGAGCCCATGCAAAGCAGGGAAGTGCCGGGGATGGTTTGTTAGCATAGGACTGCTCAGCATCTTGGATACCAGCACTCTTCTACTTCTTCTGCTCCTGGGGAGCCATGTGTCAGAGCTAAATGTCTGATTAAAGAGGCTGATGAGAAAGCATTCTCACAGAGCTGATTTCTCCAGAAATGTGTGTGATGCCAGTATGTAATGTCAGGAGGCAGCTTTGCCTGAAATATCAGGGGCATCTCATTTCATAAAAAAGGATACTGGTGAAAGAGTGTAGGTTGGAATCGAAGGACAGATATGATTAAAAGGAGGAGGATATTGCTATGCTGAACCCCCATGTGATTATTTAGTTTACAGGGAGACATTCAGAGAAAGGAACATAATGGAAAAGCAAAAAATACCAAAGTCTGTAAAGGTGTTTTACAGTGCCTTGATTGCTCCTATACTGAATGAGGACTCAGTGAAACCAAAAAGGATGCCTTCTGAAGTGGGTAACAGGAGATGTGTTTATTACAGAATAAAGTTGGGTGTGTACAGGAAATGTATAATTTACTACTGAATAATGTTATTTGTGAGACTTTTGCAGACCATAATTGAGAACAAGAGTCAGTTTAAGTCTTAACTAAGATTAGAGAGGGGAAAAAGAGGATAATCAGAGGTTGTTACTTTTGTTCTCTCATTCATGTGTGACAGATAAAATCCTATTAGCCTCAGGGCACAGAGCAACTTCAGAAATCCCATGACTAGAAGTAACTTCTGTAGGCAAATTATCCTATTCTTCTCTTGAACTTTTCTGGGAATAATCTTCTGCTGGTTTCTGTCACAGATGGGATAGTAGCCTGCAGGGGTAATTTTTTCAGCATGTTTTTTATTATTGGGGTCTGTTAATAAAGGTATGAGCTGGAATTGCAAAGACTGTTTTTAGGCCACTTTCATCGGCAGAAGAGCGCCGTGTGACAGATGAAGATACAGGTAAAGTGACTGACACGTTTTTCCAACCTCTTGAGTCTCTCCCAAACATAAGAAAAAATATCTAAATCTGTATTTTATCTGTATTTTGTGACTATGCTTCTTTTTTTCATAGTAACCTAGTCTTCAGAGAATCTCCTAGCTTAATATTGTCCAGCTTTGTGTCTTGAGCACCATCTATTTCCTGGACATCATCTGCATCTCTATTACGGTTTCTGCTGTAGAGAAGGAATCCAACCTTCTCTGCTACCACCACGTTCCAGATATCTAAATCTTTGAAATCTGTCAATGTGTGGACATTGGGCTCTGGCATGTTGAGAGACCCTGTGTTTGTTCCCCATGCTGTGCATGTCAGCAGCTCTCCAGCACCCCTGTTCTCACTGCTGCCTCCACAGACTGAGGTTTTGCCACCGTTTACCAATTTTCTCCCTGAGATGTTGCAGGTCCCTTCTTGCTGACTTGATAATTTGCCTTCTGTGGGCACATTACCTTGGTTTGGCTCCACAGCAGGCTTATCCTGATGATGCCACAGGTTGTGACAGTCTCTGTCCTTACTCTGGCTGAGTGCTCTAGTGACCTGCACTTATCACATGCAGATATTCTGAAAGATCAAGTCTCTTCTGCTCCAGCAAAGTGCCCAGCTGAGGGTGAAGTGAGCTACATGATTGCCCTAAGTCTGCTCTCCTCTGTCTGCTGGGCAGGGTGTCACTTGCTGCCATGGGTACACACACCCTCTGATCTTCATCTGCTCTTGCACCTGAAACGTGCATTTCATCCTGGAGTGTGCACTGAGCTGGCTGGTCCCTCTCTGTACTTGATGGGTCGTGAGAGCTGTCACTGGGTCTCTGTCAGGTCAGCAGCCCAAGACTGGCAGGGACTGACCACACACTTGCCAAGAGGCAGATAGCAAACCAAAAAGTAAAAATATTTGATCTAAAGGGGATATAAAGGGGCCTAAAGAGGTGCCTAGAGTCCAGAAGGACTTCAAAAGGATGTTTGATTTTCCCTGGTGATTCCATGCTTTAAAATGTTTAAACAAAACCAATGTATAATTTGGTCAAACAACAAGAATATATAGAGAAGAGAGTGATGATAATAACAACTCTCAAAGCTTTGGAGGATATAAATGTCAAGGAAGGAGAAGTAGTTATGGTGGTACCAGTGTGATAGCCAGGAGGACCTAAGTGAATTTGAGAAAAGGAAAATTTTGGCTCGCTACAAGGAACAAAAATATAAACTAAATAAAGCAACCTAAAATAAGTAACTGTACAAAGCCTAAGAAACCAAACAAACCCTTTACTTGAAGCAGTTATTTTGGAAGAGGAAAAGTACCAGATACTACATTGAGTTCTTTGCGAGCTTCACTCTTGTTGTGGGTTTTTGTATGGAAGCCACTTAAAGAAGCTATGGTGATGGTGGCTGCCTAAAATGGAAAGAGCCAACAATAATCACTGTTTGATTTGAACAATCCCCAAAAGGGAGAGGATGAAATCCCTCAGAAGCAGTAAATTAAAACTGAGCAGAAACCTGGCACGTGGAGTAAATGACGCATACGGTGAATGGCACAATCTTCTGTTGGGCACTGCACATAGAGGACAGACACATCATGATTTTCCGTGTCCAAAATAAGAAGCCTATAAAAAGTACTTCTTCCCATTATGGAGACAAATACATTTGACAAGAGTGATTTGTCTTCTTATTACAGAATTGATACTTTTGTGTGTGTGTGTGTGTGTGTGTGTGTGTGTGTGTGTGTGTGTGTGTGTCCTCCTTTCCCTGGTGGGCTTTATGTGCAGAGAAAACAAAGATGTCTGATCTGGGTAAGAGTCTGGCTCAGATAAGGGGTCTGAAACTGGGACAATATCCCTGCTTTTCACATTGACAGTGCTCTCTCTTCACTGGAGTGTCCCTGGGGTTTAGAGGATGTGATAAAGCATGTTCAGTCCAAGTGGAGGAAATGTTAAAACCTCAGACATAAATAGACATGGTCTTTAAATTTAGGCACTGTGTTAGAAAACTGTAGCAGGAGCTAAACCAAATGCTTGAAGATGTGGAAATTTAAAGTCAGTCTAATGGTCAAAACCAGAGATCAAAGTTGATCTTCCCAGACAAACTTTTCTATTTTATTGATGAAGGGTTTTTTTGGTTGTTGTTTTTTTTTTTGTTTGTTTGTTTTTTTAATGAAGGCTAGAAATATCTGTATATTGATGGCTGTGCTTTGATGGATGAGTAGTAAAACCAGGCTGGTCACTAGATGAGTGGGACAGATGCTGCAAAGGAGAGCATCCTCTTCAGCTTCATGAAGCACAGACTCCTGTGCCAGCAGGGAGGCAAAGAGCTGCTGCACCATGTTCACAGTCCATTAACCACTGGCGTTTTCAGTGCATACCAAACCCCAGATCAAATAACTCTGCTGTTAGATCACGCTAAAGTGCTCCTCTGCTTATTTCTCTCTGTCACATCCCAGTTACCAGGCTGCAGGGACATCGGTGAAAGGTGAAAGCAGCATGTGGAAGCTCCAACTATATAAACTTTGATTCTTGAAACAAACAAACGTGCAATGAATGAGCACTCGTTGTTCCCTTGTTCTGTGTTTATGCTTTGGTGAGGAAGGCAGAGGGCTCCTGCTGTGAAGTGGGATGACAAGTTTAAAAGGACACGGGCACAGTGCCAGGCAGCAGGTCCCTTCATCATTCAGGGGCCAGGCTGTGCAGAGGCACCACTCCTCTCCTTCCTGCCACCCTGGTTCCTGGGATGAAGGCATCCAGCTCAGTACTCGCCTCTCTGCCGGCTCCTGGCCCGGGATGGCTGATGGTCGCTGGCAGGAAGGAGGCAGGAGACAGGAGCGTGCTGCCATCATGGCACTCTCCATTCTCCTCCACGGCTCTGAGCTCTTGGGCATTTTGTTTCGAGGGCAGCGCTCTCCGGATGTTTTCATTCTCGTGTACGTGCAGATCTCTGCCAAGCGATGTGCCTTTTTTTATCTGGGAAAATCCTTGTTGTGTTTTACAAGAGGGACATACGAGGCCCAGGAACTACCAGCACGTACAAACGCCTGCAATCTTTCTTCAGACGAAGCCTGCGGGCCGGATTTTTGCCATCCCCCCGAGACAGCAGCGATCGGGGCTCGCAGGGGCGCCCGGGCGCTGTTTGCGGCCCCGGCTGGCCCCGGGCCAGAGCCCGAGCCCGGGCGGCGAGGGAGACGTGGGAAGCCGGGGCCGGGACGTGCCGGGCCGCCGTGCTCTGCCCCTGCTCTGCCCCTGCTCTGTCCCTCCCCTGCCCCTGCTCTGCCCCTGCCCTGTCCCTGCTCGGCACAGCCGCCCCGGGCCGGCAGCTCGGCCGCTCCGCTGGAGAGGCTGCTCCGCGCTGCTTCCCTGCTCTGCGGCGGGGCAGTGAAACCCGCGCTGAGCCCTCCGAGCCTACAGCGCACAGAGACAGCCTAAATCTCAGCTTAAATCTCAGCTTAAATCTCCTCCCTTGTTCTGCCGCCTAATCATGCCGTGCTGTCCCTCCCAAGCCCCATCCTCCTCTCTTTTCAGATCCTGTTTATTAGCCTCTTCTCCCAGATATCTACCACTGACTTTTTCCTTATGGGTCCTGATTTTTGTTATAAACGCTTTCACCTGCTCTGCTAATGTGCACCCAAATCCACACTGGAACACAAATACCAGAACCCCTGAACACACTAGGGACGTCTCCCTAGCATTATTGTCATTACTAATATAACAGCATGTAATAATTACAGCAAGATATAAAACAAGTAAAAAAATTCTAGTTACACTCTAGTATCCTACAACTGGGAGGAATTCCCAGGAGTGCTCTTTCTGTTCAAGAATGACACATACTTTGGGGACATAGCGTGCCTGTGCTGAAGGAAATGGAGGAACCAAAACAGCATCGCTCTTTGTTTTTATTTAATGGCTTCTAATCTCAACAGGCTTGGAGCAGAGGGTAATAGAAAGATTAAGTTAATGTCTGAAGTCAGGGCATAGCTGTGTTAGAAAATCTTAATCAAAGAGGATGTGGCTTTTTTGTTATGCTAATAAATCTTGTTTCTCTTAGGTATGGAGAAATGACTGTTTAGGCTGGAATTTTCCTGAGACAGTACATGGCACGCACAGACACCCCACATAGAAACATTCTGCCCACATCACTTATCAAAACTATCAACAACTTGAAATCAGACTCGGTAAGAGGAAGGGTCAGGTAAACTCAGCCATTAGCATTTTCCTCCCTGTGCCTCTCAGAATCAGATGTGGCCTTGTTTGTCTTGCTGGGTCAGCAGTTTTACAGCTAGGTGAGGCACTGGAAGAGCCACATACATGTACCTTCAGAAAGCTGCATTATTCAGCTATCCTTTTTGTTTTATGGCAGATGAAGCAATGTGAAAGGACAAGGAATATCCAGCAGGATGATGTGTGGTGTGGAAGAACATCTGCATCCTCTCTGAGCGATGAGTCCATAACACCAATGAATACATGGTGGTATTTGTGCTTGCCACTGAAAATATGATCATGGAACTAGCTGGACAAAGCCTAGGTCAGAATCAGCAGGAACAAATGTGACTGTGTGTTTTCTTGCTGTTCAGACATCCACATCCTGAGATAACCCTTCACTGTCCGAAATAATGGAAGCGTTCTTATATTTGCCAGCTCAAGAGTTGTTCTATTATTGGTATCAAGAGGCAAAACACAGGTGTTAATGAGGTCAGACTATCTCAGGCCCTGCTTATTTGTGTTTTGGAATGCTGTAAGCAGAGGTCCATAACCCAGTGATGCAAAGAGGGGGGTGTCCCTGGCAGCAGAGCCCCCTGTTGAGGAAGGATATGGCACTGGGGGTCATCAAGGGGAAAAGACGCAGCACCGTGGCTTTATTCCTACAGCCTGTGCAGTTTAACTCAGGACACAGATCTGAGGCCACCATCTCCTGACTCAGGCTTTTCTCTAGCAATGCTTGTGCTCATGGAGCCATTCCTTCCTTCAGCTGCACCTCAGCACAGCCATCTCCTCCACAGCACCAGGGGTCACAGAGCCACGTGCTGAACCCCAGCAGAGAACTGACCCAGGCTGAAACCCCAATGGGGTAGGGTAAGACAGACAGATCTCTTTAAATGGGAGTTGCCACAAAAAGCCCTTCAGGAAAGCACAGCCCCTGGGTTCAGAGGCAGCCATGAGCAGGACCAGCCCTCCCTGGGCACGGATATGTGAGCCATGGAGAAACCTGTCTAGTTTATTACCCCACTTGGATCCACTGATTGAGTCTGCTCCTGTGTTCAGAGATAATCTTCATATGGAAAAAAACAAAAAAAAAAAAAGTGGTTCCTATCTTCAAATTTTTTTCCTCTCTCAGAAATCCAGGTCTCAGCAAGCTGGCTTCCTTGAAAGCTTCTGGTGATAAAGCAGAAGCAGTTGTGTGAGCCACCAGCTGCAGCAACTTTCAGGGAAAATCTGAGGGAGGGGAAATGAGTTCATTGAGACCACCTGGAGTTCTATGTGCCACCAAAGAGGACCAACAGGGCAGAAAGCCGCAGAGAAAGATCAGGTTTTCAAGATAAATATGGAAACAGTCATTGCACAGGATTTCTGGAGTAAATTCACTTTGCAAATACAAAAACTCCCAGAAGTGAGTGTTATCCACAGTTCTGCACCCTAATTAAACCTCTCCAGCAAATCACAGCCACAGACCCCATTTCTACTTGCAGTTCAGCTTCCTCTTACACGGCTTCTGGGCTTCCCAGGGCTGCCACAGCTGAGAGCTACCCACCCTTCAGAGCCTCCTGCAGCCTGAGCTCTGCTCACTCACTTGGTGAAACAAGGTTGTCCTTTTGCAGTTCACCACTCACTTCAACCACAACCCTGAAAGAGCTGCTCCCATGTGGACGTGGCTGAACCCCAGGCAGATATTGCTGCTAAATAGCCGGTGATAGTCAGAGCTCAGTTAAAAAGCAAGAGGCATAGGAAAAGCATGAGTGCAAGACCTCGTGGTGAAAAGGAACGATTAATTGAGCCTTAGGCACAACGTGTCTCTCTTACACTTCATTTAACATTCATTCTGACAGCACCTGGTGATGCAAACCTTTTATCTGCTGGCCACAGCCTCTCCCACAGCAGTGACTCAGCCAACCCTTTCCTACAAGCCTTGTTTGAATGGGAATCTGTCCAAGTGGTCCTGGAAAAGTTCAGTCCCCTTAGACACAGAAATTTCTTACCTCTCTAGGAATGATTGCATCAAGCAAAGGCTGGGAAGAGCTGGTCCCAATCACTCCTTGTTTGGGAAGAGGAGAAGCACTACTTCAGGCCTAAGCTTGCTTCCTCATGGACAGGATAACACCTCCATGCTATTCTTGCCTGTCCTCCCAGTCCTGTGTCCCCTGTCCTTGCTGTTTTATTGTATTAGCAATACTTGAGGAATTGCATTTGCTACTCCGTGTCTGTTGGATGGGGGTAGGGGAAACCAAAGCTGGAAAGGCTTTGGGATGTTGCTGTTTAGCAGGCTGTTCATGCAAGTAGGAAGTTTGGTTGGTGGTTTTGAAAATATTAATGTTGCCTTCATAAACTGGCTTTCCACCTGGTGTTATGGTCCCCAGGCCTCTCCCTCCTGGCAGGAGGGCTCTGCCACTGAGAGAAGCCCCCCCATAGTGCCACCCATGGCAACATTGCTGTCCGCTCCCTCAGAGAACCAATCTGAGTAGGTAGCATTTAGGAAAATATGAAACTGAGCAGAGCTTTAACAAAAACTATCAGGAAAGCTTTTTCATCAGATCTGCTGTCTGCCAGTGCATTAAATGCTACAATGAAG
The DNA here is from genome assembly GCA_039654755.1 of Calcarius lapponicus. NCBI lineage: Eukaryota > Metazoa > Chordata > Aves > Passeriformes > Fringillidae > Calcarius > Calcarius lapponicus. Next base: position 50,273,865 of record CM077463.1, on the reverse strand, counting down.
ATTAAGCCAGGGTGAGGAATCAATTTATTCCCATCCTTGCATTGCCCCTACCCCAACTCTGCCTGGCTTCTGGCCAGGTGACACAAAGCACTCAGGCAGGGGTCTGCTGGGGAGACAAGGAGACCTCACTGGAAAAACTGAGGTGCACAAGGGCTCAGAGGGAGAAAGGGGCTCTGGAGGACTGGCCAGCTGCCAGCAGTGGCTGAAGCTACACAGAACATTTCAGGCTGAAGATGTGTAGAGAAAACTGTCAGGGAGCCTGTGACAGTGTTCACAGGGGTTTTCAGGTGAGGGAAGAGATGAGAATGTTCACTCTATGTTCAGAAAGCTTGATTTATTATTTTATGATATATATTACATTAAAACTATACTAAAAAGAATAGAAAGAAAAGTCTCAGAAGGCCAGCTAAGCTAAGAATAGAAAAGAAAGAATGATAACAAAAGGCAGCTGTCTCGGACTCTATCCCAGACAGCTCGGCCTTGATTAGCTATTAATTATAAACATCTAACATGAGTCAATCAAAAATCCACCTGATGCATTCCACAGCAGCAGATAACCATTGTTTACATTTTGTTCCTGGAGCCGCTCAGCTTCTGAGGAAGAAAAAAACCTAAGAAAAGGATTTTCATAAGAAGATGTCTGCGACAGGAGCCCAAGAGAGGGATGGCCAGTGACTATTCCCAGCCCTGTCTGAAGCTCACAGGAAGGTGAGTTTAGGAGCAGAGGGAATTGAGGTGACCCTGAGCAGCTACCCCAAGTCACACAGTCCCCATTTTCACCCTGAGCAGGCACGCAGGGCTGGTTTTGGTCCTGACTCAGCCACTTTGCTCCAAACAGGAAACTAAGAAATGTGTTTATGTCTTCCTCAAGAGGAAAATAAAACAAAAACAGAGCAAAAGCCTCCACTTGGGATTACAGGAATGAAAGATGGGCAACAGGAAACACTATTTCCAGTGCTGGGAAATGCAGTTGTTACGTCAACCAGCTGCTGTTGGCAGTCCACATGGCATGATAAATGGAACTGGGCTTCGTGTGGAAGGCAGCTGGCCTGCACCAGCCAAATGCTTATGGGAAGAGATGAAAGCTCAAGGAAGAGTTTGTCCACACCCAAATGTGGGTGGCTTTGGGGAATCTCAGCTATCAGAGACCCACATTTGCTGTGGGTTGGATGTTGTGAGCCACCAGCACTCGGAACCCACCCACGTGGTTTGCCCTTGAGGACAGCAAGAGATTTCAAGGGAAACCTTTTCCTTTCAAGGGTGACCTTTTCTTTCCACACAATGCAAAACCAACAGTCCTGTTCAGTTCAGTCTGAGATACAAACAGGGAGCAGAAAAAAGGAAGTAAATGAGCTGGCAGAGCTGAGTGTCCAAAAGCCCTGGGTGTGCTCTTGTACTTACTGGGAGTTTCCCCTCACCTGACGCAGATGAAGAAAAGCCACAGAGAAACCCCATGGACCCCTTGAAGCACATCTGAGCCAGCTGCATGCCTGGTGGCACCAACACCTCACTGACCACTTCCAGTGCCAGAGGGCTGAAAATCCCAGTGGGCAGCTTTGCTCAGAAATAGGCATCATAAACCCATTGACTGTGACATTTTGTACCAGAAATGGTGTGGCCAGCAGGACCAGTGTGTGATCATCCCCCCATACCCAGCACTGGTGAAGCCACACCTTGAATCCGGTGTTCAGTTTTGGGCCCCTCACTACAGCAAAGGCATTGAGGTGCTGGAGAATCTCCAGAGAAGGGCAGTGGTGAAGGGTCTGGAACACAAATCTTATGGGGACCAGCTGAAGGAGCTGGGTCTGCTCAGCCTGAAGGAAGCTCAGGGGAGCCCTTACCACTCTCTAAACTACCTGACAGGAGGTTCAGCAAGGTGAGATTCAGCCCCTTCTCCTACATGACAAAAGACAGGACAAGTGGACACAGCTTTAAGTCATGCCAGAGGGGGTTTTGATTGGATACTCATAAAAATTTCTTCACCAAAATGGTTGTCTAGACATTGGACAGACAGTCCAGGGAAGTGGTGAAGTCACCATCTCTGGATGTATTTAAAAGATGTGTAGATATGGCACTTAAGGACATGGTTTAGTGATGGACTTGGCAGTGCCGTGTCAAAAATCGGACTCAATAATCCAAAGGTCTTTTTCAACATCAATTATTCTATGATTCCATGATACTGTTTTATTTTTGTAGCCCAGAGAATATGTAGATGGTGACTCCCCTTTTGTAGCCCTGGCAGCTCTGCAGGACAAAATGCTGATTTCTGTATCCCAAAGGACATTTGAAGAAGCCAAAAGTAACCTTAAATAGTAACACTCCAGCAGGGACCTCCCACACTGTCCAAGGGGAGGCTGACATCCTTCTTTTAGAAAAGCAGTCTTTTCAGACAGGTGGACAACCACCTTTCCCTTCAGTTATAAATAGATTTTCTTAATAAAATTATGAGCTTGACCCTATTTTGGGGGCTAGTTAGGCCATTTCATTACTCAAAATTGGATGAGAAGGACACTCTGATGCACTGGAAGCAAATATGCCAATCAGAGCGGCTTGAGAGCTGAAATAGCAGCCCCTTTCTAAAGGCTGGTGACAGTATCTGATGCAGTGGTGACAATGTGCCTTTAAAATACAGAGGGCAATTATTGTGTCCTGTCCACACCTGTGTTTGCCAGCCTTCCAACCCAGCCCTTTCCAGGAGACAGAGCCCACAGCAATTGATTTAATTGGCTTCACTGCCCTGTAATTTTTATCCTTTGCTGTACAGCTGGCATTTTGTTTACATGCTCCTGTATTCAATACAAATTAACAATGTTTGAAAGGGAGAGGAATATTGCTCTCAGATGTACTAGATCTTGGCCCTCCCCATAAACTCTAATTTCCCCAGATTATGTTGTTTAGAAATCCGTGGGTGTAATTAATAACAGCCAAAGGGCAGGAGTATTTAAGCAAAGAACAAAAGGGAAATTCTGTGTGAAATAAGCTTAAATTTTATTGTTAAAAAGATGATTTAAGCAAATGTATTCAACTTCATCAGTGAAGTAATGGCTAAAATTACCAATAAATAAAATAAAGAACCCTGAAAAACTCTCTCTGCTATTGTCTAGCTACTCCAAGGAGGTTTTGTTGTCCCATGGCAGCCACCCCAGTGCAGCAGAGAAAAAACAAACTGGTTCTGGCCAGCAGGTCCCCTCCAGCATGCTGGCTCATAGCTGCTCCCAGGAGAGCTGAGGGAGCAGAGGGGAGGCAAGGGAGCAGCAGCTTGGCTCCTGGAGCACTTCAAGCACCCCAGTCCTGGAGAAAAGAAGGCTCTGGAGAAACCTTATCCCAGCCTTTCAGTACGTGCAGTAAACCTCAAAGTGAGATGAGGCCAAACTCTTTATCAGGGCCTATCAGGGATGAACTGGAGGAGGATCAACTTCAATCAGCCATAAGGTAGCAGGTTTTTACAATGAGAGTGGTGAAACACTGGAACGGGTTGCCCAGAGAGGTGGTAGATGCCCCATCCCTGGAAGCATTCAAGGTCAAACTGGATGGGACTGAGCAGACTGGTGCAGTTGAAGGTGTCTCTGCTCATTGGATGGAGGTTGAACTAGATCAATTTAAAGGTCCCTTCCTATTGAAAACATTCTATGATTCTATGATTTGAGCATTCCAGAGATTTGGGGAACTCACAGAGAAATCAAAATGCAGTACTCACTTCCTGCAGGGACCACCAAAGCAGGAAAGGGTCCCAACACAGAGGCAGTCACAGCTCAGGTACTGCAGCCTGAGCTCCTGACAAGGATAGCTGAATCAGCACAAAATCATCTGAGTGAGAGAAAGTGAGGGAGTGGAAAAACAGAGGGGAGATGAATGAGAAGAGCAGGAGAGAAGAAATCCCTGCCACAGGTCCTCACAGCACCTCCTCTGAAGGGCTCTAGAGGCTCTCACCTACCTGCCCTCAGGTGTGTACTCACAATGAAAAGTGGTATGTTGTACAAAAACATGACTTGGCTTCCTTCTTTCCTGTCACTAACTCTTGGCCTGGTGCCTTCCTCACCAGTAGCTTCTGACACCTGCTGAAACGGAGCAGGACTTTTCTTCAAGCACATCCCTCTCGCTGGCTGCAGGGCTGCTGGCACACTGAGGGGGTGAAGCTGCCAATTGCCCAAGAGATCAGAATTTCAGCACAAAGCAGAATTAGCAGGAAGGTGGGCTGGGATGCAGGCAGGAGGAAGCAAAGCCATATGGGCGTGAAATGCTGGGGGCCGTGAATGATGGTGAAGATGAGTGAAGAGAGCTTTTGTTATTAGCACAGCTGAAAGAGAGAGGGGCACCTGTCCCTGAACTTCAGAGCCCAGAACAAGGAGCCCATCCAGTGGCACCTGTGACCCATCTGTGCTGCTCCAGGCCACGGGTGCAGGTGCACGGCCCTGGGTCAGGCTCCAGACCAGGAGCCGCCAGCCAGGGACAGGCACCGTGGGGAGGGCACGGGGCTGAGGAGGAGCACAGAGGAGCTGGGAGCTGCTGGCAGCCACACGGGCATGAGGTGGATGGACAGACCACCAGGAGCAAGGTCAGGAAGGGAAGGATATTCAGATTCCAGCGCAGTTTTTCTGGGGGCTGATCACAAAGCTGGTTTAGGAGGCTGGGATGCTACTGGAGCAGTGCACAGGAAGAAAATTATGATGATGGTGATGATGACAATAATGCCACCCTCCCAGCCTCTGCAGGGCCTCTGGGGTGACAGGCAGGAGCTGGCAGGTGATGGCAGCAGCAGACAGACTGTGGTACAAGCAGGGAGACAGAAATGGCAGCAGGTCTGGCCACAGATTAGCTGCCTGCTCCCTTTCAAGGCAACCCAGTGTGCCACTCCTACCCAGGCCTTCCCAGCTCAGCCTGGCACTCATCCCTACCTGTGCAGGAGGGGGTGTCACTGCTGATTTTTTGATGGTGGCATTAGAAATCAGTCCCCAGAAAGGCTGCTTTTAGTTTCCTTCCACTTCTTTTATTTTTCTGCATGTTTGAATATTTCCAGGAAGATTGAGGTTAGTTTAGTTTGTTTTGGTTTTTTTTGGGGGGATTTTCATTGGTTTGGTTTTTTTTGGTTTTGTGTGGGTTTGTTTTTTTTTTTGTTTTGTTTTGTTGTTTTTTGGGTTTGGTTTGGTTTTGGTTGTTTTTTTTGTTTTTGTTTTTTTTCTTTTTCTTTTTTTTCATTTTGGTGGCTGTTTGGTCTTTTTTTTTTTTTTTTTTAAACACTTGGGTAAAGAAAGTATGAGGTGTAAAAAGAAAGGCCCTGAAAAACAGCAGATGTATCAGCAGCAGAAAAGCCTCTGGCTCTCCCTGCTGTGGAGTTTTCAGCCCCTCATGGGCACATCTGCCTTTGAGAGAGCTGACAAGAAGTAAATAAAGAATAGCATGACTTAACCTGAACAGCACATGTGGGCTTGCCTGTTCCTGCAATTACACACTCAGGAAATTAATTTTGATAACTGCTCCTGAATACCTTCCTGTGCAAACAAAACCTGGCTGGATTTCTTTCCTCTTCTATCACTGGGGAATCCCAGAGGGGATACTGAGAGGTCCTGAAAGTGTGCTATGAAACCACCATGAGACAGGAACGTTCACACAAGGAAGAGCTGGATCCTTGCCCATCCCAGCCAGGAACACCAGAAACTGCTCTGTCTGGATGTGCTTTGGCTCTCAGGGATGTAGTGACAGCTTCTCCCACTCTGCCTCAGTCAAGTGGTTGAGATTGTGAAGGGAGGTGGAAATTGTACGTGTGTGACTTGCCACAGAAACCCTACATTTCAAAACTGCTTACCCAGCATGGATTTTGTATCAGTGATCTACACACACTCCTTAATCTGAGGATTTTTTGTATCAGTTACCTAAATATGCTATTTGATATGAGATGTGTAGCTGCTGCCTGATTTTAAGTCAGAGACCTGTCTGAGAATTAAATCAGAACAAGAGATTCTTTGAAAATAATTGCTTTGAAAAATCAAGCCTGATCCCACAACTTTTCACAATCAGCATCACAAATTGGAGCCATCCAGTACTTTTCACCAAACAGTTCAAATTTCACAAGACTAGCTCTCACTCCAGACAAGAACCCCAAGCTCTTTTGAGTATTACAGAAGAAACCACAGATTTATTTTTCTTTTGTTTTCTGATGCACATATGAAGTTTTAGAATTCAACCACTGACCCATGCTAAGAGTTTCAGATGTTTCTGGCTGTGGCCCACCTTAGGCTTGCCTGACAGCAGTGGAAGGGGGCAGAGAGGTGATGGTTCCCTTTCCTTCAGGACAGGGAGCCACTCAACTCCCACCTGCAGGCAGGCTGCTCCTGTTGTAGCACAGACTGCCCAGGTTACCCACCCCAGCTTAGCCTGGGAGGAAGGGAAGTGCCTTCAGTGTGGGACCTGAAACCTTGGTTGTGAGCACAGGGAGGTGGCAAATGAAAACTGTCCCTCAGCTGCTCGTGTGAGTGCTCAGAAGCCTGAACCTTTTCCCTGGCTGCACACAGGGGTCTCTCATTGCTACCCTGGGCCAGATGCTCTTGCCTTGGGAAAAGCAGCAGAGAACTCTGCTGAGCACTCCTGGGCCAAAGTCACCCTTTGATTCATCCCACTTGACTTGTAAAAGATCCATCTAAATGATGCAGCTCCCTAGAGTGCTGTGACAGTCCAGATAAGGAAAACCACAGAAAAAATGCCCAAATATTTTAGCTCCCATTTTTGGGGGGAGTTTTTATGAATTTACTATGAAAAAGGACAAAGGAAAAGATTACTCATTTTCTGTAAAACTACTAATTCTCTCCTGAAGAGAATTAGTTCATCCAGTTGAGTCCCTTTCATCCCAACCTCACATCCTATGACTGAAAAGCAGAGAGAAAAATTGCACCTCTGTTTTGCACACACAACTCCAGCCATTTAGAATGAAACCTGTTTTCCCACTGTGTTTTTTCCCTTTTTCTGCCTAGTATCAGTCCTGGCAAAGTGACACATGGGAAAGCAAACCAGAACTTCACAACTGCTCTCCCTAGCAAAGTATTTAAAGTTTAAGGTTCCCACCTATTACCATGACAGGAAGGCATTTGTACAGTGAAAGCGGAAAGAGGAAAGGAAGTTCTTCCTTCCTTTTCTGCTTGCATGTTTTTAATGATCAACACTAGAGAGAAGTATAAAATAACGGCTTGATAGAGACTGCCCTCATTCCTGCCAGATCTTTTCTCTGTAAAAGAGCTAGGAGGATGATTTCTAATGTCTTCTGTGTGACTAGTGTGCCAAACTCTCCTTTCCAGGATTCCTCTACTGAAAACAATTGTGAGTTCAAACCATACTTGCATTTCTTACATTTTTAACCTATATTCCATAGTAGTGATGACAGACAATGACAGACACAAAATACAAACTCACCATAAGATGCAACACCACACAAAGGACAATCAGGAGGAGACCAGGAAGAAGGCAGCTTTCATATTCCCGCACTTTTTGGCTTCTCTTACCAGCCTCCTTGCAAGACAGGGCAGGAATAAATCATTATCAGTGACAGCAGTGCTGGTGCAGTGCACTTCCTGTCCAGGAGCTGCTGATTGCATCAAACAACTCATCCTGGCTAATCAAGGCAGGAGTCAGAGGGGGAATTCCTGTGCTTACCACGTCTCTGGGCAGAGTTGTTGAGGTTCAGGAGGTCTCCAAAACCATCCCCCTGCAGCTGAGAGGTCTCAGCACACTTCCCCAGCCACAAGTTGCATCGTGGCCAAGAGAAGAAAGATGTTAAACCTCTGTCCTGGGTTATTCCAAGCCTCTCCTGGTGATAACCCAGGGCTTTTCTGAGCACCTCCACCTGTGGTGAGAAGAAACAGGAGATGTGCCGGCTTCACATCTCTCACTGTGTGCTTAGTGAACAAGGGCACTTTCTGCAGCTGGGTCTTGATGGGAGAATGGAATCATGGAATTGTTTAAGTTGGAAAAGGCCTCTAAGATCATTGAGTCCAAACATTAACCAGCCCCCAATAAGCAATGTCCCTAAGCACATCTACACATTTTTTTAAATCTTCCAGGGTTAATGATTTCAGCACTTCTCTGGGAAGTCTGCTCCAATACTTGACCACTCTTCCAGTGAAGAAGTTTTTCCAGTATCAAATCTAAACGTGCCCTGGTGCAACTTGACACCATTCCCTCTTGTCAGTTGTTACCTGGGAGAAGAGATGGATGTCCACCTGTACAGGACCTCCTTGCAGGTATTGTATTATCAGTAGGGACCACCAGGGCAGACAGGCTGCTGAAAGCAAACCTGAGCTGTAAGCTCTCAGAGACAGACCTTGTTTGCCTTATGACCTGCCCTGAACTTGATTTGGCACCATCTCTGCAAGATGATGGTGCTTTGTCAGCAGAGATCACTCCAGAAGTCAGCATTGAGCCAGCTTACTTTTCCAGCTCAAAACCAGGTCACATTCCCACGGCATTTGCATTAACCCCAAAGCACTGAACAAGGGAATTACCTTCATAAACGTCTCTCCTCACAAGAAGGGGGCTCAGATGTTACCCCCATTTTGCAGATGAAACAAACAGAAAGACCACAATTTGCTGTAAAATCAAGCACATGTTCCCTTGTCCACTCAGCATGAGACAGCTGAGAAAGGTTTACACCATGATCTGAATGACACTAAGACAGCTGGAAGATCCCAGAGCCCACACTGTTGAGTTTGCTGACCCCCAGACCTTCTTGAGGAGCTACTCATGGTCTCTTCACATGGAGCAAACTGCACTGTATGCCCTGGGCTGGCTACATTTTGTAGAGAGGGTGGATGCTGGACAATGCCTGCACCCTCTAAACCACACGGCCCAGCTCACACACAGCCACCAGTCACTTACTGGGACCCATCGTCCTCACACCACAGGCCACAGCTCCTGCCATCCCCTGCCAAGGGCACTTGGATGTCATTTTGTGTGGCATTAGAAAGATGAGCTTCATGCTCAGGTGTCACATCATACATCACATTAGCTGCTCCAGCAGCTGGAAAGGGACAGTCAAGATTCATTAATGCTGGTTTAACATTAATTATGTTTGTAGAGCAGTGCTGCAAAGGAGCCTTTTGACAAGCATGTCCTTCCTCAGCTACATCATTTTCCCCTTCCTTTGCCTTCCAGAACCACACACTTCTTTCCATTAAGAGAAAATGACAGAGCATTATGGTCTGTCAGGACAGAAAAAACCAGTTCAAGGTCATTGTGTTGCTCACTTTAACTTTTCCTCACAATTTCTTCTAGTGTATGGAATATTCAATCACTGCCCTGTGGAAACTAACCTGAATTCCTCTCTGAAAGCAACTGGAACAGTCCTTGTTGCACAGAGTCTTTCCTTAACACAATGCTTTGAAGTCTTTGTCACCTCAAACAGAGGAAGTCAGCAACTACAGCCACTCTATAAACCATACAGGCTTTCACAACTGAAAAAATGTGTTTTCCACAGAGATCTGGCCACATTCTCTCATTTACCTTTGACCTTCTAATGCAACTGGAAAGTTACTCCTCAGGAGAAAAGGAGAAGTATATACAGGCAGGAGGAGAGCTGGGAGAAGTTGTAGCTGGGCAGAGGAAGGATGGCTCAAGGCTCAGGTCATTGGCAGGGACTCAATTGCACAAACCAGAAAGCAGAGACTGAAATCATGAATGTTGGAGGCACTGTGAAATTATTTGGTAATATGTTTAAGCCAAGTGCTAGTAAGAAGCATGGGCAAAATGCCAACAATCACACAACATCTACTTTTGTCAGCCTAAGTAATTCACTTTGTCTCACAGAATCAAGTCAAATATATGAAATAAACATGACAACGGCAGGTTTTAATGTTGGTGGCAGCAATGTGGAAATATCATCCCACCACATCCCTGGGGCAGCCTGAGTTCAGACAACCTTTTGCAACAATCACATTACAAATTCTTCCTTCTTGCAACCTAATTTTTCCATTTCATGTAACTCCATGGGTTTCATTCTCCCCTCTAAAATGTCTTGTACTGAAACCCATCACTTGGCTGGGTTTTTTTTCTTCCCACCAAACAGTCTTTCGCTTTGATTCAACATCTATTTTTCAAACTAGAATTTTTTATTTTTTTCGCAGCAGCATATACAATTCATTAATGTTCTGACATGGCAACAAACAAAAATTTTGCCTGATGGCCTGAGATTCACCTAAGATTTTAATTCACTGTAATGCTATAATGACACCAAGGAAAAAAAATTAACCTCAATAATGTTTACCAGAAGTATTGGAGGCACACAGCATAGACCAAGTGCAAGCACCCACCACCACCCATCAGGGAAATAGAATTTTGCTACACAGAATGGCATTGACCCTCTCCTCCTTCCCAGCTTCTGGTGAGCCCTCCCTCCAGGCAAAAGTTCCAAATCTTCCGACTGTAATTTGATTTCTTTCGGCTCACAGAAAGTCCCTGTGCTTGGGCTCCCGGCAGCAGGGAGAGCGAGGCAGGGCAGCGGGGCTTGGCTGCCACCTCCTGGTGTCTGCCCTGGACACACACCAAATCCCACCGAAAACAGAACATCCCAAAAATACAAATAATTACCGGCACTGCCCTGCGGCTCTGCCCCTTCTCACTCCGCAGGAACCAAACAGACTTAGCATGGAGAAGGGGAATGTGATAGCTTTCTGAGCTTCACAAATTAATATCGTTTTTATATATATGACTATTCATAGTTTTTAAAAATATGAAAGATTGTGATACACTACAGGAGCAGTTAGCATCTCACGCACAGGAGCTACAAGGTTTTCATGAATGTTTCTCCTTCAGCTTTAGAAAAAACTTACACGTATTTGTTCTTGAGAAAAGCAATGAAGAAATAAATCTTACTGAATTCTTCATTTTTTTTGTCTTCTTCCCTGCTTATGAGGAAAATAGAAATTTTTCCCATTTTATCATGCAAACACTAAGTATATCCACTAAACACAATGTTTCAGTGTTCTTGGAACACCCTGCTTTATTCTTGATAAATACTTTGAAAGTTTTGAAAGCATCATATGAAATCTCCAACTTGTATTTTTCAAAATATTATGGAAATACTAAAACAAAAGATTGTCATATGAAAAAAATACAAAACTGTCATACATTGCCTTCTGTAATCCTGGGAATTTCAAAACTAGAAAACAGTGGTGTCAAAGTATTCTTGATTCATGGCCACAAAGCAAGCTTTGGAGAAATAATTAAAAAGAAATGAAGACACTTGTTTTGTATGCAGCAGGTGACTCTGAGGCTTGGGACTGCATGGACATGTGCATGAGGAAAGATAATGAGAAAAATCCATCAAATTAGTTTTCTCACATCAGCATTCATGAAAGACAGCGCTTCATAAAACCTTCACATCAACAAGTCACTATGACTCCTCAAGGACATTAAAAGAACAATGAACTTCCCAAAACAACAGGACAAAGGAAATATTTTTGTTCAAAACAGCAGCTCTGGGCCTTGATGTGCCATCACTCAGCTGAGACAAGGAAACAATTAGGGGGGCCCTATCACATCTTGAATCCACCCAGACAAGCTGAAATCTTCTGCCCATCACAGATGAAAGTCAGAAAGGCCAAGCCAAGAATTGTAAACTGATAATTTTCAGCAAGGAATCCACAGTGAAGCCAGCTAAAGCCTGGCCAGCATTTGTCTCTAATTCAAAATAAATCCTATTGGGGAAAAAGCCCCAACCTCAGCCTCCATATGTGGATGTGAGAGTACAGCAGAGATTAGCTGTTACTAATTTTAAGACCGACGTGTGCTGTGACGACAGCCAGATCACAAGCACCAACAATTGCAGCCCCCCCTGAGCACTGGCTGCAGTCAGAAAAATGGGTTTTCTATGGATAACCCTGGGCTGATCCCAGGCACCTTCTGCATACAGATCCCTGAGCCCAGCACGTGTGAGTCAATCTGGCCTTTGGCATTAGAGATAAAGCTACAAATACAACATTGTTAAGAGGCTTTCCCTGTAGTTAAAATCTGCTTCTGTGAGGTGCTGTTCCCAGTGTGACCAGTAACTGTCTGTGCCTTTAAAGTCCCTTTCATCTTCAGTCTGGCATATTGCCACGTCTGGGGGACTTTCTAAACATCTTATGCAATTTTGGCAGCAAATCTAAATGCAAATCCCAGCAACCTAGACACACCTATTATTTTCTTCAGCTGGTTTGAAAAGTCATAGGAAGCAACAAAGCAAATGAAAAGCGGTGAGTAAAGGGATATTCAAGGAAACACCATGGCAATCCAGACCATTCCAGCTCCAGAAGAATATACAACCAAAATTTCAGTCAGGGATTGTTAGAATGAAGCCTCTCACCACTGGTACAGCTGAGATGGGAGTGTGAAGTGTTTGGTTGATTGCTGCTGCCACAGCACCCCCATGAGCTGGGCTCCACTGTGCAAGTGCTACACCAGGATCTGCTAATGTGCTGGAGAATCTCTCACAGATAGATTCTGGCCTTGCTATCACTTCACATTTCCATTGCTGCAAGTTATGGGGACTGCTGTCTTGTGGGCTTTCTGATCTGGACCACCACCAAATTCCTGCTCTTCCCTCTCCTCCTCCTGCTCTTCCCTCTCCTCCAACTGGAGGATAATTTCCCCAACTGCTGAGGACAGAAATAAATCCATCTTTGCACAAACTTCTGCCCCCGACCTTGAAATGGCTCTGCTGTGCTCCAGGCTGCTCTGACAAATGCACTGTAATTGCTACAGACAGCAGAGAAAAATGTTGTCAGCCAAACAGAAAGGTGATCTCTTTTTAGTTATCATTTTCCAGAAAGTTCTGGAGTCCATTTCTTTTAAACACAAAACAATGGAAGAATAAAGAACTTAAAATAACTCTCTAGCAGGCAGTTTATTGCTTGGTGCAGTGCCAGTTCAAAAAAGCTCTTTTGCTGTTGCTCATTGAATCCTAAAGCTATCCTCTTTTATCTAGTGCTACCAAAACCAGTAAGCTATGAATATTATGTAAGCTATAGATGATGTTACACACTAGTAAAGTTTTACACTAGGTCAGCATCAACAGCCCTGTACAGACCATGCAGTCATGCACAGAGATGGACCTGGCCCTTCTCTGTACCAGGAAAACTTGCTTTGAAGAGGGCTCTTCAGCCCACATGCACCATCAAACCATGCCCTAAAACCTCCCTGTTTCTGCTGTGAAGAGGCAGAGAGAGGTTTATAATGCCCACAAAGTACCCTTTGCAGACACAGAATTCAGCTTTTTAGATTAGGTAAATAAACAATTACATAAAAACAACTGGTTTAATACTCATGTTGCTCATCACGTCATCCTCATTCTTCTTTGCTTTAAATCATATTGATAAAAAAAAGAAAAAAAAGAAAAAAACAAAAAACAAAACAAAACCAAAAAAAAACCCACATAAACCCCAACAATGGGCATAAACACTATGGGCCTCCTATACAGCTCCCTCTCTCCCAGAGCCCTGTGCTCTCCTGCCCCATGCTCACCAGCTAAGAAATGTTTTTGACATGTGGTGTAAAAATAACTCCACTGAGGGCAATGAATATCTTTTCCAACAGATGCCTGTGCAAGGAATATCCCAGTTTGAAAGCTCACTTGTTTTTTCCTCTGAATGGATGGTGTTTACCTGTCTTAGCTACAAAAGTCCAGCAAGAAGCAGGGTCAGCACAGCCCCTTTTCCTTCCTCAGCAGGTGAGCAGTAAGACATGTAAAGAAGGATTAATCTGGACAAGAAGCTTTGCAGTGCAGCAAGCTCTATTCCTCTTGGTCAGACTGGAGGTAAATCCTGTTTTTCCTCCCCCAGAGTCTATGCACCAGCTTTCAGGTTTTAATAACTTTCTTCAGTGCAGCCAGAAAATCATTTGATGGAGAGTCTCTTCCAGCAAAGTACAGCCAGCTCTGGCAGCAGACACTCAGCAATTCAACATTACGTAAGACAAAGAGAACATGTTATACCCTATCAGTTGTCATCCTCCTGAGGCTTAGTGAATAGCATTTCTATTATATGATACATTGAGATATATATATACACACAAAAGATATATATATATATATATATATACACACACACACAAATAACATTAGTGAATAAGCCAAAATGTGCTAAATACTGCCCTACCATACAGGAAACCTGTAATTGCAAGAAACATGGTTTGGATTACAAATTGGAGCAGAATTCATGAAGCCACCTGCTTTGCAATCTCTAAGATGCCACAGGGGCTTCCTACCTTAGTCAAAGTGTGAGGTGGGAAAGAGAAAGAAGAGCACAGGCTTTAAATTTAATCTCATAAACTGAGCCAAGGACAGAATTACCCATGACAGAACTCTGCTAAAACAGACGATCCTCTCTGCTGCTCTCCTTTGTAATCATCGTTCCTTTCTCTCATCTCTCAAAAATAATAATAAAAACATAAGGAGAAGATCTGTTTTTCATCTGAAGATGAAAATATTTTCTGGATGGAACACAGTTACTACTGACTGCACAGCAGACATGCAGAGCACTGGCAGCCAAGGCTGTCACTGCAGGTGCTTGTGCCTAGAGCTGCTTCTGCCACATCACCTCATACTCTGCCTCCATGTTCCATATCCAGCTTCCACTACCACAATCGTGTCCATTGGGAGCCATCTGTGTCTAAAGGAACACTTGTAAATTTTGTGCTATTTGATGGGAACTATGTCGTTAGTTTGCCAAATATTTTTCTCTAGTGAAATGACAAATCCACAGAGCCAGATTAGCTGGATTATGTCTTTACACCACCCCCTAAATAAGCTGTTATTTGCTTATGAGAGACACAGCAGGAAATGACAATTTATGTAAATGTATTTTAAAATAGAATAGAATTGTTTTATTTAGTTTTCATTTCTGGACAGTATTTATCCACCAAAAATGAATAACAACTCAAGTACCAAGATTAGAAATAGTCTCTCATAGTTTGCTTTGATAAATTATGGATTTTTTTGATGTCAAAAATACTCACCAATGCTGAAATAGTCTTAGGCAGTCTAACAGAAATGTCATCATCTGTTCAAACTACCTCTGAGAAAACTTAGGTAGAGGTACCAGCTGCAAGATGAACATTTACCTGCCAATTGAATAAATGACTTAATTCCTCAACCATCTGCATTTTGGCTCAGTCACACAAGATTAAGTTGGCTTTCAGCTATTTCAGTTTAATGTCTGAATCAATACCAGAGAATGCAGAAGCAAAAAGCTTTAAATGCTACAGGCCAACCATTAAAAGAAAACTGCAGATGCTCCCAGCTTCAGTAACTTTTGCTTTCACTCCTTTATGAAACTGTTTCGTTATAATTGGTCAGCAGAGCCAAGTAGAGAGATTAGTGCAGAATGTCTGTTCCAGGCTTAATGGTAACACAGACACAGCCAAGACCAGCACACTTTCACACAGGGCTTCTGTATTCTGCTTTTCTGCAAAAAGGAAATACTTTATCCCTTTGAATCCACATTGGCAGGTAGACAAGTATCTTTTGGCTAGTAAATGCTAGCAAGTATTTAGTTTCTTTTTACAGGTAGAGCAACCAGAAAAATACTTCTGCAGGAATTGCTCCTTCATGCCACAGAGCAGAAAGGCTCAAGGTGCTGAACTCCAGCTCCTGGCAGCCACACAGATTTCAGCCAGACTGGCATGAGAACCACTCTGCTTCCCCACAACGATTCTGACAGCAGGAATTTCGAGGTGAGGTAGCTTATCAAGAGCCATACTACCAATTCCAAATTTCTGATTAAAAACACCCAAATGACAGCAGACTACCTTTCCACATGACACCTTATTTCAGTAAAAAAAAGTATTTTCACTGAAATTTTCAGAATTGTGATTCATTCTTTTCCAGTGGTGAGGTCTCCAGTCTTTCACTTTCATCCTTTAACAAAGTATAATTACACTTCTTTGCACTTTTTAATTCTTACTGGTCCATGTAAATCCTGCTTGGACTGAAAGTCAACCAGCATTCTTCTTGTATAGATACCCTCAATACTCTTAAAATAAGTAATTGGTGTAAAGGCACTTATTCGTGTTCAAAAGACATTATCTGCAGAATTATTTTACAATTTCATTCTTAAAATGGACTCAATTCAGACTCCAGAAGCGGGTGCCATTTTGCAGTTCAGTAACCTATTTCCTGCAGCATTCAAGTCTTCTCCTCTTTCTAGACATTCTTGGTGTTAAAAATGCCATGAAATTTTTCAATACTTCAAATAGGAAACTGTTCTTCAGAACAATTCTACTGCCAACTTAACAACTGACAGAGCACAATTTAATGTGAACTTCAGAGTCAAGGAATACTGACCAAAACTATGCAAAAAGAACATACACATTTTAGGCTGTATGGTCTGGGAATATCAGTGTAAAAATAAACAAAGCACATTATTGAGCAGGCATAGCACTTCTGAAGCAGAGCCCCCTGTCTGCATAAGAACATGATGTGAATTCACTTATTCTCGCAAAGAATTGGGTCACAAAACTTTATGTATTTCTGTAGCAAGCCCATTTTCTTGAGGCAGCTTGAGGGACTCAGCTTGAAAAAGCAAGAGGTTATCTTCCTCCAATCTGGCCAGTATCTGCATTCAAAATTTTCAAGATTCAAAATAGCTGGATTCAAGAAGACAGATTGCACACTCACTTGTAATATCCATTCCAGCAGTTCAGAGACCTCACCAACAGGTACTTGGGACAACATCAGATCCTGTGCCACAAACATACTTGCAGGTAAAAGAAAACCATGCCAAAAAATGTTATTCTTTATGAATTATTTTAATGAACCAAATATGAAGTGACAAACACAGGTCAAGGAAATTAACACAAAACCAGCCCCACCAGCTGCTGACAGAAGATACAAGAATAGTTGAGGACAATTTGAGGGCAAAGAAGAAAGTATAGTGAGAGATAATAATTCTTGCCAAGAATATCAACCAAATAACCAAATCACATAATAGTTTAAATTTCTGGTCAAGTGCTTAAATAAGGTCTCTGGTTTTCTTCTTAACACGGTGAGTACACAGAACAATAGGGAATGGGCTATCCCTGAATTCGTGGCAACAGGTCCTATAGAGCATATTCCAGATTTCTCCAAGTACTGGAGATAAAGGTGGCTAAAAAGAGAAGCAGAGAAAGTGAGGACCCTTTGTTTACCCAGCCAGGTGTCAGAAATGGAATGTGTTTTCTAGACCCCAGAATCTTTGGCATAGGTTCCTCCTCAATGTCTGCGCGAGTGCTTTAATCCCATGACTGTGAAGGTTGCTGCAGTCAGCTTCTCATACACCAGAAACATAAGAGCTGCAGTAAGGACTGTCTGCAGGAGCTTTGCTTCAAGGCCTTTGTAGAGTCCCACTAACCCAAAACGCCTAAGGAGGAGGAAAAAAACAAACAAGAAAACAAGCATGAATAGCTTTCTGTAAGTATATCAGTAGACTACAGAGAAGAATCAATCTTACAAGTTGATGACCAACTGTAGGAATCTTAAACCCATTCTTGACCTTAAGCCAGCTAGTAATATTTGAAAGAAAAAATTCTGCAGAAATTTAAGGTCTTTTGTGCAAGAAACCTGCTTCTTTTCAAGTTGAAAGGTGAAATGAATTAGTATCCGTATATATCCTTGATGTCAGTTACTGTACAGACATTTAGGAGAATCTGTGTTTGTGGGCCTACTCTACAATATATTACAAAAAAACAGGTTGACTCAAATGTCAAGTTTAAGGGAGGCAAAAGGAAACAAAACCCAGACCCAGCAACATTTTCACAATATTAGTAATATTCAAATCTTCTCTATCATGGGAGGAGAAATAAAATGGGAAAGCTCACCTCACTCTCTGTTGAAGAAGGTAAAGAACATTTCTAAGACTGCCCAGCGTTCGGTTCTCTGGGTTCAACCTGTGACGTCCAAACTGAAAAAAAGGAATTCCCCACTGTGCTTGGCAGAGAACATCATACATGCAGGAAATCTGGAGAGCCTACCCTAAACCTCTTTAAACATTTTCCATATTACATAACTACCAGCAGAGAACAGAGGCCAAGGCTCACACTGCAAACATTAAAACTATACATACTACTGTATTTGGTTTGGTTTTAAAATGGATTCTAACAAATATTTCCTCTCTTTCAGTTGCTCTGGAGGAAGCAGTTTTCAGGATCTCAAAAGCATAATTTTCAGAGTCTTAGTAGGGTTATGACACTCAAAGCAAGTTCTTTCTGGCTTTCTCAGCTTTTACTTCACAAAGATTCAGATCCTCACACACCTGCAAATTGTTACTACATTGAGATTGCATAGTTGAACACACAATTTATCTGCCCACCAATGGTGTTGAAGCACTTATGTGTGAGCTGCTGTGGAAGAATTCAAAATTGTTACATCTACCTACCTGGCCTAAATAATATTTCTTTTTTATTCACTATACTTGCTTATGCCCAAGCTGGTTTTCAGTAGGCATGATAGCTGCTGCTGTAGAGTTAAACTAGCAATTTCAGCAACTCCTTTTCAAGCATTCATCGATACTTTTATCTGATACAGGTTGATATTACTGCCAGCAAGCTGTAACTATGAATTATTAATATACAAGAGTTGGTACACTTGTATTTGTAACAGCACAGCCTAATAGCTTTTGAAGACTGTATTAAGCTTCTGTGCTACAGAAGAACAGTGAACTTGAGTATCTGCATGCTGGATGACTTTTTTCCCAGAACATGTTGAGGCAACTGCTATTTCTTAGGTGTAAGAAATTACCATTGACAGTAGGTAAAGTATGCCAGCTGATTTAGGCAGTACGGAAATTTTAAGAGAATGCTAGGATGATAGAGGCTCCTTTACTGTGTGTTTTAATAACTTGGGTGGAAACAGCAGCAACAGAATGCTAGTGGAAATCTCCTGTTATTAGGTAAATATACATTCAAAATCCACAATCTTTTCATCAGCAACTACCCATATGATATAGACAAATCAGTGTTTAGAACTATTGTCACAGACTCAGACACACCCCCCAAAAATGGCTAAATTGCTAACTAGGTTCCAAGTTACAGTGTCAGTCACTGCCCAGATAACACATAGGCTTCCACACTACACCACCATAAGGTGCCTCATTCTCCTCTTTTCTCTACCACTGAACAATTTTTGTACTACAAAGGGTCATTAAGAGAGAAGAAACTTATTAATTTTTCACTAGGATGTTAACACTTCAGTGTTTACTGCAGAAGACTTCCCAAAGGGATTAGCATTCTCTATAACAGAGAAAAAAGACTTCCATTTTAAAGAGAACGTTTTTTCTGGGATCACTGAGTACATTAATGGTATTGCTGTACCTCCACAGGCAAATTTAATTTATCTGGTCTTTACTGACACATAGGCCAAAGAACAGTTGCACTGCATAATGAGTAACACCAGTGTCACATAGTTTTAATGACTGGGAGAAGGAATACCAAATGGCAAAGCTGGAAGCTGCTACCACTGTCAATTACACAGGATAACTGTTCATTATGTGACAGTAAGAAGAGAACTGTGCCAAAGAGTTGAAAGCAAAGGTGTAGAGTCTTTATTAAAAAGATCCCTAATAAGTTCTAAAAAAGAGGAAGTTTCTAAAGGTTTAAGGTTAAAAAGAAAAAAAGTTCTGTACTAGTTTGATGAGAGAACTTAATTACAATGTGTAAGCTTATATGAATTATATTGAATTTATATTAGTTTGTGCGCAAATCTGCTAAAATTGTTTTAAAAAAACACCTGCAACTTTTTTTTCCTGCAGAATATTAGTTCTGAAAATACTAAACCCTTACTCATAACATTATTTTTTAACATCACTTACTGTGAGTGACAAAAACTTCAACAACTAGAACAATGCCAACTTTAGATTAGAAAACACATCACAAAATATAGCAAATCTGAAATGGACAGCACAGATGTCACAGACACACATTTCTGCTGTCCTCGACAGATGTGTTCAGGTCTCCTGGCTATTCTTTCATATAACAAAGAGACAGAAGTCACCCCTAGTGACTGCAGAACTAGAGACAGGGTCCTTGTGTTCCCTATCATCCCAGGGGAAGGATGGACTGGCGCTGGATTTTTTTTTTTTTCTTTTTACACTGTCATTAAGAGTCAGAAGAATTTTGTTCAAAAAGCTAAATGGAGACAGAAAAAACATGAAGCCTCAAGATTGTAACCACTTCTCTAGGAACCATGGAAAGGAATGAGGGCTGAAGCTGTTCTGTGGCTGCAGCCCCATGAAAGGTGCACTGCTGTGTAACGCTCAGGCTAAAACAGAGCACTCCAACTTTCCTTCCAGCTCTCCTTCACACCAGGAGGAAACAGGAGGATCACAAATTAAAAAAAAGACTGATGTTGCAAGTTATCCAAATAGAATTATTTTTGCTTAAATGTTTTTCTGTATCTGCCACTCCAGTAACAGAAGTCTGTGTTATTAGTTTAGCTACTACTGAGATGTGTCCAGGCTGTTAAAACAGGATAAGGCATTGAAAGAAAGCACCAGTTCAGATGATCAAAAATTATGAAAACTTCAGAGAAGATGTCTGCTGATAAAAATTACACAGTAAGTATATGCAAATCCTCTTGCTTTGAAATATAGCATCCTAACTACCTTTTTACAGGTTACGAAAAGTCAAGATACATTTATGACACTCTAATTAGAGAGTTACAAATTATTACAAAACTTGTTTAAAAATTACTTTTTCCAGATGAACAATTAACATGAAAATTCCCTTATTAGAGAGATCTGAAAAGTGATACTCTTAGCAAAGAAGGTTTGTTTTCAGTAATTCAACTCCATCTCCAAATCTGTCCAAGTTTTAGAACATACACAGTGGCTTTACTGTAGAGCCAAGTTAAGGCTCCTCCTTTCTTAGGAAAATGTATTTCATGTGGAAACACTTATTAATATTTAACTGCTACAGAGTTTCAAACACACAAATTAAAGTACAATATGCTAACACATGGCCAGGTCTCCTTCCCTCCTACTCCCCAGTTTTGTCTTGTGTCAATATTACAATATTGGTACACTCTGAAGGCAGCAGCATTATCCAGCCTATGTACAAACTGCAAGTCAGAATAAATGCAAGTGTTTCCATTACCACTACAATTAGCCTACATGGCCAGGCAAGTGGCTAAAGGTATTATTTATGAGGGAGCTCAGCTTCCCCTGATGAATCAGATTCTGGACACTGACAAGGTCAGACCATCATCTGAGCAACAAAACCTATGAATAGAACTTTTTTTTTTAAATTGCCATAGGTCATCTGGAAACAGACTGGTTTTAGAAGATTTAATTTTAACTTCCCACTTGACATATTTTCCATTTATATTCCAAGAAGTAAATGTACATTTTTGTAGCGCCTAAAAGCAGTACAATGCATCAGCTTCTGTGGGACACTCTACCAATTGTGGGACACATTGTACCAATACAATACACTGGCAATCCTACCAGCTACTTGAAACAAATGTGCACCAGTATATCAAACTCAGTGAAAACCAAAGAGGAAAGCCATTCTAATCAGCAACCTGCACTGGGAAAATTGCCTCCCAAAACAATGGGTCCATTAACACAAATAAAAATAAGGCTTGCATGATACAGACCAAGTCAGAGGCAGAGTTGCCATGAAATGAAATGATTACTTACCCGCAGAATTGACTGTACTGTCTGCAGAGGATAAGTGAGGGTGGTGGCAATTGCTTTGGCTATTGCACCAATGACAAAAGCATCCAAAGATGTGAGCTGTTCAATAGATAAAGAACAAATTTATTTCCACATAGTACCAAAACAGCCAATTACCCATTTGTATTTGGGGCTTCTGTACTGGTACCTGCTACCAGATTATCTAAGGATCTTTGGCATAAAGATTTTATGAAATCTCAGGGTCTTCTCATTTTAAAGACTTGGTCATGGTTCAATTAATTTGCATTCCCACATCTTAAGTTTATTTGTAAATCCACCTGGTTTTGCATTTCTTAATATAACTAGACTACTGTTGCTATATAGCCATACAATTAGACCCCTTCAAAGCATGAAGAGTAGACAAAAGATAAGGAAGTATCATTTGAACATACCATCAATCAATAAGCATCTCAGTTTTTGCAACAGTGAAACCAAAAAGTCATACAATGCTTGTGAAAAGGTGACAGTGAAAGATTCCTTAAACATCACTCTGTATTCCTGAGACATAACCACTACACCCCCAGGCAGAACTTTAGTCTTGATGCCACAGGCTAAAAATCTCATCCCCTTTTAGTTAAGAACCCCTGCTGAAGCCCACCCTCAGCTCCAAAGCTCACACTGCTCCAGGATGTACCAAATACATTGTTACAGCCTATGCTGATTACAGAGCATCTCAGTCTAACAGTGAGAATTAATCACTGAATATAAGTAGATGCCCATATCAAAACACACAAAATATATTCTAAAATACATTGATTGCAATCAAAAGTACACTTACATGCACATTTTTAAAAAGGTCAACCTGCTATATTTAGGACAACCAGGAAACAACCAAATAGGAAGAAAAATGTTTTTCAAAATAAAAATTACCATTCCTAGCTGGAAAAAAAATTATATCCCCTCTTCACTGATCATGGACAAAGAAATGTCCTAATTTAAGGTGGTACTGCGTAATTTAAAAGAAACACAAGAAATAACATAAATAAGTACGTTATTAGCCAACAAGAAAATAACAATGCAGATGGAAGCTAAGCTTATAGTTCAAAAATGTGCATAATGTAACAGAGTAGATCAATCAGGTACAAATAGACTGCTACAGCTGCAGTATTAACTAAAGACAGTAAAAAACCCAAGTCTCACTGATGATGCAAAATCTCATGTAAAAATAATCTCACTATGTCTTGGGGAATAACTAGATGGCTTGGTAACATACTGGTATAACCTAACATTCTAAAATCACAAATTAACAGCAAAGCATCTTAAAGATATGTTATGACATTATCTGAAAATGTAATACAAATGCTTTCCAGTTTGCTGGAACATAAAAGGAACACGAGTTCAGCTGAGATTCTATATCTGATATAGACAAGGAAAAAGAATAAGGAAAAAGAAGAGCAGTATAAAGCAGGGACAGAGAAGTGATTGCACTTTTATTTAGAAAATCAGGAAGGAATGGTTGCAATGCTATGTTCAATTCTAGCATCCATTCCTAGAAAAATTACATTGAAAAATTGAGGTCTTCAAGGAAAAAAAGGTTATTATTTACTGCAAAAAGGGTTAAAAGCAGACTTCAAAACAGTCGGTATGTAATTACTTATAAAAGATGTATTAGAATTGAAATCTCTACTTTTAATCAAGACCTGTGAACATATGCAAGGAAATGTGGACAAGAGGTTCAGTTCTATTTTTACAGGTAGAAGAATTAATTACAGGAATCTCTTCCCTAGGGACATGCAAGATTCCCATTTCATTTCACGATGCTGAGCCTTTTTTAGTCAAACTAATTCAAAAAACCACTTGAAAATACTAGAACCAAAACCAAACCCATATTCTGAATTTGTTCAAATGATGCATATCAAAAAACCTGTCTTGTAACAGAGCATGTTCAACATCTGGCCTCAAAACATACTCACTTGCAGCTGCTTTTTCAAAAGCTTTCGTTTAAAGCCTTCATAAAACATAAACTGTATGGCAGGATTGAAGACCAGCAGCAAGGAGGGGAAAGTACCATTCCACAGAGCTAAGACTCCTTCATCTCGGACTATTTGATGAAAGGCATCTGAGACAAAAGGTGAGGAAAAAAGTCATTAACATTTTGAGTACAAAACTCTGAATATAAAAGATATGAGAAGTTACTCTTAAAGCCTAATACTTGAAGTGTATAAAAATCCACTGCAGTCCTTTATGCAAGCATTTTTACTAAACTTCTATTTTAATCCAGAAGTTAAGAGAAAGGTAGTGACAAAGGAGGTTCTTGCTTACACCACCATTAACATGCACAAAACTAATCATCTGCTCAGGAAGCCCCCTTGTTTTTTTTTTTTTACAAGTGTGGCATCCACATTAAGGTCTTCCAAACCTTCTTCAAAATAACAGTAATGTCATTTGGTTGGTTGGTTTTAAAAGGACAGCCTGAACATGTGAGTGATTAAGAGATTAAGGTGAGTGAAGTTTAATTTTCAGACTGTCTGTCCAAACTCAGACTCCCAGCTACCACTTCATGGGGCTCACTACTGCTCCATTATCTGTATGATAACATATCTGCCCCTGCAAAAGGTATTTTAGTTACATGAGTGCACACTGCAAACTCTTAATTACCATCACAAATAGCCAAGTCCAGTTTCCTGTAAAACTCAGTGACTGCAAAGTGACAGAGTAGCACAGAGATTACAGGGTGACACCAGTTACATGAACAAAAGTCTTCTAAGTCCTTGATACATTTCACTTCATGAACTTCTCTTTGGCTGAAGACAACAACAGGTGCTTACCTATTATGCCTCTGTAATTGGTTGGTACAATGTCTTCATTTCTGAATTTTGCTCCCTGCAGCTTCAGGCGTGTGTTCACTACCCAGAGAGGGGTGGTCAGGAGTACATTCACTACTCCTAATGCAAAACAGCACAAAGAAAATCAGCACGAAACAGAAGATTTCAAATGTTTTCTTATCCCCTTTTCTCCCCCTGATTTACACGCTACTGGAATTTCTGGTGGGAAGAGGGAATAAAACCAACAAAGCATGTGGGAAACGTAAATGATAATTTGTATCCTAATTCCTGCAGCCTCTGTTCCAAAATATATGGAATTTTACTACAGACGTAGAGCCAGCTTAAGAATTTCCTTCCTTTCTTCCACCAACTATTCAGACAGTCATACCTACACTGAAAGTATAAGAAACTACCAACTCCTCCCCAACCCCCAAAAAAACCCCAAACCCAGGGGTCTTTTTTACAGGTTTTTTTTTTTTTAATCAGCTTGATTATATGCATTTGCATGGGCAATAGTTCCTGAAGAATATCACTAACAAACACAAAGCCCACAGTGGTAACTTTTCACACTGGCTGTGCTAGAGAAGTCACGAATGTTATCATCCATTCAAAGAAGGCACTGCAGCATTCCCATAAGAGGATAGAATAAAAAAAATATGGTCCCCACTGGATCTGCATATATCTAGGAACTTCCTGTCACTTTCAGGTGACAACCCAAAACCAAGTCTGAAAACTGACACCCAAATTCTTACATTAAAATTTCTTACTGTAATTGAAATTAATTCAGAATTGGCATATAACCTTTCCTCTGAAAAAAACTCAACTATCACCTCTCCCTGCTAGTTTTCTTCAGCATTTTAGTGATGATGCTTAGATACCTGGGAAGCACCACATCAGACACAAATATCATCCTAAGCCAAAAGAGCACTGTGCTTTGTGCCAGAATTCACAGCAGGAATGGTTTATGCGTCTCCTTAGGAGGCAGGGATGACACAGAGGAGCAAACAGAAAGAAGGTCTGCATACAGTGGGAGGGGTGAGCACTCAGTGTGGCCTCCAAAGGACTTCATAAAGAAAATCATTAGATAGAATATACCAAAAATACATTCTTGACAAAATGGAGATTTTAAAGTATTACCTGCAACAACCCCAAGAACCAAGTCTTTTCCAGTGGTTGAATGCTGACCTTTGACCCAGAGGGCTTTAAGACTATTAAATGTATAAAAATAAACAAAATTGGAGCAGCAAAGGCTGGAGATAACAGGAAACCATCCTCGATATGGTGCCAACCTAATGGAGAGCAAAAAGTTACGGTAAGAATCAGTGAAGTATTTATGTGGCTGATCTGGCTGATTTTATGTGTTAGTGGGGGATCCCAGAAATACAATGTTGTGTACTACAGGAAGTACTACCTAGATATGTCTTTATCAGCAATGGTAATAAACCATACTTAACTCCTGAGTAAGGAAAAAGAGTATCTGGATTCTCACACAAAAGTTAAAAATTGAAGACTAGTTACTGAAATTTATATACTCCTCTAGGAGAGTTTGGCAAAGGATGCAGCCTGGGGACAGAAGATACACAGGTGGGAAGAATTTCTAACAAATGCCTTACTAGGCAAAATCTAGGGCAAATCAGTCAGGTAAGTAAGAAAAAGACATTACCTAGTTAAATTTAACTAGATTAATCACAGATGAAAAACTGAATTATCACCTAAACCTGTCTTGATTTGGGAATGATTTCATAACATCTGCCTAACAAAGCTCCTTTCTCTGACAGGCCTGATGATCCTGTAAAACAGGGACACTTCAACAGCTGTCCTACATTCCCAACATGTTCTACAACACATCCAAAAAAAGATAATGATACACACCTTCACTGGAGTTGCACAGAACAGGTAGAGAGCTGGTATCATGTTAAAAGCATAAAAAATCACCCCAACAGCAGTAACTATGGAGGCTCTTTAGAATTCATTAACTACTGGGAGTATGTAGAATTTAAGGATCTCCAATAAGACTGTAAAATATGCAAGGCTGGTAAACAGCACATCTGACTTTTCTTAAAATGTAAATGCCACTTTTTCATCTCAAATCCATCGAGTGCTTCTCCCTCCCATGTAGCTGGGAATACGTCTTATTGTTACAACTGCTTCTGAAGTTACAGGCTTAGCTAACCATACAGTTACAAATTAACTTACTATGAAGTCATTCATAAGCCAAATTAAAACAATTCCTATATTACCCATCTCTTCTGTGATGGAAAAGAAAGGGAAAAATATCCTCTAGAGTTTATGTCCTTGAAATGAGTGTTAGTTTGGGCTTGGTTGATTTATTAAGAATGACTTCTGATGATTTTCAAATGAAACACCTTGTAGTACAAAACATGAAACTAAAAAAACACCCATGAGTTAATTTTAATGACTTAGTTGTCAATAGTAGCATCCATGATTCACTGCAACCTTGAAAAAACTTGGTGTACACTAGTGAACACCTTTCAGATCACTTAGAAAAGGATGGAAGTGCAGGGAAGAAAGCTGTTTGATAAACTTCTGCAGCTAGTCCTTAAACTCAACCTATTTGCTTTATCTAGATGAGAGAAGCAGTCTCACAAAAGTATGGTAATGAGACAAGACTCTACAAGCTAATGTGAACAAGATGTTTATGATCTCACATCCTATTTCAGATTTGTTGTTGTTTGCCTTTTTTTTGTTACTTCACACACTTCTCTAAATTAGTACCATTGCTTTGCCAGGCCTTCCCAATACTTTTGGAAGAAGCAATGTTCCTATCTCGCCAGAGCTACTGATTTCTCTTTCACGGGCCAAGTAGGCTGACTGCTTTTGCAGTCTTTTCACCTTGGTTAATTACTTCATTTTTCTTTCTTTTTTTTTAATTGAAGTTTACTTGCCACCCTCATGTGACAGAAGTAATGTGGGAATGTGAACAAGAAAGATCAGCTGGCAGAGAACTCCTCATGCCTACATCTGCCCAAGTTCAAAGGTGACACAGCTTTATGGACCAAGTTAAACTTTTGTCAGCTTTAATGTCCTGGAAGCACCAGTCTACTTAGGAGTTCCAGGGATTCCGTTAGGAAAATACTTTTAACAAGGACAGGCATAAAACTGTTTTTCCCAGCCAGCTCAGCTCAGACTATGACAAACAGTAAAGCACAGCACAGCTGGAAGTTAACTGCTTTTAGACAGATGTTGAATCCCACCAGCATAAAGTGTCATGTGCTGTTTACTTCTACATGCTTAGGAGAAAATAAAAACCTTCCAACTGGGAAACATGTCTGAGCTCTCTTGAAAGTGGCTCAGTTATCCAGGACTTTCATCTTGGTTATTGAGAAATTGACACACCCAAGAATCCAGGCAGACAAAGCTGGTTGATCAGGTATATGAAGGTACATTTGCATTTCTGAGGAGGCACAGCTACCTCACTAATGAAGGCACAGTTACATCACTGAACAGATCAATTGCATAAGGTGCTCAAGAAAGTTAATCCCAGTTATCTAAAGATGAACACATAAGATTATGCAAGTCATATCACACTTGTGTGGAGACATTTCAATTTGGAATAAAAATCTGTCCACACAGATACAGGCTAAGTGTTCCACTTTAAAAGCATATTCAAAATAGTTTTAGAGCTTATCTCCATGAAGACAAACAGAAAATCAGTATCTACTCACAGGCCTTCCTCTTTGATTATTTCCAAAAGGACGGCCGGTGTTGTCTTTGACTTCCGCTTCTCATCAACTGGAAAGCAAAACAATCAAATTTTTAGATTATTCAAATTTTTAGCACTCTTTTACAAGTCCTTATCCTTGCAATTCTGAATATACCCCACAAGCACATGGTTCTTCTTCCTCATAAAGGACAGAAACACCCTATTTCTCCTTATTTTCAGTTGCTAGGTAAGGCTACTTCCTTTTTTTATTCTTCCTCAGACTGACAGGTTCTGTTGTGCTCTAGAGTATCTCTAATCACCAGTTCCAGTAGTTGCAACATAAACTGCAAGTAGGTTCCCCTTAGGTAGAGGGCTAGAATTGGGCCTGCCTAACTGCTCTCAAAATTATTCCCTGGACATCAGACCAGAACCAGTAGCAGAGCAATCTCCTACAGCCCATCTGCAAACAGCTAAGCCTTAGCAAAGCAGGCTCTTCCTGCACTGAAAGCTATTCATTTCTCAACCACATTTTTCTGACAGCCTGGCTGATAATCTGCCTCCAGTTCTTAACAGAGCTTTAGTCATAGTTCTAAAATGCTTGCTGAGTCTGAGACTTTAGATTAGAAGACAGAGTTTCAGAACACAGTTCATATTCCAGATGCATTTCTGTAAACATTAGATATTCCTAATCCCAATTATAACCCTGGATTTTCCCTTTAAACCATCCTCTATATAATTCTGTTTTTCATTATATTGGCCCTGCATTTCGAAGTGTTCTCAGCAGCCAAAAACAACAACACACAAATATAATCCTATGCAATCTTGCATCTTTGTTTTTGTCTTTGGTCTTGGATAATTATTTAAAAGTGACAGAGCACACAGCTTTCTCAGCTAATTAAAAGGTTGCCCAACTTTCAAAAGGAAGAATCACCTTTAGCTGGAAAAACTGTGACACAAGTAAGACTCCTGTTCATGTAGACCATCCCCACTACAACCACCCTTACAAGTGCCCAGGCCAAGATGAACAGAAATGCCATTGTACAAAGAAACCAGATTTTGACACTTACCCTGAAGTCTAAGTCTAGCTGTATCCAAAGGAAAAAACACAGTCATTGCAGTCATACTGCCCTGAAAAACAAAATAAACTGGCTGCATAGTGTATCAGTTGCTTATACAGTGCCTGCTAGACTTTTGTAACCCTTCACTTCTTACCCACAAATCAGTTTGCTGAGTAAGTTTAAAAGGGGGATAAACTCCACACATAACACATTTTTGTCCCATATTTACAAATGAGGGTTATTTTTCTCTTGCATTAGATCAAGTTAAAATTAAAACCATTAAAAGCTTTTTGCCAAAAGAGAAAGTTTTTGAAGCCTGAAAGTTGATCTAGTGGCATCAGAAAATAAACACTGAACTTTTTCTACCTCCTATTAGCCTCAAAAAAGCTCTGGCTTGGTGTAAACCTGTTTCCCATGCATCAGGTGGCTGCTAAAGCTGTGGAACCTCTTCTATTAGCAGCCATGCAAACTGTTTAAATGGTGGGAAGGTCTGGGATACAGCAAGTCACTCAATGCTGCTTTTAAACTATAGCGCACAGTGTGACTTGAGCTTTTCTATAGCTGTCTTATGCCATACATTTAAGTGAGCTTTGCCTCTAGAAATACCCCAGCTCCTCAGCAGGCTGCTTGGACCTAGCTGTACAACCAGCAACAGAGGGTTCATTTTCTGGTGTGTTTCCACACCAAAACAATTGTGGATTGAAGTCTTAAAAAAACTGGAGAAACTTGAGTCTGATTAACACTAGGCAGCATATGTAAGACTTGGCCACAATTACCTGGTTATTTTAACCCGTTTAGTTTGTGCTCTTGCCGAAACAGTTCATCCTGCTCTCCCACGTACTTGTCCTGTGTTGTATCATTCTCACCTACCATGTACCCAGCTGGACAGCAAGTGGATTAATGAACCCATCTGACTGACTATTTCTAAAAAGTATATCACAGCTAGAAGGTTAGTGCCAGCACAAAAAAAAGTGCCAGAAAGAGCCATAATGCTGCTGCTAATGGGAGCTGCATTACTGCAATTTTGAAGACAGCCTCAAAACGCAGTTACACCTACGCACAGAACAGGACTGCAGAGTCACTACAACTTGCAGCCCTCCCCTGCTTCCATCCTCCCAAAGTGAGATTTATCCTGGATCCCAGTCTCAATGCAATGCACCACACAGCAGCAACACACACACACACACACACACGCACTCAAAATTAGAAACTGGAAATGAGGAAATAGTGGGGTAGTGCCACACAGGACACAATGGATGCGTGGCCACAAGACACAGAACAGTCCATTTCAGTTGGAAAGGGTCTGCAAGGATCACCTAGTCCTGCTGCCCCCCACCCCACTTCAGGGCTGCCCAAAAGCTAAAGCACCTTAAGTGCATTTCCCAAATGCCTCGAACACTGACAGGCATGGGGCACTGACCAACTCTCTCAGCAGCCTGTTCCAGTGCTTGACTGCCAAACTGGCTTAAAACTTATATGGAACTATAGTTCAAGGGAATGCAATGAGACAACTAAACTGACTTAACAGATCATTGCACATAAAAAACAATTTGTACCCTCTCCCCTTCTTTTGCTAAATTGAGGGAAATAGAAAAGGCAAGTTTTCTCTTGGGTTTACAAATGGAACAACTCAACTACACGATGAGGAGGCTGCCTGAAGCATCATAGGGAAGAGGCAGGATTTCATGGCTAGAAGAAAGGAAGAGGGATAAGCAGGACCAGTCCTTTCCCCAACAAGAAAAGCCCTCAAGAGAGACTCAGATATTCCTTGCTAAACTGCATTGAGACCAGCAGGTAAAATTATACGAGTGAGTGCAGAACAGATGCTGCCATGTGTTACCCTGCACTGCTGGAAGGGTGAGGCCTCACTGTCAGCCTTCCCCCCACGCCCTGTCAGCACTGGATCTCGCCAGTTTGCCAAGTCACATTACCACTGAATAATCACAGGGACAGGTACAGGCTGGTCCGTGTAATCCCAGGCTCTTGGTCAACTGTATTTGCACCCCCCCTGCCTTCTCCAATCTGGCAGCACAACTTTCTGGGCACAACACAACGATGCAGATACAGAAACTAATCTGGCTGAAAATCAACTTTTTCCACGGGGCTACTTCTTCAGTCACATCAGTTCACTGACCAGTCACAGCACCCAATAAACAACTGTGCAGTAGCCAAGAGGTGGCCAGAATAACTAGCCTGAGGTGACTGCTACCAAAAAGATATGTGCAGGACCACAGCCTGAAGCTTGGATTTATAAAAAATAGTAACAACAAAAAAATGTGAAACATATAAAAAAATTTCATTGCTATTTTTCAAACACCATTTAGCCAATGAAGCAGCCTGACTGCTCTATAATGCTTCCATAAAATTCTCACCCCTGTAGCTTTGCAACAGGAAGATTATGTTGCAGCTACATGTAGAGTTAAAGAATACTTATGTAATTCAATTAAAGTTCACAGGAAATCAAGCACTGTTTTGTGTTGGTTATTTTTTTTACTGTTCACAAAAATATTCCTTCATCTCAAATTTGACTAGGTTGCCTAGAAGCTGTATCAGCTTTCAGTATATTAGAATACAAACAAAAGTTATCATGTTGTGGTCTGACATGTGCTTCTGATGCGTTAGTTCAACACAGTTCTGAGTCTATGGCTGGATTTATAAGCTTGGTTCGCACCACAAACTTTGTTCAGGGGCACAGCCTGACTACAGCAATCTGTATTTGAAGGGAGAAGCTAACAGCAATGTCTAGAAAGTATCACTGACTTCTGCAGAAGCCAGCAAAAGGAAAATGGGTAGTATTTCAATAATGAGATCATTTGAGAAAGCTCCAGTTTTTCAAAGTGGAAACAAAGCACTGCCTTTGATCTTTAAGTAAGCAGACTTAAAACAATTTAAAGAGCAGACAAAAATCTTGTGTTTATTTATAATAAAACCAAAACATCCCTTAAAGCCTTGTTTTTTCTTTCAGAATCAGCCTTTATAGCAGAATCACGGAATTGTCACGGTTGGAAGGAGCCCCTGGAGATGACCCAATCTAATCCCCCCACATCAAAGCAGTGTCACCCAGAGCAGGTGACACAGGAATGCATCCAGGTGGGTTCTGAATGTCCCCAGAGACGAGACTCCGTGACCTCCCTGGGCAGCCTGTTCCAGTGTTTATCGTTCAATAACATTTAGCAACTTTCATCCTATGGGAGACACGAGGAGTTCTTTCTATCCATCAGTGTGCCCAATCCAACATGCTAGATGCACTAAAATTCTTAATCTGTTGGAAGCAGAAGGCTGATTTACTTTTTAGAGCTAGCACCCCGAAAAGAAAAATTCAAGGGCTAGGCACACTAGGAAGTCTACATAAATTAAATGCGATTTTTAAATTTACAACCGCCACATGAAAAATTAAATTCAGTGATCGACAGATACCTCCTCCGGCTGCTGTGTGCCCGCTTTACATTTCGATCAGCACCTATGCGCTGCCTCACCCTCCGCAGCTCCTGAGCACGGACGAGGCCGTGGCAGGAGGGCGATGCTCGGCGCAGCTCCGGGATCGCACAGCTGAGGTGCCGCCCCTCTGCCTGAGCTTACTGAAGGGATGCCCAGCTCCGGGTGCGCCAACCGGGCTTCCTGAGGGGCAGCTCCCGCTGCCTCAGAGGTGGCTCCGGCTGCCCAGGCCCGGCCTCCAGCCTGGCCAAGCCCGCGCCGGTTCCCCGGCCCGTCCCGGCCGAACAAAGGCTGCGGGCGGCCCGCGCC
Organism: Calcarius lapponicus; assembly: GCA_039654755.1. Classification (NCBI taxonomy): domain Eukaryota; kingdom Metazoa; phylum Chordata; class Aves; order Passeriformes; family Fringillidae; genus Calcarius; species Calcarius lapponicus. The sequence continues at coordinate 50,240,972 of CM077463.1, read as the reverse complement.
CCCCGCCAGGCCGGCACGGCCGCTCCGCCCGCCGGGGCCCGCGCCCCCCGCCCCCCGCCCCACCGCTCACCACGGCGCCGGACACGGCGTGCACCAGGCTCTCGTAGGAGGCCACGGACGACATCGCGGCGGCTCTCGGTTGCTGCGGCTGCGGCTGCTGCTCCGCCCGGCCCGGCGGCCCCGCGGCCCCGGCCAGCCCTGGGCTGCCGCGCGCCGCCCCCGCGCCCGCCATGGCGCCCGCCCTGTCACGTGCGCCCGCGGCCCCGCCCCGCGCCCGCCCCGGGCCGGGGAGCGGCGGAGCGGACCGGGATCGTTCGTGGGGGTTTTCAGGAAAATACAGCACCGGGGCACCCGGGAAATGCGCTCCTGTTCCTTCCTCTGTGACCACGATAGCGCCTTTTCTCCCCACCAGAAGCTTCGCTTCTTTTCGAAACGAGGTCACCGAGAAGGGACCTCATCAGTGGCTGTCAGCATCTGAAGGGAGGGCGGGGAAAGGAGGGATCCAGGCTCTCCTCTCCCTCTCCCTCTCCTCCTCCTCCTCCCTCCCCCCCCCCCCCCCCCCCCCACAGGCAGAAGCTGATGCACATGTAGTTCCACCTGAATTTGAGGAAGAATTTCTTTACTATGAAGTGACCACACACGGCAACAGATTGCCCAGAGAGGCTGTGGAATCTCCCTCCCTGAAGATGTTCAAGAACCCTCTGGACACAATCCTGTGCCATATTTAATGGCGATAGTGCCTTTTTTTCCTTTTTTTTTTTTTTTTTTTTTCCTTTCTTTTTTTTTTTCTTTTTTAACAATTTCACTTGAGAGTCACAAACAGTCTGAGTTGAAAAGGACCCAGAAGCATCATCATGTGCTCTGGGATGACCCTGTTCAAACAGGGAGCCTGGACCAGATGACCACTGTGGTCCCTTTTCAACATGACTCCTTTTGTGATTCTGTGATTCCCTTTCCCAAACATTTAACATAAGCATTTAATTACAACGAGGAAGCAACACTGAACTTCACATTCTGATTTTGCTTTTTGCTAACTGCAGTCTCTTCTACCTACCTAAAGTCTGGTATCTTCAAAGTATCACTTTTTCAAGACAATAGTTTCTTCTTATTCCACGTGGATCAATTGAGCCTGATACATTTTCAAATACCTGGAGAAAAGGACCCCCGGGGGGATGTTCTTGCACTCTACACCTTACAAGATGTCAAAGGATGTTGTAGCAAGGTGGGGGTTGGCCTCTTCTCCCAGCGAAGAAGCTACAGGAAAGAACAGCCTCAAGTTCACCAGGGGAGGCTTATACTGGATATTAGGAAGAAATTCTTTAATGAAGGCATTAGCCAGCACTAGAACCGGCTGTCCAGGGAGGTGGTTGAGTCACTATCCCCAGAGGTATTTACAAGACATGTAGATTTTGCACTTGGGGACATGATTTAGTGGTGGATGTGGCAGTGCTGGGTTTGTGGTTGGACTCAAACTAAGAGGTTTTTTCCAAACTAAACAATTCTATTATTCTATTTTGTTTACTCCTTTTCCCAGTCTGCAAGCCCTTGCTCCTCCTTTCCCATCATGCTGAGAGCCTGCAGCTGAAGCACAGCACTACAAACAGAACATCTCCCGTGGTAGCTGAGGGTGAGTGAGAAGTCCTAGCAGGACAGCATGGACACAGGTAGCTGGCCAAAGCACAGGTGAGCTGTGGCTCACGGCAGTTAGGCACACAGAGACAAGGCTATCAGACACACAGTTTGGGAAAATATCAATCATCCTACAGCCTCCTTTTCAACTTTTATGTAGGAGAGGTTCCACAAGTATGAAGGAGCTGAGGAAAATTAAATGAGTTTGGACATGCCCCAATTCAGAACAGCACTTGGGAGATGATCCCCATGTCTGTTCATATCCTGCTGGGTTTTTTGCCATTCTCATGTCTTATACTGGTTTCCAGATTGCTTCAAGGTTTTGTCTGTGTTAATAATCACTACCCTTTTGTTAGTTTCACCTATACTTCAGAAGAATACTATAATTAAGGATAAGAATGAATTTCAGCTTTGTATCATGTTACTCCTGGGCTCTTTGGTTTCTATTGTTAGAATCATATCTGGTTCTCTCTTCCTGAAAGAAAGAATAACTTTATAACTTTTTCTTCATAATTGCAGTTCCCAGTCCTTCAGCCTCAAATCCTCAGCTGCCTCTTGTTTGAACTGCAAGAGCTCCTAGTGTTTACATCTGTGGTAGGAATCACCATACTATCCATTACTTAAACAAGGACAGGGCACTTGTACCATTACACTCTTCCCAAGAGTTTCTATCACTCAACTGGGGTAAGCCATTCCCTTTTGAGAAGATGTTCCTTCATCAGGTGGCTGTCAACAGACCTCTTGTCTCTACCCTTCTGTGAGGAAAATCCCATTATTTTCTCTGAGGGAGGGCAGGTATAAGGAACACAGCCTACTCTACCTAATCCAAGTGTTTCAGTTGGAGAAAAATAATTTTCCAGTGCAGTTCTCCAGCACATTCCTGCACTCAGACTTTAGATGCTGATAACAGCAACCTAAGAGACCACAATTCTTTTATACAATGCTGATAGCACTGATAGTCCCAATTTTTTTTTTTATAATGTAAGGTCCCTGCACTGGATGCACCCCTTCTGACTGAGTGACAGTACTTTGGTTCAGGCATCACCAAAAAGGAGACCTGACTGAAATCACCCCCGCAGTGCAAACCCTGAGAATCATCCTAAGCCATGTCTTATCCAGGAACAAAGAGTTCAGGCCTCTCTTATCAGGAGATCAGCACCAGCCTGAGCTGGAACTAGACAGAACTGAAACTGCTACAGCTGCACACCTGCACGTACACCAAAAGGGGCTCTGACTAGGAGTCAGACATTTTAACCTGGAAATAAATGTCTGTAGCCCCCATGAGCCCACTGGGCTCTCCTGTACAGCAGCAGGCTGCTCAACAATTATGTCCCCCTCACACAGGGATGGCTCCTAAGGTTAATGCTCAAGGTTGAAAGAGCTCCTTACCAAACATCTGAGATCAATAATGAGGAAAGTCACATTCTACATTAAACCTTAAAGTATATGGTATACTTGTTGCAGTTTTTATAAATCCAACCATAGCTTAATTATTAGATGTACAGTAAGTAGTAGTTTGACCAGAGTGTAAATTATTGTTTAAACAATAATTTAAAACATTGTTAAATCACTGTTTAATTACTGTTCAACTATTGCTTTAAAACAATTCTATCATCATTTACTTTTCATTTAGGTGTCAATTAATTATCTTTGATCATAATTTAATCATTAATAAAACATTTTTAGTTACACCCACATTGATACACTCTTAATAACTCACCTGTGACATACTCCTACGTACAAAAGAGTCAGGCCTTAATTTAGAATTAAGGTGTACACAGGTCACTGGCTATCTCCTGTCACTAAAGCAGGCAGGAGCAGCTTTACAAATCCAGGGAACAATTATGCAAAAAGTGACTGCACAATCAGGTCCATGAGCTTTTGGGAGGAATGCCTCAAACAGGACACAGACCCCCATTACTGCTGTTCTTTGGGGTTTTGTCCCCCTTGTGTGAAGGGAAGCTTTCACCAAAGAGTCAGTTTGTTCTGCAGACTGGAATTCCATCATAAATGTGCACCAAATAACTCTACCCTATTTCTACTGCATTTAGCAATATTCTTAATACAACACTATGCCCTGCAGATACTGGAAAACAGAGTATTAACAGGTAACACAACAACTGCAATATTCTAAAAGCAACTTTATTGTTGGAACACACAGACCTGGTGAAGCTGTCCAAGAAACATAAGGGCACACTACAGATTAAGTTAAACTTAATGTCTTGTATTCTACCAAGGGAAAACAAAAGGCAGGTACCTAAAAACCTGCATAAAGCTAAACCTTTTATCTACATAAAAGGTTTCCTAAAGACATGGCCTTAAGGTCTTCAAATAAATGCCACAAATCCACCAGGTTTCCAGGCAAACATATAAAATGCACAAGTGGGGTTTAAGGAAGGACAGACGGCCCAAACCACCTACCTTTCCTCAAATCTGCCAATTCTACTGGAAAGCCTGGAAGAAGTGAACTAAATTAAGCAACTGCAAGTACAAACATATTCTCTGTACATGAACTACAGCTTTGTCACTTCTTGCTTGCGAAATTTTGTAGGTTCCTGTACAGGAAATTAATCAATCTTGAGAAACTTTACTCTTGATGGATTTTCTTTGGCTGACCCAAACTTTGTTTCTGATTCATGACAAGGAATGAGGATACTGTTGGTGACTCCAGAGGTCAAACTTACTGCCTCTGCACTATGTCCTACCTTTGCAAATAAAGAATGAACTCTGAACTTAAACTATTTCTACCCTAGTACTCTCTGTATTCTAACATTAATTAAAAAAACAAAAAACAAAAAACCAAACATATCTCCTTTATTTTTGCCCAGAAATTCAATTCATTAGAGTCCAAACATGTAAAGACAGAATGACAGAATTTAATTACTACTTTCAAAACTACTTTCTGAATCTGTTGCAAAACTTTATCTCTCAGAGAAGGTGGATAAACTGGATCATACTCCTAGTACATCATAGATAAAAGCAACTAGAAATTAAGAAATGAGATTGCATGTGCTGACAATTTGAGTTCATTAAATAGAGCGATTTGATCACACCATCTTGTCAAGATCAGGCTTAGGTATTAAGGCCAAGGTAAAACCAGCCTCTTCCAGAAGCAAGCACTGTAATCACACACAGATTAAAAAGCACATGTGTGTGTGTGAACTTTGCATGAACCAATTTTGACTGAGCCTCTGCAATGATGCAGAATGTTCCCTATGCACTTCATCTAGGTCCAGGGATATCAGAAAAGTTGAAATTCTTTTTTTTTTTTTAAATTATCTGCATTTGCCATTATTACATTTAATCTCCTATTATGGTACTTGCTCAACCTAACTAGACCAAATGTCCCTCAGCCACCCTTAGTTTTACATAGGCTAAGTAATTGTCAAAGACAATTTTTTGTTGCCCTGATGTTGCTTTTTCCCTCAGGCACTTGATAAATGTCTAACATCTGTTCTAAATGTACATTTTTTCTGGTCTTCTTTTTTTTTTTTTTTTTTTTTGGTAAAGGCTACTAATTAATTCCAGCTCAGAATCTTGCTCTATCTAGTTTGAAAAGTTTTCACATGAGAGACTAGAGAAAGAATGTGCCAGATTATAAAATGGCTTCTGAAAAACCTTCTATTTTTCAAGAACTTTTCCTCGTTGTAGGATAACACACAAGAAAGTGTAAGAGCAAAACATGTCTTAGAACAATTGTGTTTTCCTTATACACTCTTAGCAACAAGGATATTTTAGACCAATTGTTAAAAAACCTGAAATAAGAAAGCACAGGTAGTTTTTTCTTCCAAGTAAGAGCTAGACACTACTGGCTAATCAGAATGAACATTCTCTAATGAGAGGCAGTGCAGCTGGCAGCAGCTCAGACATTTCACTCTCAATATAGTACTTTGATATTTTTCCATCTATTTTTGATGATTTCCTAACATCTTGTACCTTCAGCCCATTTAAAAGCTAATTTTATTGAACACTGTGCTGGTTGTTACATGATTTCAGCAATGATATTTTTCCTTCTGAAATGTGAAATGCAAATTCAACTAATTTCTAGAGTTTCTAAGAACCCTTAGTCACCAGTGAGAATGTTAGAAAACTAAATGTTTCAATAATGGAAGTCAATTTACTACTACCTGCTTTAGACCTCACCTCCCTGTTACTTACTTGACACTTGAGTAATAAGTACCTTGTTTTTCTGAATACCTTTATTCCATAAAAATTATGTGTACCATCTGACTACTGCAGCTGCTGTACTTCAGGAAGAAACTGTGAGATAAACTGCTAACCTAAACCCTGTAATCCTTCATATTTCTTCACACAGAGTAGCAACTCACATTCCTTGTAGCCTCTGAAATAAATGTTTATACATTAAAAAAATCTTGTGCAACAACAAAGGTGCCAAAGTTGTAACCCACTTAACAAAAAGAGACGTAACACATTCTGCAAATACATTTATTTATTTATTGATAAGATCTCAAGCTTCTGAGATCATACATCTAGGATACAGCTTTCAAAAGTGTGTTTGTAAGCAGACATGTACAGTAGTAACACTTTGTTAGCAAAATTACAAATGAACATCTGGATTTGGTTATTTATCAAGATTCAGATTTACAGGAGAGTCCTCAGTATTTACATTCTCTGGGACCTCCAGTCAGCAGGGACAAGGAAAGGTTTGTCTTACATGAAGTTCCTGTTTGTGAGGGTCACATCAAAGTGAGTATGATGTACCCAAGCTTTGATTCACAAAGTGATCAGTGACTTGTTGCCTGGTTGCTTAATTTTTTTTTCTTGCTCCTTAGCTCAGATCTACCAGCAACCACCTGATCTGCTTCATTTATTTGCCACATTAGAACTGTTCCTGCTTCCTCTGTAGTTGCATTTTCTTATATCACTACTGACCTCCTAGGATTTGTCTTGTGGTACTGAACATGGAGGTGTCTGCATTCAATTGGACACCAGCATTTTTTACTCCACTTCAGCTCTTTGGTAATCCAGAATTACTTTCTTACAGTGCTGCCCTCACTCCATCATGTGTGAAGCAAGGTTGAGGCCCACCTCTGCAGAGCTCTGAATGTGTTTCACAGGACACCTTTCTCTAGGCATCAAAGAAAACACTGCTACTGTTTTCCTAGTGAGCCACCCTCCAGCTCCAGGCTACCAGCCATTGTCAGCACCAGTAACTGCCAGGTCAGACTGCCCTGGAGCAAAGAGAAAACAACCCCCCAGAGCCTCTGCCACGAGCATCCCTCAGTCCACCTGCCCTGGGGGACTTCAAAGAGGCTCCAAACACTTCCAGTCAGTGGCACACCATGATCCATGGGAAGGTACAGCCAAGGCTAACCTGGCTCCAGCTCCCCCTGGCTATGTCCAGAGTCTCCCATCCATATAGGTGAAGGATTCTGCTGGCACAGCAGGTGCCATGAGCTCCCATAACAATCTTATTTCCTCTTCCATTCAACAGAAGAGGGATGTACAGGCATATGCAAGAGTATGGCTTGTATGAGCTTTATACAAAAGCCCTGAAAGTCACACACAAAAACAAGGTGGCATTTAACAACAGATATTTTAAACTACATATAGTACTTGCAAAAAGCTGTTTCTGTAACATGGTTTTACCTTTATGTGGCTTTTTAATACTCATTGACCCATTCTCCTCTGGCCTATCACTGCTCTACCTGGCTTTGTCCCATCTGCCTTCATCCAGCTTTGAGAGTCTGGCTCCTACTCATCCAGCCACTGCCTTCCTACAAAGACAAAACAAGCCACCTCAACAAGTACCAACAATGAAAGGAGATAAAATTTCCAAAAATTTCTGGTAAGGGCACCAAGCTTTGCATTTTCCACATTACTACGCAAAAGGACTCCCTGTGAACTAGAGCAGCCTGGATGTGGCAACTGAGCTGACACTTGCTTTCCCTTGGGGCAGCAGCTGAACCAGAGAGGACAGCGATGTCACCAGGACTCACACAGGAACAAGGCTGTGAGCCTCTCTACCAGTTAGCTGCAGGTGCATCACTGCACTCCTGGCTCACTGATTCTGGGCATGGGATCAGCCAAACAGCTCAGTGCAGGACTTGTGCACAAGGCAGGAAGGCACACCTGAGCCAGGGGCAGGGCTGGCAGCACACTGTCCCAGCTGACATTGATGTGCTCTTGCAGCTTTCAGAGACAAACTGCCAGCAGAGCTTATTATTACCACTGCACTTAAAACAACCACCCCCACTCAATGCTCCAACAGAAAAAATAACCTGAAGGATCTGCCAGTAAATACAGGAGCAACCAATGAAAATAACTTCCTCATTTAGCTACTTACATCCCACATTTGAATTTCCTGTCTTTGCTCATCTCTTGTGCAGTTAGCTTTCTGCACTTGCACTTCTGTTCAAACCAGTTTAGCTGCTTAGATGTCCACACACCAACTCGGGGAACTGAGATCAGGTCCAGACAGCTCATCAATTTACTTGCTGAGTAACACTAAAACCAAAAAAGCTCACACACCAAGGGAGTCACAGGATGTGTATTCCCAAAGAACAAGAATTCAGCTAAACTCCTAAAGCCAACATCAAAATGAGGGAATGCTTTTATAGAATCAATCAACTCTCAGTGAGGGCAACTGCTGTGTAAGCAAGCAGGCAGGACACAGATATGACCATTTCTATTAGGTAGGAGTAACTTCCTACTTTTGACTACTCATGGGAAGACAGACACAAACAGCCAAGTTGGAGTAACAGGAAACTGCAGGAAATAAATCTATGTTCAAAAAACTCTAATTTGTGCACAGCACGTGCACTAGCCTGAATGCAGAAGTCAAGATTTAGCCTATATTGAGGGGTGACCTACTTCAAATATCTCTTCTTGGGAATGGGAGATCAAGACTATGACCAAAAGCCATGCACACAGCAACGCACAATTGTATTTTGAGTTCATTCAGTCATGAAGACAAGCCCTTAGGCATTTTGTTCCAATTTAAAACACAAGTTATACATACAGTTTGAATAAAGCACAACCACATTTAATTTAAACAAAATAGTTCTTATCAGAAAGTTACACAAACCCAAAAAGCTGTGTTTTTCAAAACCATACTTTATTTTTAAAGGCTAAGAGAAGTATTCAGAACTGTATTTCTTAAGCAAAAAGATTCACATTTCATTGTGCAGGGTCATTAGTAGGAGAAAAAGCATTTGGGGATTTACTTTTTTGCAACTTCTGTAGAGTTCCTACATCAAACCAGATTTGTTTAAAAATGGTAACATCAGTTATGGCTCAAGATACAGAATTACAAAAGAGTAACACAAACCTTGAAATTCAAGGGGTGAACAGGTAACTATGGTCATTTTTTCCACATAAAGATGTTTTAGCCAAGACAAACAGAAGCAACAACTGTCTTTATTGGTAGCCAAATCCACTGAACATCATCAGGACAGACACTGCATCAAAGATACCCATGCTGATAAATGCATGTGTTAGAAGAATGTTCTGTCTGCTCCAATTATTTCGCCTTTTCCTCTGTATCACAAGCCTCAAAACCATAGAGGTATGAAACCACAACACATGTTTTTATTTAAACAAGAGGCTACAAGAAAAGATGGAAGACTACAGAATGTGGTGAAAAAAGAGTCATCACCTCTACAAAGACAGCAAGACTTTGACCAAGAAATTCTAATCAGTGAGCATGTAAGAACCCAAACCGACTCAGAACCCAGAGCTGCAATTTTGTTGGGTGTTCTCCCCTCCACCAATGTGTAACTCTGCATGTACATGTTCTGGATGGCTTGCATTCAGTGGGACAGAGGTAGTGATGGGAACAAGATGCCTTCCCTAAAGTTTCCAAATAGATGCAACCTGGTAAGCATGGCCCCAAGGAAGGGTGAGTGCAACCAGCAGAGGGCCTGCCAACTGGGAAAGGACAAGAGTACAAGCACAGACAGGGAGCTGCTCTCCCATACCCAGATTGATAAATAAAATGTTACCTAAAGGTGCTGGACAAGAACCTAAAGGTGCTGGACAAGTAACAAAACGTCTGTGGCCTCAGCAATATGTACTTCATGCCAGGTTGTGCAAAGGGTAGAACTGTACCTTTGCTGCACAGTTGTGGTGATCAAAATGATATAGTATTTGCAGTACTGTCAGAAGTTCCAGTGTGTAACTAGCTAGCCTGATTATACTGATAACAGCTTTAAAAAGTCTATCACCCATTAAATAAAAACATGTTGTATTTGTGGACAATTCCTTTATCCAGTAAATTCTTCAGACTTGTCCCACCTTTGCTATTTTCTGTCTTAAGGGGATTAAGACAGACTTCAGTTGTTAAAGTTCTTTCCCCTTTGCTCAGTGAGAGCAATAAAAAAAAGAAAATACCATGTTTTTATCTTATACTCCTGAAATACTACAATTTGTTATAAGAACGTTAATTCAGAGAAAACTGTCTGTAACACTTACAATGAAAGGTTGCAACTGTTGGACAAGAAGGAATGGTTGAAAACTAGGTCATCTAAATATAATTTGAGTTCTAGAAACCAATAATTGAATGAAGTCAATACCTGGGGCTAGAGAGCAGTTCTCCTTAGAACACCCCATTTCTCTTCTTAAGAAGATCAGAGGTAAAATGGTTTATTTTATTGCAACACTGGTTAGCCAAATCCAATCCTTGCCATTCAGGTATGATTTTTAAGAACCAGGGATTTTATGGTTTACTGCCAAATTTGGCAGACAATTTACTGATGAGATTCATGACCTTGGGATTGCTCTGGTACTTGGACATATTTGCTGGATTCTGGGCAACATCTTGGAATGCAACCATAACTTCTGGATCCTGTAGGACAAAAAGAAGAAAAAAAAATTAGGGCATTTGTAGAACAACTCTACAAAAGTGATTATTTAGTTCCATATGAATCTAGTCTTGCTCAGCTTTTACATGGCAAGACTACGTTAGACTTCTGGCAAGAATTCTCTAAAGACAACCCAATAATACAGTGCATGCTGTTAAAGCTGTGTCACTAAACACCAGAGTCATTATTGAACTTGTTACACTAATAGTTCAGTGGATGAGAAGAGGGATCAGATAAGACTTCTGTTTTCCCAGAACAGGAGCTATCAAACACAGCCACACCTACTGTATTATTTCTGTTCAGGCATCTTTCAAATGCATTTTGAAGGAGGTAGGAGCTTGATGTGTGTAGCATGCATGATAGGATAACTCTACTCTGAGCAACAGCTGATTCTCATAATTTTCTCATTTTTTCATTCTAGCAGCAGAAGCCTGAAACTGTTGGGTTGTGAGAAGACAATGTGGCAATGCTTGGCTTTAAAATCCATCTAATTCTCAGTCATTCCTCACCTCCACTGAGAAGTCACACTTGGAAAAGAACCTTGTTATCTCTCATCACACTACTGTCTTGCAGTTGATAAATACATCCACATATTCAATAAAGTCAGTGCCCAAAAAAATAGCTCCATCTTCTCTATTTAGTATGAGAGGGAAAAGGTATTAATGCTTTTCTCCCACACTTCTAATATACCTTTGGCCTCCACCAAACTTGAACTGGTTTTACTTGTTTAACCTGTGTATGTTTTGAACATAATGACTCTGTATGTAACAATTTTACATCTCAGCCTGGAAAAATGTTTCCATTATAAGCAGTATCTACAAAACATTCCAATTTTCTTTAATTCAACAGAAGTGTAAGCAGTTTATTATGTTCAATACAAATCACAGATATTAGCTGTAATTTCATCTGCTGTTCTTCCTAGGACATTTAAATGTTTTCACCAAAAGACACACTGCTTCCTAGACTTCCAACCCAGTGCTACAGCAGGCATGTTCTTTGGAAATCATCACCACATAACCAGTGTGCTCAGAGCTGTCTGTGCTACAATAACATCATCCTCTATCTATTCTAGCATCAGACTCAGTCCAAAGCTGTTCAACAAGTCTGATCCTAAAGTCTGATGCATTTGGTAGGTGTGAACTCCACTGAAAGCACCCACACATCTCAGTCATATTTTATACACGTTGGGAACCAAGAGTCCAGTCCCATGGGAGGATTTACAAATGTGTTGTCTGCCTCATAAAAGATAATCTGCAAAGTATATAGAAAATAGAATACTGAAGTTCAGAAAGGAGAGATTAGATACATTCTCTCCACTTTACAGGATTCCCATGCAAAGAAAAAAGGCAGACTTTCACAACCTCAGACTTCTTGAATTGATTTCAAAACAGGGCACATGATTATAAAGACTGTCATGTTGTTAAGTCTGTGGTTTCACTTACATAATAATCTGGAACAAAAAGCAGAGTAATCTTAGTCACTGGTTTGTGTCAAAGCACTCCTAAATGAATGTTAAATATCCAGTTTTATGCTATGTGTTTCACTTTCCTATAAATTCACAGCAAGTAAGTGATTCTGTACTTTTGTGACTTCCTGGAAGCTCTCAACCTTAGAGAGTGCTTATAACATCCAAGGTTTGACAGTGATGAGCAATATTATCAAAATAAAGTGTAAGACTGAGGATATCAGCACTTCTGGAGGGAAATGTTTAGTGCATAATGTGAAATGGTAACCATTCTATTAATGGTACTAGGGAGACATTCAGTTTTCTACTGCCCTGGTCCTTAGATGCAGAAGGAAAAATAATACTTCCAAGAAAGAATATTATTTTTTTTTCCAACTTAACACATTTTGTTGGAAGTCTATGTCTAACATATGGCTACATGTCAAATAAGGAATCCATAGGTTCATCTTGCACATCATTCCTTATAAAAAGAACTTCTATTTGACTCCAAAATGCAAATGTCATGTGTCTAAAGAAAGCAGTTGTATATGCAAGACATTAAGTACTAGACAACCTTCCTGATAAACAAAACAGTAAAATAAAACACACTAAAATTTCAGTCAATTCTTCTGGAGACTAGAAAGCTTAGGGGCAAATGAGCTAAAAAAGCATGCATTAGAAGTCACTGCAAAAAGTCACAACTTGCTACCATTAAGAAGCTGTGAAAAGAAATGCAAGAGAAGTTTTGCTGCTTTGAGAAAAAAAAATTCCGAAAAAATAAATCTTCAGGTAATGGAACCAGAAATCTTCCTCAAGAAAGAAGTTTTTACAGTGGTTTGCAGAGACCACAAAATCAGAGAATTGTTAAGAGTTGGAAGGCACCTCTGGAGATCATCTAGGCCAACACCCTGCCCAGGCAGGGTCACCTACACCAGGTAAGATTTATGCCAATGACAAGCAGTAACTCCCCTAAACATGTCCACAGGCAGCCATATCTGGTTCTTTGGTCGTTTCTAGGGATGACAAGATGAAGTTAACAGTAAAATCAGTTTAATCTGGCTTGTCTTCAGGCACCCACAGTTGTCAGGTTTACTGAGATGTTACAAGACTCAGACACATTTCAGTGTTAACTCATGAAGAACAGTCTCCAAAATGATGAAATCATAGCAAATCTAAAGAGACTGAGGTAGTGGCCTTTACTCTTAAAATACTCCCATTTTGGCACTAACTCCTCACTATGAAAAGCCTCTAGAGACTAACAGTTACAAAGCAGTTTTGGAGTGACTTGTGTGATTCGGTATGTTCAGACTATTTTGTTACCTCAGATAACAGACATAATAGCTGCCAGCTTACATTATCCATCAACATATTCCAGAGCTGCACTGGGCAGATCCAAGCAGTAGAAATTACTGTCTTTTAAAACTAGAGCTTACATGGCCAATTCAGAAAAGACCAGAAAGCAGAGTTGGACATTTTAGGAAAAGGTGGCAGTGTAGACATAGATCAAGTTCTAATAAATCATATCTAGATAGCTGTACATGCTAAAGCCTGCCTTCATTATCAGAAAACACTGTCAATACACATTCTTGCAAGAGTTCTACCCTATGATGGGGCATATGAAATCAGCATGCAATAGAGTTTTCTTAAAGGCATGTGACAAGCACTTAATATTTAGCTGCACTTCAACACTGTTTTCAGCCACATCTCATCACAAACTGCAGTGTTGCAGCAGGAAGTAGCCAGGTAAGGAAGACAGCTACAAACAAGGGCCATTGCTGCATGGCTTGCATGCAAGCCAACACTGCTGACTGTGGCAGCCTAAGTAAAGGTGTGTTTTCCAACATCAGCAACCATTAAGGGAATAAACCCATGAACATTTGCATGGAAAGTGATTTTTTTTTTTTTTGTGATTCCAGGGCATACTGAATAAGCTTCCTTTCTGATGCCTTTATTTCAATGAGCTGAGGACAATATGTAACTCCACTCACAGCAATCCAGAAAAAAAGAAACAAGACAGTTTTGTACTTGATTATATTAGAATGCAAATGTAACTACTTAGCTCTGACTTTTTCTAGCCCACCTGCCCTTAAAATGGTGTTGTCAGACACATTCCCTTCAATCTGTTGAAATACTTCTCTTGAGTAGAAGTAGTTTTGACATTGAGCAATTAATCAAGCCCACCAGGGAAGTAAGCTTTCTGAATATGATTTCAGAAAATGCCAGATGAAGAACTATTCTAACAATACTTTGTCTCTGGCAAAAACTAAAACATTTAATCTCCTAAGAGAAAGGTAATTCTTATCACAATATTATTAGAATATATTGTGTAAGAAAAATATTATCAAATTTTTTTGTTTGTGCATAATTATCCCCCTACAAAGTGTGCGTATTCAAAAAATGAGTGAGTGAATTATGTGTGGAAAAGGACCATTTGAGAGACTTTCTCAAAAGAGATGACAACTGCATGTAATACACAGTTTTGCCTATCATAGATGGGGGGCAGGGTTTGCGTGTCATCTTTAATTAAGCTTCCATTAGTTTGCAAAACAGCTAACATTTAATCCAGACAGTTTGGTGTCACACACAGGAGGAAAGAATTTTACAACAGAAATAAGCAAGCACCCCATTGCCATCCAAAAGGTCACATCTTCCTTCTTCCCCTTAGGCTCATTCAGAAGGTGTAGCTTTGACTTTAACAAATACTCACCTGCATGGCTGCAAGAACTTCTGGATCACTGAGGATCTCATTGAGACCTGGCACACCTGCCATTCCTGGCATACCTGCAGCCCCAGGAAAGCCACCTGAAAATCCAACACAAGAAAAATGTTCAACTCACCCATAGTGTAATTATGCTCACTGAGACGAAGACCTACTCCTTGCCACATCTCTAAAGCCACATCTTCCATACGGCTGCAGTTGGCCCACTCAATGGAAAGCAGGGTCTTTCACCTTCTCTTTCTGTTAAGACCTATATCTCACTTCATCCATGTTTTTAACCCAATTGAATAGGAGACTTGTAATGAGTACAGTTCTTTCCCTGATTAACTAAAATGAGGTCTCAAGCTCAGGAACATAAGGAGTTTGAATGCCTGGGGTGAACAATTCAGGGCAGAAGCAGCTCAGTATTATGTCCCAGGCACATTCCACATTTGGCAAGAACTTCAGGTTTTGAAAAATTGTGCCACCAATGGGAAAAAACTCCAACAAAACCCCAAGAAAAACATCCCTGAAGCAAAATGCTTGAGGTTCTCTTACGGAATCCTTATTCTGCAGCTTCCCCAGCTGTGCTCAGCATGACACATATGGTCTCTATCTGGCTGCTGATTCAGTTGGAGCACACACATAGGCTATTTCAACTTTTAATTACATCTCAATCTTCAAGAGCATCAGTACTTTTGTTTCTCCCCAGTTCATTGGAAAGCCTGATTCTTGCAAAGCTGTCAAGGATTACTTTTCTATAAGGTAATCTGCACTACCTCCTTAAAAAAACTATTCTGTTAACAACAGCTTGCAACAAGCACAGATTTCCCTCATGTTCAATCCAAATTTTCAACTTTAAAACTATTGCTCTTAAATGGATTCAAGGTACCCTGAGTAATTTAGAAAACATTTTTATACTCATTTTCAAACACATGATCAAGCAAGTTCTGCTTCTTTTGTTTTCCCAGACCTAAATCCTTTCATTCTGTTATTCTTTAATTATTGGTGTCCTCCCTCTACTTGCTACACAGCATCAATCCTCTTCAAGAGAAAGAATCCCATCCCTCTTACCACTGGTGCTCCAAGAGTTTATGTATACAAATTCTAAACTTCACACAGGATTTTTCTCTCTGTCTTGACAACAAATGCTATAAAAACTGCAGTTCTAATACTCCATATGGAAACAACAGCCACCTCTGCCTCAATTATTTGTGCTTAAAAATAAAATACCTGGGAAGCCACCTGGGAAGCCACCAAACTGAGCTCCTCCTGCCTGTCGTCTTGCTTCTTCCTCCTGCAGATGAAAGCACATCATTCCACACAAAACAATGGAAGTGCAGCCTGTTTTCTACTGCTCAACTGGGTTTAGGAAAAAAAAAAAAACAGCCGAGACTGTTTCAGGCAGATCTGCCATTACAAGAAACAAAGCACTCTACTATCTTCAAAGCCACTGACAAGAAATTGCTCTGTCTGTTCTTAATTTTGTACATGATTGCAGGTTAGTTATGCAAGGTATGCTTCTACTGAATACAAATACTTAATACTGTATGATTTGTTTTAACTCCCCAACTGTATTTTTAGAACTCCCACCCCTCACATATTAAAATACATAATTGAAGCACAAAAAAAAAAAAAAAGAAAAAAAGAAAAGAAAAAAAAGAAAAAAGAAGGCAAGCAAACTGTGCCAGGAATTGAGGAAGAGAAGCAAAGTATTATTCTGAATTTAAAACCTCCCACTTTGGGACACATAAGTACTTTAAGTGAAAACTATTCTGGAACAGTCACACAATAACTGACTTCTTGAAATACAGGATTAGTAGAGATTCCAGTGACTGCTTTTGTCACAAGCAATAAAACCAGATGAACTCAAATGCCTTCTTCTCCAGACTTCATTATTGTTTAAGTAACCAAGACAGAAACCAACTCTCCAAAATTTAAAACTTACATTTGAAGTATTTTTTTTTCCTCTGTAATTAGTTTTACCAAAATTAACACTCTCCAAATTATTAAGAAATATTAAAGCCTGAATATTCACCCTTTGTGCTTTCTCATGCTCCTCCCGTGCCTTCTTCACTCTTTCCATTCTTTCCCTGATTTCCTTTTCTTCACGCTTCCGCTCATACTTCCGTCGATGCTCTGCAATTTTCTGAGCCTGTCACAATGGAATACCAGGAGTTCCTACACATTTCTAGTATCTCACACCATGTATTTCAGTACAAAACACATAGAAGCATAACCAACCCATTCTACCAGTTCTTAAAATGAAGATCTGATTTCACATCCTAAAAGCCTCTTTGTTTTAGGAGCCATTTGCTACTTCCTTCCCATGGCAGTCAGTCATTCATGTCTACTCAACCCTGACTGGATTCACCAGAACATGCACTCTAACCTTTTTTTGTAGTAGTAGTTTTGGGATTTGCATCATTGTTAGCACTTGAACATGTTCTTAACCCCTGTCCCTATATGCTTTTATGCTGAAATATTGATTTCTCTGGGACTAAAACCAGCAACTGTCCGGGAAAAAGGCACAATAGGAAGTATAATTCCCACTGCACACACACACTTTCTAGATAGTGTTATTACTGTTTCGGATGCCTCTATAGCATGTACAGACCAACACAAATAATTCCTCAACCAACCCAAGAAAGGGCTGGTGGGGAGGAAGTTTGCTTCCTTTTACTAACTTTTCCCCCAAATGTATTAAATCTATAGTCCCAGCAAAAGAAGAATTCACAATGAACTTCCTAAGGCCCCTCACTCAGGTCTCTTAATAACAACAGAATTAATGTCAGCACTTGTTTCCTAAAAAATAGAAGGTATCCTTATAAATAATTGCAAAAATGTTTCATTATTTCAGAAATAGTGTATGATGGTTACTCTGTAACATTCTTGTAACTGAAAAACACAGTTTTTGCAAAATCCGGATGCAAGGACAAAGATACTACTTAGACAATGGATACTCTTGTAGTCTTTTAGGGAAATACTCTAATTCTAGAAAGGAAAAAAAATGCTTTTTAAGTAGGAGAAATTTGATACAACTTATTTTAGTTAGGAGATACTCATTACTACATCATTCCTGAAATGCATCTGCCAGAGAAAGCACACTGGAGTGAAAGGTGACACTGGAGTGTCACCATGATATTTTCTGAAAAATCCTCTTTGCCCAGGATTTTCTCCTGGGAAGCGGAGAAGCCTCAGAGAGGAATGAAAACAATTATCTGATTGCTGCCCCAGTGTTTGCTGCTTTGGAATGTGGTCTGGACATTGTTTACCAACAGGTGAATGTTTGATTGGTTCCATGTGAATTGTTTTATTTAATGGCCAATAACATCCAGCTGTGTCAGACTCTCTGAGTCAGTCATGAGCTTTCATTATCATTCTTGCTAAGCCTTCTGATGTATCCTTTCTTTTAGTATACTTTTAGTATATAATTATAATATAATATAATATATCATAAAATAATAAATCAGCCTTCTGAGAACATGGAGTCAAATTCTCATCTCTCACCTCATCCTGGGAACCCTCACAAACACCACAGAGGCAGCAGGAATGATAGGGAGTGAATGCAGGACCTGCTATCAGATCCTCATGTCACTGACATTTAATGGCTCATTAAGAGAGAGGAAACTGTTGTTTTCTTTTTAATGAAGCATAAATAGTTTCCAAATTTTAGATTTTTGTTATTTCTAAGTATTTCTCAAAATTAACTAAATGTTTTTAAATTTTGACTTAGACTTTTAGCTGAAAGTGCTACAAAGTAAAAAATTCTAGGGAAGCTTGAAGTGAATAAATTAGATAAACACATCATTTTCACTTACCAAAGATTTTGAAAATCACTCATGGAAAGATCCTATGTTTCTCCTAGAGCTACATACACAAATTCCCATGCAGTTAGCAACTACACATCAATGTATCACATGTACTCATTCTGCTGTTTCTGTGTTCAGGCAGATTAACTGGAAAAGGCTCCCCCTCAACCAAGCATTAAGTATTAGTTCTTATGAAAACCAGTTGAGATCTAAGACCTAATTAAATTAACCACAGATCAATAGTCTCCAAAACAGAAGACTAATAGGTTGTAAAACAGTTTCCACTGTCATTTTGCTGGAGACAGCAAAGACATGGTAGAAAAGCTGAAAGCTGAAGTTCTTAGACAGAGGAATGTTTATGCATGTGAGGGTTTAAGCTTGGCTGGCTGCCAGATGCTCACTAAGGCACTCTCTCACTCCCCCCTTCTCAACAGGACAGGAAGAGAAAAATAAGATGGAGAAGCTCTTGGCCTGAGATGAAGATGAGATCACTCACCCACTACTATCATGGGCAAAACAGACTCAACCTGGGGAGGATTCATTTAATTTGTTGCCCATTAAAAATGGAGCAGGATGATAAGAAAGACAAAACTAAAACCACCTTCTTCCCAAAGCTCAGCTTTACTGCTTCATTCCCTCTCTTCCACCCTAAAGAGCACAGTGGGATGGAGGCCATCACCAGTTCATAACACTGTATTTTTGCCACTCCTCCCTTTTCACACCTGCCCCACAGGATACAGTTCACAAACTGCTCCAGTGTGGTTGTCCCCACAAGATACAGTGCTTAAACAACAGACTGATCCACCATGGGGCCCCCATGAGCTGCAGCTCCTGCCACAAAACCAGCTTCTGTGCAGGATTCTCTCCACAGGCTGCAGCTTCTGCCAGGAGCCTGCTCCAGGGGACTCTCCATGAGCTGCAGCTTTCCTCAAGGCAGATCCATGTCCTCTGTCATGGGATCCTCCATGGGCTGCAGGGTGGATCTGCCCCACTGCGGATCTCCATAGGCTCAAGAATGACAACTTGCTTAACCATGACCCCCTCCACTGGCTGCAGGGAAATCCCATGCCTAGCACACCTCCTCTTACTTCTTCCTTCATTGATCTTGGTGTCTCTGAGGGGTTGCTTCTCTCTTATTTTTCTATTTTACTGCCCTCCCTCTCACAGCTACATTGTGTTACACTGTATTTTAAACCCTTTCTTAAATATCACAGAAGCACCACTGGCATCACTGACTCACTGGGCTTTGGCACCAGCTGGAATTGGCTCCCTCTGACAGAGGGGCAGCCTCAGGTCTCTCCTTACAAGAGGCCAGTCCTGCAGTCTCCACCTTCTCCCAGACTTCCTATGTAAATCCAATACAATGCAACAGCTGTCATCTGTGGTGTGTCAATCACTTCAAAGGAACAGCAAAAACATGAAAAAGAAATCCTGCTATCAATAGTGTTACAGAAGTTTCTCCTTAGAAGATTGCTGGGGTCAGCCAGGGGAGAACAGCTGAAAACCAGTTGTGCAGAGCTGAGGCTGCCCTCATGGGGCTGACTAATGAAAGTACAAACCACAGCAAAATGCTTCCTTTGGAAAACGTGCTTACGGTCAAAGCTTTGATCAACTCAGAAATATCTTGGGGGAAAAAATCAATTATCAGCTATCTCTGGCTTTTCAGAAGGTTTTTTGTCTAGATTCTAAAATACCTGGCAAACTTCAACTGTTTCAGATTCTTCTGTTAAAATTTGAAAAATGAATATATTTCATATTTCTGTTACATGCCCAGCCCCACACATTCAATTTCTCTACACACAGCCATAAACAGCTGTTACTAAAGACAGAAGTATTTATAAACTCAGTCTGAAGTGTTGGAACACATACAAACACATTTCTTCCAGACGATGGCTGTTGAAGAACATGAAGGCAGCTGTCACTCAGACAAATGCAGGAAAGACCTCCAGCATTCCTCCCCACTTACCCTTGGCTGCACCTCCTTCAGCATGGCACTTGCATCTTCATCATAATCCAGTTTACAAGCTAATGCAAGATCATGAGCAGCCTCCTCCCAGTGACCAAGAAGTCTGGAATTCAGAAGACACCAACAGTCAGAAGGGAAACCCGAACACTTGCTGCTCTTCAAAACATTTAACCATGCATCAGTCAGAAACTTTACCTAGAGCTACAAGGAGTTTAAGAACCATGGTGATTCCTCTAAGCTGCACACTACAATACTGTTAGAGGACCCTTGTTTGCTTCATATCCTTATGGTAACTGTTGTTTGAAGTAACAATAAGTAAAAAACTCTCCATGAGATTATGTCATTGACTGCTATAAAGATTGATCTAACAGGGAGAAGGGTACCCTACCTAAACACATGAGGCACTACTACCACCAGGCTTAAGTGGACCCCTTACTCAGCACTCAAACCTTGTGACTGGATGCACCACATCTTAATTAAAGCAGTCATGTTAGCCTCTGTGCACACTTCTTTACTATTAATTTCTACATACTCTTGACAATTAAAAATTTAAGCAAACAGTGGCATTACTAAATGGTGAAAGTACTTCTACTCACAGACAGAGATATTAATTCAAACTATTCTCCTGTCTTCCCACTCTTAGGCTTCACACCATAAATTAAAACTGCAGACACTAACAAACTACTCTCTAAACACTGACTAAGATGCTTTTTTTCAAGTTATATTAGCATTTACTTCTTCCACTTTTATATAAGCCATAAGAATTGTCACCGTTTTTCTTGATTTATTGCTATTAAAAAAAAGTTTAACTATAGTTGGTGGGATGCCTAACCCCATTTAAAATAATTACATTGTTTGCAACAAATGGTTCCCTAATAACCAGGCACTTCAATTTACTATGTAAAAGAGTTCCAGGGTCTAAGGGAAAAGGACAGCAGAGAAATGTTCAGGAATTATAAGTCAGTGAAAAAACCTCAACAAACTAAGTGAAAACAAGACCTCCAAACAAATAAAACAAGCAGTCATAGATCTCACTACTTTACCAAATAATTACAAAATGTTATTCAGAAAAGCAGTAAGCCATTAGAAGATGAGAGAGAGAGACGAAGGGTGAGTGGAGGGAAAACAGTACCAGGAGAACTATTCATAAATTGCCATCAGTAAATGACCACACTTTCTATTCTCTAAGCCCCATACTCAGCACAATGATTTCTTGGCTCACAGCTAAGAAACAAGTCTCAGGTACAAGACAAACAGTTCAGAAGCACAGAGAAGGAGAGAATGTGTGCACAAAACTATTTCTCCCAAGTAAAGATAATATCAAGTACAGGTGCAGTTCATTACCTATGTGCTTTCCCCCTCCATTTATAGGTCTGTGCTGAGTCAGGATTAATCTTGATGGCTCTGTCACAATCTCTAATGGCAGCATTTGGCTTCTGTAGTTTCACAAAAACACTGTGGGAACAAGAACATTTATCATACATATTGAAATACCAAGTTACTAACTTAAGCTGGAAATAATTTTGGATGACTAACAGGCAAGCTAGTGAGATACTGATTTGAAGAGCTGAGTTCAAAAAGATTTCATAGTAACATAGATAACAAAGTCACTAAAATTTAGTCTCACCCTCCCAGCACTGTAGGTGACTCATGAGCAAGAACTGAAAGCATTCATTGTTCAGACTGAAGCCTTGCCAGCAAGAATAACTTCAGTGCAGATGAGAAGATACAGAGATGCAAAGGACAGCCCCATGGTGCTTGGGGTCTATGGCCAATGGCAACTAGCAATTTGCACAAAACAACAACATTCTGCATACCATATTGCACAGTCCTTAACACAGTAACACAAAGAAAGCACAAGGAGTTACACAGGCTAAAAGGATCAAGAGCTAGAATCATGAGGAAAAGGAGGTAGGACATGAGTCATTAAAATCAAAAGCAGCAAAACAAACACAAACTCAGCAAGAAGCCTCAATCCCTTGTCAGTTAAATATAAAAATTGAAAATTTTACACCACACAAGCATATCAGACTAACTAGTAGAGTGGTACTTTAGGGGGTTCAAGTAAATAAAATTAAAAATCTCTTAAGGAAACACTAAAAAGCATTCCTGAATTGACAAAAGTATTCAATATTCAACATATTCCATGCCAGAAGTTCTACATCTGCATCTAATTCTACATCTTCCTTTTACATGTATTTGAAAACAGTTTGTCAACAATTCCAGTAAGTAACTTCATTATTAAGGCTTCTTATAAAGCAAGCACAAAGTCACACACTGTCTTCTAGGAACAAACAGGGGGACAGGGTGTCAGGGAAGTGTCCCAAAGCTACATCTCATCAATGAGAGCCATTCCAGTGCTGCTGGCTCCACAAAGCCCCATGTCTCTCAAACACACAAACCCCTCACAACCAAAGTGATGGATTACTCCTTGCACTTGATCAGTATAGCAAGTTTTACAATATCCTAATATATTATTAATTTCTTTCTACAACAGACCAAATTGAGAGAACTTTTAAACTTCTCTTAACATTCTTATTTTTCATTGCTACACCCACTCCTGAGAAAATAGGACACTGAAAGAGATTTTAAACATATTGTTATGATGGCAACAGCAACAGTGTATTAAGGTACACAAATGGTGTTTACATGCAAAAACTTTGATATGGAAAGGAAAAAAAGCAAGGCAAGTACCAGTCAAGATGTATTACAATGGAACAGTATTTTGTACAAAGAACACTAATTAATCTTATGAAAGTTATGTTCTCTGAATAAAATTGCTATGGGAAAGATCCACTAAATTATCATATCATCTATGATTAGTGGTCCTTTGTGTAAGAACAGAAAAAAAAATCTGCTTCTGCAACCCATACTTGTCAAGCCTTCTGAAGAATCAGGAAGATAAAGATGTTTGTTCATTATGAATTTAGAAAGTTCCCAAAGCATCATCTGGCAGTCTGGAAGATGTAAGTAGCAGTCAGGGGGTGGAGAATGGGCTGAGATACAGATGTGGCCTGTTCAAGCATACAGCTGTTGAACAGAACCTGTTCTACTAACAAATTCATTTAGCAGCTACAACAGGGAGAGAATTCACAGGATTCTTAACCAAGTTTGCATCTAAAGAGAGTATCATTTCAATCACCATCTTAATCCTCCAACACACTTCAGATTTTACAAGTGTTTGCAACCCAGCACTATTCTACCTCAACATACCAAAAGCACTATTGTTGAGGAATACTTCCAGTGCAGGAATACTCCATGGGCAGTGCAGTGTCAGCTGAAGACTGGACTCCAGGTGGTGAGAGCCCCAGGCAAGAACTGGTGTCAACCTTTGCACAGGGACCTGTGGCCCAGCCAGGTGACTGGACACACACACAGCAGGAGCCCATCACCTCAGACTTTCACAAGCACAGACTATGAAGGTATAAAAGCCCAGGGCTTGCTTTGTTTGGAATTCCTCCTCAGAGGCACCAGCTCGAGCTATTAATTTGTTATTGCACAGTGATTCAATTATTTTAAGGATCCAAATGTCTGAGAGCTTGCTGTGGGAAACCCAGGGTCAAGACAATAAGGAAACCTGATGTGACTGTGTGAGTGTGGGGGGTGTAGCTGCAAACGTGCTGCAGTCCCAACTCAGGCAGTGTGAGATCCTTTATATGGCTGCTACAGCAAATCTGGTGAGTCAAAAAGAAGAGAAACTGTGTGAAATGAACACTTCCTTTTCCTTCCTGTGGTTGAAGTTTACACAGATCCTCAAGTTGCCTTATACTTAGGCTCCTTAAGGAGAAAACAGAACAGGCAGAAACATAAATCACTAGGTAATGACTCACCTTGCCCTCTTGGCATACAAAATGGCCAAACAAGGATTCAGCTTGATAGCTTCTGTGAACAAGTCAACAGCCTTCTGAAGGTCCCCTAAATACAAGTACCAGTGAAATTTCAATGATTATGTAATGAAATTACATCTGAATTCCCAAACCTGCCTTACACAGTGTTATGTGTCTAAACACTTCTTAGAAGATAAGCAACAAAGAAAAATCACTTTCTCCATCTTGCTATGTTACTGAAGTACAAACTCCGAAATTAATGCTTGAAGAGATATTTTCCCACTTAAATTTGTATATTTAACTTTGAATGCAATCAAACAGAATGTCACATCTTTACACCTTTTCACTGCATTAAGACAAACCACTAGAGACACTAAACATAATATGGAAGGAATTACTATCATGATCAATTTGTAATTAAGATGCAGTAGTACCTCCTTCCCCCTTCCCTTAAACTATGGCTACATTGGAAAAACAGTACTTGAAGAAGCTTTCAAGTTCTAGGTAGTTTTGGGTATCTAACAAGAAGTATGTTTCCTCCTCCTCAAAAGCATTCATAATGGTCCAAGACATTCACCTTCTTTTTTGTAAGAGGAAAACCAAATCAAATGTCCCCGAATAAGTACTAAAAACCAATTTATCACCTTCGCCAAGAGCATTTATAGCTTCCATCTTCTTCTCATTAGCTTGATCCGCCATTTCTTCAGTTACCTAACAAAATAAAATGAAAAACACACACACACAAACCCCAAAAGCTGTAGAGTCCAGGCTAAAATTACCACACTAAAACCTCACCAAAGGACATAGTGCTTCAGTTGTCCAATTCCAGAACCTTAATTTTAATTTGCATTGAAATCATAGGTCAAAAAAACCCCACAAAACCTTTGCTTTCAGCTTGAAGACAGTAGTCAACGTATTTTTAGCTATAAAACACTTGAAAGCTAAGTTTAATAATGGTAGAATTCTACATATCTAGTTTGCATGGGTGTTTTGATAAACTTCTTTGGCGTTTTCTGCCTGATCATCCACATGGAACTTTTTGATTGACTCTAACCTTGAAAAGGAAAAGAATGTGATTTTAAGCCAGTTAGTTTTCTGTTTAGAAGAAAATGAGGAAAAACAACAGCTGGTTACACAGATAACAGAGTATTCATCCTCCCTCAGCTGCTACCCTTGATTACACTCAAACCCTCCTATCTTTTCTACTGCTACGTTGAAAATTTGCTTACCTCCACATTTTCATCTCCCATTTCTTGAGGGTCATCGTTGTCTGGTTCAATCACTCCCTCATTATCAATTTCTGGGGAAAGAACAAAAAGCAAGACTAAGCTCCAGTTACAGAGACAGGATTTTCAGAAACATTTTCAGATTGGCAAAATGCAATCAAGTCACTATTTTCCCCACCTAAGTCGCTCTCTTCACTTTCTGGTTCAGGTGGTTTAACGGGCTCCTCTGGGTGTTCCTCTGCTTTGCCCTGAGAGAGACATAGATTTGTAAGCACACATTATTTCTGACCAATGCTCTATTTCCACTCTCATAAATAACAATGTATTAGAAAAATCAGATTGTGGTACAGCTGAACTATTTTATTTTTAAGATACTAATCTCCTTTTCCCTCCTCTCAGATTAAGCTTATCATGTATGCAAATATTTCAGAGCCCAAATCTGGACTCATGAACTTCTATTATTGGTAAAGCTGGTCTTTCATATTTTTAATTAAATAACCAAAACCAAATAATCCAAATAACATCCAATTCAAATCCAGTTTTGCAGTGATTACTAACCAACCCTTCCAATCTTCCTGCCTTCCCTCACACATTCTCTGGATCATAAATTCTCTCAATTTAATACCATTAAGCTAATGTCCTTTAGCAGGGAACAATAAGCTGACGACAGTGATTTAAATATTGTTTTCATTTGCCAAGGTCTGAGATTATTGCCATAGAATATGGCATTATTTTACACAGAATATTTTTTCAAAAATTCCAAATGTTTTATTGACTTCTAACTAAATTTCATCTGAACTCTGCAACTTAGCATAACCTGTCTATTATCACAGATACAAGCTGCTTGTCTTTATACTTCTCTTGTCAGACTATATTCAGTACCTACACACAATTCCTCCATATTGCTCTAACTGACCAGTAATTCCAGCATCCACTGTCTCATTAAAAAAATTGAAAAACATCTTTTTTCCAAAAGTATTTCAAACTTGAAAAAAATTCTGATATAAATATTTACAAGGCAAATTTATTTTCTCCCTTAAAATGAATCAACAAAAGCCAACATCTTCCACAATACTGCCTTAAAAATTTGATAGTTCTACTGAACCCTTCATTACTTATCATGCTCGTTAATACTTCTTCTCATGAAAAGATTATAATATAATCCACTAATGACTAGAGAAATGGTTTCTAAACAGACAAGAGAAAACAAACAAAAAAAAGAAATCAAGACTCTGTATAGCATTTGCATTAGAGAGAACATCAGGCATTCAGGATTAGGGAAATGGAGCATGATAACACTTGAAATTAACTAGGAAGCCATCTGTAACAAGTCATCTAAAACACACAATGGGCAGGCTTCAGACTGAACTCTCACATTCACACCCCCCCCCCCCCCCCCCGACTGAAAACTGACAGCAAATTTTCCCCTTCTGCTTCTCAGTAATTTTGCCAGTATCATTTTTCAGTGATAAATTCTTCATATCTCACCTTACTTGCCTCCTCTGTGGAGGCATTGGCTGGAGCAGGTGGTATTGTGCCTCCCATACTTTTCAGCAAAACAGAGAAAAGACAAAAAGAAAACAGCAAGATTATCAAAATAGTGCAATATATTTTATTTATTCAAATCCTGATAATGCCAGCTTTTTGTTGTAACGCAAAACATGATGATTCATTTCACTGTCAAAGCAGTAAATAGAGTACACATCCCCCACGCTTTTCTCGGTGTAGTGCAATGCACACTGTTGTACAACTCCTTTGAGACTTGTACTCACTTGCATCACCCTTCACCCACCCACCCTTTCTCACAAGGAAAAGCTGCCTCTTGGCTCAAATGGATTTTCTCCTTTAAATGTGACTTATGTTTGAATCAAAACTAGATATTATTATTATAGATATTATTAAAATCAGATTTTTTTTAATAGAGGTGAAACAATTAAAGAGAACAGCCAAAAATGCCTATGCAATTTAATAAAACCCTGTTGCCTAGAAAAAAAAATCATTTCTCTTACACATTGCAATATTCCTGCCTCTCCTTCGCCACAGTTAAGGAGCAATCTTGGTGGAGACAGCATTCTCTCAATATAGAATGAACTTCCACATGCTATTCACTTTGATTAGCAGCCAGGAATAAGCAGAGGCTGGATTCTCCAGCTCTTAGACAGAACATCTAATCATACCTATGACAGCACACCACAAGGAAAGCATTCCAAGCCATCCCCTGCCCCACGTTTCCACCTACTGCTAGTTTTCAATAAAAATGTTTCCATGAACTCAACAACCAACTCCTTGGAGCCCCACACAGCTGGTTAGGTGGGATAGAAGGGAGAGGAGGAGGTGACTAAACAGGGCTGGGCAGGAGGAATTGGAAAGATGTAGGACTCTCTGCATTCAGGAATTAGTGCGACAAAAAACTGTATCCCAAGGATGAGAAGTTATAACTTCTTAAGTGAAGCTACTGCAGTTCATTCTCCCCTCTTTCCTCCCTCTTGTCAGCAGCACCTCAGAGTCAAGCCTCAAACTGGCTGAAAACAAACCTGAATGAGGCAGAAGAGGACAGAGATAGGGATGAATGGGGGAGAAAGGGTAAAAGGAGTTGGAGAAGGAGTTGACAGGATTGACAGGTCCTGGCACAAGGCCCTGCAGCAAAAGACAAGCAAACCGTGTAAAACTGCTTCTCATTTACACAAAAAAAAGTGTCAAAAAACTCCAAAATCAACCAACCATCCAACCAACAAAACCCCAACAAGTGACAAACACCAGCATGTTCTGAAGCTATTGCAACAATCTCTGTGTCCCTGGGATGTTGACATTAAAGTGACTAATCAAAGTTATACTGCAAGGACTAAACAACTGCAGTCTGAGAAATCATTATCCAGCCAGGCAGAAAACACAAAACATGGATTAACTAAATCCCTAAGTTCCTCCTAAATTTTTGCCCATGTAGGCTGACAATAGAACACATAACTCTATTAGTCTCTACAAACCAAGGAGAGCACTACAGGGACCATCTAGTGAAGTCTTGGAACTCTTCTGCATAAAGAAAACTACAAATTACAAAGCATTTTAACAGAGTTAATAGCTAACATCCATGGTATTAGCTGGTTGTAAGTCTGAAACCTTAAATCACCACAAGACTGAAACAACTGAGTCAGTCTCCTCTGCTCTCTTCAAAAATACCTCATTTTAGTTCAGTTTGAGAAATATTTACTAATATGCATGTATGTTTTATAATATGCTATTTCATGAACTGCCAAGGCCAAACAGTTTCACTCAGAGTATGTGAAATTATTCTTGCTATCCTGGTAATCTCTATTTAAACTACAGTTATAATCCCAGAAAAACTCAAAAGCAAGTTACTCTAAATTCTCTTAGCCCAGTATTTGATAACAATGATTGAATACACAGCAGGGATAGATGCAAAGTTTGCAATGTATTAAACCTCAGCAGTACATGGAAACACAAGACACTCTTGTAGGGAAAGGCAGGTACTGAGCTGTAGAAGAAGCACAGACACACACAAGGCACACAAAGAGTTTAGTGTGTGATGCCAGTAACAACTGGGAGTTGTCAGGACTCCATTGCAACAGTGACTGCACATTTCCACTCATCAGGGCCATGGAAAGTGTCACATTTATGACTTGTTGGAAGAACTGCAAATGTGATTTCTGCAACCACTTTTATTATTGACAGCAAAATTATCTTCAGAGAGAAACCGGATTACTGTGAATTCAAAAGGGTAAAAACCTATTTGAACAAAACAACAAAAAAAGGCAAAAAGCCTTATTCATCAATTAGGGATTCTCTGGCTTATTTTTAAAGATTGCTATTGTTTCTTTGTTCAATTGCAGGGTTTTGAAATGTGTTTCCTTTAATGACTCATTTCATAATAATTCAAGTAAAACATTTGTATTTTTTTGCAATTATGAAAAATGAGCTTGATAAAAGGAATGTCAAAACACTTTCCAAACACACTCACGCACTACCCTATGCTTTCTCTACAAAAAGGACCAATACACAAGTTAAATACAACAGCTCAGCTAGGCAAAATAAGGGTTAGAAAACAACAAGCAAGTGAAAACAGGTAAGACTAAAGGTTACTGATGCAAAATTAACAGCTAATAAGAAATAAAGCATCCCATTCTGGCTTCATGAGTAGTTAGCAAAATTTAAATTAGAATCACCAGGTTTAAGGAAAAAATAAATCAAAGCAATTAGCAGAATTTTAGTAAAAAAAATGATGGATTTTAATATAATATAGTCATTATTCTAATCACTCTTAACACTGCCTAAGTAAACAAACTTATGTCTTTCAGATTAACAGATAAACCAGACAGAGATGTAAGAATTATCGAGTTTATTTCCCACCTGAAGGCAGGCCATGCTGTTTGAAGCAGTTTCCAAAGAATGATCAGGCACTATAATGCACTTCACAGTTCTACTGTACACAAAACTATTATGTAAAGGCAGAGGGAATGCCACCAGAATTCCAGACAGTTTTGAATGGTAAATAATTTGGGTACCACTACCATCATCCAAGTGTATTACTTAGGCAAATATTTAACTTAAATATGAAAACTCTCAGAAAACTTGAGAGACCTGTAGGAGGTTCTGCTCTGAAGTATTTTTTAACTTTTGAGATAAAGACATTCAGTGAAGGTTTCAGATGTATAAAACATTCCATGGCTCTAAATGTAATTACTGTACTTATAAGACAAGCACCAAATAGAAATTCTAAAAATTAATCTGTAAAATAAAGCCCTTCCCACTAACATGGAGAAAGTCAGATGGTCATCTTTCCATTTCTTAACACTTTCTTAGGCAAAAAAAAAGAAGTCAGTGTTCTTCCTCTCCCTCTTCAAGCAGTCTGTCCACACCTTCAGATTTACCCAACAGAAGCACTGGAAGAAGCCTAGGGTGAGGCATTGAAGTATTTTATGCAACAGCAAAATGAATAAAAGACCTGCAGTAGGATGAGACAGACATCCATCTCCTTCCCAGGCAGAGGTGTATCTACTGTCAGTACTGCAAAGCCAAGCTCAGTCAAATACTAGTGATTTTACAAGCACAATACTACTCAGATGCACAAAAAATTTAAATATCACTGAAAAAACCCCACAAATAAACACTTCATTGTAGCCATTTTCATTATAGGATGCAATGTGAAATGCCAGTGTCTACTTCTCTATATATATGTACATATATATACATCTATACACACAAAATCCTGCTGTTTAAGATTAACACGAATTTTCTAAAACAGATCTCAGCTGGTCACTAGATAAAAATCTTTTCAATTCTCTTTGCTTAACGCATGCTCCTGAAAGTATATCCCTCACTTCTCAAGAGTTCTTCAGCACAGCAGCCATAAAAAGCCAAGCAGAGGCACCGGAGCTCAACACAGGGGGTTCTGTGGGCTCTCCGCCAGCAGCAAAGAATCCCAACCCTTCCAGCCTCATGCTTCTGGGCGCTCAGGGTGGAACCCAAAGAGAATTTCTATTTGGGAAGCATCTGTTACGGCAGGCCCCGCTCCCACAGAATATGAGCAGCGCCAACAGCAGGTACCTAAACGGCTCACAGGGAGCGGAGAATTCGACTACCTTTGAGACATTAAACTTCAAAGAGCAAACCACGTTTCGGACAGGAACTGTAGCTGCCAGGTATTTTGTGCTTTTGGGTACCAGGATGTAAATCAACGTCACTCAGCTCCCCACAAACTCGGCTTCTTTTTAAGACAGGCTAGCCAACTCTGCTGCGTAATGCGAGAATTAGCTCAGTAAGTATCACTCTGGGGCTTTCCAGCTTGGAAAGCTCAGCCGCTGAGATGGCCGGGGGGCAGGCTTTTTGTAATGGGAATAGCCAGAGTTAACGAAACAAAACAAAAAATGAACAAGTCTTTTTAAGGCGTCAGGAGTAATCCCAGCGGGAAGGGGAGGAGAGGGCGGGAAGGCCGCAGGGCGGACGGGACCGGACCCGCGAGGGGGACACTGCGCGCCCCCGGCCCGGCCACGCGGCGCGCCCGCGCGCCTGCACGCGCTCGAGAGACACGCCCCCCTCCCCTCACCGCGTCCCGCGCCACAACACCCCTCCCCCCTCGCCCCTCACGGCCGCCTCCTTCCGCGGCCCGGGACCGACCTCTCCACCCACTCGCGGAGGAAGGCGAGCTCCGGGGTGTGCAGCAGGCCGGGGTTCTGCTTGCACAGCCGGACGAAGGCCCGCAGCTCACTCAGCTTGCGCGAGTCCATGGCGGCACGGCAGCGGCCCAGACGCGCTCGTTCCCCCGCCCACCCGCCGCGGAACCTTCCAGCCCGCCCCGCCCGGCAGAAGCCCCGCCCACAACCGTTCTGGTCCCGCCCATAACTGATCCGGTCCCGCCCACCACCGATGACCCCGCCCATGCCAAACGGTGTCCCGCCCACAAGCTCCATGAATGCGCCCACAAACGTTGCGCGGCGCCGTGGAACCTTCCAGCCCACCCCGCACACGCCATTCTGAGGCTCCGCCCACGCCGGTCATTGGCACGCGCGTCCGCGGCGTGGGGGGAAACGTTCTGGAAGCAGCAGCCGTGGCCTGGCAGTTGCGCTCCGCCCCGTGCGGCGCCGCTCCCCTGTTGCCGTTGCGGCGGGCTCCTCCTCGCGGCCCAGGCAGGCGGCCCCGGGCGCTCCCGAGCCAGCGCGGCTCCGCTCATTGGCGGCGGGCCGCGCGCCGTGATGGTGTCAGCGCGCGGCGCCGCGGTGGAGGGAGGCCCCGCCATGCGCCGTGCGGCCCGGCCATGTCGCGCCTCCCGCAGCGGGGCCTTGTCCTGGCGGCCCGGGGCTGGCGCGGCGCCGCAGGTCAGACACCCCTCCTCCCCCTCACCCCACGCCGCCCGCGGCTCCGGTACCGACACCCGGCTATCGCAGCTTATAACAGCCCCGCTTGCGCTTCTCGGGTCACGGGAAAGCGGCTCTGGCCGGCGGCGCAGTGGCAGCCCCGGTCAGGGCTGAATCTTAGGGAAGAACAGGCAGTAACTTGAATAATAAAGCAACGGTAGAAAGCTCCTCGCTGCCTTCAAGGTTTTGCTTTATTTAATGCCCGCTGTGTCCGTCTGGTTGTGAGCTGTCCTGTTTGTCTGCTGTGTATGTGGAGAACAACCATGGGAACACCAATTTTAAACTAGGCTGCACCAAAAACTGCAGATACATTTCACCGCCCGGGTTCCAGTCAAGCATCGCACAGTGAACCCTTCGTGTTATGACTATTGGTTGTCATGCATAAATGATCTGCAATTAGAGGCTAATCATACTGGCTCCCACAGCAAATCCAGGGTCTGAGTGTTTTGCTGTAAGCCTCGGAGGTCAGCTACCTGAAAGGCAGATGTCATGTGTTATCCTTGCTTATACTGGTGAAGGGTTAAAAGTATTTGTTCTAAGAATGGCAGCGCAAATTGGTTTTCTAGCAGGCATATGGTAAGTAATATAAAAAGCCACCACTTTCAAAAACATCAAATAGAATTTACCTTTTGGCTACCCTCTCCTTCCCACAGGTCTGGATGACTTGTATTCAGGCACAAGCACTTCTTCAACTGCAAAAGGCTGTGACTGGGAATTCTAAAGTTTCTGACAATTTATTTTTAATTTTAGATTTTGTTTTATTGTGCCCGTTCCCAGCTAACAAATGCATACTTGTAGTTGTCTTTAAAACTCACCTGCTTTGGCTGTGTGTGGGTTTGGAAGTGGGATTCATAACTGTTCAGTTTGGCCAATGCTGCTGCCATGGAAGATCAATACACAAATAGGGACTTTCAGGTATCCTCCAGAAGGAAAAGAAAATCACATTCCTGTGTAAACCTGTCTTATTTGATGTTTTCTTTGCAGCATTATTAGTAAAAAACAGAACTGGAAAAGCCTTGAAAACTGTATAATTGTTCAGATGAGAGAAATTTTTTGGAGACATAGTTGAGACAATATATAGGTGTGGTGTTTGAGGGAAGCAAGGGAGGGAGAGCTCTGAGTGCCTCATGAACACCATTTGTATGAACTGGGATGTGCAAACCAACAGAGCTTCCTGGCTTTTGTTGCTGGGTTGTCAGGTTTAGCATATATTTGTTTATTTCTATCTGTTCCATGAATATTTGATTGTCAGTTGAGTTGTGTGCACGTTGTTTCATAAACTATTGTGATGCACAGCAAGTGGAGAAGTTAAGGAGGGATATTTATGTCACGTAAGTGAAGGAATGCTGCTAAGAGCCTGATGACTAGACCATGGTTCTTCAGTTTCCTAATTGGAAAGTTTGGGGGTTTTTTTAACCTTGACATGGTGCATTTCTTTTCCTCTAGTTTGCAAGTCATGTACTCTCCGAAGATTTTCCATCCAGCCTGCCCAGCAGAGGAAGATTCCAAACCGGTATTTGGGGCAGCCCAGCCCCTTGACACACCCACATCTGCTCAAACCAGGTGAGGTTTGGGCCCTGCATGAGCCAGTCATTGATATTTTCTTGTCTCCATTTTTCTGAGTGTATTTATTTGCTGCATCATAGAGTTGTCTGTGGTTTCAGGTGTTTATGACTACCTTCATTAGCCAGTAATTATATTTAGTAGCTAATTTCCCTGTCTGAGATGATACTGATTCCAAAAATAGGCTTCATGTGTGATGGCTTTGATAGCTTCTTTCTTTTTTCTCATTATGTACTCAGGGTTGTTTACTTGGGTGCTGCAGACCTTTTGTGATAGTGGCATTTTGTGGACTTGTTTTCCTGCAAATAAATATGGTTTTAATTAAGAGGGAGTCTTTTGTGCAAGCTGAACTGTCAGAATGGTTCATATGCTATGTCCTGTGAGTCACAAAACAAAGGTGCATTTTGGCAAAGGTGAATGGGGAGGGACATTGATAGATGGACACCACTTGTCTAAAGAATGTACCCTGTTCACAGGAGTATTCAATATAAGGAGAAGGAGAAAAAGAAGCTTGTGACTATGAAGTTAGACAGTAGTGATAGAAACTGAGGTTGTGCATTTTTTTGAGATGCATGAAAATGAACATGTAGGCATAAGATCACCAATCACCACACTTAGATCTAAAAAACAAACAAAAAATTGCAGCAAAAATTTATTCAGGAATATCTCTAGGAAAGCATTCTGTGTTCTTCCTTCAGTGAATATAAAGGGAGAACAAATGTCTATGTGTGTGTGTGTGTGTATATGTATATACCTGTATTTAATTGTAGAATAATTCAGGTCGGAAGGAGCCTCGCACAGTTAACAGGATTTTTTACTGTGCTCAAGGCTGGGCTAACTTCAGCATTAGATCAGGTTGCTTAGGGCACTCATTGACAGCTCACAATAAATGAGGCTGACTCCTTAAAGTGCAGCCAAAGCACTGGAAGTGAATTCTAGCTATCCAAAGTATTTTTCCATTTAATAAATTAGAGGTAGTGTCCTTAAAATAATATGACATTGTTTTATCACAATTATTGTTTTAAAAAGCGAATGCCTTTGATGCAAAGAGAATTTCCAGGCCTCACAGTTGGAAGACAGCTGGGATCCCCATGTTTCACCCCATTGCAGCTTCTGAAATTCACTGGACTGTGGCAGTTAAAAAGCTGACTGGAATGCAGTGGAACAGAGGAAATTTGCAGTATAACAATGTGCAATTGTGAGGCCAGATTGCATTAAACCAGTTTCTGTGTTCTCTGTCATTTCTACATTCACAGAGTAAAATAAATGTGGTGGGGCTTTTGAGTTTGTTTGGTTCTTTTTAAAGACAATTACATCTAATAGGTATTGAGCATATAATCAAAAAGGTGTAAAAATTAAAATAGGACTTCCCCCTCCCACTGCACGCATGCAAGAATCTACTTGCAGTACAAGTCAAATGTCAATTTTTGTTCTAGAATTTCCACTGTGTAATACATGAAAGAGGAAGAAAAGATTATGAAAGTGGAAAGTTAACAAATGGTATCAAAATTCAATCTACGTTAAGGTAGGGTATTATATTAGCCAAAGATACCGATTAAGGCTCTTATATTAATTTAGATCATAAACAGTGAGTCTCACAATTTTAAAAATACATACTTCAATTGTTGCTGGTTATCCTTTGAACTTCAGTCCTGTTTCGGTGAGCGTCTTGATTGCTGTACTTCATGTCTTTTGCGACTGGAGCAGTTGAAAGAGTAGCTTCATCTTAGCTTAGTTAGGGTTATTCATAATTAGTGAATTTGCTTAGTTAGTTTTATTAGAAATACAGTATTTAACTTTGGAAAAATCTCAATTGTTAAATATTGACAAAAGCTACATATGCCCTGGAGAAGATCCCTTCCCTTAACAGGAGTCTGATGGCAGCCTGCAGTCGTCTGTGGTTTGTTTCTGCCTGGAATCTTGTGACTGGTTAGACTCTGCAACCTCTGTGCTTCCGCCTGATCCCCCAGAATCTCTGACACCCAATCTGCCCCTTGTGGTTTAGAAATAATAGTCACTTTATGAGTCGACTTAGTGTGTATTTGAACAAACATTCTAGCTTTATCTGAGGAAATTAATGCTCAACCTCAGGAGGCAAACTTCTGTTCAATGTCCATGCTGTAAAACCCATCAATTTTTAGCAGTCAAAGTTCAGTTTGCCTTGCCCCTTCCCCTTTTTTTTTTTTTTACACGTTCTCTGCAAACATTTGGATGTTTGTTTAAATCTACCAGGTTTTGTGATTTCTACCTTTGCACAGAAATATGTAAGACAGCATCCAGTTGGTTAAAACCAATGTCTGTCTTTGCATGATGGAGAAGCAGCCTGAATGAGGATGTGCTGTAGGGAGGGAAGCTGAAGAGGAGCAAGGAAAAGGCTTGTGAGGGGTTACAAAGAAGCCATGGACATGTAAGGCATCAGGGAGTAGGCAGGAATCAGGCATGTGACTAGTAGAATACCCTTAGAGCCTTGAACTTCTGCATCTGATTTGTTTTGTATTCACAGGAGAGGTAACCCCAGGATTGTCACAGGTGGAATACGCTCTTCGCCGACACAAACTGATGGTGTTGATCCAGAAGGAAGCCCAAGGCTGCGATGGTTTGGACCATACAGTGATTCTGCTGTCCAACCCCACATACTACATGAGCAATGACATCCCTTATATTTTCCACCAAGACACTAATTTCCTGTACCTCTGTGGGTTTCAGGAGCCTGACAGCATCCTGGTGCTGCAGAGCATTCCTGGCAAATCACTGCCATCCCACAAATCCATACTTTTTGTGCCCCGGAGGGATCCAAATCGAGAGCTGTGGGATGGGCCCAGATCAGGCCCGGATGGGGCAATTGCTCTCACAGGAGTAGATGAAGCTTACACCATTGAGGAGTTCAGGCACTTGGTGGCCAAGCTGAAAGGTAATAAAAAACAGAGAGGGAACGAGATAAGGATGTGGTTTGCAGAGTCTGAATAGGTCAGGTTTGGGAGGTGGTCTGTGACATCAGTTTGAAACTAAAATGAACTTGGGGAGGGGCAAGGAGTATGGCTGTGGCAAAGGCAGTTGGAAGTTCGTGTTAGCTCTTTTAGGGTCACCAATGGATATGTAGTTTTGAAGATTTCTGACTTTCTTGTGTATCCATGAGAATGCCAGTCTGCATATCTCTGAAATATTAAGGAACAGGATAAGCAAGACTATATTTCTGTTTTAGTCATATCTGTTTGCTGACAGAGTCAGGACCAGATGGCATACAGGAAACTTGAACACTTTTTATTCGTAGTAGACTTGGAAAACAATCCACACAGGGAGATTGTTAGCCCACTCACATTTAGCTAGATGATGGCTTGCCCGTGAAATACAAACATTGCTGTCCTTTAGAAATATTCTTTTGCATCTCCCATCACCATGTAGCCTCAATACTTATAATCCAGGAGGAACTTAAATGCATTATAAAATAAAGCTGAAGGAGGCTCATGACAATATAATAAGGGCAAGTGTGACTTTGGAGGGGTCACACAACTAGAGGGAGAGAGTTGTAATCAGTTATTTTGTTTCAAAAATGGATGTCTTGAAAATGGGTAAGTCACAGGGCAAAGGATGATCAAAGAAAGCATGAAATGTGTGTGAGATACAGGCTGAACCTGTATCAAACCTACTCAGTCTGATAAAGAAAACAAGGCAAGGTATGAGATGTATAGTTGGGGAAAGCACAGAGGATGACTGTGATTGATTAATTGCTGATTTTCTTAATTTAAAAACAAAGGGAACGCTGAATTAAACTATCATATGGCATGGTTTGGCACCTCTTAAGTTGTAGATCATTCATGGAAGTTTGGAATATCAAAATTAAAATGGAGTCAGAAGTTTGTAATTCTGTGGGGGAGGGGCCCATCAAAGCTGTAAATCAGCTAAGGGCAATACTCTTTAATGCATGCCCAGTTTCTTAGACACTTTCTGTAAGCAACTGCTCATGGTTACTTTCACCAAAGAAGGAGGGCCACAGTGGGCATCAACAGTGATTCACCATGGCTTTTCTACTCATTTGCATCTAAAATGTTCCATGAGGAGAATGTTGATGTTAACTGATGTTCTGAATAAATTTCCACCGTGAGTGTGTTTTTTCTCAGTAAGTTCATTTTCTTTGAATGGCTGAAATAAGCAGTTGTTTCCCCAAGTGTCCTGAGGTGTTGTTGATAATTATGTTGATTCCATGCAAAAAGGTGAATTGCTTTCCATGGTCAGTGTGGACAGACTGAATGGGAGAAGGATTCAGAAGGTGTACTGTGATGTGATGGCTGCTTGGCTTACATAAGTGCAACTTTGACACATGAACTCTGAATGGATCTGAGCCAGATGCTTATATTCAGTGATGGTTGTAAACCCCATTATTTGCCCAGAAGGGGGGATTTGTCCAGGCTATATGCTATGAATTGGTAATCTTCCAAATTTAGAAGAGATTGCTGGTATTCTGTGACAGGGAAAGTGTCTATATAGTCTGTCAATGTAGATTCAGAGAAAATTATTTTTCTCAGATACAGCAACAGATCTCGTTTAGGAGGAGTGAGCTAGTTTATTATGTGGAGAACATGTCTGCATTTATTTGAGTCTGTGTCAACTTTTGTTTTGCATTCCAGGTGAGTCCAACATGGTTTGGTATGATTTGAGAAAACCAGTGCATGCAGAGCTGCACTCTGACTACATGCAGCCCCTGGCTGAGGTAAAAGCTCAGAGCAAAAACCGCATCCAGGCCGTTCGACATCTCGTGCAGAACCTTCGGCTGATCAAATCCCCGGCAGAGATTGAGAGGATGAAGATAGCTGGCCGGGTGACAGCAGAGGTAATGGGGCTGTGTGCTCTTCTAAGGAGCCAATGCATTCCCTTGGTGAGGTGACGTGAGTTGGAAGGAGAGCTTTGGTCTAATCTGTTACCAAACTGCTCTGAGTCATCCACTGGCTGGGCTTGGCTTCCTCCACAGGACAAGGGGAAACTGGAAGACTGCTTGGACTACTTGGACTAAGTCTCTCAATTAGCACAACTCTAGTGAAGAAAAGCCAGCAGCTGTTAGACTTTGTTTAAAAGCAAAGGCTAGCCTTTTCACTGTCTTCCCAGCTTCCTCTGTGCTTTCCAAAATAATTTTCTTTCCCATCTATTATTTTCATTTTGAGGAAAACAGGATTTTTATGAAGATGTTTCCTATGAATGTGTCTGCATTCCCCCTTCACCCTCAAATACCTTTTGAACTCATTGGCCACTTTTAAACAAATCTGACAGATACCTCAGATGCAGTTACATTTTCATAAATATTATTAAAATAGATAGCCAAGTAGAAAAGAGAAGTACAGGTTGTCCTTCTGTGAAAGAAAAGCTGCATAAGGCAATCCTGTTATACCTGAGGGAATCCACAGGTGAGACAACTTCTAAAATGCCAAACCATGGGATCAGCCTCAATCATCTAATTTTTTTTTTCCAAAAACTAGAGTCCGTCATCCCCTAAATACAGTTTCATAGGGAATACATCTTAACTGGTTCTAGTCTTGGCAGCATTTTCACCAAAGAAAATGCTCTGAAAACCCTCTGAAACCCTCTGGGTTGTGGGCCAGCTGATTTTGGGCCTTCCTCAAGAGACAACAGGTGAAAAAAAAAACCAGTTTAGGCTCCTTTGCTAACTGAAAGTCCCTTCTTTTTCATAGGCTTTCACAGAGACTATGTTTGCCAGTAAATCCCCCGTGGATGAAGCCTTTCTGTATGCAAAGGTGAGTAGATGGAAGTGAGATAGAAGGATGTTGGTTATCCTTCCAGGAAACCAGAAATGTCAGATCTATTTATCACGTCTCCCCCACTGTAGCACATTTATTCACCCAACCCTTGTGGTTCCTCGGACATACAGAAGAGTCAGTGTGAGGAATTCTTCAGCTCTATTTCCTGTACCTTTATTTAAGGAGTGTAGCATTTGTCTAAGTTTCCCTCTGTTGATGTCTGTTTTGTACTATATTGAAATGCAAAACCTGCTAAACA
The DNA here is from genome assembly GCA_039654755.1 of Calcarius lapponicus. Taxonomy (NCBI): domain Eukaryota; kingdom Metazoa; phylum Chordata; class Aves; order Passeriformes; family Fringillidae; genus Calcarius; species Calcarius lapponicus. The sequence continues at coordinate 50,201,110 of CM077463.1, read as the reverse complement.
ATTGGAGGTAAAGTTTTCACCTTATTTTATAATACAGGTCTGTTGTACAAAATTTAAGTAGTTATAACACCTCTTTGTAAAGCCTGCTTCTCTTGCCTCTAGCCCCTTACTACATCAGATTACCACAGCCATCTTGAAGCAGTTTAGATGCCTCTCAGTTACAAAATAAGGACTAATTGGCCTGCAGAGTTGGTAAGGAACTTCATAAGGAATTGCAGTGAGATGCCTGTTTGAGAAACATCAGCAGGATTTGACCCTCTGTTACTACACATGGATGGGCCTGTGCTGACTGGCAGTACTGAGTTGAAAAAACTACTTTAATTAAACTGTACTTTACAGGTCAGTCTTTCAGTCCAGACCAGGATCGTAAAAGCTTTATTCCATGTAGGCGTCTGGAAGTGTTCTGTCCCATATGATTTTGGTAACCATGGAAAAGACATGCTGTTAACATGTTGAGGGTCTTTATAGATGTAAATTTATTCATTTCCATGCTTTCATCAGCTTCATCATTCAAGAAAGGTAAAGATCTTGAGGCTTATGGTGCTTTTTTCTTCTATCCCTCAGACATCATGCTTTCAAACCTTAGTAAGGAGAAATAGAACTGCTGTAAATATACTGCTACTTTGCAATTTTAAAAGACAGAAGCAAACCATGACTGTTGTCATGCTAGCATACAGGATCTTTCAAAATTCACAAAGTTGTATGGCAAATAAGAGCATTACTTTATATAAGAACAAATCCTCACCTGGATATATGCCAATGTAGTGAATGTTTGAGACAGTATTGAATGGCTTGTACCAGAAAGAGCTTCCTGGAGATCCAGTAAAGGCTTGAAAAATTATTGAAAAAGTGGATGCTTCTGTATTTTTTTTTTCTCCAGAGTCCTTGAAAAATATTTAAGACTGCTTTCATTTAGTCAACTCACTTTCCAGTTTCACTTTGTATTGTTCAAATTAAGAAAACAGTTGTAGGACAAGAATTATTGTGGTTCTAGGGCAGTTAATCACCTGAGTGAGCACTAATGGTTTCCTCTTCTCTGTATTGTTCCTCCAGTTTGAATTTGAGTGCCGGGCTCGTGGTGCTGACATCTTGGCATACCCTCCTGTTGTTGCTGGTGGCAACAGGTCAAACACTTTGCACTACGTGAAGAATAATCAGCTCATCAAGGTAACCCTTGTGCTGTCCAGTAACTTGAAATGCAGTGCTGTGATACAAATCTGCGTTCCTTAGCTGCTGCTTGTTTTGACTGAACACATCAAAGCACTTAAATACAGATCTTTTAAGTGAGCAAGGGTAAAGAATCCTGCCTTAGTTAATTTTACTGTCAATGGCAGATTCAGCTTGTCTTTCTTTCCTCTTAGTTCTTGCTGCAGTATTTTCTGAACAGTGCAAGGACTTGCAAACTGGGTTGCAGATAATTTAGTGAACATGTCTGCTCTCGCAACAGCTTGCAGTGCTGGGGGCCTCACAAAATAGGGGAGCCACTGTCGCAGGCAGGGCAAAGGCCCCAGGGGACCTTCTGCTGTCACTTGCTTTGCAATATAAGGGCAAAGTGCATTCCTGCTCTGCTGAAGCTGAAAAGCATTTTGGTTCCATGTAGCCCAGCAAAGCAGGGAAGGGGAACAAGTAGGGAACAGATCAGTGTTAAATGTCAAGAGGTGGAAAAGTAACATGTTTTGTCTTATTTTGAAGATTCTCATTGAATTGAACTCTCTCCAGCTTTCCTCACAATAGTTCTTTAGATTCAGAGAAGTATTTTCAGGGGCAGTATTCCCTCTCTGCTCTGCTCACTATTTACTTTTCAGAGGAGCATATTTTTCCTCTGTCTTAATGCAGAATGAAACTTTCCCACTAGCATTGTCTTTTCTTGAAGCTGGGACACTAGCAGACCTTGAAACGATCTGCAGAGACAAATGTACAAAAGATATGACAGGCTGCTTTTGGCAGGAAGAAGCTTCCTTTGTTGTTCTGTCATCCAAGGTCAGGCATGCTGCTGTAACTCCAGTTGCTTCTGTTAAAGTTGTTCAGTTAAGTGACTGTCACTTGTTTTTTTCCAAAACTATTAAGTAGAAGATTAAACCCATAAACTTGACTCTTCCTTTGTGTGCTGCTTCTTACAGATCTTGTTTCCAAATAGGCTAACAAAGTGTCTAATTTGAGAGGTATCTGAATGTTTCATTCAGTCTTTTACTTAGAGGGCTCTGCTTTAAAGAAGGACAAGCACAGCATAAGGCATTTAGTGGACCATCAAACCACAGGCTGAATTCCCTTAGTCAGTAAATTGTTACTTAGCTTGTTTAATTGCTTGGAAGATGTCAGGTGCTGTAATTTCAGATTTGCCTTAAAGAATTCAACCAGCTATTCTGAAAAAGTTAAAAAGTACAATATAAAAGGATAGTTAATGGCCTGCCTATTCAGTGGGATTGTGAGGTCTGCTCACTGCTGGTTTATCTGTTGTGTGTCTGTGTCACTTAACTGTACACATTGATAGCAGCTAGCACTGGAAGTAGCACTAGCAGTGAAATTTTGCTGCTTTAATCTTTCCCTTAACATGCTGCAGTTATGCCTGGTCATTCCACATCATGTCTGCTGCCAGAGTCATGGATCTGTGCAATGAATCTCTACATGTAGTGTAAATCAGTAGAGAATTTACTCCAAACTTTTTTAACCTCTTACTGCTCTATTTGTTGTTAGCCCCTCTAAGGAGGGAAAGCAAGGCAGTGGTTTTGTTCCTGGCCCTTTGTCTTTCTTCTGTGTGACTTTTTGGGAGATGTGTAGTCATTGATATGGAACAGCTTTGCTGAAATGAATTGGAGATTCACATCTCCAAAATATTTTTCTTCATCACCAGATAGATCCAGAAAGATATGTAAAAACAGTCAAAAAGCCCTAGAAGAGAAAGGGAAGGTTGTACAAACTATTCACTAGTGCATTTACAGCAGTGATACACTTCTCAGATTTTGTGATACAAAGTGATTTTGCTGGGTCCTCATATCCCATGACAAGGGTAAATTTGTCGCTGTTGGTGATCCTATAGGGAGCTCAGAAATCCTATGCTTTGGTTGCCAGCCTCCTCTGTCTCAATCACTATAGCTGAGAACTTCTAGTGAAAGGAGTCATGGGCATAATTTGCTGGAGTAAATGATACAGGTGTGAATAGGACTTGTCTTAAAGAGCAGAATAGGTCAAGGCAAATGCCTATTTTTTACTCCGAAATCTTCATCTTAAAAGTTCAGACAGTGCATAAGCATAACAGTCAGAGACTACCTTACAGAGAAACAATCCAACTGGAGTAGCCTATTTATAAACAGTAGTACCTAGGGTATTACTCTGCAAAAGGAATTCACTTTTCTGCAGCTACATTGTGAAAACAGAAGCATAACCTCCTTTCCTGCTGTCAGACAGAAAAATCAATTAATATCTGGACTGACTCACAGAGCATTCTTTCCTGTTATTCTCCAGGATGGTGAACTGGTCTTGCTAGATGGTGGATGTGAATTTTCCTGCTATGTGAGTGACATCACACGTACCTGGCCTGTCAATGGAAGGTATGCTGCAGTAAGTTTTTTTGAAGAATTTGGATAAGTTCTTAAATAATTGATGAATTGAGTGTGTGTTTAATCATAGTTTTACCATGTCCCATTCTGTGCTGCTTCAGAGTAATCAAAATTATAAAAAGTAATCATTCAGCTGTATTCCCCACTGCCTCATTAATTACTGCATGAATATATGTGATTATTGCTATTTTCAGCTATTACAGCATGCTTAACGTGCAGAGAGGGCTTTTGTACATTCAGCTGTGGCTGACTCCAGTTGTGTGTAAGAAAACAGGAGTTTCAGTTGATGTGTCCATAGCTGTGCCCATTGTGAATTTGCTGGTGTGACCTTTAATACAAGGAGACAGTTGCTCTGCTTTCTGGTTTTCCCCTGCTCCATCCTTGAACTGAATCTGTACCCAGAATAGGTTCTGGGGACAAAACCTCTTTTTTCTTGAAAACGGAGATTTAGTTGTGAGATAATCCTTTACTCAATGGCCTTCAGGTTCACCAAACCCCAAGCAGAACTGTATCAAGCTGTCCTGGATATCCAGAAGTCCTGCCTGAGCCTCTGCTCCCCTGGCATGACTCTGGAAAATATCTACAGCCTCATGCTGAGCCTTCTTGGACAGAAACTGAAAGACTTGGGTGTCCTGAAGAGCAGCATCACTGACAGCCATTTCTTCAAGGTACTTCAATTTTTTTTTACTCTAGTTTAGCCCTGTTTACTCCTATCAATCCTGATTGTTTTATCCTTGGGTAGTTTTAGGGTTTTAATTTGGGTCAGGAGTGTGGTTTCAGGATGTCTCTTCTATTTGCTGCTACATGGTGCTTTAATTCATGTTGTGGGCTGGTCTCATCACAAGAATGAATTTCTCTGAGACAGGGCTAAACTCCAAGATGTGATTCAACCATTTGGTGCACAATTTGCTGTGAAGTAATCCCCAGTCTTATATGCACATAGTGTGAATATTTGTTCCTTGGCTCTTGTGTTTCACTCTGCAGATCCATTCCCATTGCTCTGCACTACTTGCCAGCACAGAAACAGCTTTAGAGCACAGTCTGAAGGGAGCTATGGGCACATGGGCACTAACACAAGATTCTGGGTCCAGGCTTGACTGCAGGCAGTCATTCGTACTTTTGTGGTCTGTTTAACATCACATAAATCTGCAGTGCCACCAAAAGGTGCAGTCATTCCACCTGCTGCTCCTTCTGCACCATTTTGTGTCAGTACTGGGACTCACAGAGCTACCAGGTGAACAGGACTGGGAGACTGGTCTGCCTAAGAGCTGAACCTGCAGATAAATAGGATTGGGTTTCAGTTAGAGAAGTTTATCCGTTCACTCTCACTGCAGAGCTGTACGAGTGCTGATTCCAGTACTGCAAAGATGGCGGAACCAGGTGACGGCACTACGGCTTTTGGCAGCCGGACAGGTTCCTGCCGGATTTAGTTGCGAGCTGTGCCGGTGCCATGGCAGCCCCGGCGGACCGAGGCTGTCGTGCCGGGTTCTCCCGGCAGGTGGAAGCACAGCCAGACGGGAGCAGCGCCTGCAGCTCGGTCCCTGGGAATGAGTGTAGAGCAGGGAGGAGTTCTCGCTGATTCCTGCTTTAGAGGGAGGGAGATTAGGATGGGGGGGAAGAGGCGGTGTCCGTGCCTTGTAGAGGTGGATTAAAATTATGCTGTATCTACTGAATGAAATCGGCACAGCATTCACTCTGTTGTGCATAGGAGACCACTTTCACTGCCCGGAGCAGCTGTACCCGCTGCTGTCAGTTGTGAAGGTCTGCTGATGGGAGTTTTGGATGTTTAAGGGATGGGAAGGGTTGGGCAGCAAAGCTCAGCGATTTGGAAGTTGACACCATGCTGAGATGGTGATGGGTTTGGGCTGCTCTTTTCAGTGCAGGGGAAAAGCAATCTGCAATGTGCTCATAATAGGCACCTGGTACTGGTGGGTTTTAAGGGCCATCCGGTTCTAGTAAATGGAAGGCAGGCCCTGGTGGCCTAGGCGTGGCAGTAAGACTGCTAGTTAAGCACATAAATATTTTGTCTCTTTTCCCTATATTTTGTATTGGAACAAGTTGGGCTGTGTTTAACTGTCTCTGTGACACTTGTTCTGTCTTCTCTTACTTCTCTTAGGCTGTTCGAAAATATTGCCCTCATCATGTGGGCCATTACTTGGGCATGGATGTTCATGATACCCCAGATATATCCCGATCAATCCCGTTCCAGCCAGGCATGGTGATAACCATTGAACCAGGTAAAAAGCAGTCAGTGGTGGACAAAAACATGCAACACTGAGGGTAACAGTGTTGCCTTTCAATAATTAGCTGGTCGTGCAGACCAAAGCATTCATATCCTTTCTGGTGAAGCTGGAAACTATAGCATTATTGGAAAGCCTTAAGTTTTTCCACTCCCAAAGTCATTACGGTATTAGAAAACCCTATTTCCTTCCCAAACATAGCCACAGTAACAGGTAGTGGGAGTAAACTCAGGAAGCAGAGTAGTGTAGAGCTCAGGCTGTGCAGCATAGGTGAACTGCAGTGCAGAAATCAGGGTCGATTCACTTGTGCTGCGTTCTGTGTTCCTGCCAATGAACTTCTACCAGTCACTGGTAGTCTCTCAAGCATTGCAGTCTGCAATTTACAGGGATTCACAACTTAGCTTTGCAAATTAGGCATACTGTGAGGAATCTTTCTTTCTCCTTGTCACTAGATTTGGAGCTGTCAGCTGGAAACTTATATTTAATGCTTGTCTCTTCTCTCTCTCTCTATTCAGAACATTGTTAAAGTCATCATTGTGAATGTAACGCTGAGAGCAAGAAGTGTGAAAAGGCCAGGTGTAGCTATTGAAGTTCTTATTAATGTGCTGATATCTTTAGGCACAGAGGGATGCTTTCCTTTCTTTGCCCACCAACAGTGAGTTGGTAAGAGGAAAGAGAGTAACTCGCCATATTAAAAATTCTCAGGATCAGACACTTTCAGTTATGTTGCTGAAAGTCCAACCTCACTCCCTGGTGGTGCAGTAAGGGAAAGGTGGTGTTCTGAAGAGTGTTGTGTGTTTTAATTCCCTTTTTTCTTTCAGGCATTTATATTCCTGAGGATGATGTGAGTGCTCCGGAGAGGTTTCGTGGCATTGGTGTGCGCATTGAGGATGATGTGGTGATAACAGAGGATGCACCTCTTGTCCTGTCTGCTGACTGTCCCAAGGACATCTACCACCTTGAGCAGATCTGTGGCCGCAGCTCATGATGCCCCTTCTCTGCCCCTTTCATCCTCCCTGGGAGGCACAGCCCCACAGGGATGCAGATCCCTCAGCTGGCTGTGGTTGTCACGTGATGGAAGGCATGGACAGTTGATGGCTATTTCCAAGACTGGGACTGGGCAGTGGAATGCAAAAGGCTTGGGTACTGAGGGATGAAAAAACAAAGTAACCTTCTCTGTGTGCAGTTTTCTTCTGATTTGGGCTGATGTGGAACTGTTGTATGATGTGGAAGTGGATTCATCCCTCTGCTGTGTGGATCCAGGTGTTCTGGGGCCCTTGGGGCAGTTGAATTTTGTCAGTGCCACGAGATACATAGGTACAACAGCTGAGACCAAGGGCCCCTTTTTTCCCCCTTAGCAGCAGTTTCACAACAGTCAGATTTTTAAAATAAGGCTTTTATAAATGCTGGTTTTGGATGAAAAAGTGTCAGCTTGAATTTTATAGAACCATGTAAGGAGAGAATCTGATAATCAGGGAGTTGGGTTTGGTGGAGAGGTGGTTGTATCTGAAGCCAGTGGAGAATTCTTTTAGTATTTTAAAGATAAGGATGTGTTTAGGCCTTGTTCAGGCATATGCAAAATAGACCTGCAGCAGGGAAAAACACCTTGTCTTTCAGCTCTTTGGAGTGTTTGGTAATTTCAAAAAGTACAAATAGGGCTCAGAAGGTTAGACATACCTGTTCCTGCTGTCTTTCACATTCCCTTCCTTTTGTCCCAAAGGCTCATTTCTTTTTCCTGCTATGAGTCCCTCCCTACCCTAGCAAGCAGGGCCATGTTGATTGTGCTGGATCCACTGGTGAGCTGTTGGTTGTCACCCAGATGTGAGGTGTCCAGTTCTGGGACAGTCACAGCACCTTTCTGGCTTCTGCTTGCTGTGTGCTTGAAGTGCCAGCAACTTCATCAGTGGGGTTTTGAAGAGTCTGCCCTATGGTGAGTGTCAGGTCTTTATGTGGCTTTTGTATGGAATTAATTGGAATTAAAAGTAATTCTTCTTTTCTGAACTCTGAGGACATGATGAGAGCTGATTTTTGGTTTTTTCCCCAAAGTGCTCTGATAATATTTTTGAAGCAGCTGCAAATGTCACCGAGGCTGGATGAGGAGTAAAGAGAAGAGTTTTCTACCCTGACCATGAGCCTACCATCCAGCCATAGTAAATACACCCACTAGAGGCAAGCACCTATGTATTTACTGAAAATACTTACACAATCAGCTATTTAACATGTGTGAAAAATGCCTCTCATCACAGCATCTCCTGTTATTTACACTTGCTGTTGCATCACCTTACTTCCTTTCTTATGGTAGCTTTCAGTGCTCTTCATCTGTTACTCTAAATTTTCTTTCTTCTCTCTTCCTGGTTCGTCTATTTCCATGGTGTCACTGCTTCCTACCATTTTACTTTCTTGTCAATGTCACTGCCTTGTTCCCAGTTTGGCTTAATTCCCCACAGTGAATAGCCAGAAGCATGTGAGGAAGGTGGTCAGGGTTCTGGAGTTTGACCTCTGCCTCTGTTGCTGTGTAATCTCTAGCAAAATCTGCACTTTTTTCTCTTTTTTTCCCCCCTCTTTTTGTTTTTTCTGTGTTTCACTTAGTGATGGCCAAGTGGGCAGTGTCTTGCATCTCTCATTGCATTCAACATGAGCTGGGTGCATGCACTGCGGTTTGAATTTTGGCACCTGAAAGGCAGCCAAGGCATGCCATAATTTTACTTTCTAAACATGACCATAAAAAATGCTTTTGCAGGGTTTAGTGTATCAAGTTTCACCTATTTAAGGGAATCTGCTGATCTCTGATGGCAGTGCTTGTTAAAATACTCCTGTGATGCAGTGACAGCTACGGCCTAAAATGTTAGAAGGGAGGCTTCCTAAGTATGAACACAGACCTGATGAGTACTTTTGACGTTGTTCAGATCTCTAATACATTTGTTCCAATTACACCTCTAAGAGCCAAATCAACTGGGCCAAATCTTGGGGATTTTGGAACTATGTAAGCAGATTAAAATAACGTTAATCTTAGAGATACATGTGTGAGCTGATCTGCAGCTCACATCTAACAGAGTTAATAATGGTACTTAATGTATATAAGCCTTTAAAATGTATATACAAATTATTTTTAAAATAAAACAATTTGTAGAAAGTCATTTCTCAGGCCATCAAGTTGCATGCTGATGAATAGATACCTGCACCTCCAAAAACAGCATTATTTTCCAGGGAGATTTATTAATTGTGTGTGACCTGTCTTGGACTTGAAATCAGAATGTCAAATGTAGGCACATGTTAATTCCTACTTCTCTCAGGAAAGTCCTGCAACCTGTAAACACCAATAGATCTTAGGAATGCTGCAGATGAATGTTTCTGTTAGTAAAGAAATGTCTGTGACTGCTGAGTGGAAAGTAATGGATCTGCTATGGCTGCTGACTGTGTCTGATTTAGGCCATGCAAATTCTGTAATTCTTCCACTGTGTTCAGCCATATTTTTCAGCATAAACTGCTGCTGGTTTGAATCTCTTGTTCCATGTAAAGGGTGCGTTTCACAGAAGGTATTAAATCTGCATCCTATGAACCTCAATACCTCAATTTTTGAAGGCTTTTTCTCACTTGTTGCAGAGATGAATAATCTGTGACCTACACACATGCTGCAGTGTCCCTTGTATTAAATGTTCAAGGATTTGGTTGTTTGCAACCTTCATCAAGAAACCCTAAAGAACTTGGTTCTCTGGCTGCTGGCACAGCACATACCTGTGGTGCTCCTCCCCTGGCACTGATCCCATCCTGCCAGACTGTCTGCTCCTGCTACAGAAGAGATTCCTCACTGCAGCCACTTGGGTGCAGGAGCAGCTCTCGGTGGTGCCACAAGTCGACAGATGCTTGATGAGGGCATTAGTGGGATCACAGGGGGTGAAAGAGAAATTGGGGTATACACCAGTTCATGTGGGGAGAGATTTGATTTCATGTGGCACCGGTCTTAAGGATGTCAGAGTATGAGAGAAAATGAGAGCCAGCCATCCCTATGGAGAAGCTGCTTTGCTTCCAGAGGAACCCTGAGAGGCTTTTGGCTTTCCCACTTCACCTTCTACCAGGGGACTGTTTTGCCTTGCAGAGAACTAGTAAAGTCCTGTTGTTAAATACAGTCTGAGCAGAAGCACCAATTTGCAGATTTGTTTCTGTCATTGAAGTGGAAAGAAATTTGACATTTAACACGATTTGGCATTCTACCCCTATGTGGAAAAATACAGTATGCCTTTCCTAAAATTGCATTCATTATTTTGAGAAGGAACATGGTGAACGAAGTAGCAAACTGAGGTAGCCCAGTAAAGAGAATGGAGATGGAGAGTTTTGGGACTGTGCAACGCATTAAGAGAAGAATCAGGAGAAGGTGGTGATTTAGAGCTGCAGAGATGTGTGCCAGGGGGATGGGAGAGCAAGGAGAGAACAGGGCATAAACTGGCTATTCAGTATGTTGTCAGAATGGTGCAACAGTTCCAGAAAACTGGTTATGCTCTTTCATAACCATGATTGATTTGTCTCAGTAGGGAGGAACAAAAGAGTCAGATTGTATTGATGAACTTGGTCTTAACAGTTAGTTTAATTATTTCTTTTAAAAATCAATAGAATTATCATATGAGAAAGTTTTATGCAGTTTCAGGTTATTGATTATGTGTCATATCTCAAATAATGGGAAGGGAAAAAACTATGTTTCTAGGCAAAATCTTCCATAATGATGGAGGGAGCAAGGCTGAGGTTGCATGCTCTTATGCTATCCAAATTATTGCTGTGGAAATTGAGTAATTACCATGAGGTCAAAAGAGTTAGGATTTAACTTAGAAAAAAATCTGTATTAGATAAATGACAAAAATGTTTTAATTGTGATATTTAATACTTTATGTAATTGGACAGCAAAAGCTCTGTGCTGACATAAATTCATGGTTTTAAATTTCTTTTAAACTGAGTTGTCCAGAAGCCTGTACAGGTATCTCTTTATTCATATGCAGATCTAAAGTGCATTTAAGTTTATAATTCTGACATCATTACAGCACATCTGTTAAATGTTCCCCCTACATGTGTGCACAGCCTCCACTTAATTAAAAATCATCCTTTGGACACTGTCACAGTGCTGGCTCTAGGACTGGGTCTATAAAAGTCACTGTATTTAAGAGATATAACAATAAATTGCATTTTAAAGCAGTATTTATAATTGAAATGGACAGTGAGGCACCATGGACCCAATGACACTCAATTTCAGCTCCTTTCACCTTCTCAGTTTGTCTTGCTGCCTGAATTGCCTGGCAGCTCTAAGCCTTCTTCCTTAGCAGCAAGGAGCAATGAACCCCTATCTTCCTGGGAAAGCCTACCTGGTTGTTTCTCTGAAGCACCACCCAATATTTGGCTAACCAAAACCAGGCCTTTCAGAAGATGGCCAGAAAGGAACAAGGAAGAATTTCCAGCTCCTCCATGTGTCTGTTACCTTCACCTGCTGACTCATATCACGTATGCCTTTTTAACAACCATGACAGAGTTATCCATTAACAATGGCAAAGGAAAAAAAAAAATCCTGTCTGGGTAAGTCTGACAATGAGACTTTTGAACAAAGAAAAAGTTAACAAGGAAGCTGGTTTTAGACTCAGAAGTGAGAATGTCTACTATAGGCTTCAATATATTCCTTCCACAGGGATGCTGGGGAAACAGGTAGCACTGCAGGAGCAATGTGCAGTCTTTGGGAGGTTTTTCAGATGCTGATCTCAGACATGCTGGGGGGGGGGGTGGGCAGAACTGACAGTGGTTAAAGCTCTGTATTGGTTTTTTTTCCTCCCAAGGCCATAAAGAGCCTGTGCTTTTTAAAGAAATCTCAGTCTTTCATAATTTAGGCAGAAATATAATGACAGCACAAGCCAAGAACTCCCAGCCTATGGTTCCAACTAGGAGTTGTTGGCATTCCAGTGAAGACTTTTAGAAATGCAGTTCTTTCCAGGGAAATAGTCCGCTGCAATCTTTTTTTGTGAGTAAACTAGGCCAATATGAACAATATTTTGTGAGAGGGAAAGAGGCTCAGCTTCTTTTTATTCCCAGCAAAGCAAGGCTCTGTCTCTGTGTGCCTTTAGGATATTAATGCAAAATAGGATTGGCCACTGATCCAAGTTCAGATTACATGATCTGACTCTTGTACCAGGAAATAGTTAGCAGAAGTCAGGTAAACTCTTATCATGTGAATATTTTACTCAGGTAGTGCTTTAAGTTTGGGGATAATATACTTTGCTCTTTCAGTCTAATGTGCACAGAGAGTGTAACTTTCAACATCTGTTTTGCCTACGGGAGCTACAGCCCCTCTGTAATTAATAGTATTACATCTCTGCCATGAGCATCCAGCAAATTATTAGAGTCATTCAGAGAAAGCACAGCTGCTGATGGTACAGCAGGGGGTTGGGTTTGAGCTTTCTCTACAAGTCTTGTTCCAGTCTACAAAATCTGGTGTTCCTGGTACTAGCTATGAACATCCTTCCTTACCACCTCTTGGCAAAATGACCATTTCTGTTGGGTAGCCTCTGTGAAGTTTGTGGTGGCATTTCTGTGCTGTTGTCCTAATATGTCATCAGGACCTGCTTAACAATTTTAACATTGTTTCTTGGATAGACAAGGTTTGATATGACATCCACAGTTCTGCTGTGGAGCCAGGTCTGGCTGGCTGCTCTCAAGCTGTGTCATTGGTCCATCAGCCCAGTTGCTCGTGTCTCCCTGTCCTCAGCAGGACAGAGAGGCATGGATGGCCCTACTGACAGCTCAGGAATGTCCTAACATGCCCATGCACCTGCTCCTGTCACAGAGGCTTTAATCTCCAAATATCCTTCTAACTCTTCCCCCTCTGGATTTGCAGAGGTACCACTGTGGAGCCAGAAGCTGTAGCCTCTGGTGTGCTTATTGCACTGACCAATTGTCAGGCTCCATTTGGTGCCACTGACACTCCTGTGATGCATTGCAGTATCTGGTATGTATATTGCTTTCTAATTTATGCTTTTTCTTCTTCCTTTTTCCAGCAGATGAGCTGTTTAACAGCTACATGGGTGTTACTGTGGTGACTGTAACCAAGCAAAACCACACAGTTTGTACTGAGATAGTTCTACATTTGTGGACTTGGAGGTGATGAAGAAATTTTTAAGGGCTTGTTGTGTTTTTTTGGTCTTCCCTGCAGAACAGAGAGAGGTTTCTTATGAACTTTCAGTTCCACACAATGAAGTAGAAAGGTATCATTTATCTTCAAATGCACAAGTGTATTCATATCTAGACACAAACATCACATATTAGGCAAACAAATGTTGTGACTTCTAGCTAGTTAGAGATTTAAAAAATGTTTCCTCAAACTGTAATTAAGATTGTTTAGATATTTGGTTCTTCATTTCTTTGTGCTTTGTTTGGATTTCTTGTTACATTTAATTTTTCCCTAGAAGCTCCAAAGTTTATAATTCTCTGTGTTTCATTAATGCATCATCTCTCTAATGTATTTTACTGTAAGACATTGCTGTATAGGCTTATCTTTCTTCCATCTTCAGGGTTTTTTTTCACTTTTATAATATAATTTCCCTGCAGTATGAGGCTTTTCTGGGGGACAGCATTCTGTGATTCTCACCTGAGGAGTGCCTTTGCAAAGAAAGGTGAGAATGTGCTATTTGAAAGATGTGATTATTACTCTTGCAGCTTAAAACTATAAACTGTGTGAGTTTTGAACCCGAATGTACCATTCTAACTTAGGTTTTTAGGGATATAAAATTGAACAAGTATAGCAATTAATGGAAATTAGGATTGTAGTACAAACTTAAATTCCTAATAAACTGATAACTGTAAGTTATTCTCAGCAATTAGACATAAAAGCTATTTTCCTCTAGTGTGCAACTCTTTGAAATTTGACTAAACTTTAATAATAAATTAGGAGACTGATAAACTGTTTCTCTAAGCTCATTTGAGACAAGAATTGCACCAAATGCCACATTTCTGAAGGACTCAATTTTTAAATGATTCATAAGCTAATAGAGGACTGAGTTGAAATCCTCCACAATATTGCTTATATTCTGTTAATACCCTGAATGAAAGGGTAGGAGGAGGATCTTTCATCTAGTACTTTGAGCACCTTTCTATTACAGCCATTGCATTTCACCTCCTCAATTTAGTGCTGAGCCTGGTAGTTTGTGTGTGACAGCACGGATCCCTCAGTAAGGCATCAAGCCTTGATCAGAAGGCTTGTGGAGGGAGAAGGATAAGGTGGAGAATGGCTTCTTTCAGTCATCTGCTCCTGCTGTTAACCACCCCTTCATCGAAAATTTATACACTTTTTTCCCCCACCCCCTATAATGCCTGAACAGGCATTACAGGGAGGACGAGGAGCAGCTTTATATGTTTAATGAACCTGATCTGGGTTCAGTGTAGCCTTAACAGTGGAACTCTGACTGTACTTCTGTGAAAATGTCTACAACTGTGAAATTCATTCACATTTCTGAGTCCACTGAGTTGCACAACAGGACTATTCACAGTTTAGCAAGAAGAACAAAGAACCAGAGAGGAAAGAAAGAAAATGAGCAGTGAAGAGACATATGTGTTGCGTGATTCTCTCCTCTGGTAGAAAAGATCTTGGATGTGTACAAACACGAAAAAGAAAGTCTTGTGGTAAATAGTGCCATCACATTTTTATTTTTTTTTTTCTCCTTGTGTACTTAACATAATCTTGGTGTGTTTAAAATATTAAGTGTAATGATACAATAGGGGCTGCAAAGTGACTCCTCTGGACCTGGATCCATACTACACTGGGACCTGTCCTGCCTGCCCCTCCTTTTGCCACCATGTTTGTTCCCTTAAAATAAGCAACTGTACAAGACACAAGCATTGTCCAGACAGTATCTAAGTATTCCCTTTATGCCCTGAATCATCTGGCTTTGATCACAGACTACTCATGCCAACACACAGTGAAAGAGAACTCCAAACCTGAAGAGTAAGTAGAAAGGAGAGAACCAAGTAATCCTGTGAATTGATGCTGCCTTTTGGATGACATTCTGAATTCAGGATCTGGTGTTTCAGGAAAGGCCCATCCTTGTGCATATTCTGTTACTTTTGATCACTTTAACCACCTCAATGGCAAAGGCCTTTCCTTAAAATCCTCATTGTTTGTTGCTCTTGCTTTACATTTGGAATCTAACAGGCAGGATACAAACTTTGTGTACCTCCAACTTTTCCCCATGCCACTTGGTATACCTGCATTGATCTGGCTACAGTAGATTTAACAGATAGGACATATAATGTGGCGGAGATGTTTTCTTCCTGTCACCTGGTATTTTCAGAACATGTCCATTGGAAAGCTTGCTCTAGATTGTATGCTGGAAGATATGAATGCCACTGAATGTAGATAAAAGGAGGGATGACCTTTTACAGGACCATAACCTGAATTTGCCCTGGAAAAATTTTTGGGGAAGGTCTGATGTGGGCATCCAGTCCCAGCCCCAAACACCAACCAGGAAGATGTCTCTGTGAAACATTATTCCATACCTGAAGGAGAAGGATTGTGAGCCTATGTACACACACCACGTGCTTTTCTGCACACTTCCCTTTTCAATTCAAACAGGGGGAAGCAGATACACCCTTACATTCCTTTCTTCAGCAATTAATTCAAGAGAAGTGCCTAAATCACAGAGCAATTGCAAACTGAACACTCAGTGGTGGACAATTTCTATTGCTTGTTTGGAATTCATTATTTTCTCTATTTTCTCAAGCCAGTCATGCCATTATTTTGCTCTCTTTTCAGGCTCTTCTATTGAGTCTCTTGTAACCTGCTTGCACACAAATCATTATTTCATTTTATCTGGAGGTGGCTGGACTGATGATAATATTTAATCCATTTCAGGAAGTTTTAGATGTCATCAGCATCAAGGAACAACAAGTTCCCTTTGCTTCCTTATTAAGTGTTTTATTTTTTTCAATAAAGTATTCTTTTACCACAAAATAGAAGCATTCTTGAAATTTATACTTGTTGCAGATATCATATCCTCTTCCACCAACTTTGAATTGGTTACATAAACCAGAAGATTAAAAACATTTTTAATTATAAAAATCTGGGCAAGGGAGATGTTAATTCTTTATTTCTAGTTTTTTTATGCAATAAAGAGATTTTTTAAAAGAGTAACATTTTAGGCAGAAGATAACTCATTAGCAAAAGTTAACAATATGAATTGCAATTAATTTTGTAGCTGTTTAATATATAACAATTTAAAAGCATCCTTTTCATTGCTGCCAGGTGTAAAATCTTCCCAAGTAAAGAGCTGAGATTAGACTAGTCTTGAACTGGCATGTTCCAGTAGAAGTGTGATTTCTGTACAGGCTGCTAGTATGTATCATACCCTCAGCAGGTCTTCATAAAAAGGCCAGCTGAAGTATTGCTGAGCCTGTGGAAATAGGAGCAAGTGTTTCTAGTGTTATCCCAGCAATGTTTTAGTCTTAGCAAAGGACTTCTGCTCCCATGAATTCCAGTCTTGATGGAAGTGACTGATGTTCTCTGTCATACTCCAATGAGTATTTGAAACATTAAAAATTAATGATGCATTCAAATAATGGAAAAAATGTCTCCCAGCTGATGTGGCTGCCCCTTCACTGGAAGGCTCACTCTCCATGTGAGGGTGGCTGTGGCTGTGCTGGTAGGGTGTAATGGGCAACAGGCTCCCTATGAGCTTTTGCATGTGGGGCAGGAGGAAATGTCCATTCTGTGAGAATGCAAGCTCCTTGTTGCACATCTCTATGAATGTACTACTGCAATGGCAGAAGCTACAATTCCCTTTTTAATTAAAATGCTCAATAAAAAGATGCTTTCTTAAATTATTCTGCAATTTTAGTTAAACTAGTGCAATGGGTTTAACCTAAAGCATGCAGTAGTCATGGAGAAACACTTCATCCCTTTGTTATATGGGCAGTTTGTATCTTGGGAAAAAAAGAAAGATTTGACAGCTTTCCATCTGTTTTCTGTGCCTCACAGTAAATGTAAAAAGAATGATAAAAAATAAATAATAATAAAAAAGTTGCCTTTTTTATACACTCTTTCCCTGACCATTCAGAAGTTGAAATGTCCCCAGTGTAAATTCCAAGCCAGCACACAGATATGTACACTGCCTTGAACACCTACTCTTTTCCATGTAATATGAATAAAGCATGCAAAATACTTCCACAATCATCTGCTAAAAAAATAGTACTGTTCCCAGCCATTCTATAGAAGTCCTTCAGATGTGTGAGCAGCCCACTGCATAGCCACAGTGTTTAGAGGATGGAATGCCATTAGTACTACTGAACATTAGTTCAGGTTCCCTGAATTTAAATTCAGAGTCACTTTTTATCAGGTGGGACAGAGGACTCACTTCCACCTCAGAGAAATGTATCTTTGAAAATTACATGTGTACCTTGGTGCCATATGCCTGTGAATCATGAAGAGAGAAAAAAAAATTAACTTTGCAAATTTGTATGCATGTATTATTTCTGGTCCTGGAAATAATTTGATTTTTTTTTCATATACTTTTGAATTTGCAGAGGGATGGTTTCTACAGAGTTCCCTGGTATAAGTTACATTAGCATTTTATAGGCTGGCCATGTAAACTCTTGAGCTTCCATGGCTCTCATTATTAGTTTTTAATAGAGCACAGTTCATACTGGCTCTTATTGCTGTCTAATTTTGGTTGAATTTTTTATGTGGCTCCTCAGCTGCAAGGAATGTGGCCTACACTTGTTTGAAACTTTTCTTGTCTGTGTAAACCTGCTATTGGTGTCCTTTTTTTCCTTGCCTATTGTAACACTCTAAGAACTTAAGTTGCTTGTATTTGTCATGAAGGACAATTCTAGATAGCAAACCCAGATCTCATATTACAGATGGAATT
Source organism: Calcarius lapponicus (assembly GCA_039654755.1). Lineage (NCBI taxonomy): Eukaryota > Metazoa > Chordata > Aves > Passeriformes > Fringillidae > Calcarius > Calcarius lapponicus. Next base: position 50,183,428 of record CM077463.1, on the reverse strand, counting down.
TTTAGATGACAAATGGAAGTCTCTTTTACCTTTGTAACATGATTTTGGTTGTTCCACAGATATGGAAATCCACAGTTGAATTGACTAAATAAATTATTTTAGTAAATAGTGCTCCTTATTCAAAGAACACATGCAAATAATTCCCAGCCAAACATTAGTTATTGACTTCTAAGTTTATGTGCTTTGAAGTGATCCCAGTATCACTCTTCTCTTTTGGGCATCAGAAATTGTTTAAAGCAATATGTGGTTTCTCACCTTTCTGTAAGAAAAAGGCAATTTCTACATAGGGTGAAGAAAAATGTAATTTAAATAAAAGTTTGTTTTATTTTGGATATTAATGTCTATAGCAGCAGCTCTCCTGAACAGAGATTTTCTATCTAATAAGACCTTCTTAATAGTTATTCTTGTTACATTTCTATAGATAATTCACATATAAGATACTGAGAGAAGCAAAGCTTATGATTTCACAAGTCTTATGAGGAAAGGATGTTCTCTCTTGTGCATTAATGTGTTTCATCAGAATTCCTGGGAATCTGTCCAGCTATACATAGTAAGCATTTCACATACCAATAAAGTGATTCCTCAGCAATTCAACCACTCAGCACAAATGAGGCTGAATTTATGATGGATATCTGCACCTGTTAAACAGTGAAATAGGCTCCAGATATAAGTGATTCTTTCATGCTTTTATTTCTCTAATTTTTAAAGAGATCATATCTATCTAGACTCACCCCAAGACACTTTTAATCATCATAATTTCAAAAACATATCCACATTTTGAAATTTCATATTGAAGAAGGAATATATATGATTTTGAGCTAAAGTGTATATATGAAGGGTTTAGATCAAAACCATTAAAGGTAGGCATAAAACGTGCCTATTACTGAATTAGACACTTGTTTTGTATATCTAATGATAAAATCAATATGAGGCTCTGTCAGAGGAGAGCTCCATTAGCCTTCATCTTGCTAGCATTCAATCAAGAGATTGAATTTACAAAATTCAAGGGGGAGAAATGTTTCTCCATTTTTTGACAATCTATATTACACTAATTCAGACAGCTTTTACACAGAGCTGCACCAGTTTACTCAAGCATTGCTTTCAATATAATTTCATTAAATCAATGCAAAAGGTTGTGTTGACCTTTTAAGTACATATTTAAATCTGATCACTGGAGCTTAAATCGATTGGGAACTTATTTTAGACAACTCTTAAGGCAAGTAAGTGTGTCCACATGGGGTTCCTCAGCTGTTCAAGGAATTGATGTGAAATCCAATTTAAATTAAGCAACTGCAAACAAACCTCTGTTGTGTTGTAGGTGAGTCCCAAATGTGCCCTCCAAGTTCTTTGAGAACTTTCTTTCTAACTTGAACAGAGAACCCAAGGGAGATACAGTTAATGCAGTAAAAGCTGATCATCCCTGTCAGGAAAGCTGTAAAAAGTTTCCAAACAAACATCCAGGGTTCAGCCAAAAGCTGTGTTTGTAAACCTCTTCCCTATTGTTTTTTACTCTTTTCTCTTGGCAGCTGTAACTGTAGTGAACAAGGCAGAAATCCCACCACTCAGATTCTGGCAGGAAGAAGCTTCCTCCATATCTCACAGGTTTAAAAGATCCAAAGTGAGTTTAAAGGAAATCCCCTCTAGTTCATGTTTGCTAGGAATTGGGACACCCAAGGTTTTCAACCTTCAGTTTGCCTTTGGTGCTTTCATAGTGTAGATTATTCCACTCTCCTAAAACATCACTGAAAATCTTTGCAGAACTGCAGAGAAGCCCCTTGATTTTCACAGCCCTTAAGTCTACAGGGGGATTTCAAAGATTTTGCTCCAAGAGCAAAGAAATGGGAGCTGCAAAATGAACTTCACTCCATATTGATTGGCAATGCAAATCAGATGGAATAAAATGGGTATTTGTAAAAGGGAAAGATTATTCAATAATTTCTACCTTTCAAGAAACCTGTAACCTGGGTTTTAATGACTGAGTTTAAAAACACCAACCATCATAGAATCATACAATAAAATGGGCCATGAGAGAAAGCAGAGGTGAAAGCAGTAAACAGGAGGAAATACTACAGTAAATTGAGGGAAAACTGGTTTAGTATAAGCAACTACCTGAATTATTAATACAATAACATGGGAATGAAAGTTGCACTCCTGAACTTCTGGGAGGAATTGGTCCCTCAACCTCTCCCACCCACTCTTATCCAGATAAATTATCATCTGCTCCATTTGCCCCTGTCCTAGACCTGAGGAAAGTAAGTGAACAGCTTTCCTTATATTCTCCATAATGTTTCAATTATTTGACAATTTTGCTGTTTGAAAGAGGAGTTTTAAGGGCTCTTCCTCAGTTTCACACCCTGTTCTAAGAGCAGGTGGCTGTTTGATAGGCATTTTGGAGCTCTCTTTGCCAGCCCAAACCCCAGCAGGAGAGAAGTAAATGCAAAGGTAGGTTCTTGTATGAACGAAGGCGGGTAAGAGAATGGACCTTTGTTTTGACTCCTCCATGGATTCAAAAGGGTCTGGTGGTGACTGCTAATAGTTTGGGTTAGATTTCTGGCCTCTTTCCAGCTTTCCTCAAAATTACTTACAATATTTCCATTCAAACTTGTGCAATTGATTATCTTGGATGGTTGCAGACTCTCAAAAGGTTAGGGGATGTGAGTGAACTTGAACGTAACATCTTCCCTGATAAACTCACAAGTATTTCTATATATTCAGGTAAAGGAATTAACTCCATGGTATAAGTGGAGTAAACTTAGAACTTTCAATGTATCTTGCTGAAGCCTCTCCAAAGCTGTTGCACCTTATTCTATTATTTTTTAAAGTCTCGTGGACTGCAGGTGAGTGGGAGTGTGTTCCTAGTGCTGGATGTGGCTCTTTCCTCTTTCTCCTAGCACAGGTCAGTGAATCCTTAAACTGGGTTGAGAAATAAAATGTATGAATGTGGTGAGCAGAAGAGGAAAGAAAAAACCACAAAACCCCCACCATGACTGGGGGGGGAGAGAAGAAGGGACTATGTCACTTTGCAGTGGTAAATTACCAAAAGCAAAAACTACCAAAAGTAAAAATTACCAAAGCAGTAGGCTCTGCACTTACACTTGCTTCTCTGCTTGGTCCTATTTTCTGTATTTCCTGTGCCTGTCAGAACTGGGAGTTCCTGTGTTGTGATCAGTGAAAGCTTGCTGCCTCAAATGGCCCTTCTCTCAACTGATGTTCTGGAGATCCAGTTGTGCTGAGTTTGGAAATTAAAGGAAACAGTGTTTAACACAGCAAGATACATTCAATGTATGTTCAGTATAGAACTGGCAGAGACACCATCTCTTGTGGGATTTGCTGACCTAGATGCTGTCATGAACTTCCCAGCCAAGTCCAGAGCAAGGCTGACATCAGTATCTTGTCTTTATCTAGGCATTCATAACAGAAAGTGATTAAATGCCAGAAACATTTTTAATTCTGCCTTCTGAGGACTATTTGAGTTAGGTACCACAACTTTTTTGTTTCTTCTGGTATGGGAGGCAGAGAATTGATGGCTCCCTCACTCTTGGCTTCTTCTGTGTTTTTAAACTCAGTCATTAAAACCCAGGTTACAGGTTTGTTGAAAGGTAGAAATTATCAGGTAATCTTTCCCTTTTACAAATACCCATTTTATTCCATCTGATTTGTATTACCAATCAATATGGAGTGAAGTAATATCCATGTAGTTTTTATACTAGATATTGCCTTGTCTGTGGGCCACCTATCTTTCTCCCATTCCTTTGTGTCTTTACAAGAGAAATTATATAAAATTAGTCTTTTTTATTTTTGCTCTGACATCACATCTGAACTCATTTCAACCTCTCCCCTGCCTAAAACCAAACAAAACCAACAGTAACAGCAAAACCCACCAAAAAAGTGACAGAAAAACTTGGATCTTCACAGTTTTCAACTGTCAAATAGTGCCTTTGTTACAACTACCAGGGACTTCAACAAGCTGCTTTTACTGACAGCAGCATCTTTCCTATTGTGACAAAGAAGGATAACAAAGGCTAATGAATTGTGTCTTACTGAGCAGGGCCTGCAGTTAGGATCTTGATTCCATCAAGATGTCTTTGGAGGAATTTTGGGATACTATATGTCTTGGGAAAAGAACAAAGAATTAATACAGGAAGACAAATGCAAAGCTACAGCTCAATGGTTGTCATGTTCTTTGCAAAAATCATCACAATTTTTGACTCAGTGGAGGTAGCTCCCAGACCTCTCTCTTTTTAATTTTTTTTGTCTGATTTTAGTGCTTGTTCCCTCTGTGTGACTCTCTCCCCACATTTCAAGACTGTCAGGGAAAAGCTGTAGATAAGAATATCTGTAAACAGTGCTTTAGTGTCTCCCACACAGCAGTCTGGAGCTGCCTCCCCTCGTGTTTCTGAAGGTTCATGGATTTCCCAAATCAGTAGGAGTTTATTGATTTATATGCAGGCAAGCTTGTGTTACTACTTTGGTTACTCTTGTGCTTTTTCCTGGCTACTGCTAATTAGCCTGGCAGATCTTCCAGTGTTGCTTACATGCAGTAGTAAATGAATATAACTTGTATTGAGTTATCACAACATTCTCTCTCTTTTTTTTTTTTTTTTTTTTTTTTTTTTTGCATGTTTCTTAAAAGGATAAAAGCCACTTTGAAAACTCTTATCTGAAAAAGGAAAGAAATCCTGATACTCAGAGAGTGCAGCCTCCTGCACTTGGACTGTCCCATAGCCTCCTGTCACCTCATGCAGTTCTTCTGGGATATTCAGGTGACTCCCCTGCTACTGCTTTCCTGTTAGTTACCCTCTGAAAGGCTTGTCCTCTCTCTCAGTTACAATCCTACCGTGTCTCTGACATCTCACTAGGATCCCAGCTCAGGTTAAAGGTTCTTTTTCTCTTCCAAGCTCTGACTCTTCCCTGGGTATACAGATGGGTTTTTTTCCCTCAGTTGCTGTAAGCAGTCTCACCCTCCTGCTTCTTCAGCCTTGCGATTAACAGAGGTGCCCAGGCTCCAGCTGACCTTGTGGGCCCACGTGTCGCCTTCCCCGGCTGCAGGCGGCGTGGAGGGTGCTGGCTTCCCCGGGGCCCTCCGTGCAGGCTGGGAGCCTGGCTGGCTGTGGAACGTTTCCTTTCCTCTGAGCAGAAGCCGGGATGCTGCTCTCTCTCGGGAGGTGGCAGCACAGCCAGATGCGATCAGTGAATGCACTTGGACGCCCAGAACTGCAAAGAGGTGGCAGGGAGGTGGGGTTGGTGTTGGATTCCTTCCGAGGTAGAGCTCCTTAGCTGGGAGCAAGGATTAAGATGGGGAGCACAGGGGTGCTCATGCATGGCAGGGATAGCTCCAAGCCCTTTCTTGAAGCGGAATGGAATCAGCCCAGCATCCTCACGGTAACATACTGGGAATCCCTCTGCCCTGACCGTGCTCCTCTGTATCAGCTGCAGCTGATTGTTAGGTGTGGTGTGGGGCCCGAGATGCCCACTGCGGGGACAGTGTCATTTGCTGAGCCTCAAGGCACAGCCCCAGTTGCTGTTTATCCATGTGTGGGGAAAGGCTCTGCAGGAGTTTAGGCAGTCAGTAGGCATCGTGGGTTTTGCAAGCACCCACTTTCCTGCAGGCTGCCACAATGGTTGCATGTCATTTTAGCTATCAAGCAGTTTAAGGTAAAATGCCAAGAGAAAGGAAGAACAACAAAAATCAGTTGCCATCCCATTAAATGCTACAACTTGCTCCTCTCTCAGAACCTCATCTGTTCTTTTTAGCCAGTTTGGAAGCTCCCATTATCTCATGAGGTTTTAATAATGGATTATAGACAGGGGTTTAATGTGACCATCATCTGGAAAACATACACAGAGGTGAAGTGTTTGGGTTTCCACAGAAAGCAAGCACAGTCTGGTCCAAAAATCTATGGGATATATTGCTTAATGTACCCCTCTGGCTCTGTTCTCTGAATTCAGTTTCCCTATGCCAAGCACACTGAATCAACTGGAGATGCTACAGAGCCTTGTACAGAGTTTTGCTGGGAGGCTGTTTGCCTACTTCTTGAACTTTGAGAAAGTTTTGTAGCAACATGGAATAACCATAGATTCAGTACTGCCCCAACAGTAATTTGTGAATGCTGTCTGTGGGCTTGTGCATCCAAAAGCAAAGGGTGCTGGAAATCCCAGCTTAGGCAACTCAAATAATTTTACTAGCATCAGCAACTGGAGGGCAGCCAGCCAGTCAGCCCTTCAGTTCTTTAAAAAGAAATAAAGTCATCTGAGTTTTGCTCCTTGGATGGAAACCACTGACAGGCAACTGGTCCCGTATACTGGGTAATTCCTGCTTGGTGCTGCTTAGGGCACCATTGAAACCATACCTTAAGCAGGCAGCACTGAGGGGGCGAAGCAGAGAAAAGCAAGAGAAACCCTGAGGTTTGTAAGCACTTAGAAAAGGGCCACCTCCCTTTTCTTCCCCCTCTTTGCTCCTGGCAGTGTTGGAAGGCCCATTCCTACTCTCATGACACTGAGAGTGTTCAAACACTCTGAAGAGTGTTTGAAAGTGCTGCAATTCTCTTTCAGACCAGTTCTTTTCCTAAGTGACCCAAGTGTCCCAGAAAGACCCTGTCACACTGGGACTAGTCATGCTAACTGCTCATCTTCTCTGGGGCTGGGAAACAGAATGCAGACAGCTCAGGCAGTGAGGACTAAGCAAATCCACCTTTCCTGTCTGTATTTTCCTTCTAACTCAGTTCTGGGGGATCCTCCCACTGCCATGTGGATCCCTCTGCCCTGCAGGGACAAGTTGTGTAGGTATGGCCACACCAGGCCTTCTGCCTGGTCCCTGTGCAGGTGCAGAGCCAGGGCTGCCAGCAGCCACCCCTCCAGGAGCAGTCCCACAGCAGTCCAGTCAGGAACACGCATCCAGAGAGTGCATGTACGGAAGAGGGAAGCATTTGAGGGATAAATCCCACACAGGATAATGTTGGTGACTGTAGAAAAATAAACAAACCACCAACAGAATGAATATAAAGGAGAAGGGCAGTGACCAAAATGCAAGACATTGGTTTTGAAAGGTTGGTGGTACATTGCCTTTAGGAACAGTCTTTGACAACTGGGAGAGAGTTCGTCTCATTTTAATTGGGACTAACCATATTCACAGCAGTTGTCACATGTCACCTAGTCTGTCTCCCTGCCTTTTCAATTTATCAGCCTTCTCTTTTTTCCCCTACATGTCCCAGAGATTTGAAAAATGATCAATTCTTCAAAGCATCCCTGGTAATTTGGACCACAGTGCTATACTTTTGAGACTGATCACTTTCAAAGCTGCAGCTTTTCTTTCTGCAGCAGCTCCTGACAACCCTCCATAACATACAGCCTTAAGAGGGGAAAACAGGTCTTAGGAGATACACTAGGAGGAAAGACATTAGAGATGTCAACAGAAAACAGATTATTTCAAGCAAAGAAGGTAGCTTGGCCCTTTTTATGAAGTGCAGGACTATACTGTCACTAATTTCACTTTGAAAAGTGTACTGGACATCTCTTCATGCACTTGCAGGTAAAATGTATCTGCATACACAGATCAGTAAATATGAATTAATTAAACATGGAGATGCAATATGTGCTCTGTTCTGCACCATGTTTGCTTTTTTGTTTTCCTAAGAACACTCCCACCTTTTTAGCAAGACTTAACTCGAGAGCTGCGTCGCTACATTGTTTTTGCTGCCAGATAAGGAAAGATAAATCCAGACCACATGATTGCTGGCTGCATGGCTTTACCCCACTGGCAGCCACCTCCCCCTGGTGACATCAGCTGAGGTGGGGAGACTACAATTTAAACTACAGTAGTCACTTGAAGTGAAAATGAATGTTAACATCTCTCGGGTAAGTGTATGCCTTAGTCTACATGTTTGATCAATGTCCTGATTTCTTACTGAGAAATGTCCTACTGGAGATGTTGCCATACACATTTAGGAACTAGGGTTGGAAATGATGCTTCTATTAATAAGAAATCTTGCAAATTCCACTTTGAAAAGAGCTATTTTCTTGAAGGTGAAAAGTACTTTCTCAAGCACCCAACTCCCGTTTTCAAAATACCCCATTGCAATAGTCCCGAATATGGAGCAACAGGACAGAAACCTGAATTTGTGCAGCTGCAATTTATAGCAATAGAGATGCCTCATAACCAAGCAGCATCTGGGGAAAGGGGCACTTCAGTGACATGGAAGCTTTCCATATAGGTAATGAGAGGTGTTAAAGGGCGTTTACATGAGGGAGGGCATTCTTCTTCAAACTTACCTTTACTGTCTGTGCAACTTTCAGGCTCAGCCTGATGCTGCAAATATTTAGGTATGTGCATAAATCAGGGCACAAGTGCTACATCTTTCAAATATTAATCTTAATCCAAACACTAAAACTATTCCAACACATCCAATGACAGCATCATCTCGTTCTTACTGCAGGTCCCTACTTTAATTTGGAGACAGCCAAACACCCCACCCCAGCAAGCCCTGGGTCTCAGGAAAAACCTGTATGCACACAGCAAGATGGGTACAATGGAGACGGTACTGTTGGGTATTTATGAGAGGTAGAGATATTGCTTGCCTGTATCTATGCAAAAGAATGGCCTTTTAGTGCTTCTACAAACTCCTCTTGCCCACATCCAAGAAGTACAAATGGATTTAGAAGAGGTGGCTCTGCAGACAGATCGCATCTCCAGGGACCTGCAAAGCTGGGTGAAATTTCGAGACCTGCAGCTGTCCTGCTGGGGAGTGCACTGCCCTCGGTTTCCGTATCATGGGGAATACTACCACTGACCTTGTCGGGAAGGTACAGACAGAGGGAGCTCCCAGAACCAGCTCCCGTGCCTGTCGTCTCCATCCTTGCAACAGAACGGACAAGGCTTGGGCAGCTCTGGCAGCACCTTTAAATCCATGTTGATTCTAACTATTGTAAGCTGAAACCGCACGCCGTAAGGTGCGCGTCCAGTCTCCAGCAATTCTATGTCCCTTTCTAAAAAAACACCTGGACTGCGGGAGAACAAAGGGCTACAGCGGCAACACCACCGGGCCTCCCTCGCCCTGCCTCGATTACGATGGGCGAAAACAGGTCGGAAGTTTATTGAGGGCTGAAGCCCCTCACGAGCACAGGGCGGGGAGGCGAACCGCAGGGGACTGATTGCAGCGAGGCGCAGCACCCAGAGCCCTCAGCCGCCGGCAGAGGGATGAGGGAACGGCGGCGCGGCCCCGCCCCTGCGGCCGCCCTCAGCAGCGCGCCCACGTGACCGCGCCCTCAGCCCCCGCACCTGCCGGCGCCGTGCGAGGGGGGCGTGGCCACGAGATGACCCCTCCCAGCGTCCCCCGCTCCTCCGGCCTCCCTGCCCCGCCCTGCCGCGCATGCGCGGGGAGCAGGACGGGCCGATTCACGCTCCCAAAATGGCGGCCGCAATGGATGTGGATACCCCCAGCGGAACCAACAGCGGCGCCGGCAAGAAGCGCTTCGAAGTGAAGAAAGTGAGGCCCTGTTGGCGCGCTCCTCCGGCAGCTCCCGGAAGGACGGGGGAGGTTGGGGCCGGCCTGATGCCAGCGAGCGGGACGGAGAAGGGGGCGACTTCCCGCTCCCTTTACGGAGCCGGGCGCCCGGTTCCGCACTGGAACGGTGGGAGGGGCGGGGTGAGGCCTGCGGGGAGTCTTGGCGTGCGTCCTAGCCAATGGTTGAGGCGGACCGCCGCACGTGCAGCGGGAACTGGCCAATCAGCGGGCGCGGCTGGCGGGGGCGGGAGCAGGGGCGCCGACGGGGCCGTGCCGGCCGGGGGATGCCCGGGTCGGGGATGATGCCCTGGCCGGGGAATGCCCTGCTCCGGGCTCCGCCGTCCGCTCTCCTCGGACGCTGCCGGCCCGACGGGCCTCGGCTACTCCATACACAGCGCCTGTGGGCAGCTCGGGCCAGCAAGCAGCCTTGGAGCGCTTCCGCTCCCCCATCACACCCGGCCGCTGTGGCCCAGCCGCCCGGGGCTGCCCCATGTGCTGCGTAAAATATTTTCTGCAAATGGCTGTGGCTGATGTTTTTTCTCCTTCTTATTTAAATCGAGCCATAACGTGTTAATTAGCAAATGTCCTCATATCACCCTGGCTTTGCCTCCTCGCTCAGAGCAGCCATAATATCGCTCTCCTGTCCAGTGCCACCAGTTTGTCAGCTGGGTCACAATGATGGTCCGAGGCTCTTCACGAGGGTGTAGAGAAGCAGGGTTATTTCATGTGGGCGTGTACTAAGGTATAATTTGAGGAAAAGTGACCCCTAGACTGAATAGCAGTAAACATTTCCAGTGATTCCTGCTTGTAGATGAGTTTGTTTGAAATGCAGCTGCTTCCAGATGATGGAAACCCCTGGATCTGTGCAGAAGGAAATGTTTAGGTGACATAATTGCTTGTCCTTTGGAATTAGGAACAAATATAATGAGAGTGGTAGGAAGTGGCACCATTTATGTGTCAGTGGAATTCCTCTGGCAAGGTACCAAGACCTTTGTTGCATGTTTGGCTCAGTACAGGTGAGTGGGCCATCAGAGTAGACCATAATGGGACAAGAGATTAAGTGCTGGAGTGTATGGAAGAAATAAGGGTGCTGAGAACTTTTATCTCAGCTGCCTTGAAGTACAGATGAAATCCATGAGAGATGGCCAGTTAGACTTGAAGTTAGAAGACTGGGAAGAAAAATTACATCACTACTGGTGCATGTCCTAAAAGATCTAGTAGTATTGTGACTACTTTTTATATCAATACTTGGAACTCAGTGTTCCTTCTTTAGTGTCCCAAACTGAGGGAAAGCAATGAAAACATTAAGATGGGAATGGAGCACAGTTGAGATTTACTGTAGTACAGTCAGTGCAAATATATACTGAGAAAATGTAAGGGGGAAAAAATCTATACTACTTAAGTAGTAAATGAAGATTATCCTGATTACCAGTGGATTGCTTTGGATGTTGAAGGCAGGTTCATTTATTTAATGAGTTTACAGAAGACCTCATTATGGGTTTTGTCTGGAAGAATAAAAAGGTACTATATTTTTCTGCATAGCTTGCCCTAAAATCCTCAATCCTTTCCCCTGAAGTAGCATGGGACAGTGCTATTATTTTCTTATATATATAAGTCTTTGAAAGGTTGATTTGATAGTACTTTGAAATTTTTATATCCAGCCTTGCTGATAGGTTGTTGCTTATTAACCTTTTTAACCTTTTGTAGGGAAGATTTTTCAGGAGTCAGTGGAGAGTAGCACTAGAGATTTAGTTCTTGACCCCAACTGCTCTGAAGGGTGATTACTAGAAGAACTGCCACAAATAATGGGAATTCCTCTTAACAAAAATGGCATCTGAATTGGGCTTTCTCCAGGGGGCTGTCCTTTCCTTCAAGGATTTGGCATGATGCATTGTTGTATCGTTGGATTCCATTGGATCTTGAACAGAAATCCAGATGTTTGCATTTGTTTCATAAAAAAAAAAGGGGGGGGTGGGGGGGTGGGACTGTGGGAGTTACCTGCTTTTTGAAGTGGGAAGGAGCCATTGTGTCTGGGAGATTTGTGAAAGGAATGTACCACTGCTTCTTAGTAACCTGAAGTCATGGTGAGGAATTACTCTGGACTTCTAAGATTTGTTTTTTCCTAAATATCCCAGCTTTTCTATTTCAAAAAGTACATGGCATCTTGAAGAATAGCGAGGATTTCTGTCCAGTGTAAATTGAATCACAACTGTTTTTCTTTTCTCCCCCTCTCTCCAGTGGAACGCCGTGGCTTTGTGGGCATGGGACATTGTGGTTGATAACTGTGCCATTTGCAGAAACCACATTATGGATCTCTGTAAGTAAATGGGGAGGGACACAGTTTGAACAGCTGAAATTACCTCAGCTGAGGATATAACTCAGCAAAGCTTTCAGTTAGTAACTAACTCTTCTGCTAATCTCTTACTTTATGTAATGCTGAAGTCTCATAATCTATTTTTGTGACCTCTGTCACCATACTGCTTCTTCCTCACCCTTTTCTTGTAAAGGGTAGGATCCCTTGATGCCAGATCAACAGACATGATGCTGCTGAGTGTATTTTGAACACAACAAAGGAGAAAAGGAGTAATAATAAAGAGGAACTGAAATTATTCACGGTTGACAGGCATTCCCTACAAAGAAAGTTATTATATGTCAGAGTTGGGGAGGTTGCTAAGAGTGTCAGCTTCTCTATGACACTCATTAAGATGAAGTCTTGTAACACTCTCTGTGTCTGTGTCTGGCAAGGAAAGGCATGGACCAGCAAATTAATTTGACTCCTCATTCTATAAAACCTACCTTGCCTAACTAACTTAGTACTTGTTATAGTAGGGGGAATTTTGGAGCCACCTGGAAAATTATTTGTTCACTTACAAAGGAGAGTAATCAAATGCCAAAATAAAAAGCAATACATTGTTAGTGTTGGTTTGATTTTAAGGTGGTTTTTTTTTTGCTGTATAATCTTGATGGTTCATTTCAATCATGAAGTAGGTCTGTATGCATGAAGTCACTGTTTTCAGTCCCTTAGAGTATTGGTAATGAGTACAAACCCTTTTTTTTTTTTTTTCCTCAAAAATGACAAAGTACTGTTGACACCATAACTGTCCATCTTGTTTCAATCAGGAGGGACAGAAGACCTTTTAGCCTACCCCAGACAGAAATTTGCCTATATTCCTAAAATGTGAGGCTGGTGGAACCCCGCAAAACAAGCCCAGGTCCAAGGACAGTGCCTGGGCATGGTCTGTCTTGATCCCATTGGAATAGTTTTGTTGCACTTTGGTTTTGTGTGGACATCCTTGGAACCAATACTATTGGCAACTTCCTGTCAGTAAGACTGTATGGAAATAAAACACTTCAGAAAAATAAGACTTCAAGGATATAGGAACAGCTACTGAAGGATGTACCTGATTTTTATGTAAATAATAATTACAAAATTACTTTCAGAAGCTTTGTTTGGGTGGGTTGTTTGTTTGTTTGTTTGTTTGTTTTAAAAAAGAGAGAACACACGGTAACACACTGATCTGAACATGGGTCAAGTAGATTCATTTCTCTTCTTGAGGATAGATATGTTTGTATTTTGAGTCAGCTACTACCTATCCATGCTTCAGTTTCTTCTTGGTTATTAGACAGGAAATGATAACACTAAAAAGAGCAGAGATTATGAAATAAATTGAGGTTCTTTAATGTAAAGATTTCCTTTTGAGGTGTCTCTAACCTGTACCATCTTGGAAAGAAGTTTCAAAAGAAGGTGGACATGGACTACTGCTTAGTCTCTCAGGTTTATAATGTATTAGAGAGGAAAGCATTTTGCTGACAGGCAAATGGAATTTCAAAGATTTATTAGAACATTAGTTGCATTTATAGAATTTACAAATGTATAGAATAAATGTATAAAATCCTGTAATTCAAGATAATTATTCATGATAAGAGGGATGTATTTTAAGATGGGAGATGCTGGTGTGTTTCATTCTATCAATCTGCCTCAAAATTAATTGTACCTCTCATGACAGACCAAATACAGTCTCATATATTTGCTTTTTTTTTTTTAATATAAATAGCAAATAGGACATATGGGATGAAGGAGAGGTGTGGGGGAGTTGGAAGGAGAATGGACAAATGCTATTTTTGAGTAATAAATTTTGTTTATCAGTTCTTTAAAAAATATTTTTAAAAGCCCTACCAATATGTGTGTTGGGGTTGAGAGTATATAGGAAGATTAGGAAAGATTGGAAAAACAGTAAAGGAAAAAGGCATAGGTAATTTTTTTTTTTCCTTTTTGAGTTGCTGAAGCATAACATGTTATTAATTGGTATGAGCAATGTTATGAGGAGCCTGGACTGCAAATGACAGACTAAAATTGACAGCATACAGAGTAGAAGGCATATCTAAATTGGTATTCCGAGATCAGTGTTGGCTCTGGATTTGCTTACTTCCTTGTTACAGATCATTAATGTTGTTAAAAACCCCTTTAATTAGATTTTCAGACATAAGATGTGAAGTGATGGCAAATTGAGAAAAAATTAATAGAATATGCAGAGAAGAACAACACAAGATTTGATTTGATAAAATGCAGGATATAAATGTCTCCCACTCCTAGCGAGGAAGAGAAACCTAGAATGGGAAGACATGAGAAGAGTGATAAGTAACGCCAGCCATGGTAATGAAAGTTTGTTAATGTTGTATAGTCAGGCATTAATGCTAAGCTGTCATGCAGTTTTTCCCATGCATGTGCCTTATGACTTGGTAATAATGTGATTCAAAGGATCCCCCTGCCCTCAGTTTGGTTTGTATTCAGTGTACAGAAGGGATGAGTAGATTTTGTGTTTTAGTTTCATTCTTCTCTGGAAAGACACAGATTCTGCTTAGATTTTACTTTAGTCTTTCTTCAAAGGCTTGCTCTCTAGTGCTGTCACTGCAGCATGGTAAGTTGGGGAGTGTTAACAATGTGTTTAGTATATTGGATTATCGTCTGGTCTAAAATATGTAATGTCTTATTGTAGTAAGATGACCTGTATAGCTTTGAACTGTGTAAAATGTGCCATCAAAATACTGTCCCCTAGCTTTGATGGTAACATGCCAAGTACTCTGAATCCAGCTTCACAAAGATAGATATGGTGCATAGAATCCAGAGAAAAATCTCAGGATGTTTATTAGATGGAATGGGTTTGGATTTATTTCTTGATGTGTAATATACAGGTGATTTCTGCAATAGAAAATGCACAGGAAGTGGGCTGGTTCTTACAGTGCCAAGATTCAGAAGCTGCCATTATATAAGATGCATTTCCACAACTCCCAGAGTTGAAATGCTTCCATTGCATCTTTCACAATTATTTACAGGTATTTCAGGTTTTAGCTGTCTCTTTCTGTCCTCACCTGCAGATACTCTGTCAAAAGCAAGGCAACAGAAGAGTCATTCAGTATTCCTCCACTATTTGTTACTATCTCACTCTTATGAATTCTTTTGGGTCAGCAGATGGTAAACAGCTTCTCTTTCTTTCAAGAGCCAGGATCATCAGCTTTCATTCTAGGATGGAGATTGTCCATGTGTTTTATTTATTTTTTATTTTTTGATATAGTTTCCTTTTCTGAAATGAAGCAAGCAGGAGACCAGAAAGTGCTTCAGCTTGTGGGAGGCCCTTTTTTGGCAGTCAAAGGTAGCAGTGCTAGCAGTAGTCTCCACTGAGTTTGATGAGGGAGCTAAACCTGGGTGTCTTGTTGGAAGGGCTTTCCATCACCACCAGAGAACTCCTCCTCAGCCACTTCCACAAAAGTTCATCTGTCTTTTTAAACATTTGGGACTGTCATGCTTTAGACTGTCTGTGAGAGTTTAGGTTTGTCAGTGAAAGTTGAGTAACACTGAAATGAATGTCGGTGGTGTTTCTTTTCCTTACCCAAACCATCTTTCTTCCTTCTCACTCCCAGGCAAAATGCAGAGTCCTTTAAATCATGAAAATTAAAAATTGTGTTCATGTAGCTCTAATGTTAGGGCCTTTTAGAGAGGAAAAAAAAAAAAGACAAAATGACATAAAAAATGGTCTAGATGGACTTCATGTCTAATATGCCCAATATTTTGTTTCTAGCTGGGAAAGAGAAGAAACAAGATAATTATATTGTGTGCTGGAGTATTTTCCTTGCTTTCAGCAGAGGCTTTCTTAGTTCAGCTTTGCTTACTCTTTGACTTTTTTTCCTTCAGATTAATTTCCTCATCTTTTCCTACCACTCATCTTCTCACCATTATCTGTTACTGTACTGACACTGACCAGATATTTCAAAGTTAACATACTATGTCCCATGACCATGAGTCCGTACTGCAGTAACAGCGAAATTGTTGCAAAGATCTCAGGTGTAGAATTTTATACAAGTATCCAAAGTAATTGAAGATCTTCAAGGGTCTTGAGCATTTACATATCCGTAATCAGATTTAGTTTTATTGCTGTATGTATTGAAAAATTTGGGAATTGAGACTGAAGTGCTGGATTTTGTTTTCTTCTATTGGGAGGCAAGGGATTGAGCTTTGGACTTCCTGCTGTGGTGTATCATATCTTTGATGTAAACCATATGATAAATACAAGTTCACTCAAATCTTGCAGAACAGCTGTTGGTACTGAGTTTCTTTAGACATCAGTCTTGTTTTGAGCAGTTCCTCATGACCAAGGTTAATTGACATTTCTTGCATCAGAAAAAATGGGCCTTTCTTTAATTTTGTGCACCCACACCTGAAAAGCATGACAAATGGAGAAAGGGAAGAATAGGACAGAACAAATAGAGATCACATTTTTCAGCCAAACCTGTGGGATTTGAAAGTTTTTGAATCTTTAATTAGTGAATCAAATTCCTTTTCCTCTAAGCATATTCAAGCACACAAAGAGTGAACAGAGAGCTGGAGCTCATTCAGACATCTTCTTTGCCAGGAAAAAAAATCTGCAAAACAAGAAAGCAGCAAGCCCATGTATTGAGTTCTAAGCTGATCATCTATCAGCAGATCTTTTTAAATCATATGGACTTGACTCCTAAAGAAGGCATCCTTTAGTAAGAAATAAAATCTTATAGTCTTAAAGGTGCTGATGGTGGAGGAGTTGGAAAGATCTTTTTTTCTTCTGAAGTTTATTCTTGAACTGGAGCAGAAATGAATTGTTCAGGCCTTAGAATGGAGAACTGGCTTGTAGGATTTATTTTCTTAGTGTTGTTCTTATTTCCTCACTTTTTTTCATCTCCTTTGTCTACATCATCTGACACAAAAGCCCAAAACATAACCAAACTCATAAAAAGTTAGGGTTGGAGATCCTCCTGGGTACTCAGCTCCAAGGTATAAAAAGTCCAAACCATACTGTACTTCCTATTGTGGATTTTTGGGATGTACTTACCTTTCACGAGACTATAAAATAAAGACAGGCAAACTCCAGCATTACATTGTAGTAACCCCAAAAAATATAGCAAAAGCTCCCTGCAGAATTTAACAATAGGAACGCTGACACAGCAACTGACAAGTTCCTGTTTTCCCCAACCCCCCAGCCCAAAAAACCTGGTTCTGTACCCTTATATGGAAAAATCATGTCAACCCATGGCTATTGGTCCTTTAGCTAGACCCCTAACCCATGTCCAATTGGTCAGTCCTGGATCCTTGCCAAGGCTATATAAACAGTAGGTTGTACTCTATTAGTTAGTGCAGAAGAAGATTGGAGACCCTTCATGGAACCCTGAATAAAGCCATCTCCGTGGAACAGCTCATGTCTTCTTCTTCCTCCTCTCTCTCATCTGCTGCTGCCTCAAGCCAAAGGCACACTGACCCAGCAAGTTAAGAGCTGAAAATCTTAAGAACTGGCTAATCACTATAAGAGCTGAATATCACCTTGCTTGCTATGGGTTATGCCTGCAGCCTGGCCTGAGCAAGCTGGTTCCTGGGCTCTCTATCCCCCTGGGGACAGAGCTCCCGGGCTGCAAACCTCTGCTCTATCATAAGGCTGATAAAAGAGGCATTATTACATGAGCGAATTAATTTGCAAATAAAGTACATAATGTCTGACAGGAACATATAAGATTTGTATTGAGAGAAACCTGGGTAAGAAGTTTAAGTAAACATACTGTCAACTCATCATCAAAAGACATCTCTGTGAACACAAGAGGAAAAAATGAAAATCTTTATCCTTGAAATTTGGAAAACAGACACATGTTGCCAGCAGATGAGCTATGTACTCTTGCCCTCTGGAACTTTGGAATACTAAAAAAGTAGAGGAAGGAGGAAATCAGGATTAAGAATGTTTTGATATGATACTTTGGAAAAACAGTACACATTAAACCATAGCTCTTGATACTTTCTGGTGTGTTAAATACCACAAAAGAGCTCCTCCTCCCAGGCCTACATTTGCTATTATGAAGGAATCTACCAGTTAGTACATGTGCATGTACATCTTCAACTGCTGTGTATATTTGTTCAATTATTTCCACAGGCATAGAATGTCAAGCCAACCAAGCATCGGCTACCTCTGAGGAGTGCACAGTTGCATGGGGCGTCTGCAATGTAAGGAAAACTTCTGTTGTGGAGCTTGTGTGGGGTGATACTATCCTCCTTTTTTGAAGATGTGGGACAGAATCAGTTCTGTAGCATGTTTCACATAATCCACCAGAAATAAGAATTTTAAAGTCCTTATGTTTTCTAGAATGTAGACAGGAGAGAGAGAAGAAAGTGAAAGATGGAGAGATATAATAAGACAAGCAAAGGGAGGAAGATAAGCCTTAATTTTTAGGGTTTTTTTTCCTTAGGAATAATAGATCTTTCATTCTGGGCATGATTTTCCTGATCATGGTTTGCCTAGGAGTTATACCATTTCCTTTGCCCCACTAGTAAGATGACTTGGATGTCAGCCTGCTTGATTTGTCTATGTGCAGGCTAATTGAAAGAGTCAGTATGGGGTAACCAGCAGATTTCCCTCCAGTTTTGGGGGAAGATCAAATCAATTGGTCCCACTAGCATGCTAACTTCAAATTTGAATACCTCTTAGCTAGCCTGGGCCTGAGTTGGAAAGTAAACTATTCCATAGTGGAATAACTTCCTGATCCTCAATCCCATCTTTACTGTGCTGTGGGATTGAGTTACAACGTAATAATGCTGGAACAGGACCATAAATGTTGCAATTCTGTCTGCAGAGGACAATGGCAAAATTTTTAACCGTCAGGATATTCTAATGTCAAAATTATGTTGTTGTGTGTGAGAGTGACCACAAGTGGAACGTTGGTTTTCAGTAGCTGTATGGGGTAAGAGAACAGTTGCCCTTATTAAATACATAAATGAGATTTTTTTTTTCCTAATTTTGCAAATTCCTTTTTATTCAGGCTCTGGTATCTCCTGCAAACTGACAGAAAGCTCCCTTCAGCATGTATACATTCATGTCATCCCTGCTACTCACTCCAAAATCCTCTATTTTCTTTCTGATTATGCTTCTTATCAGCATCTGCTCTGCCAATTTTGGCAGCTGCTAAACTCTGCACTCCCTCCTTCATCAGAAGTCAGTCAGTTGCCACTGTATGCCCTGTGGAACAGGCTCCCTGCTGCCCTTTCACTAATGTTTCCTCCTCTCTGAAAATGTGGATCAATTCCTTGGTGTTTATCAGCTAATTGACTGATCAGTTGTCCCCATTCTTGCTACTCTGTTCTTCCTGTGATGCTTTCAGTGGTAGATTTTGAATTGAGGTGCATTCATACACCCTGAAATGATGTGATCTGCACTTTGTCTTCCAGCACGCTTTCCACTTCCACTGCATCTCTCGCTGGCTCAAAACTCGCCAAGTATGTCCGCTGGACAACAGGGAATGGGAGTTCCAAAAGTACGTATCCTGCACAGATTGCAAGGTGAAAAGTCCACTTGTCCTGTAGATATAAATGATCAGTGTCAGATTGGTGTGTCTGAGGGCATGGTTGCTGTTCAGGGAGGTTCTTTCGTTAGTCACCTGGTTCTAAGTGAGCTCTGAAGGGAGTCCAAGCAGCTGTGGGCTATGTAGGAGCTGTTAAAAAGTAGTGATTTCTACTGACATTCTCTCTAAAGAATGGAGAGCAGGAGAGAAATGGAATTAGCTAGAAGTAGAGTCTCAGGTGAATACTGTGCTGCTGCAAGAGCAATTTGGGTTTAGAGGATGACCTGAATTCAGCTGCTTGGGTTCCGAAGTGTTTCTGCTGAGGTGCCAGGGATCTTATTGGGTCCCTCTGTTATCTTGATGATTTGTTTTATAACTCTGATAGCCTCAGAGATTAATACAGCTGATTTCCTAGCATCTGGAAATGAAGTGTCCATGTAGCCATTCCTGTAGCTTTGGCCCATTTATTTATAATTGCTGTGTTGTTTGCTTTATAGTGTTTTTTAAATGTTTCCTGTCAAGAATAGTAGTAGGAGATCCAAGAATGGGTTTTTGAGGGATAGTCATATTTTGAGAGGTAATTGTCCATTGTGAATAGTTAGGAAGTTTGAGTATCGCTTGCTTCATTCTGCACCATTGATCTAGTAATCTTTTCTTAACTGTAGATTGTCCCTATCCCCACCCACTTAAAAAAAAAATCTTGTCAGAATCCAGACTGAAACAAAGCAAAACAGGTATTATAACTGTTGAGGATTGTGTCTGGGCTCTGGTAGACAGTTGTGCAAATCATCATTGATGTGACAACTGAAGTACCATAGTTTTGATATTAAGATGTTTTCCTGAACACACAATGAAAACTGAGTCCATGTTGCCTGGCTAATCACTTCGTATTGCATGGGCAGCATGATGAGAAACAGAG
This sequence comes from Calcarius lapponicus, assembly GCA_039654755.1. Classification (NCBI taxonomy): domain Eukaryota; kingdom Metazoa; phylum Chordata; class Aves; order Passeriformes; family Fringillidae; genus Calcarius; species Calcarius lapponicus. Next base: position 50,163,163 of record CM077463.1, on the reverse strand, counting down.
ACATTAATTGATGTTTTCTGATTTGTGCTCAATCTGTGGCTATGACAAGTTTTGGCCTTGCTTTATGCCGGATATATTTGAAGTGGGATTCAGGGCAAAAGTTAACTGATACTGAGATCTCTGCACATGGTGTGGATTGCTCAGGCTCTCTTCTAACTGGTGTCTGGGTAGACTTTTAGGGGAAGTGAAATGAGGAGAACTTCCTAAGATTTCCTTAACAATATTTCACCCAAATATGTTAATTATGCTGTGGTAGAATGAAAATAAATCCACCCAGACCAGCACTCCTATGAATTGTAGTTTTTAAAAGAGCATTAACCTATTATCTGTTTGCAGGTATGGACACTAGAGAGATGGTCCCACGCTTCTTGTTATGTCATCAAACTCAGTTGTTCTTGTCACCATGGGTTTGTTTTAGTGACTTGGAAAGTCACTAATGTATACAATTCTTCTTTCATGCTAATTTCTTCCTATTGTGTACCATTGAATAAAGTCTTGCTGGAGCTTCCTGTCAAAGTTTTTTGTCTTGTGTTCAGGAGCGGGCAGTCAGAGCATGAGGGAGGAGAATTATCTGCAGACTAGGGACTTAAACTAAACTTAACTCTTTAGCTGGGGAGTGCTCCTTTTTTGCTGTGCCAGGCTTTTGACTGTGAGTTTGGTTCTACTCCCACACAAATGAGAACCACACCTTTGGCTCACTGAGGTCGGTGTTAAGCTCCATTTTGTGGTGCAGTGGGTGCAGGACGTGGCCTGGTTAAGAGTAGTTTATGCAAATAGCTTTTTGTGTGGACATGCTTTATTAGAGCAGAGTTGAAATGATGATCTATACAGTTAGGAGTTGTGTCATCATTAAAAACTGTTCTCTCACTTCTACTCTTGAGTTTGACTAGACCACCTTCCCTGCAGAGGAAATTTTCACTAACTTCCCAGTTCCAGCTGTTTAGCTTTGGGGAACAGAAATGGGATATCACTTTTTGTCAGTGTTCATAAAGCACTTTCATGTATTGAGTGAAAGTAAACTCAGGAAATTCATGTGCTAGATTGCTTACTTTTAGCTTTCCAGCCAGTATATAAGCAAACCAATTCTTTATTTGCTTTCTAGTGGTACTTTTCCCAGTTCAAGTCCAACTGGCCAAAAATCATTCCTTTGAAAACTACATAATGTTCTGTTTGGTGTCTCCTCTGCCAAATGCCTGGTATCCTCACTGCATCAAATTTTGCCCTCTATGTCAACAGCCTCAGCAGATGCTGGGAACTGAAACAGCATCCAAGAAATTCTTCCTGCTACAAAAGGCTGCCTCTTTATGTCAGCAGTGTTAGACATGGTAGATTTCTGTCCTTGACTATTCATGATGCCATCTTTGGATGCCATTTTTTTTGCTAGTTACTGAGGATGGGAAATTTGATAGCTGATGTTAAACATTAGTGTACTCTAGTGATAGAGGCTAAAGATGGCCATTGACAGAACCAAAACTTGCAGTTTTCTGTAATTGCTGGGGCTTTCTCTAATCTGCAGCAAGCAAATGTCAGGATTATTTTATCAGTTGGTGTCATTGCTCTGAAATGATACGGCTCACTGTTTTCCACCCTTAAGAAGAAAACAGTAGGACTAGAAGAGTTTATAGCTAGACAGTTTATTTACCATGTTTCTTGGTAGAAAGCTTATCCTGGATTTGTAGGTAGTTTTGGTGATGGAGGCAGGAGGGGAACAGAAGAGGAGGGGGAAGATGATCTCAACGGTGGTCAAAGTATTCACCCAGGCAACAGGGTGTCCGGGTTAAATGCCATTCCCTGAAATTTGAACTCCTATTTAATGTCCTGTCAAGATGAGGGAAATGTCAGATGTCCCTGGTCTTGATTGCCCATTTTGTTTGCAGTGTTTGGTTTTTCAGGACCTGGTACCCAGATGCTCACCAATTTATATCCTTGAGAACTTTGTTTTGGGTCCAGCTACATCGTTCTGATTCATCCCTCTTTCATCTGTGCATATTGCCCTGAGCATATTTGTTTTAGCTGGGGACAGAAACGTTTTCCTCTCCTCTGTGGCTTTGTGTGCATTTGCTTAAGGCTGTGCCTGCAGAAAGACAAGGGATTTGGTATTTTTTATTGTCTTTTTTTTTTAATGTACCCTCCAAATGGCTGGCTACAGGCACTCTCCCCTAAACACCCTTTGAAACTCTGCTCTGCTGCAGTGCGTAAAACTCTGTTAAATTTGATTTCAGATTGCTTTTGTAGTGTCTGTCCCAAACCTGGTTTTCCCAAATGGAAAAATACAGAGTGTAAAGCACCAACTGCTTACATGCCCAGGAAAGAAAATCCTTTTTCATCTACTGCTGGTTGCAGTGGCCCTGCTGCCACTTCCCCTGCTGCACAGGTGATGGGCCATGGCTGCTGCAGCACAGGGCTGCCTGCAGCTCTGTTTTCTGTAGTGCATTAAGGCTTGTGTTTGAAGAGACAAGGAAAAGCTTCAGAGAGAAGCTGTGTGGCACAGGCAGCACCAGGTGAAGGTACAAGAGATCTCTTTTATCCAAGGGCACAAAGTGCCCCATTTCCCCAGGGAATGTTTGCTTGCTCGGGCTGGTCTCACTCTGTCCTAACTTACTGTTCAGCCTCTCCACCTCTGCTAGATGTGGGAGAAAGCCCATTTATTCCCTCTGCCTTTTTTCCTGTAGCAATGACCATTTTTGACTACAGCTTCTCCTTTTTGCAAAATACACAGAGCTGCTTGGGGAGGAAGGAGGAATAGGGCACATTTCTAAGTATCCTGTGGGGAAGATAGGTGCACGGGGGAGAAAAGACCATGTCAGTGCCATTTGCCCTTCCTATAAATGGAGATTGCATTTGAACTGTGGATTTGAAAATAAAATCAGGAGAGAATGACAGTTAAAACTGCAGAGAACAGTGTATCCTGCAGCTGTCTGGCTTAGAGAAAAACAAATCACTGGTAGACCTGCTGTGGAGCAGAAGGTAATTTTGACTTTTCTGATTCTTTCTACAAGTCTGTCAGCTGAAGCAGGCTGCATTGCTGAGCAGCCCATGGCAGAGAGCAGCCAAAATGACCAGACAGTGACTTCCTCCTCTGCCTTTTGCAGAGACAATGAGCTGCAGGTGCTGTGTGGCATTGGCTCTGCCTCGTGTACAAATCCCTCAGTGGTCTTGCTTTAAGATGCCAGAATCAGGACAATGTGACGCCAGGATGACACAGCACATTGGGCTGCGTGGAAGTAGGAGGGGATGGATGGGAATTTTCCTGTCAAAATCACTACAGACTGTACATTAAAAAATGCCAGTCTGTCAGGAGTCTGCTGGTTGAAAAATGCCTGATGTCTGAGAAAAATGGCTGAAACCTCAACCAGTTTTCCAGGTTTGTAGCGACACTATGGAGTGAACTTCATCCTCCTGCCACAGTCAGATAAGGAGTGAGTATCTGTGGAGATGCAGCTGTTTGGGCTGGGATGAGGAAGCTTTGCAATTGGTTTGTGTGGTCTTGTGCAAATACCCCTTGCAGAGGAGCCCCAGGAGGTGCTCCCACTTCTCTATGGTCAGGTGTGATGGTGAAACACCAACCACACATGAGAAAATACACCTTTGAGTGTGGTGTTGTCTGTGTGCAGGTAAGAAAGGGGCCTGCAGCTGTCATCCTTCTCCCACCATCTCCTAATAAAAAAACTAATGGCATCCCCAAGTGGTGGGACCATGTCAGCAGAGCTGATGTGAAGATGAGCTAAGCAGCACTGAAGATGAGCTGCAGCAAAGCCTGTGAGGCAGAGAGCTGAGCTTCCAGGAGGGGAGCACCCACTCAGGAAGATCTGCACTGTTTCTAAAAAACTGCCTCCTCCAAAGGCATCAGGGCAGAGAATGGCAGTAACACTGCTTCCCTGACTGACTCTGCCTTGAGTTTCATTCCTTGAACTAAAAAGGAGCAGCCAGGAATGGGGGGGAAAGATAACTCAGAGATGGGCAGAGGCAGAGACCAGGACTAAGTCTCTGTGTTGCTTCCATTGTCAGGCAAGGAGGTGTTCTAGATGGGGCCCACCCTTGATGAAGAACACAAGCTCGTCCCTTTGTCAATGTGGGGGTGATCCCCCATTGTATTTGGGCAGCAAGAATGTGGTGCTGTCATGGAACAGCAGAAAGGCACTTGCAAGATGCAGAGCTGATGCCTGTGAAGTGTTGCATGGCCAGCACACTGCTGGCTCTTTCCTGGACTGCCATGAGCTCCCATCCTTCTGCCCTGTAGCAGCTGCTTTGCTATCCAACAAGGGGATGAGCTCCTTGGCACTGTAGGAGGAGACACTGGCACCCCAGGTTGCTCACCCCAGCCTGGGTGACAGCCATCACTGCCTAGAGATTCCCAGGCCATGGCTGGAGAAAAAGAGGAGGAGGTGACACTGCTGAGGGTATTTTCCTAATGCAGGTTCCTCTGAGGGCTGGAGGGCAAGAGGAGGATGGGTGTAGAGAAACATCCTCTGTCTCCCTGCTTTGCTCACCACCTTCTCCCCACAAAACCTGTGGGAAGAGCGAGCTCTTCTTGCCTGCTTTTGCTTTTCCTCACAAGCTCCCTCTGCCAATATTGCTGCTGGGTTAATCTGCTGTGAGGAAACACACCATTCCCCACCACAGGCTCTGTATATTGCTCAGTTTTCCTCCCCAGTGCAGCAGGCTTTACAGTAAGCCTATTATTGCCCACCACAGGACACCTTGGTGCATGGATGATTTCCACATGCCCCTCAGCCCACCACCGCCCTCTCCCCATTCCCTGCTGCTCACTCTGGTCTGTTCTCTGCTCTCCTCTTTTATTTCCCCTCTCTCTGATATGGTTCCCATGGAGATCCAAGGTACCAGTGGTGCCCTTCCTCTACAGCCTGAGGGAGGGGGTTAGTGGGGTGATTTTGGGCTCACCTGGGCTGACATTGCATTCAATCCCAGAAGTCAAGGTGCTGCAAGTTCTGTTTTGTCTCTCTGCTACTTGACTCCTTCACAACAACAGGGCATTGGCCTGTTCTTTCCCTTTTTTAGCAGCTTTCCAGCTTCTCTCCATTGGACACAGGGTACCTCGCCAGGTCTTTGCATCCTGCCATACCCAGCAACGGTCCTGTTTGCAAAAGAAAAAAAAAAAAGCATTTGAGGTTTGATTTGAAAGTCCATTGAAAATTAGCACCAACTGATTTTGGAGAAGCTGAATCTGAGTGTGGGGATGCACCACTGCCCATTGCCTTGAAGAATTTACCCACCCCACTGCAGCAGCCTGGAATTTGCCTGTTTACTGCCTTGTCTTTACATATGACTGTGAATATGGCTCTGTCACCTGATTTCTTTGTCCTTGCATGAAAGGTAAGTCCTGACCTCACTGCTCCAACATATAAACCAGGAACACAGCAGAGCAGTTTCCTCTGGAAAGGAATCAGATGTATCACATGGTAGGTATCAAAACTCAGGATGGGAATGCAAAGTGCCAGTGCAGATGGTGCTCTTGAGAATGTGTGCTTTTCTTCTGATTGTGATGTTCTTACTCTCCATGTCCTCTTCATGTTCCCGTGCTGGATCTCAAATTGATGTTTATTTGCTGGGAGGGGGATTAAAGGGAGTTTTCTTCTCTTGTGATACAGCCTGCCTAATATCCTTTTCATCCTCCTTCCTCTCCCACGTCCTAGAAGACACCATTTTCAATGCAGATTAAAAAGGGCATTCATCTTCTGTCCACTCACAGAGAGAAGTGATATGCTGTTGGAGCAGTCTCTTTATCACAGTTGTATTGGATGCATTGAAATTAATCATTTTGATATTTTAGACATGAAGCATTATGATTTTTTAATGAAAAACATGGGCTTGCATGTTTTATGTGCTCCTCCCCCTTCCCACCCTTCACCAAATGTCAGTATTGTGGATTTTTGGAGGCATGTTCTTGCCAAAATCCACCCCAGAGCTGCAGCCTTTTCTGTAAAATATAAGTTCAGTTTTGCATGGTTTCAGTGTACAAATCATTATCCTTGTCACAAAACCCTTTTACTCATGTTTGGTTCTGGGGGTGAGAGATGGCTCCAGGTGCCAAGGCTCTCATGTCCCACTACTCCATGCAGAGTGAGTGGCCATCCATCTCTCTGCTTAACTAAGTGGAGACCAAACATTTAAATACTCATAGATCACTGATCTGTGCAATTGTTCAGAGATTTAAGTCTACAAAGCAGGACAACAGCTCTGTGAGGATTGTCCTGAGCCTCTGGTTTCTACAGAAACCTTCCAAGACTCCCTAAAGGGACTGAGAATCAGCACAAAGTTGTCCTCACAGTGGATATTTTGTCCTCATGGTGGATATTTTGGGTGTCTCTTGGTGCCACTGTGTGCCTTTCCAGTGAGGCAGTAAGATGGCAAAGAAGTGTTGCTCCCAGGTAGGAGGCAAAATTAGATACCCCTTCCTTTTTGAGCCATTTTAGGACAGATATCATTTTATCCATGGGGAATCTTCTTGAGATGTTTCAGGTGAACATGAATACCAATGAGTCACAACTTGGACACAAGTTCCAGGAAGGTAAAATTCAGAAAGCAGAAAGGCCCATCCTGGATTTGCTTCAGGGGATTTTTACCTGTTTCCCAGACCTTGTTCCCATGCCCCTTGATGTTACCCATGAGCCTCAGCTTCATTTCAGAAAATAGTCAGCTGATGATAAACCCAAACCACGTTATCTTTTTGGTCCAGGCACCACCCACCTTTCAAACCTGAGATGCTCCTTCTGCTCCCATATTACATATGACATCTCTCTCAAAAATTGGTTTTAGTGTTTCTGCAACCACTGTGCTCATGCAGTATTTCTGTCCTGGGTTGTCACTACCTCCACCACCTCACTGACACGGCTCATCCTGCTTACAGCTGGAGACCTCCAAGGGGCAGGATGGCATCCATGGGAGAGGGACACAACAAATCCTCAAAATCTCAAGCAACTGCAGCATTTGTGCTGCAAATCACTGTTAGAACCTCAGCCATTACTTGTTTTGTGGTCATTTCCTTACCTGTGCTGTAGGTTGCATTGGCAGAATTGAGCTACAGGTGATGATGGTGGGCCTGGATTTGAGGCTAATGTTGATCAGCCATCTACTGAAGCACTAAAAGGAGCTCCTTGAAGATGAGGCAGCCTCATTTACTTTCTCCTTTCCCACTTCTCTTCTGGAATCAGAATACTATTTTGGGCTCACTCCCTTGAGTGCATTGCCAAGCTCTTTGAGCTGTCTATAACTGTAGTATCTTCATTAGTGTTTAATAATCCCTGGTCATCTCTGAGCAGCAGCCCATGAAGATATCGTGCCTCTGACAGGAGGCACCTGTGGCCAGTCCTATCTATTGTGGCAGCACGTGCTCATCAGAGCTTTGCACATAGAGCAGATGTGCCTGAGGTGGGGACGATGAGCTCAGCCCAGCTCCTGTCTGCTGCCCATAAATCACATTAGAGTATATCAAAGCCTTGAACTGTCAGTGCTACCTAGATGTAAATACTGTAATTATCCTAAGTAAAATTAACAGTTTATCAGACTTCCTGTGCTGAATCTTTTTATTACAGGTTTGGTTTTTTTTTTCCATCACAGATTTGATTTGCCATAGAGTTTATGTGACTCTGGATTATAAATCTCTGGCTTTCAAACACTACCTGACATCGTGAGCCGTTACAGCAGCTAATTGGCAGCTGCTCAGAGGCTTGTTTTGCTGAGGAGAAGGCTTCTCTCCTGACTGCCCTGAAATTTTCTGGTCCCTTTCAAAAAAAAGGTGTTCCCATGCAATGAGTGATGTTGGATCCTTCCCAAGGTCCTATGGGATCCAGGCACAGATGCAATCCTAGGCAAATAAAGCAATGAGCCTGTGCCAAGGAGAACATGGGGTGGCGAGTGTGAGGAGCGGAAAGGACTGAAGCCTTCCTTATGTGCAGCAAAGCAGAAGGCACAGCGTCAGACAGTGAGCACAAGGATGGTCTCTCCAGCCCACCATCCCCACCAGTGACTGCCATCATGGGCTGCCTCCATGTCAGGGGAGGCTGCTGACAGCAGCTGCCAAGGTAAGGACTTCAGAGAGACACCTGCACAAAGCTGTGCTAGTATCAGAAGTTATTTATAACACAGTCAAAGCTTCCTAATGATTGTATCAGGCTGCACAGTTCAAGCCATATGAAATAACCTTCTTTTCACCCTATCAGAACAAAATTACTCCAGTAACAGGGAAGCACTTGACAAAGCCCAGTGCTGCATTTTCCACTGCCCACCTCCCTGCAGCAGAAGACAGAGGAGAGTCAGCACAGGCATTTCACCATGAGTTACAACTGGCAAATAAAAGGGGGCTGTATTTTGAAAATGGGGGCTGTATTTTGAAAAAATGGGCCTTTTTCCACACACACCTTTGCACAGCATTAGGAGACAAGGAACATTATTGCTTTTGTGTCAGCGGGTCCTGCCATGAGAGGATCACCTTAGTGTTTTTCCTGCCTGATTAGTGCCTCTCCACTAGATCCACACTTCCTGAAGATGATTCAGAACATGAAACGTGACAAAACAAAACTCATTTTAATAGCTTGTCTTGGCCAAGGCCAACTAGGAATATAGCTGTGTTATTATTGTGAGCTGGAACGCAGAGCTATTTACTTCATTCACAGGAGCAACAACCAAATAGCAGCCTGTGGTGTTGGCATGAGTAAAGCCATAACTAAAATATTTCATGCAAAATAGAAAAAGACCTGGAATAAACTCCTTATTATGGATCTAAAATATTTTTTCTTGGATAAAATAGGCTCAGAAAGCTCCAACAGCTTGTTAGAGTCTCCTTGAAAAGTGGAATTTTGTCCAAAATCTGACTGGAAACCTCTGACACCCTAAGGATTAAACACTGACACTCTTGCCTCCAGATGAAAGCCAGGGTCAGAACACTGGCACTTCACTGATGAATGAAAGCTTCAAGGCTGGAGATTTAAGAAGGACAGAATATTTAACAAAGCAATTTTATATTTTGGACTGAATACTGTTCTGGAACCAGGGTGAGCATGGAATATGTATATCCATTCCCAGCCATTGAAAAAGGAGAGCTGCAAGGTAGAGTAAAGTAAGAGTAAGCTGAATCCATCATCATGAGACTAACATAATTAGGTAGGGGTTTGTTTTGCCTTGCTTTACTTTTCTTTTAATTAAAAGGCTCTCTGTACAATTTTGACAAATATTTTCACTGTTCATGGATATCTTCTTTCCAGGGACAGGTTTCATTCCCCAGCCAGACCTGAGCAGCTTCCCCCAGCCATGTGGATAAAGAGGAGTTTCATTCTCTGGGTACAGCACTCATCTGAAGTACAAAACAGGAGGATATAATGTAGAAATAACTGCAGTAAAATCTGCTTAACTCTGAAAGAGGAACAGACTGTTTATCTGGTTGTACCAACATAATGTCCCTCAGTTTTGTTCCAAATTTTCAGTATATCTTGGACTATCTTTTGCATCCTAAGTACATCAAGCTGTCCCTAAATGCCCCACAAACATACCTGAAAGCAATATGTGCTTGAACCTCAAGCATGTCTTCTTCTTCTTCAGTCCACTGGATGAATCTTTTAAAACAGCCCTTCAATGTGCCTTCCAAGAGAAGGAAGGGTTCCCTCTATGGGATTTCAATTTTCTCTCTCTGTTCTGGATCTATCCACCCTGCTCTGCACCTCCCCATTTCCTCAGCCTTGCCTCCGCCTGCTTCCCATACACTTGCAGGGACTGCTGGAGGAGACTGGTGCCACCAGCTCTACTGAGCCAGGAGGTGGCTATGGGAGGCAGCAGCAAAGATCTCCAGCAGCTCATTCAGGAAAATGGCTTGGGGTGACAGGTCCTCTTACCCTCACTCCAAACTGCTGTGAGTGACAGACATGGATACACGTGCTTCCCCCATCCATGTATGTCCCTGGCAACTTTAGGAGGAGACATAAAAGCTGTCAGAGCTGCCCTGGTTTCCTTCTTTGCTTGGATTTCCACCATTGTTTTTTCTCTTGCTCGTGCTTTGGGATCAGCTGCAGTATAAGCCATATAGAGGCTTGAAGAAGACAAGGTAATGTGCATCTCCTGGAAAGTATGAGCTTCAAGGTATTTAGTCCATGGGCACATTTGTGTGCAGAATGGTGTTCAGAAGGACAGCAGGAAGAGAAATACGGACGAGTCCCAGCTCTGCCTTTGTGGAAAGGCTGTGTGCAGTAAGAGGAGCTGAAAAGCTCTGCCACACCCCTGCTCACTCAGTCTGACTCTGCGGCTTTTCCAGGACATCAGGCTCATCCTCCACCTCAGCTTTCTTGCTGGCAGGCCCGGGAAAGCAACACAAACATCTGTAACACAGGTTTAGAAGTGATTACTCAGAGTCTACAACGCTTTGGATCAGAAAAGTGCAGGGCAAGCACTTTTATTTATTTAGGTGCTAGACATGTATGGTAATTACTCAGTGCTTGTGTGTTTGGGTGGCTTTCTAAGTTTGAAAAAAAAAAACAGACTGCCACGAATCAGTCACCAGTAGAGATGTGAAAGGAAGAGGAGCTGAGGTAGGGAAGTTTCAGTAGTGAGTCATGGCAAGATCACAAGTAATTTGCCAGTGAATTCCCATCTGTATCCTTGTCTGTCCAAGCCATTTTCCACCCCATTGGGTGGCCTCCAGGCAGCCATGTGCTGCTGATGCCAGCATGCAACATCCTTGTGCATGGCCCCCGTCCTCACCTGTCTTCTATGAGCAGCAGTGCACAGGTCCTCCTGCATGCCTCTGGGAGCATCTTTTTTTCCTCCCCAAATTCTACTCTTTGGAGTATCTTTCAAGGATTATCCAGAATGTAACAGAGATATAGGGCTGAAATGTAAGGTCTTCCTTTAGCAAGCCACACTGTTTTGATACAAGGAAAACCAAAAATCAATTTGCTCCCCCTCCTTCTGCACACACATTGTTAGAAACATAGACTAAATTAATTGCAGGAACATCATGCACCAGAGGGGTAGGAAAAAAGAAATTCAAAGCCTTGTAGTACAACTCTAACAGCATTTCATGTTCTCTGGGGTTTTCACTTGCAGTGACTCTGAATCAAGTTTTCAGTCACACAGAATTTAATGCCAATTTTTATTCTGCTCATTCCATGCTGGGGACGTGCACCTGACCTCTGTGAAAATACACTTTAAGGCCTCAATGCATCAGTGCTTTTTGAGTCTTGGATATGAGCAGGCCCCCAAAATATTTCTCTCTTTAGTCCTCTAATGACAAGCTTTTTCTTCCTTTCTTCTCTCGGGTCTGGATTAACAGATAGACGCTATCCATCTGTGCCAAGGTCCCAGCTCCTGGGCGAGGTGATGAAATTGAAATTTCAGCTTCAGGAGCTGAGATTATTTTTTTTTTATAAATTAAACTTTCAGTCTTTCATCATACTGAGAGGAAATTTGAAAACATCACCTACAAGATGTTGGCTGAAGTCTGGACATGCTGGAGCTGTAGATCAAACAAGAGATGTACTGCACCATGCATCTCAACCAGGACTTAATGAGAAGGGTTATTTCTACAAGAGCCTCTTCCTGGTTTATGGCTGGGGTGGCCTTTCACTGGCATATAAATCTGGCTGTTGGGGTAGAAGGTTTGGGAGAGGTTTCTCTTACTCCCAGAGGCGTGGGAATCTCACAGCCTGATAATATCATACCAAAGATAGGGAACATTTGACATCATACTGAGGATGGGAGACTCTCCACCACTGTATTGCCAGCAGAGGGTATTTTGGATCATCTTTAGAGGTGATTTGAAAGCTAGAAGATTGCAGAGTGCATCTGGCCGCTGGCACAGAGCAGTGAGCCCCTCAAGTGTGCCATATTGTCCCTGGGGGCTCCTGCTGCAGCCTCTTTTGCAGGGCTGGTTACAGGACAGGAGGACCTGACAATCTTCGAGAGCATCTGCCTCATGCTTCCCATCAGGAGTGCTGTGATCACTGCAATCTCTACCTGTTTGTTTCTGGAGGTGAATTTTTCCAGTTCAGCGACTGAGGTGGAGGAGAAGGAAGCAAAACACTCTGATAAAGTTCTCCAGGTGCTTGTGAGCAAAATGCCTGTCTTGGAAAATGAATCCACCAATATTTTATGCAACCAAACATCTTAAAACACATGATGATGAATGTTCTCAGTAGATCTTCTCTATAGGATTATCTTCTTCTCAGAGCATGTTGGAGACCGGATGTGTCAGGCTCCTGGCCCATGGAGCGTTGCTGAGGGGACACCTATTTTCTCAGCTCTTAGTGAGGAGCTTTGTCAGATAAAACTGCAGCAAGCAGTTAGCAAAATTCTGATCACTTGCTTTGCCATCAGTGTATGCATCTTCTTGAACAGAATGATTTTGCAGCCATCACTTGGACACTTTCAACCCCCATACCATGCCAGTAGATTGTTCTGGCTTTTCTGTAATAAAGGAGCTCACTTTGGATCCTACTTATTTCAAGTATTCACTTCCTCTTACTATCTTCTTTTTTTTTTGTTTGTTTATTTGGGGTTTTTCCCTTGAGAAAGCGAAAATAATTTGCCTGTTCTTGCAAGATCTGATTTGCCTGTTCCCTTCCCCAGGACTGACACATGGCTGCTGGGACCAGGAGGTGACTAAGGGCTTTGCTGCAGCTGAACACTGAGCAGAGAGCCCTTTGCAAAGTTGTATGTTATGTAGCGGAGCCGATTACTCCCAGTCCAGGATGAATCACCCTGGAGCTGCTGCAACCTCAGACAGGTGCCGCCTCCAGAGCCCTCCCACCACCTTCCCCACGGCCTTTCCCATCCCCTTGCAATGTTTTATCCAGCAGCAGCAGCAGCAGCAGCAGCAGCAGCCACACAGGCACTCTTCTCTGCCTTCAGTTCCAGCACAATGGCTGGAGCCTGTCTGGCATGGTGGGACATTGCCATGGACTTACTAGACAGCACCAGCAAAACAGGAGAGGGAACCTCTAGCTGGGAAGTTTTAGGGTCTCTCAACCATCTCCAGGTTTCCCTGAGCCTGTGCAATTTCCTGAGAGCAGAATCTGCTGCTTTGGATATACCCCATTCTCTGGAGAGGCAGAGGGATTCAGCAACCCTAAAGCAATAAATCCAAGCTGAAGTAAAAGGGGCTGTAGGGTCAGCCTCACTCAGAGAAGACAGAAACCACAATCACAGGGTCGGGATGAGCTTGATAGGGAGTTGATAATCCCAGTGAGTTCTGCAATCTGCTCATATGCTGCCCACATTGATGGCTGCTGTCCGGTCCTGGGGTTTAAGATGTCCATGGAGTGTTCCTGAGGAACTCAGAATCCCAGCTCATCCTTGCTTTGTCCTGATTGCATAAATGACCCCAAACCAACACACCTCTTGGGGTAGTAAAGGGTTGAACATGCTCATCATGAGGTCTCCCATTGGCAGTATTCTGAAGAAAACTTCCCTGCTTAGTATAGGTGCTGCCAAACAGTGTGGTTGGGAGATATGTCCTCCTCTTCTTTGCACAACACCTTCTGGGTCCCCAGGGCTCTTCCTTGTCCCACTGTGCCATGAAAACTGGGATTAGTATCATCTGCAGAGCCTGTCCCACTCAGAGGCATCACCATCCACTTCTGGACATCCTGCTCACACCACTCTGAGGCCTGCTTCCAGAAAACAGACATTTGAGGGGCTGCTGCAGGGTAAGTTTGTGACTCAGTCCAGTTAAATGGAGGTTTGTGATTGAGCTGGAAACTGAAACTGGGTCCATCAGCAAAGTTCAGTGATCAGAAGATGGTTGGTTTTATAGTTGGAGACAGGTTATTTAGAAAAAGAAATAAAAAGCCATCAATTATGTGATATTTGATTGATTTGTCCTGAATTGAATTGCTGTTCTTTCAATTCCCTAAGACTAAAATACAGAAAAATAGGGGGTTTTCAGCCTTCTTTTCTTTATAGAAAAAGATAAGATACCAAGTCAAGGTACTGAGCTCTACCATGAGATCCTTGCTGCAAACCTGGCCCTCCATTCCTTGCCTCTTCCCATTGCCACACCAAGGGCTAGATGAAAAATAAAGGTCCTTTCCAAAAGGACTCAACAAAACAGATTCACAATGTTGTGGTTCTGTACATAAAACTGAAAGGTTTATCAAAACCTGCTGTTGATATACCCTGTGCCATTTAAGAACATTTCTTTAGGAATGCTGCTATATTTTAGAACACCAAATCTAAGAGCATCCTCTATAAGTAAAAACATTAGGGTTTCTAAAAAGAAAGTAGTTTATTTTGACTATCCAGAATGAGTGAATACTAGCAACCAAACTACATGAAAACACAACTGAAACTTATTTTCTGTATCTGAAAGCATTCAGTTTTCCTCCCCAATAATCTTTTGGTTTCTTTTCTATACATTTTTATTATTAGTAACATGGCAGCTCTTTTTAAACTACATTTTGAGAAATAAGATTTCCTCATTGATAATCTCAAACTTTCAGAGCAAACTATGAGTTCCCAACCAAAGAGCTCTTCCCATGTCAGCACAAGATGAGAAATTTTGAAACACAACAAAAGTAAGGAGAGGTATTTACATTCCTTTGAAGGAAAATAACTCCCTAAAATATTACTATCAAATGCAGAAGTGCTAACATTTGTCAAAGCTGTCACCTCTTAGGACTACTGTGACAGAGGGATCAGAGCAGGTGGAAGAATATGCAGAAGGCAAGGAATAAAAACTCTCTCTGACAAACAGAGGTAGAAGCTCTGGAGAGGGAATGGGCCAAGAAGGATACAAACACAAGCTGTGATCCTTCATTAAAATAATCATCAAATCAGAAGTCTATGACCTGGTAGGTACAAGTTTTAGCTTATAAGCTGGGAGGAGTGACCACTAGGGTTTGAAATGTCCCTTGGTGATGAATAAGCAGGTGAGCAAAGGTGGGTGCGTTTATCATGTGCACACTTGGAGGCTTCACCATCATTGCTCCTCTGTTTCATTCATCCCCTGGTTGAGTTGGGAGCACCAAGGAGGAGATCTGCCTGGCCTACCCACAGGTCTGCTCCAGGGCAAAATTGCCTTTAGGCCCTAAGGGTTCTGGTCCATCCAGCTTGGCTCCTGCCAGTCCCCTGAGAATCAGGGCAGGGGAGCATGTGGGCAGCTCTGCTGCTCCTCTCAGTGCCATAGCCACCCCAGCTGATCACGAGGAGCCGTTTGGTGAGTTTTGCATCCAAAGCAGGGGGTGAAGTAAAAAATTTTCTCTTTTTCTCTGATGTTCTCAGAGCAGTATTACAATGACACAAAATTAATAAAAAAGTCTCTTTTAATCATAAATGAATAAAAGAGTGCAACAGTGAACCACATAGGTTTCTGGAAGTTTTTCCTCACAGTGTATCACTTCTCTCTTGAATTCAAAACCACCCACTAGTGAATTTGAATGAAAATCACTGAAAATATAAAAGCTCCAGAAGCATTTCTGATTGAGAGAGGTGGACAACAAACAGATCATAAAGCTGCACACAGTCACCATAGCGACGGCGCTTCTGAAAGGACACAGGGGAGCCTCAGCCTTCAGGAGCATCACCACACCAGGAGAAGCAGGAGTGTCCCAAAAGCAAGGTTGGGAGTTGTCCTTCAAAGGGAGGATGTCCCTTCGGGGAGCCAGGTGGGAGACTGTGCAGAGTCCTTCCTGCTGCCCCCCTTGCCAAAAGAATCACTGAGCAGATGTGGAGAGTTTGGGATCTTGAGAAGAGACCTTCAGAAACATGGCCTTAGGACAGAGATTGAGTTGTCTGGGCTTACCTCAAGCAGTGGGGATGGGAGGTGATCTCAGTGTCTTCAGCAGCCCAAATTTCTATTTGAGACTGAGA
The DNA here is from genome assembly GCA_039654755.1 of Calcarius lapponicus. Classification (NCBI taxonomy): domain Eukaryota; kingdom Metazoa; phylum Chordata; class Aves; order Passeriformes; family Fringillidae; genus Calcarius; species Calcarius lapponicus. Next base: position 50,147,350 of record CM077463.1, on the reverse strand, counting down.
CCTGAAGAACTTCAAAAAAATAAATACATTAAAAACTAACAGAGGTCAGAAATCAACCAGTTTGGCTCCAAAAAATATTCTCTGTCATGCACTGATGAAAAAAAGAGCACTGAGCACTTCTGACTCCAGCATGGGGCACTGTTCACAGAAGACTTAATCTCATAAGGTAAAACCAAGATGAGTAAGGGAAAGGGTTGCTCTGCTACCCAATAAATAGCAAAAGCTACTGATAATTCTTTTCAATAAAGTTAAAGTCCTTAATACTTTTTTTATTATCAGCCTACAGTGAATAAACTGCTGCTGAATAGGCAGCCAAGAAAGGGTATGAGATGCAGTCCTGAAAGAAAACAGTGGTTAGGGAGCACACAGATGATGTAAATGTTTTCAATTTCATTGTGCAGGAGCAATTTCACCCAGAACTAACTGACAGTAGTGGTTAATTTGGGGAGTTAGTGATGGATATGCCAGGACCCCCCAGGTTTGAAAAGGCCAAAGGAGTTCCTATGAAGAGAAAAGGGACGACAAGAGAAACCAAGGGAATCATAGACCAGTCAGCCTAGCTGTAATTCTTCAGAACAAACAATGAATTTATTTGTAAACATCCAGGAGATGACAAAGAGGTGAGAAGCCAACTTGGATTAGTCAAGATGAAGCCATACCACACCAACCAGCCTTCCTCCCAAAGCAGACTAACAGCAGAAGCTCCAGAGGTGCAGCAACTCAGCTCCAGACAGGCTGTGGGCCAGTCTCATGCAATGTCCTGCTAAACCAGGCAGAAAAACACACTTCATAAAATTAGTGGAGGGCTAGTAGCAAAGCCTTGTGCTGATCTGGACTTTAAAGGTAATTTATTTTCCAAATGAAAGGGTGGACCAAGTGAGAGTGAGACAGGATCAGTCCTGGTCATAGGCCTGTACATGGCTTTCATGTAAATTATTTGCCTGAAAAATCAGGTTGATTAAACCTGCAGATGACCCAAAGCTGTGTCATGTTGCAAATAACAAAGATAACTCTCCCTAAAAATAATATGAAAGAGGCTTTATAAAACAAAATAAGATATTCAAATTTCAGCTATGCTTACTAATAGCATCTTGGAAAGACTGAATATACATATAGATGAGATCAGTCAAAATCCTTAGCTACATATCACCCTAAATCAGGAAATTACTTTCTACCAGAGCACTGTACACAGCTCACCCCCTGATTTGTGCTGTCTCTGCAAAAGAAGAACCAGAGCATCTTTTATTTTGCATTTTAATTTTTTATTTTTAAGGCCCACATATTGCCTCAGGCATGCTATAACTCACATTGGTGACAAAGAAATGTGAAAAGCCTTCTACCACATTACCAGCAAGCCTGGGGCCTCCATAAACTGGGAATTCAAATACATTTTGACCCTTGCTTGGACTGGACATTGTGAAATGAGAATATACCCAAAGTAGAGTCAATACTGAGAAAACTTTAATGGTCAAATAGTAATTAATGTAACAGCGTTTTGTAGGTTTAGATAGAAGCCATGACAGAAAGGGAAAAAATTTTCCCAAGTTAGCATCCCAAGTCTTTTCCATTAAGAAATTCACAATATTTTAACTGTAGGAAGAACTAGCACAAGGAAACTGTACCAAGGAGAAAGTGTGCTAAGCAGGACACCAGGTTTTATTCTGAAAGCTGGGAGACTTCCACTAACAGCATGTGATACTCCCTTTACCTCTGCTCCAACACAAACTTCCACCTTACTGGCAAGGCTTCCTTCTACACATCTGCATTTTATCTTACAGATATATGATCAAAACTGATCAGGTAAAAAAAGTCACTTGCCAGTGGGACTTCCTGACACAGCTCATGAGGGACCTGGATGACAGATACCATCCAAAGCACTGTGGTTCGCAACTGCCCTGACAGCCCTACAGTGAGAACCCAAGGCTGATTTAAGTAAAAGTTGTATCTGTACCAATGATAATGATAAACTCATCCACTACCCAAAATAAAAACATGAACATGCTGCCTTGGTCTGGATAACACACACAGAGGAAGATGAGCTAGACTTGAGGGAAGGCTCTCATGGGGCTGGGCAGGCTGCAGCCTGCTCTGGGGCCACGTCAGACTCCAGGCTGTGTGCCCAGAGGAAGCCTTCAGTGCTGTGCTTGGTATAATGAAGAAATATGGATGTGAATTAAACCCTCCAAGGAATGATGAAATTACGCTGTTTGTTTTTACCTTGTTTTAATTAATCAATTCCATCTCTTCTTGGTTTTCTGTTGGTATGAATGGGTGACCAGGTGTGCTTGTGTGAAAAATACCCTTGGAGGAATACTAAAACAAAGTAGTAAATTAGTTAAGATGGCAGGTTTTGGAGCTGAAAACAAGATTATTCAGAAGTAGCCAGGCTTACCTAACCACCCCTTCTACTTTGGCAGTGGAGAAAAACTGGGCCACTTGTGAAACAGGGTATATATAGACAATAAATGTTAATACATTTTAAAGTAAAATTAAGGTTTAAGAAAGACGTGTTAAAGGAAAGTTACCGTGGTGATGCCTGTCGCATTACATACCCAAACACAGTGAAAACAAGATTACCATATGAGCTGGGTCATGCAGCGTGGCAAAAAATCCTAAGAAGACTGGATATCCCCCTTTGAAGCAGGAGAGGAATCTCCTTCAATATCCTTATGTCTTTCAAAGGCCTATGTTTTTCACTGCTGGAAAGCTCGCTGGGGTTTTAGCCTGAAAAGACTCTGTCTGCCTCCTCCTTGAAATCTTCCTAGACAAGATTAAAATCTAAGTAATTCCTTCAGTGGCAACCTCACAAGTCACTTTGATAGATACACAACCTGTTGGTCAGACATTTGAATCTACTGATTTATTGATTTGATCTTAATCGTGATCTTGGTGTGATCACTTAATTGATCAGCCTTAATACTTAATTAGCTTAGTAGAAATAATGAATTAATCTACTGATATCCTTGCTCAGGTGCTCCTTCATGTGATCATCCTTTTTAATCACCTCTGCAGGGAATATACAAGGTAGGTTTACACTATTAAATAGTCACTGAGGTCACAAACCTGAGGGCAGGAATAGATTTGGGTAGGGCATATGCCAGCAGCTCAGCTCTGCATCTCTCCAGCCAGCACCTCAAACACCCTGTGAATAAACTCATCTCCAGGCATGTTTGGTCTCCCAAAGTTCTTGCTGCATTGCTGAATGAAGGGCAAGGAGGGCTTAGTCTCAGAAGCAGTCAAACATTTCAAGGATGTATTTTTCCATGGTTCACAACCAAAGAGGACCAGATAGGGCATCCTGGGGCCCACAGTGGATGATTTATCCTCCCTTAGCCTTCACTCATGAGCACAGAAAGCTCTGACTCTTGAAGTTCTTAGAGGAAAAGTTGTGACTGAATTAAACTGAAAGAGAAAGTAAGATTTTGAACTGTAAGATTTTGAACAATACAGAACTGGGGCGACAAGCATGCCATACTGTTCTTTATTTTTTCATTGTCACAGTTCTTGGATACCAGGAGAGATCACACACTTCCGTGGGATAGGTAACACACAAAAACCAAGTCTCAATGGACTTTTATGTGAGGTGGATGGGTGATGGAAGGAAATGAACAGCTGAAATCACACAAAATCACTCAGTATTTGCACCTTGATGGTTAAAATTTGAGCAGAAGAGCTGAGACTTCATGCTTGTCACACAATGTGAGTGAACAGAGAAGGAACTGGGCTGGTGCCCATGGAGTAACCCACCATCAGAGCATGAGTTCCCACTACTCCCAGTGCCCAGGCAACTCTTTTCAGGATTGATGCTTTCAAATTCAGGTCCAATGCATAACCACAACAAAATGATCAGAAAAATAAGAAGGGAAAAAAAAAAAAAAAAGAAAAAAAAAGAGGAAAAAAAAAGCTCAAAAAGCTCGTATTACCAACTCTGAGTGGGTAAGGGATGCAGCTTTCCTTACCATTCAGTTAGCTAATTTTGTTCTTTATAAATATTGCTGTTAGCTTTGTGAGAAAGTCAGGAGACATCATCTGAACTGGCTTAGGAATTATAAACAAACATTTTAATTTTTATTTAAACTGGAGAAGCTGCTAGAGGCCTGTTTTGAAGCCAGTTTAAGCCCATGGAAGGATTTAGTCGGGCTTTGTTTGCAGGCGTGGCGGCAGCCTCTTTTAAAGTCATTCCTCTTCTTACAATCAAGCCTTGCCCCCGCCAGATTTTAACCACTTCTGCCTAGGTCAGGCACGGGGATGGGCTGGGGACAGTCCCTGGTCCCTGCTGCAGTCACATACCACTCGTGTGGTGCTGGCGTTGGAAGCCAGGCTGCTTCACTGTTTCCACTGCCGACTGTTTGCAAACGCAGGAGAGGAGCTGGGAATGAACAGAGCAATGCAGAGTCGGGGAGGGAGGGGTTTGGTGGCTGGGCTGGAGTTAGTCACCGCAGACTTCCATTTCCAGATCGTGAGGAAGGACTCAAGCCATTTTAGGCATTTTCTTGGACTTCCTTCTCTGCTTTTAATTGAAATACCCAGGAGGGATGGAGGAATCCACAGGCCTATTTTGCACTGATGTGGGATACTTCTGTGCAAGCACAGACGTGCTCCCCCTTCATATTGTAGAGTCAGACCACTGTTGTTAGTCCTTGGCTCAGTTCCTGTGCATGGCAACAGGGAATCTTCCACACATCTCACCTTCTGGAAGCAGATGCACTCCTCAGTGGATGATGCTTACCGTGGTGAAAATAATTTTTAAAGAATTTTCTTGCAGGAGCGAACTATGCTGGGACGGCTTGAATATTCAAAACAAAACACATTTAATTCTGATACCTCTGAGGTATATAAATATACATATACATTTATCCATATGTATCTGTAAGTGGCACAGATAGGAAGACATATGAAACATCAAATTGCAAAATCACAAGAGGCTTTGAACACCCCTGTTCCTTTTCAGCAGGACCTCAGATGCCTACATCTAGCAGAGTAAACAAGAAAAAACCCTGCAGAGCTGCCAAGACAACTGACACATCCAGCTGCCAGACTTTTCACTATGCTTCTCACCCCAGTGTTGTAAGTTTTGCATCTCCCCTTGTCCAGTAGCACTGTCCTTTTTGCCAGAGCAGCTGTTTGGGACATCACCCCCAGGATGTCCTGGGGGGCAGGCATCAGGCATGCTAGGAGCACAACCAGCATGGCCAGAAAAAGTCCCCTCTGTCCATTCCCAAACATGGGGCCACTCACCATGCAGGGCAGCAGCAGCAGCAGCAGCAAATGGGATTTTTTGTGTCGTTGATGTTACAAAGCTTTTTTTCTCCTGCTGAGGCGAAAGAATTTTCTCTGTCCAGCCGAGCTCAGTGTCCTGGTCACCCAGAGAAGCTTCTTGGTCCTGGTCACCCAGAGAAGCTTGGCTTAGCAGCACCATCCAGAATGCCCATGGCCAAGCCCCTTCACACAGGGACCAAACATCTGCACAAAATACTTATTTATCACATGGTGAAAGAATCAATATTTCTGGCCTTTTGTGATGCTGATTGTGCACCTCCAGCTTTGTGTTCTGCTTTCTTGAAGGGGATTCTTAATTAGCAACAAAATTGCAGACACAGAAACACTGAGGACAAAGGAGTAACATCAACCTTGAAATTGTTACTTTTCTGACCACTAGAAAAGCTCTCTACCTTCCCCTAAAAGCTACTTAAATGTTTCTTCACTTCTAAAGAATGATAAACAGTTCCTTGCTAACAGAGTATCATGACAACCTCGACCTTCCTTTCCCATTGGGGCCCGCTGGTGTATGAAATGATGACCAGTCCAGCCATCTCAAAAGGTTTTAGTTTTACTCCCAGGTGATTGCACCTTTATTCTGGTGCCTGTGCTGGACTGGGTGACTGGCCTTTCCCTGACACTCCACTGGCATGGTTTGTGACCACCTCCACTGGATCTGGAGCATCCTGAATGCACTGAATCTGGAGCATCCTGAGGCACCCTTCTCCCATGTCTGTCCTGCAATCAGGAAGGCATCTGAGATGGCCAAAGAGGTTGGAGTAAGTATCACAAATCAGCCCATCAACCTCTGCTCTCCTAAAATGATCTTTCCAGGGCCCAAGGCAATGTAGGAGCACAAGGAGAAAAAGTGTGCTGCTGGTGTGCTGCCACAGCGTCTGCATTCTGGCTGCTCTCTTGGTGCCTTTTAACAGCAATGCACCATCAGGGGTGATGCTCCCTTCTCCAAGGCTTCCAGGCCTCACATGAGGAACAGGCAGGGAATGAGAACTGAATGTCTGGTGCCGCCTGATGTCAGCAACCCTTGCTACAAGAGACCAAAAAAAAAAAAAAAAAAAAAAAAAACCAAACCTCATAGATAATGAAATGTGAGGCTTCACAAGGAAACTTTTGGGAAGAGAAGTGATAAGTCTGTGTAAATTAGGAAGGTAGGGAAGTGAGGATTAACCCTATTGTTTTACACACAGTGGTGGCATTAGAATCAATTGTATTCTGATTTTTGTGGTTAATAATTGACTTCTACTTGCAGGAAGAAGGAATGAATTCATGCTAAAAAGCCAAGAATGTACAAGATCTTTTTAGAGAAAAGCAGAAAAAGAAAAAAGAAAAAATAAAAAAAACAACCAGACCTATATTTCCTGTGGATTTTTTTCTTCCATGGCATCTGCAAAACCATTCATTTTGTGTTAAGTAAGTGTATTATCCTGTGAACAACAGGGTCCCATTAGCTCAGTCAGAAGGCCAATACCCTCTATACTAAAAGCCTCTTAATTCGGTACATTTCCCTGTCACAGAGTAAATTTCTGCCTGACCCCATTGAAGAAATCACTTTAAATCTTGAAATATAAATACTATTACAGCAGGAAAAAAAAGTTACCTTTTCCCCCTCGCTGAATTTTGATTGCAGACATCAAACACCATGTTGCAGTTCAGCATATAGAAGAATGTTGTAGCAAGTAAAAAAAATTAAGAAATACTGAGGGAAAAAAACAAAACCAGAAAGGAAGGGATTGTATGGCAGTAATGAATGTATTCTGTTCTTTATAAACACATGTATGATGTGGATTTGTGTCTGTGGGACAATTCAGGAAACAAATGAAAAGATAAGTTTTGGGTTTAAACTCAGCACATTTCAAAGTGCATTGTTTATACCCTCTGCTGTGCAATAAAGCTTATCAAGAACTTTTCCATTGGATACAAGAGTCAAAAGAAGTAAGAGGAATGTGAACAGTATGCTTCCTTTGGTTTGCTACAATATCTGTAATTCTTTCAGCACAGATTTCCCATGTTAGCTTAAGCTCTGTCTCACAACGATCATTTTTAGCAGATAATCGTAAATACTTTGCTGAGCTGACTGAGTTGTTCAGAAATTTGCCATCATTTCACTCTCCACAAGCTCAAAGCATGTGGCAAGTTCAAGGGCCCTTAATTAAAAATATAATACTTTCATTCTAGAAGCTCTTGCTTGCATCCTGGTAATACTCTGGGATAAATCAACTGCTGATGTAAATGCAATTAATTTCAGTGTAATTTCATTCAGAAGCAACAAGAGTACTACATTTTTATTTAATGATTTGAATGTGCTTTCTGTAAGGAGGAGTAGGATCACCTCCCCCTTACAGAGAGGAAAGCTGAGCCTGGGAAGTGAGAGGCAGAGATTTGACCAGCCCTTGGTAAAAGCTGGGAGAGCATGCAAGCCTCTCACTCTGATCCACGTTTGTGCTTTCAGCATGAACCAGGACATGGAAATGACACATGAAGTACCACACATTTCAAGCACGAGATTTGGCTCTAGATCACTAGACCTCAAAGCTGCAATATTTCCTAGGCAGAATGTACTTCTGCCCCTCTCTTAAATTGAGAGGTCAATTTTTGTCTTCTTTTCCTATTTTGCTCTTGTAAGGGAAGACAGCATGGCATGTTTGTTAGAACTATAATGTTGCATTTGCTAATTAAATGAAGTGGGGTTTTTGGGAGAACTTCTTTTAAGCAAAACCATGTGTTCCAGGGAGGAAACATTCTTCTGGTAAACAGCTGAGCCCTTAACATTTAGCAACATAACTCTGTGTTTGCAGCTATTGAAAACTGTGTGACCGAGGAAGCCTGTGTTTCTGAGACTGAGGACTGAAAGCATTTTGCTTGCTGTCAGAACGCCAGCCCTTTCTTTTATGTATACACTAAAAGCAAGAATGAACCAACTATTGGATGGTTGCTTCTTATGGTTTTAATAAAATTTGTCTCATATCAAAACGCTGCTGGGTTTTAATGTTGACGCCGCACTGAGCAATGTTCTCTGCTCTGGCACAGCTGGCTCTTGCTTTCCAGAAATATAGCTGCACCCTGGCATTACTTGCAAAAATTGCAGCCTTAAATCATTTCCTCATCCCTCTGACCTGTGCCAGAAGGACCCTCCATGCACAGATCTCCTCCCTGGTACAAAGAAGGGGGTCATTCCTCCTCCCCCCCGCCCCGCTGCTGTGTGAGCAGAGCTGTGGTGACAGGAGGTAGCTAGGGAACAGAAGTTACCTGCCAGACATGAACAGCAGCCCTGGAAAGCTCAGGGAAAAAAGATAATAGAGCTGGAAACTGCAAGCAGAAACAGGACTGAGAGAATGGGAATGCCCTGTACCTGGCTCCTGCTTTCCATTCCAAGAGTCCATATCTTTCAGAAACACTCGAAGGGCCACAGGGCTGTGCGTCAAATCCTGCTGAGGGGGAGCAGGGAAGTTTTATTCGGTATAAGGGATTTCCTGAGCAGCATTAGGGAGCAGGGGAGGCTGGCTGGGTGACTTTGAGATCTTACACTGCTTCTCCATCCAGCAGCTGGAAGGGGAAGGCCACAGTCCCAGCTCCCTCTGGGATGAGGGAGATGATCCCTGCTCATCTCACTGAAGCTGGGCTGCTGAGCTCTGGGCATCACATTGACCTTTGCAGTACAAAGGGATCTTATCTTGTTCTTTGTAGCCCTCAAAGCAGCTGGGCATGCTAACAAATTTCAGTAACTACCAGCTAAGGCAAAACAAGATCCCACGATAAAACTTCAAGGCTCTGCATTCCTCTCTTATTGCTTTCCTTAGCAGATTCTCATTTTAACTGGACTTATGGTACTTTCATCCACTTATCTTAAAGTACATAACAACTATGTAATTACTGACAATAATGAGCTAATCAATTCTTCTAGGTATTATTTTCAAGGGATAAATATTACTATCCTTGCTGCAAGAATGGAGAAACTGAAGTAAAGAGGACAAGTTTTTGGATGAATAGGTGTGTTTTACTTTTAGTATTATAATATCCTCCTGGTTTTATTTGTATAGGTTTATGTATTTACTTCTTAGTATGCTTTATGTTCTGTTATTGCTTTCTAGTAATGTTACCTGTCATGGGTTGTGTGCGTGAACTAAGGTTAATTTAAGAAAACTGCAGTGATTTCAGAAAACTTAACAGCCATTGAAGAGTTGTCATTATTTATATATAATATATACATGTTTGATTTATCATAACCCTATTTTCCTGGCTTTTCTTTTTCTTCCTCCTTCTTTTATTTTTGATTTTTTTTTTTTAGAAAAATACTGCAAATAACGTTATTTTCTATTTATGTTCCATATACTTCAGCTTGCATTTAAATCTCTAATATGGAAAGCCAACTGAATATGACTTTCTAATTTCTAAAGAACTAAGATGTTCTACTGGGTAGGAAGCTTGCAAGGCAGAACTATGGCTTTACTAAAGTATCAGTTAATAATTTATAATTAACATTCAGAAGACATATGTTGGTTTGATAGCATTTATCTAAGAGTTTAAGTTTCCCACAGTGCAGGTATGCATCTCTGGACCTTTTTCAAGGATAGATAGACAGGTAGCCAGACCAGAGGCAAAGCTACACCAAAAAAAAAAAAAAAAAAAAAAAAGACTGAGCACAAATTCGGGCGAACTAAATGGTAGGATCTAGTCTCTAGATAGGAAGGAGAGTCATAAAAATCTTATTTGAAACATTTTCTTTGCTCCAAACTTGTTGTTTAGTAAGGGCCTGACTTCTAAAAGCATTTAGGTGTTCATGTGCACTTCAGCATCTTTATAAAGCCAGTACTAATTCCTTATTGAACTGTGGAGTAAGGATCTCCAGATAGTCTGACAACCTTATATTGACTTATTTCAGTCAACCTCTAATTCTAACAAGACCAAAAAGTTAAAAGAAGTCTCAGCTATGTTAAAAAATTGCTTCATAAACAAGGAAAACAATCTGAAAAAAAATTGAGGTAATATAAAACCTCTATAACTGGGATATTTTGGGAAATTTAGAAACAATAAAAGGCAAAAAACCTGTGAGAACCACTAACATAGTTTCTAAGGTGTCACTGTAAATTTTTAGGCTGTTAGCTCTGACAGCTTTAGTTCTGATACTTTCTGCTCTCTCAGATTATTTTCCTGAGGCTTATTTGTCATTTGCAAGGCTCCCTCCACCTCTCTTAGGGTGTTGTCCATGCCTTCCAGACTTTTCAGGAAGGCTAATCCAATCTTTGGGCATTTTTGGAGTGGTTTGTGTTTCCCTTTTTGTGCTGGGGGAGACAAGAACAATCTTGCTTAAAATAAAACCCAAACAAGGGAAGCTGAAGAGTGGGAGTATGTGAGGGAGCTGGTGGATAACTTACAGGGCTATGAATCTCCTCCTGTCTGTAGGCTCCTCTTGTAGGCTGCAGTATGGATTCTGTGTTTAGTCTAGGCTCTTCCCAAATACCTGCTGCGGCCCTTACGTGGATTGCAGAGAGCTCGGCCCTGAGGGTGAGCAGCAAGGGAAGTCCTCCTCGTAAATGTCCGGTTTTGGATCAACACCCCCCTGATTCTCCGTCAAAAACATGCACGTGCCTGCATTTCCCTTCCACTCCTATCTCGTAATGGTGTGCGGCCCGACGGAGTCCAAACGCACCGAAGGGAAATGCCGGGATGGAGCATTTCCTCACGGATGAGCCCTCAAAGATTTGAGGAAAATTCGTGGCGGGCCCGTAACCTCTGGGACGGCTCGGGGGCTGGCGAAGGACCGCGCCAGTGTCACCTGTGCCTGCGACAGCCCCTCTGAGGGGCGGGAGCGCTGTCAGGACTCGGCGATCCCTCACACCGTGCCCCGCGCCATCCCCGCCACACGCGGGGCTCTGGCAAAGAGCGCGGGGCTTATTTACGCTTTGGCGTAAAAGTGTGGCGTTTGGGGGGTTTTGTTTGTTTTGTGACGCCGACGGGAGCCTGCGGCAGCTCTGGGCACCCCCGGGATGGGCAGTAGAGAGCGCCCCCAGATGAGGAGGAATTTATTCACAGAAAGGGCAATTCGGCATTGGGAGCTGCCCAGGGAGGTGGTGGAGTCTCCGTCCCTGGGGTGTTTAACGAAAGACAGGAGGTGGCACTCAGTGCCATGGGCTGGCTGACATGGTGGCTTTCGGTCACAGGTTGGACTCGATGATCTCAGAGGTCTTTTCTAATCTAATTTATTCTGCGATTGTGTGATTCGCACATCCACTCGCCCACCTTGGGGGCCTCGGGGTGCGGGACCCGTTCCCCAGCCCCTTTGCTCGCTGGCCGGGGGCTGCCGGCCCGGGCTGCCATGTCTGTGGCGCAGCACGGTCCGGGACCGGCGGCAGGAGCGCCCCGCCCGCCGGCGCCGCGGGGAACCGGCCGGGAGCCGGCGGCCGGGAGGGAAGGAAGGAGGGAGGGCGGCGGCGAAAGAACCGCGCTCTTCCCGCCAGCACCTCAGCCCACCGGGCCGGGCAGCAAGCACGGGGTAGTGCAGCAGACCGGGGCGGCCACAGGGTCCGGCCAGGCTCCCCTGGGCCTACACCGCGCACTTTTGGGCCGACAGATAAGGGCGTGTGGGGCGGGGCAGGAAGAAGGAGCCTTTTTTTTTTTTTCTTTTTTTTAAGGGAAAAACCCTTCGCCTTTAAGGGGCGGGGCCACTGGAGTTTGCGGAAGAGGCCGGAGAGATGCGAGCGCTGATTGGATAAGCGCGGTCTCGTGACGGCGGCCGGGACGGTGCCGCTCCCCCCCACCCCGCCGGCGCCCCGCGTTCCATTGTGTGCGCTAGCGCCGCCGGGCCCCGCCCCGCCGTGTCCCCGCCCGCAGCACTGACCACGCCCCCGGCGGCGGCCCCGCCCCCCGTGTTCTCTTGGCTCATTTCCGGCCGCCGCCGCCACCGCCGCTTCCCTCCGAGGGCTCGGGAGAGCGAAGGAACAACAGCCGCCATTTTGTTTGTGTGTGAGCGACGGAGGGAGGAGAAGGGAGCGAGAGGCCGAGCCGGACGGGGCGAGCCAGGGGGAGGGCAACGCACAGAGACCCAGGGGCTCGGACAGGGGACGGGGAGAGAAGCGAGGAACCCAGACGCCCCCCCCCCCCAACCCCAGCCTGCCCGTCCCCTCGCTATTCCCTCTCTTTCTGTTTCCTTTTCTCTCTTCTCCTTTTCCCGGAATTCTCTCTCCCCGCACTGCCCTCCGCCCCCGCTTTGCCCGCTCCGCACACACGCCCCCGGAGCGCCAGGCAGGGGCAGTAGGGAGCCTGCGCTCGGCCCCCGCGCTGCCGCCGTCCCGCCCCGGCCCCCCCCCCGCGCCGGGCAGCGCCGGGGACCCCCTCCCCCGCCCGGCCATTCCAGGGCGAATCCCCCGGCCTTCCCCGCCGTGATTTTTCTCCTGTTTTATTATTTTAATTTTACCTCTCGATCCTCTTCTCGGAGGGGTCGCTGCGCGGCTTCCCCTCCCACCCCGACTTCCAACCTCTTCGCTCCCTTCCCCACCCTCGCAGAGGCGAAGGGGGAGTCCCCGGCGCCCGAACAGCGGCCGAGGATCTCCTCCCTCGCTCATCGCGCCCCGCATCGCCCGTGGGTCCGGGGGAGCTGAGACAGGCAGCCCCCTCCCTGCCACCATCCTCGGCCGCCCGGGAAGGGGGAAGGTAGGCAGAGAGGGCGGGAGGGGCCGGCTTCTTCCTCCTCGTCCTCCTCCTCCTGCCGCTGCTGTGGGATCGGCCCCTCTGCCTGCGCCGGAGGGGGGGGGGCGGTCTGCTACTGCGAACGAGAGAAAGAGGAAGGGGAAAGAAGAGAAAAAGGGGGGGGCAGAAAGGGTGTTGAAACCCGCCCCCCACCTTCCCATCCCGCGATCGGTGCTGCCTCCATCAGGACAACAACCCCTCCTCCTTCCCTGCACAACAAGATGTGAAGCGGAGACTCCTGGGACTTATCCTCACCCTCCTCATCCTTACAGCTCCCCTTTCTGCAGCCATTAGCGACGGGCGAGGAAGAAGCGAGTGGAGCTGGGGACCCCGCGCACGCCGTGCCACTCCCCCCGCCGCCTCCCCCCCAGCCCTGTCGCTGGCGGTGGGTTTTTTTTCTCAGGGTGGTGTTGGAGGGGGAAGGAGCCGCTGCTAGAGGACGGTGATCTTTTTTTCTTTTTTCCTCCTCCTCTCCCCTCCTTCGCCCGCCTCCTTGTGGCGATGAGGAGGAGGAGGACGGCGCCGAGGAGGAAGAGGCTGATGGCGGCGGTGAGGAGGCAGCAAGAGGAGGAGACCCCCCGAAGGATGAAGATGATTATGGTGGCGGCGGCGAGGAAGCACCAGCACAACAGCCGGGATTAATTTTACTAAAAAAATTTAAATATTCACCAGCCTCCATTTTTTTTTTTAATTTTTCTTTTTTTTTGGCGGGGGCTTTACCTGCTTTCCCATCTTCGTTCAGCCCCTTCGCCTGGGGTAAGAGGCCTCACCCCCGCCCGCCCCAGCTCCCACCTCTCCCAGCTTCTCCGCTGCCGCCCTCCCAGAGCCCGAGGAGCAGAAAAAGGGGAACTTGGCCCCCCTTCTCCGCCAGATCTTCCTCCTCGCTCTCGGCCTTATTGTTGTTCTTCACCTGACTCGGGGCCCCAGAAGAACGTGAAGGTTTTGGGGTTCACCCCCCACCTTCTCTCTGCGCTGAGTGATTGTCTAAAAAATTAAAAATGGCCGAGAATGTGGTGGAGCCGGGCCCGCCTTCAGCCAAGCGGCCTAAACTCTCCTCACCGGCGCTCTCCGTGTCCGCCAGCGACGGCACAGGTCAGTCTCCGGGCCCCTGAGCCTCCCCGCTTCTCGGTGCCGCAATTACGGCCCTTTTCTCCCCTCTTTTGCCTAAATCTCCTCCTCCCTTTTGCTGCTGTTAGCTCGAGCCTGCTCGTCTCCTTCCCGTCTGTTTCGCCTGTTCTCGCTCCGTTTGAAGCTGTTTGCGTTAATGGCACAGGAATGGTGTTCTGATGGTTTTGCCCTTCTGGTTTTTTGGAAGTGATTGAAGGCAAAGCTGTTCAGTTTATTGTGCTTTTGATCAGCTGCAGATAGGACTTAACAGTTCGTCATTCTCGTGTCTTTCACAATAGTAGCGATTACGAGCTTCTTGCTAAGCATAATGCCAGTTGCAGAAATACGAAGCAGTGCTAAAGACGATGCTTTTGTACACTTATTGTTGAATTACGCGTACAAGTTTCTTGGTTTTGTATTTTATTTTGCATATTACAGCTTGTTTAGAAACGGGAGATTTATTTCTCTGCTCTTTTTCTTTTTTCCTTCTTATGTGCAGTCTGCTTGTATGATTTACTTTTTACAATCCTCCGTTCTTCTTCCTGCAGAAGTGTATCAAAATACTGCTTTTCTGATTCAAATGGACCATCGGCTTTAGGAAAAACAGCTAAAACCAAAATCCAGATGCCATGCTTGTGGCATAAGGTTTATTGAGACTTTTGTATTCTTAGAGATGAAATTTTATTTCACCTTATATGCGTTGAGAATCAATATGGAGTGTAGTTAATCTTGCATCTCCTGTTTCTTTGCTGCAAGACCAAAATGTCTGAAATTCCCCTGTAGACTTAAGACCTGTGATGAGAAAAGGGGCTTCTCTGCAGTCCTGCAAAGGTCTTTGGTGATGCTGGGAAGGCAAGCTAGAGCATGGAGTGTTCCATGCAATTTTAGGTGTCCCAATCCCTAGCAAATATGAACTGGTTGTACTGGGAGGGGGGAGGAAGTAACAAAGGGCTGTTCAGCCTTTTAATGCTTCTTGCGAAGCAGGTGAGTATTTAGTGTCATTTTGCTATGAGAATACTCTGTTACCTGTCCCACAGGAGTTTCTTTGAACTCACATTAGATCCTATTAATCTATGGGATATGGAGGAGGCCTCCTCCTGCCAGTCTGGTGAGTGGTGGCATTTCTGAAGGCACCAGTGCTCTTGTTCAATGCAGTTAGCAACTGGCGAGAAAAGGGCAGAGTTGTTTTCTTGTTGCTGGTTTTTGGGGTCTTTGTTTTGGTTTGGTTTTCTTTTCTGAAAAGGTCTTTGACAATTAACACCAGATTTTAATAATAGGTCTTTGAGCAGTGGATGTGATTCTACTTGGGATCATCTCCAAAATTTTGATTTTTGCCTTTTCTGTTCTCGGTGAATGATGTATTAGTTTTGAAAAGTTTGTGTGTGACTTTTAGTGCATATAAAATACAGCCAATATTGTGTTGCTAGTGGAGGACATGACTCTTCCTAATATCAACAGGTCTCTAGTGAGAGAGTAGAGGAGGGTTGGAGAAGCTGCTCTTTGGCTGGAAACTAGTTGTTGCCTGTTTTTGTGCTAGATTTGGAAAACAGTGATTGATTCAATAGCAACCATTTTAAATTTGCCTTGATAGAGGTTATTTTGCTCTGTTTAGAGAGGTGAAATAAGAATATTTTGTGAAAAAAGTTCTGATACTTTGTTTTTAAAGTTAAAGCATGTTTTGATTCAAATGAACACACATCTAAGTTCAGACATTTGTGATCAAATAAAGGTTGGATAATTCGTGAATGTATTTCAGTTTAACAGGTGCAGACTCTCACAGGATACTTAGTTTTTAGTTTTTAACTTACTGGGCAGCTTTTTGTAGTTAATAAATGAACTTTTTACAGTTTTGGTGAAACACTAGGGACTGGACAGTTTCAGTACTTTTCAGTCAGTTTCAATTTTTCCCAAAGTGATTGGGACTGTCATCATCTGATAGCTATGCTGAAGTTTATAGTGGTGCAAACACTATAAACTTCCCTGCTCCATAAGACCTATTAAAGAGTTCTTAATCTTGTGACTTTTTTTTTAATTGCCGGGTAATTATGGGATAGTTTTACTTTCTGTGTTTTTTAACATAACATATAATATCTATTTATGTGAATAAAATTATTGGTTTTAATAACCCTCAAAATACATTCATTGGTTAATTTTTTTCTGTGAAAAAATGAACCAATGAATGTGTTTTGAGGGTTATCATACTTCTGTTGTGGGAAGCTGCTTTGAAATTTACAAATTTTTAACCTATCTGCTGGTTAAATTTGCTTTCAAATAGTGCAAGCAGCTGTCATGAAGTAAATTCCACTTATAGAATCTTGTATTGTCCCCACTCCTCGGTTAATTATAGGAAATAACTAACATGGTACTTATGTACTTACTCAAGCACTCTTTTTAAAACTGTTAGATTCTCAGCACTATCATAGAGAAGGAGAAAGGCAAGACACTGCACTGTTGGTGAAACTTTTTGCAGCAGCTGTGCATAGTGCTGTTTTTGCTGTTAACTTTTTGATTAGTTTTTTAATCTGAAACATTTTAGTTTGTTAGAGATGTAAAAATGATGACTGCCTCACGTTACATTATTCCCAAACTTGCAGATGTTAAGTATATTTATATTGAAGACCAAGAGGAGTCTCTAACTCATGTTTTCACTGTAGACCTGGATGATACTCATATTCTGGGCCTGGAATGTACTAAACTTTAATGTTGGTGGCTTTTTCTAAAAAGAAGTAAGCAAGATTGTCCTAATATGCTTGATTTATTGGCAGCAGCCAAATATAGCTGCATTTCCCACTTTTGTTGCAGTGCTGCATCTTCTTCTGTCTTAAAAGTTATAGATGGTTCATGTGTTCCCTGCTCAAAGTTTGCTTTGCCATGGAACATACTGTGTTAGTGTCCTTTTAAGTTGCTTTATTAATGCCAGTTCAACCTTAAGGATGCAAACTGAAATGTTTGTAGCACATCCTGTAATAGTAGTTTGGAAAGTCTTGGTACTTTCAGCGTCCTCTGTTAGAATTTTTGAATGGTCTCTCTTTTTCTTTAATGTTGTGTAGCTCTAGAATAATTTCAGAGGCAGAACTGTGTGGGATTCCCTTGAACGACACAGGTTTTTCTACATTTGCCCCCCCTTTCTCTATTTAAGTGTTAAATTTGTTGCATAGAAGAATGGTAATGATCTGTGTATCTTGTCCGGGCCTTAAGTTTTCTGAGGGCCATTACAACTCTACAGTTGGGTCATCTTTTGATGACAGCAGTGACTTTGTTACACTTCAGTACCAGCACGGCTACACTGACAGAAGATGACACTGACTACATTGCCAGTGTAGCACCTTTGCTCATCTTTCTTAACTGGTAGCAACATTTTTGATGTGTAGCACCTACCATAGCAAGACTTTCTTAAACATTACCTTAGCAAGCTGGTCCATATTAGTCCCCCTACTGTAACAGAATAACCAGAGTGCATCCTGAGGAATTCCCTCTTGGAGTAAAATGAGTGAAAGTTGTTCATAAAGATAAATTTTTAATTGGGTGCTTTAAACCACTTGTTTTGGTGTTTTAAGGGTGGGGAGGGGGGAGAGAGATAGAGAGGTGTCTTTTTTTATTTGTGGATTCCTCAACTTTACCTGCAGCAGTGCAGGTGTGCTGGAATTGCTAGTACAGATTTCTATGTGGTATATTCAGGGCAGGAGAGTTTTACTGTATTTTACATCCCCCCACATGCACTCCTCCTCCTGCTTAGAAAAAAGCTGTTTTCTGTGAACTGGGAAAGTGTTTTGGGCTCTGGGTTCAGAACCCTTGTGTTTCTTCACAGAATAAAAATGGAGTACGCCCCATGCTGCAGTGTGTTTGTATGGTATCACATCTTTAGGCTGCTAGATCTGAAAATAAGATTTTAAGTGCTTAGTGTTTCAGGCTTGCTGGGACACTGGAGGTCAGTTTTCTACAACTAGTTGGCATGTATGTTATATCAAAGAACAGAGAATGTATTTTGGGGTGTGTACCTTAACATCCTTCAGTTTCCTATATCCAAAAGTTACGGTTTTCTGTGCAATAGCACATCTTCCATCTCCCTTGAAGTATCCATCTTTTTGTAAAGTCTGGATTGTTCCTTTGTGTCAGAAACTGTTTCTGACCTTTTAAATTTTGCTCTGCCTCACATCAAAGGTCTAAGACCTGTAACGAAACTTCTCTTCTGGACTGCTGCAGTTTTGACTGATACTCGTCTTTCATTCCTTCCAAATGGATCAGGATGTTTCTTTTCTCAAAATGAGTTGTATTAATCTTACCCCACTACTCTTTTCAATTCTATTTTCTGAGAGCTGGGTGGTTTTTGCTAGTGTTTGTACATACTACATTTAAAATTAACAACTTTTCATCAGTCTGTTTTCTAGCTAACATTAAAGATCAAATGATTAGCTACATTTTTAGCTTACAGCCATCAGTTAAACGTTTTCATCCCTTCTTGTTAAAAGCCATTTTTCTTGCTGGTTCTGCCTTAAAATGTCATTTGATGAATGGATTATACTGTAAGTCAAGTATTGCAGTGGTGAATGCTTGTGTGGCAAAAATGAGTGTCTTTGCTGTGTAGCTAAACAGGCTCTCAAAGTAACTGTATTAGGAATAAATATAAAATAAGAAAATTTAGGTCTGTGAGAAGACTTCTTTAAAAAGTAAACCAATAATTTGTATAGTGCTTAGTGATTTTTCTAAAAGAAAAGCATGCGTGCTTTTGAACCTTGTAGGTTTCCAAACTGCTGTATCTATTCTTTGTGTCTTTCACCACATAGACTGTCTTTGAGATTAGGTAGCTTTCTATCGCTGCTCAGAAAAAGTATCCATTTAAAAAAAAAAATAAATACTCCAACACGAGGACCATACATACCACGGTGTAAAACTGAGTGTTGAGCACTCACAGATAAAAAGCCTTTGAGACTGGAAAACCAGTTTACAATTGCAATTTAAAACTAGATTCACAAGTTTAATATTGCAGGGAAGAACCTTTGCTTGGGAAAAGCCTTAGGAATTTAAATCCTACATTAAAAAAAAAAAACCCTAATTTTTCCATCTTGTTCCTCACAGTCCTAGAGCAGGGCTTGCCTTGAGTTCAGATTACTGGTCACTTGTGCATTTGTAGAAAACCAGATTTTATCTGGGAAGGGTCTATAAAACTCTGTTTTAGTATATGCATTTGGGGGATGTGGGTCTAATAAGATACTGGGGCTAAATACTGAACTTCTGCTGTAGGAGTTTTGTTTTTTGTATCTTTATAACTTGGAGCGAACCACTTTATTATTAACTTTCAGTTTTGTGTGATTTAGTGTCTATTTCCTGCATCTTCTCTGTAGGCTATTTGATCATCTCCAGTGTGTCACCTCAGTGTCTTGATTAGCAGGAGCAGCCTTCCAGTGCTTGTTCCAACTGTCTAAAGACATACTTCACCCTTTCTCATCACTTGATTTTGTGCTTCTTCTGAGAGGGTTTGCCCAAAAATCACTTAGATTTATTATTTGACAAAAGGAGTCGTTTTGCTGTGTAGATTTCACTGACAACTAAACAATGCACACCTGCCTCCAAGGATTTTGTTTTTCTGTCTTTACTTAAACTGTAGCAGCAGGCTGAAGTAAAATACATCTGTCTCTGCATATGGTGGTGTGCCTGATAAAAAAACTTCTGTGGCTGCCTTGAATTTGTAGAACTTTAAGTAGAACTTCAACTAGGGCAGAGATCCTCCCCCTGAACAGTATCTGACAACCTATCATTCTCTTCCTAAATAGCAACAAGTTTTCTTTAAATGGACTAGCATATGAATGTATTTAAAGTTGTCTTAAAAACTTGATGTGCAATATTTTCCTTCAAGCACTTATTTCTTCCAAATCTTTTTTAAGAAAATTAGCAGGAGTGTTGAATTCTGATGGACTCAAGCCACAGTAACTTGTTGCTCGCTTGATGCTGTTCCTGTAAACACACCTGACATCAAGCATTTCAAATTGGAGACCAGTCTAAGATTTTTAATAAAAAGTGCAAGTTAGGTACAGAATCTTGAAAGACAGGTTATTTTCTATTAGTGGCCATTATGAGATAGGGCAGAAAAGGATTTAGCTGTTTCCCATTTGATGGTGTGAAACTGCATCTTTTGCTGTATTCCCGTAAGAGATCCAAGGATAGGAATTTTGAACGGCCTCTGCTTGCAGAATCAGGATTTGCTATTTCCTTTTTTGTAGGACTTCCAAATACCACTGAATAGACAATTTCTCTTGTTTTAAGAGAGATTGTAACATACTCCTGCTGTTTTAATAGATGAGAAGACACAGATTTTGACGGCTTTTTTCCTTCTTGGAATCCTAATAAAAAGTAAAAGTCCAGAAAAATGCTGATATATGGCTTGCTCAGTACAAATTTTGCTGAAGCTAAACTGCCTTTTATATGTTACTGAGTGTAATTCCAGGAAATCTGGGGTATTACTGGTTTAAGATAATGAAGTCTCATCTGCTGACTTATGTTATTTTGTTTAGTTGTATTTTTTTTTTGTACATACATTCAGCACTGCTTTTTGCTTTTACTCTGGAGTAATGTTGAATGAACTTGGAAAAGTGACTTGACTTTTTGGTAATTGTATGTGCAGATTGCATCATTTCAAAGTTGTTGTTAACTTGACAATGAAATGAACTTTACTCTTTTCTTGAAACTGATTTGTAATTGCTTCTAACACGAATCAGTGTGTTCCATGCACGTAAGGGTGTTCCCATCCTATCTGCATGTGTCTACCATTTTTTTGTCCACCAGCTTCTCTAACTTTCTTGACCTGTGCGCATACACAGGGAATAGTAATACTAATTTAGAGACTTTTGACTCAAGTTAAAGGTAGTCCAATGAAATTTATGCAAATAGCAATGTGTTCACAAGGAAATTATTAATGGCGTGACTTTAGCATTTTGGAATTAAAGTGTCAAAACTTCACCTTACTTGGGTTATCAGTGATGGCAACACTAGTGCCTTTGTATAACAGTGTGAATAAACAGGTATATAAATAAAAGTGTCTCTGAAATTCCTCCTTAAGTAATATTAAATCTTTAAACATACTCTATTCCTGAATTTTGACCCCAGTCTTTTCCATATGATTACACCACTTGTTTCCCTAGAACAGTTACAATTCTATATTCCAGACTCATAACCATTGCATTTTCACTATGGTTTTCTGGGGTTAACTCCTACTATCATCTGTATCTCTAAATACTGGGGTTTTTTTAAGAACTTTGAATATGAAACTGAAAAGTTTCTTATAAATACAATTTTCTTCTGAAGCTGCAAAAACCATGCATCAATCAGAGCTTATTAAAGTAGGCATTTCAGTTGATATTAGTTTGGGAAAAGTATGACTTAGACTTGGAGGTTACTGAGACTTCACAAAACTGAGACTATTTTCCTTAAGCAAAAATTGATGTGTTTGACACCAGTGTTTGAATAGGGATTAGGATAGCTTGGAAAATGGAGAGTGAGGTCCTAATTTTCTGGACTTCAGTAGATGTTGAATGATAGGCTCTTGCTGCTTTAGAATGATTTTTTTTGTTGTTTTTGTTGTTCACACTTGTGAAATACTTACACTTATGCCTGGTTGTTACAACTAATATTGGAATAATGTGCATTTTGCATGGTGAATTGGACTTTGATCAATAAATGTTAAATTGTTTTTAAATATATTTGTGCCAGAAATTGTGTGCTACCATAGTGTCCTAACATATTTTGAACCTTTGTGTTTGTTGTCTTCCAGTTGTTTTGAATAAGGTTTTTTAATATGCTTTATGTTTGTATTGTTTACAGTCTTACCTCAAATTACAACGTTTTTTGATGTAGTGAAGAAAGTCAGGTCTTTTCTGGATTGGCAGGGAAGGTGGCAGTGCTTTCCCAGTTTCTTACAGGGAACAGAATTAATATTGAAGTCTGACACTGAAGGCTGTTACTCAAATAGCGAAATACAGAACACGAATTCTCAGTTGCTGCTGAGCAAGTGATCACCCTCCATGAGGGTTATTCAGGTAGGGCTGTCTGAGGATTTTGGAAGGAGTAGCTGCAATGATGACTCTAGACCTTGGTATGCTAGGCTTATGTGGATGTTTTGCTCCTTTCATTTTAAATCAGTTTAGTAGATTAATTTAAATTAATTCTGCGTTTTAAGTTAGAACATTTTGGCAGAGCTTGTGTTATCATTGGGCAGTTGTGGCTTTGTAGAGTATCTACGTGAAAAGCCCCCTCTTTTAATGATTTGATGGTCCGATCTGCAAAGTGTGGTATAGCAAAGTTCTTACCAGGTTGGTGTGTGCCTTTTCCTTAGGCATGTGTGTTTTTGATTGGGTTTTTTTGTTGGGTTTTTTTCTTCTTCCCTGATACAACTTCCTGGACTCACCTAGCTTAATCTTCTCTCATTGTAGAGGCCTTGGGAATTGATGACTTTATTAGCACTTTAAGTCTGTGCTTCACCTTTGCTTCTGCATTTTCATGGATACTTGAGGATTATCCTATGAGATCAGGTCTCCTTTTCTTGTCCTGCCTTTTTTGGTTTTATGTTTTGAGTTCTGGCTTTTTTTTTTTTTTTTTTCTTTTTTGAGGGAATTTCAGTGATTGTGTTTTAGGGCCTGTAATGCTGATGCTTGACTGCAAGCCTGGGTGGCTGATTTCTCTGGAATACTGGTGGGATCTTCTGGGCACTTTCTCTGATACATGTAGGCCCTGTTCAGTTATGGGTAGCTTTTGTATCCCCATGCAGGGAAGATACTGACCTCAGCACCTTATTGTTATTCTTTGCCTGAAAGCATGGCAAAGGTGTTGTGTTTTCCATGTGGTCCGACATCACCTGTGGTCCCTGTGAACCCTGTCACATACATGCTTTGTATTCAGTGTCCAGTATTAAGCCTTGTCTGCTTGTTTTGTTGTGAACCCAAGGACTGTGATAAAAGTGGATCCAGTAAGAGGTTGCTGGGCTTCAGAAACATTTGTGTGACTGTTCAGCAGCTTTCAAAGTTGGTGTGTCTCTGTTTGGACTATGGTAAAGGGGAAACAGGGACAGGAGCTGTTGAGTTTCTTACCTCTTTGCTGGTCTGACAGGTAGGCTCAGGAGTCAGTAGCTGTCTGACCTATCTGCCCTGCAGGGTTCTTGAGGATTCCTGATCACGCATGACGCTTTTCCTTCAGCTTGTAACAATTCTTCTCAAGGCTGAATGCTCGAATGTCTTGAGTCTGAGGGTTCATTCCTGTGAGAATAAAGTGTTGCTATTTTGTAGCACATGGGGATGTTCCTAGAAAAACAGTATTGTTCACTGCAGCCTATTTGCTAGGACCAGATAGTTTCCATATAGACAGAAATTCATGTTTTATTCTGAAAGGTAAGGGTCTGTTGTCTTAATCCAGAAATGAGAAAATAATGGGATCCTGACTGTAGGCTAGAAAGCATGTAAAAGAAACTTGTATGTCCCACCTGGACGCCTGCTGATTTCCTTGCTAACTAGTTAGTATTGATATATTTTCCCTGCTTTATAAACACTGTCATAAATTGCTGCTTTGCCTCCTTTCAGAGCTGTTGCATCGCTGGTGCTACCAGGTGCTCTTGCAGTAAAACTAACTTGAAATAAATACTTTGTAGCTAATTTGAAAATTGATCACTTGATAAGACATTGAAGTCTTATTGACTTAAGGATTTTGATTGCACACTCTGCATATGTATTAGTTTAAAGTCCATTTTGGTGCCAGGTGGCTTTTCAGCCCAGGCTGGCAGTTTCCTTGCATGTTTCAGATTAGGCATTGTCAAAGGCAGACTTTTGGAAGTAGAATCCAAAATCAAGAGTTCAGTCCATAGTATGCAGTGCAGGTTAGTACACTGATTTTTGAAGTTGCCTTCTCACAGTTTAGAGCGCAGTTCATACTACTTAATCCAGTCTAACTGAACTGCCACTGATAGAGATGGACCTGTTCCTACTGTCTTTTCTGGTTTTCTCACTACAGATCTAATGTAGCCAGGATAAGATGTTGGGACATTTTGGCTTCTTTTTCCTGAACACTTGCTAAATGTTCAGTAGCGGTACAGTTCCTAAAAGGAAATTATGATATGCTTTTGCATGTTGACATGATCACAGATTAAGACTTTCAGATCTACTACTTAGATGTTGTTTTGAGGGTTTTTTTTCTTTGCCTCTTGGGTGGCAGCAGCAATCTATTCTGTATGTTCTTGTTACCTGTAGAAAGAAATACACTAATAATAGCATAAACAGGATAATGAGGAATCACTCTGTGCTGCTCTGCTGAGATCAGGATTGAGATTAGGATTCAGGTCCACCACTGCCACTTCCTACCAGTGTATGACTGGATGGTTTTGGGCGTTAGGCCAGATACTGTCAGTTCTGTTACATCCCAATTTTTCTGTGTTAGGATCTCTAGAGATGATGAATCAGGTGGACAAACCTTTGCAGGACTAATCTTCCTCCTCTGCTTTGCCGCAAGCTTGATTTTGTTAGTGAGAAATCTTTGTGCATATCCTTAATGAAACAGATTGCAAGAGTAGCAGTGAGCTCAGTGTACTGGAAAGTCAATCAGCTCTCTGCATACTTCTCACCATTGTCTTGAACTATGCCTTTGTCTCTTGTGTGAGTATATATGATCTTGTTATCACATGGTTTGTGAGCTGCCTGGCCCAGCCTTGACAGTTTTTGGCTTGGTTATAGGTAGAACTCTCTGCAGTGGCCTTTAGGGCACCAGTTCTATGAAGAAGACTGAAATGGATTTCAACTGTTATATATACTCAAGGTTCTGTTCATCTTTATGGCCATTTGAAGTTTTGTTTCAGTCCCGTATCAGAAAATTTCTGCCTCCCAGCAGTTGACTAAAAATGTAATTTTCATAACTGACTGGATGATTGGAAGTTTTTTTTTCCTATATTTACTGGCTAAAGAAGACTTTGAAGGTTTATTTTTGGAAAAGACTTCTAAAAGAGCAAACTCATACCAGAATATTGCATTCTTGGTAGTTAATACTTACAATTCTGGTTAATAGTTGACAGTATTCTTTTATAATGAATTGTCTCTAGTATATACTCTAGGATTAAAAATCCTAGCAAGTTAGTTTTATGTGAAAGTTTTATATTGAATGTCTTAGATGTTTTGATGTAAAGAACAAATACAATTAGGATTATTTCAAAACCATTCAGGTTGGGGGTGGGTTTTGTTAATTCAACTGGTGCTGCGTTGTGTTTTAAGGTATTAATAAAAAGAATTAATGCCACTTACAGTTTTTATGACATTTTTCTTCCTGTTCACTGATGTCACAGAATGACCAGGCCAAGGAGCTCAGATGGCTTGTACCTGGATGCCCCAGTTAGTAGTGGGTAGTAAACCTTAAAGCTGGAGTTATCTCCTCATTTATGGGGAGGGAGAATTTAAGGAAGTGAGGTCTTCAGAGAAGCAGATTAATATTTTCTTGTGAGTCAAGATGACCAAATCTTTGTCTCTCCAAACAAGAATTGCACTGCCCCTTTGTGGTGTTATGTCTGAAATCATCTATATGGGTCTTCCTGAGAAAATACTATGTGGTAGTTTGAAAAACAAATTAGTTTTTCATATTCAAACATTAACCAGTCACTTTACAGTTGGTTTTGTGAAGGGCTTTATATGCAATGGTCTGAACACAAGAAAGGTGAAGCAAGGATTTTTGATGTGGGATTTGCCCTGTACTGGGAGTTGTGTTTGTTCAAGAGGAGAAATTCTTTGCCCAACTTGAAGCAATCAAAAACATGGTCTTTGGACTGTGTGGTTGCTGGTGGGAGATGTCTGGGCTGCCATGATTGTTATGTTGTAGGTACAGGCTTTGTGCTGGGTCAGGTTTTTTCCAGTCACTTAATTTCGTTTTCGGTTTTGTTTCCTCATCTTTGAGGACAACAGACTAACTTGTGAGTTCCTGATTATATCTTTTACTCCTTCCTCACTCATGGACTCTGTCAGGTTATTAGCATTCAGGATGTAATGTTTCAACAGTTGCCTGCTGTCCTAACAGGCTTCTTAAGGTGCCAGTGGAAGCTGATTTAAGCTGTCATCAATTTTTTTTATTGCCTTTTCCATTTCCTTGATCTCTAATTTTAGAGTCTCTTCCATTAGCTCTTCCCATGTTCATCATAACGTAATACTTAAGTTAAACACTGAGCATTGTAAGTTGGTTTTGGTTTCATTTTTTTGTTTCAGGTTTTTTGTAGGGATGGGGTGTGTGTGGCCTGATTTTAGATGAATCTACTGACACACAACATTAAGTTCATAATTTTAGATGAAAGAGAACTTGGACAAAGATTTATTCTTCTGATTGTTCCTTCACTTTTGAATCTTCAGAAATACCAGTCTTGCAGATGAATGATCAGTCCTTAGTGTGTCTTGCAAAGCATAACTTCTAGCACAAGATACATGATAATGAAGAATAGGCTACCTCATTGTAATAGTTTAGAAGTTCTTTATTGGAAATTTTCTGTCTCTGGTGATTTGTAGTAATGTAGTGTGTGTAAAAGGAGTGTTAAAATCCTTGTAGTGGTATACCTGCATTCTTGCCAATCTCATACCATATTTTCAGAATTCTAAAGTCACAGTCTTATCTGTGATAACACTTGTGAAGTTGTTGAAACTCTGTTAGTCCAGGTGTTTGGCAATTTGGGTATAGTATCTTGTGAAACATTTTAAACAGATCCATAATGCTGATGAACTTTTCTGACTTACATGCTGTTCAGCTGTAGTCTTTTCCCACTAATATTTGGACTATCTTGAGCTCCACCTTTTTTGGTCACTGCAGCCAAGGCTGCATTTGAGCTTTGCATTCCTCACCAGACACTCATTGTTGGTGAGAACAGCACACCAGCTCCTCTCCCACTTGGAGAGGGAAGTTGTCATTAATGCCTGTCAGAAACCATAAGCTTTCCAGGTTATTTTTGGTTTAACTACCATAGATTAAACGGACCAAGGTGCATGTACTGCAGACGTAAGAACTTGTTCTCTTGAGCGAGTCGACGTTGTGTACTATGTAATATTCTTGTATCTATATATTCCAAGTAGCACTCTTTGGCCACTTAGTTACCTTGGGGATTGCTTTGCATGGGCTCTTGAGATGGGAATTTTTTTTCATCCTGATGTTCTTCACAGCTTTGTGGCAAGGACCCTCCAGGGTTACTTTGTTTTCTGACGGTATTTGTTGTGGGAAGATACTGGCTATCCAGTGAAGTTCAATGAAATTTGGCAATTCAATGCTGGTAATGATTGCATATGGAAGAATAAAAAACCCAAAGAGCTACCCAAAAAAGAAACCAAAACAACCAACCAAACCAAATGCCAGAAAACCCAATTCAACATAAAACTCTATAGCCAAACCTCTCTTTATTATTTATTAAGTAGTAAACATTTTAAAAGTTATATTGTTGTATTAATTATTGCTATTCCAAAAGTGACAAGTTTAGAAAAAAAATTAAAGACAGTGTTTTCCCAGTAATCTGCTAATTCTTTTTTGTAATTATTCTTTATTTCCATTGGCTAACTCTTGGAGATTTCAGTATGTATTTTTCACTCCTCCCTTGTCAAAATTCTCAAGTTGAGCGATCATAGGCTGAGATATCCAGTGACCTTTCAACACAAATTGTCGAAAGCTGAAGTGGAGTGGTTTTCTCTAGTTTAGAGCTCATAAAGTTTAAAATCACTTTTATCCTGATGCATTAGATAGCTTTCAGTAACAACCGATAAGGGAATTTAGCTCAAATACAAAAAATCAAGTTTTGCTGGAAATTAAAAAGTAGTAACTTCATGATGCTATTAATTGCTCTGACCTCATACACAATCTGTTTTGTTTTTCAGATTTTGGATCACTCTTTGATCTGGAACATGACTTGCCAGATGAACTGATCAGCTCCACAGAACTTGGACTCACCAATGGTGGTGACATTAACCAGCTGCAGACCAGCCTTGGCCTGGCACAAGATGCTGCCTCTAAACACAAGCAGCTGTCTGAACTTCTACGGGCTGGTAGCTCCCCAAATCTCAATATGGGGGTCGGTGGCCCTGGCCAAGGCATGGCCAGTCAAACCCAACAAAGCAGTCCTGGAATGGGAATGTTAAATAGCATGGTGAAGAGCCCCATGGCACAGGCTGGGTTGACTTCTCCCAATATGGCGATGGGTGCAAGTGGGCCAAACCAGGGTCCTTCTGCTCAATCCACAGCAGCAATGATGCCAACAGTGAACAGCCCAGTGAACCAGCCTGGCATGGGAATGAACACAGGGATGAATGCTGGCATGAATCCTGGCATGTTGGCAGCAGGCAACGGACAGGGGATGATGCAGGGGCAAGTCATGAACGGTTCCATTGGAGCAGGCAGAGGAAGACCCAATATGCCCTACCCAAACCCAGGAATGGGCACTGGCAACTTGTTGGCTGAGACACTGCAACAAGGCACTCCACAGATGGGAGGGCAGGCTGGACTAAGAGGGCCACAGCCTGGAGCCATGAACAAGGTAAGACAAGCTAAACTTCATTACTTTTCTTCATTGTTGACTTGGTTTTGTAAAATTAATCCTCTGAATTCTGGATTCTATAGGATTTTTTCTTTAAGAATCCTGCATGATGGATTAAATAGTTTAGATGCTGCTAAAGTGAAATTTGTGATGGTCATAGGAGGCAAAAATTGAATCTTGCACAGCAAGCAAGACTATGACTAGATTAAAAAGCCTGTTTTGGAAATCTCGTGACAGTACAGATTATCCATTACACTAAAAAGTAACTTGATTGTATTTTATTTTGTTTTATGCTTTCTCTGCAACTGTATTTTTCCATCTAACATGATGCTGGTATTGCAAGTGTGATGGGAATCCATCAGGACCTTTTAGGTGCTGTGGTGCTTTTTTCTGTATGACAGTTAATGCAAATATTTGTTGTCTGAGATCAGCTGAGTGTTTGTGCTGTAGCAGATGCTGAGAGCTGCTCACAGGTTTGAGTTGACTGCTCTCTCACTGTGTGTGCTGAGTATTTTAGTTAATGGTGGAGAATGAGTGCTTGTATAGATGTCTAAAGACAATGGTAGGTTTTTAAGACGGTTAATCTGACTCAGTTCTAGTTTCAGAATTTGCAGTGGCTTTGTCTACTGGAGAGCAAACCAGAAAGTTTAAAAAAAATATTTTTAATACTGAGTGGGAAATAAATGTGCTTTTGTAATCCAGGAAGTTGGGAGAAAGTTGTCATAAGTCACCAAAAGGATGAGAGAAGACCTACTGGTTTATCTAAGGATAAAAGGATGTCTTTAATTTAATTTTTGTCGTGCACAATTAGCCAGCTTAGAATAGGAGCCACTTGAATATTCTCTATTTTTTTAATGTTTTGATCAAAAGCCTAGAAAATACTTTGGTATTTTAGTTCACTTTAAGTGAGTATTTTGTGTTTCTTGGCTATTGAGAGGAGAGATTTTTTTAAAGTGCTTTGCAATACCTAAATCTACCTCTGAATGCCTAAAGTCAGTCCACTTGGAGGACTTGGAACGATAAGTAACAGTCTATAAATATATTTGAAACATACATAAAAATTATGCTGTGTATTAATGGTTTTGTCATGCTTTAATATATTAAGTGAAATTACTTTTGTGTCTTGTGAACATTAATTATGAAATTCTTTGGTCTTAGTTGCTTGCTTAAGCTCAGTGTGCTAACTTTTGGTGGGGTGTGTGTGTATATATGTATTTTTTTTAATATATATATATATTTGTTAAGTAATGAGTTGATTCCATGGTCTGGTCATTTTAGATATTTTTGCCTGATAGGAAAATTGATACAAAGCTTGATTACTATAGTAGAAAATTTATATGTGGCTTACAGTGGTAAGAAATATGTAGCTGCTTGAAGTATTCTTGCATTGGAATTATATAATACTTAATTCATTATTCCTTGGCTGTTAAAAAAAAGAAGATCTTTAGAAAGCTGTCTTCAGAGGTTAAAAATTGATGTATTGAGTATTTGAATGGAATGCAACTTCATCCTTGCTTATCAGAGCTAAAGTAGAGTTATGCACTATAATAAACTCATTTATCTAAAAGTAAAGAAAGGACATAAAATCAAGCTATTGACCAATTTAGTCTAAAATTAAATTGTTTCCTTGCCTAAATTCAAAAAGTTCTGTACATGTAAATTAAGAACACTTTATGCTTTTAAGAATAATCAGACCAAATACACAATAATTTCTGATTTAGTTCATAGTCCCAGGCTGGTTAAAAATACTTAGGGCTCTTTAATTGCTGATACAACAATCTTGAGGCCTTTTTGGTTAAGTATAGTGGGTATAATCCTCATAAAGGAGTTGAAACTGTCGGATGAGAGAGAACAGTCTGAAATGGAGGCTGAAATTCCGGAATGTCTTCAATTGGTTTGGTTGTTGGCAGGGAGCCTGTGTTTCACTTCATACAGTAGACTTAGCTAAGTCTGACAACAGTAATGTCTGACCGTTTTATCTCCCCACCCATCTGCTTTTGGGTTTTCCCACCTACAAATCTTCAATAAGTAGATGAAAACAGAAGACCTTAAGCAGTTGTTTTTAAAAGCCAGTTTTTCTAATTGGTAAATTTAGTAGCATGTTTCTGTTAAAGTGGGAGTTGGTGTAATAACTTCTGTAGGTTTCCTTCATTGCTGCAAAAAGTGCACGTTATCCAGAAGTTCTCCTTCAGTAGGAAGAAGAAAAAATCAGATGAGATGCTTTAGTTATGATTGTTCAACTTCATCATGTTAGCTTGCCAAAGGCAGCCCCTTTAGGTGATGGGAGGGTTGCTTCAGAGACTTCTCTCTCAGTGGAAATGGATGTGTTTTGTGCAATGCTTTGTAGGGAATAGCTTAGGTTTCCTGTGACATTGAGTAACTGGGAGGAAGAATGTTATGCTCTTCTAACAGGAAAGATGAACTCCAAGGGGCTGGTCAATTTGGAAAGTGAAATTGGTTATGTTTCTGCTTTGTTCTGTTATCCTGTGGAGTTACTGAAGTTTTCTTCCTCTCTTCCCATAACATTGACTAGCAATAGACTAGCACTTGCTTTGCTCGTTATCTATGTACTTCCGATCTTCTCTAGTCATGCATGTTACTTTTAGGACTTGAAATCCCAAATGTCTCTGTAAATTATTTCTGTTCATAAACTTGTTCTGTCACAATCTGATGCTTCCATCCTGTAGTTTTCTGTCCTGATGGTAGCAGTCACCAACTTATGAAGAAGCAGTTCTGTCTGGATGCTGTCTCTGTGCCAGTTGCATGAAAGGCTGTGTGGAGAAACTAAACCTGACTGAAATGGAAACTCAGGTGGTCATTAAAAAAAGAATTAATTTGAATTGTTGTTCAGGTCCAGTTTATACTCATCATTTGGAAAGCTAGTGTCCCTATATTAAGAAGGGGATTTTTTTAAAGGAGGTGATCTTGCCTGTCTAAGGAGGGTGTGAATCCTGCTTTGGTGACAGTACAGATGTAAAAACGCCTGTGGAAGTCTGCCTTGAAAGGAAGTGCTAGAAGTTTGGAGAGAAAGGAATTGTAACAAGTTTTGTGTTCTTTAATAGTTTTTTGTTTTCTATATGCTTGGTTTTCTACAAGTTAAGAGGATAACAGACATGCCTTTTACTCTTGAAATAGTGTTTTGGAAATTGTTTGTAATGCTTGGGTTCTGTCATGTGTTTTATTTCACTAGATAGTTTTACAGCTTTGATTTAAATGTGAACAGGTAACTTATTACAAAGCTTGAATTCCTAAAGGCTGATTCATGTTTCTGGTTTTGAACCATTCTTCATTTGGAATTTTATCTAGTTAAAACCTTTGCTTTGTTCTTCCACGGGGTTCTGTTGAGAGTGTCCCATCAGGGTCTTACCTGTCCAGCCTTGTATTGAAGGGAAGAGGGTATTTTATGTGTAAGTTGCTCTAAGCATTTCTGTCATGGCAGTGCTCTACCACAGAGTGAGAGATCTACCTTCAGATCACTTAGATTTCCTGTCTGATTCAAGAAATGTTCACTTACTCCACTGATGCAGTGGATGTGTAGGCAGTTCAGATTAGTAAGGGCATTACTACTACCTCTGCTATGTGAGCATTTCACTTGAAACATTTAGTTCCAGTATTAATTCTTTGTCACTTGGTTTACTCTTTCGGTAAGTGCAAAATTCTCTCCTATTATAGGCTTTATCAGTTGAACCTCTGCGAAGAAGATTCAATATTTTACAAAGACAAACATAATTTGTCAGAATCTCCTTAACTTCCTCTAAGTAGAACAATAAGAAGTTTCGTAACAATAAATTTCTGTTCAAAGTTGAAGAGATTGAAGATGTCACCCTCAAATTGTGAAATTAGATTAAGAAAATAAAAGCATTGTATATTCCTTAGTGTTAGCACATTCAGTCTCTAATTTTAGATAGGTGCTCGGTGTTCTTGGTAGCCTTTCTGTTTTCCAGTAGCTCTTTGATTCACCAGATAATTGTATCCATACTGTTCAGTCTGTAACTAAGCATACCATATGATCAAGTACATTAATCTATCCAAAGAGTAATGTGAGTTCCAGTCCTTGCCTTTCTCTTCTTTGGTAAACTAAGGTGAAAGAAAAAGAAAAATTGCTCTCTTTATACCAGAGTAAGAGAGGAATGTTTGTTTATGAGGGAAAAATGAAGCAGTGAGTTTAAGGTTCTGGAGTGGCATGGGGAGTTTCTTGCAGAAGTAGCAATGTAATGCTGGTGTCTTGAAATAGGCGTCTTAAAATACTATGCAGTTAAGTGCAAAGAAAAATAATCAATAACAGTCCTTGGAAAGAATGCAGTAGACACCACTGGCAAAATGTAGTTTGCTATGCTTGAGTTGAGTAATGCCCTACCAGTCAGTAGAATGGCACTAGGAAGTGTTGTACAGTAAATTCTTGTTTTTAAAGACCCAGCTGGAATTCACTTAAACTGAGTTTCCTGTTTGGGGAAAGTTAATTAACTTTCACTTGTGAACTTGTGGATATGGAAAGATACTCGATATCATCAGTATAGCCTTAAATTAGACCATGCACTGCAGTTTCTCTGGTAGAGATTGTACATAGCTGATACTGTGAATTCTGGATTCTTTGAAAGAATGTTATTAAAACTTAATTCTGTTTATATACTTCTCCATGGTTATAGTTATCTTTGCAAATCTAAAAGCTGGTCAGAGTTCAATACCAATGCTGATATCTAGCTGTCTTTCAAATATTAAAGTGTTAATGATGCAGTTGTTCTTACAGAGAAACAGTAGAATATTTGCAGTGTCTGTGTCCATACTTATATAGCGACTTATATAGCAGGTATTCCTTTTCAATTTGTGTCCTTTGTGTTTAACAGTAAAACTAGAAGCAGAGTTAGTCACTTGACCTTCTTCTGAACTGAAGATGCATGTGTTTCATGGCATTAGAATAAAACTTTGGGGAATTTCCTCTGCTTTTGTAGTTACTCCTCTTATATGGGGGTAGTACCAGAACAGCCCTGTCTGATGCTACTTGTAAACTAGAAGGTTTCCTGAACTCATGTCATCCATGGTGAGAGATACACACCTTTCACCATTCTGGTATTGGCAGCCCCTGCTTCTCCTGGATGCAGAAAAATCAAGTTGTTTTCTATTGTGTGTGTAAAAGGTAGAATCATTTGAGATTACCTTTGCTTTCTATTATCATCATGTTATGATCTTCCCTGTTTTCTTCTTCTTTACTGTGTATTGGACTTCTGTCTGTTCTTCCTTGTGTGCAAGTTGTTGCATGTGTGATGAAATTAAGTGGAAGCTGTGAGATGAGGAGAGGAAGAAAAACTTTGGATGAAGAGAAGTAGGAAAGGCAGTGAAAGAAAGTGGTGGCCAGGAAGAGTAAGTAGAGGTTGTACTTGCTGACTTGTAGCTATGACTAAAAATGCAAAACATGTATGTTTTTGCATTGTATTGCAGATGAAGCCTTGTACTTCTCTTATGCAGTGGTACTAACACCATCTTTCTTTGACTGGTTCTTCTGCACTAGTTTATCTATCCCCTCCCAAAGAACATCAATGTGCTGATGAATTGTGTGTCAGTCTTTCTGGTTGTTGCCTACTTACACAATTATACAGGATTTTGCTCTTCATTCTCTAGTCATGAGGCCATACATTTCTTCCTGTTAAATGTTTTCTTTTATTCACGTTTCTCAACATGTCACAGCAAATAACATGAGCATGCTCCTTCTTCTTGTGCAGGATCACAAGGCCACGTGTTGCAGGTGGAGAATCTCCCAAATGATGTTTCTCTTGACTCAGTCTAGGGTTGCATGCAGGTGGTTGGTATCAGGTTAGTCTGTGATGGCAGAACTGGGGGGCTTTGCTGTGAGGTTCACCTGAGGATCTGACAGGTGTCAGTCTCACCTGGATCAAGTAATGGCTGCTGATTTGTTCAGGGAGACCTTGAAGAATTTGGTTTTTAGCATCTTAAGTGTCCCTTGAGTGTCTGGCTTTGAGTCAGTTTGGTGTGCTTGCCTGTCAACCTGGCCTGAGCTCCTCAGGTCTTTGCCTCTTCTGTAACATGAAATGGGAAAGTATTACCCCTGTAAGGAGCAGCTAGGCTGAGCTGAGCATGTGGTGTTCCTCTGCCAGGTCCCTTGGCAGAGCAGGGTGGAGGGGAGCCTTGTGTTTCTGCCATGGAGAGAGCCTTGTTGAAGAGGGCTGGTCTTGCACCCAAACAGCGCCAGCGGCTGATGCTTGAGAAAGCATCGGAGATCCTTGTGCTGAGCCAACTTGATGAGTAATTTGAAAAAGTCAGAAGCTTCACATAAAGTTTGTGTTCAGATTTGTTGCAAATATAAATGTTGATTGGTTTGGTGAAACCTCATCTGTGAGTTTCATTAGAAAGTTGTTTTGGGTGATGTAGCAAAAGTGTCCTCCTTAAGTCTAGGTTTGAGTTTCTTACTCTATAGTCAGGACAGAGCTGGCTCACAAGGCCACAGTTATTCTGAACCCTTTGATATCAGTGTGTGAAGTCTCCAATTGTCTGAGTTGGGTGTCTTGATTTCTCCCTGTGACACCAGGTTGTGAAAACATGCCTTCAGCCTTTAATTCTGCATGTTCGGTTTGTTTTTTTTGTTTTTTAAGGCTGACAGCAGCATAAGTTACAGAAGTCAAATGGGGCTGGTGGTGGTAATAGCCACCCTGTCTGTGCTTTGGTGTATTCTCAGATGTCAACTGACTTTGGGAGCTGTGATTGTTAATGAACTTAAAAGCTTTGCTCAGAATTTATGTTTTTGGGGATGTCCTTGCTTTCAAAACTCTCTCTGGAGTTCTGAGAATCCCTCAGAGGGATAAGGCTATCTTACAGACAAACATAGCTTGTTTTCTTAAGGGACTAATTCTCACTAAGAATTAGTGAGGCCTTCACTAAGCCTTGGAAACCTGCTCATCAATTTGAAGTGTCAGTGACGATGGGAAATACTTCTGAAAGTGTGTTTGCTGACTCCTTATGCTTTTCTTCTCCCTTTGCCTTCAGTTTAACTTGCACATAAGATCCTGCTAATCTGAGGAAGAGGAAGGAAGGCTTTGGGTCTTACCTCTTCTGGTTTTGGCAGCAACTGCTTCATTGGTCACCATAGGTGCATTCATTGTGGTCGAGATATGGCAGTGGGAAGGAAGGCTTTTAGTTCTGCTTGATCAATACATAGTTTGTTTTTCTGCCATGTGTAGAGATTCTTTTCATCGCTCTCTAATGAATTACTGCTGTGTGATTATGGTTATTGCTTATGTGTGGAGGAGGTGGGCTGTCCTCAAGTGAATTCACTTGTGCATATCAGACGTTCTGAAGTGGCAGGTTCTTTAGTGAATTTTGTATTCCTTTTCCTGTAGCTTGAGTTTGATCCTGCCTTATTTTGTAAATGCAAGCTGAAGGCTATTATATATATAATGGATTGAAGGTTGTTACAGCCTGAAAAAAAGTGTGACTAATTGCAGGTAGTCTCAGAGCGTGTTGGTTACTTCTAGTGCAGGTTGAAGAAGCTTGGTGAGAGAAACAAGGTGTTTCTGCTAGGGGAGGATGCTTTGAGAATAAATGTAGAAGTGATTAGAAACAGGCCTACCGTGGAGTTATGTTCTTCTTTAAATGCAGGAAAATGCTTTGAACAAATAAGCGTCAAGGAGGCTGGACATTGTCTAGTCAAATGCTAATGTGAGTTGAAACAACACAGCTCTCTAAAGTATTTTTGTGCCACTGTTTTTGAGTTATGGCTCCTTTAAGATCCTGCCTGAGTAGTAGTGAGAACTTGGTAATCTTAAGAAAAATCTCCAGTTTTCCTGGTCCTCTATGTCTAATTTTTTTGGTCCTAGAAGGCCAAATTTCCCATGGAAAATAAATGAGAATGCAAGGAATGGAAAAAAGTGTCAGAGGACAAACAACTTTATTGGCAAGATTGCTTCTTGTTCTTTAGGTTCTGGGTGTTCCAAGAAAACAAATGATATATTCTGGTGTGCTAGAACTGTTGGATATGCATATGGCTTGTATGAAACATGAATCTATTTCCCCTGTGGGTGAATGGTTCAGTAGATTTGTTTTGTTTGCAGAACTTCTACCTGTCCTCTCTTTTGACCTCTAGTACTGCAGATGAATTGGTGTGACTGTGAGGTGTTACCTATGACTGTGGTGTATTCTTAAACTGAAAATGTTTATATACTGATAATGCAGACATACATTGTAATGCCTGTCTGGAGATGAGCTGTGGGAGTGCTAGCAGTTGGATAGGATGTTTTTGGGATAAACTGTGCTGATATGAATGAAGATGGTATCTGTCTCCATTTGGAGTCTGCACAAGTGCAGGGAGGAGAACTCAAGTCTGTAAGAATTATGTAGTCCATGGTACAAATTTGCAAAATTTGTAGAATTCAGAAAGGTGAAATGAGAAATCTGTTGAAAATATTTTGTAAAGAAATAATCAGGCCATTTCCATCCAGTCAGATCTCAAAGGTTGTGAAGTTGACTTTGTTGTGTTTACAGGAGCTGTCTAGTTGAGAAGGTAATGTTGTGTGATGGGTAAATCTGTGAACATGAAGGAGCAGTGTTGCATTGCAGCCAGCTCATGGCTGTGATCACTCTTGTTTCTCTGAAGTATAAATTTGCCTTATACATTGAGAACTTAAACTATCTTACTTGAACACCTTACCATTTTAATTTCTAGATGGGAATGATGAGCAATCCCAGCCCTTATGGTCAGCCCTATAGTCAAAATACTGGGCAGCAGATCGGAGCCAGTGGACTTGGCCCTCAGATGCAGAATAAAGCTGGACTGCAGAATAGCTTACCACAGTTTCCAATGGACAAGAAGCCAGTTCCTGGGGCAGGAATGCCTAACATGGTAAGTAAAACGAAAGGTGTATTCAGAATATGTTGTGGTAAAGAGGAACAATATGCTCTGGTCTTGCCACATTGTGAGATTTTGCAGCTGTATTACCCAGGGTGAATATGTGCTTGGAACCCCCACACTTGTTTCAACCCCTAGGACTGATACGAGGGAGAGGGCTGAGTTGTGCTTTCTATGTTGATAAACTGCATCTCCCCGCTTTGGCCTTCAAACCCTGTTAACAGGGAAAACAAAATGGAGCTCCTTAATTGAAATGAGCTTTGCAACCTGTTTATACATCTCTACTCTCCTGTCCCATCCTTTCTTTGCTGTTGCTGTATTGGGCCTCTTCTCCTCAGAGTATCTCTGTCTGGAGAGTTGTTTTCCTGCTTGTACTCGTTGATGCTTTGGGTAAAGAGAGGTGTCCCTTCTCAAACAGGTGTTACCTGTGATAGAGCTTAGAAACCCCAGCTGTGAGTTTGTTCTTGTGAATTACAGGAACATGCACAACAATCCTGATGCTGGAGGTGTTTCCCTGGCAACTGTAGTAGCCTTGGTACTTTTGCCTCCACTCTTACTGCAGCAGGACTTAAGGAAAGGGAACGGTGGGAAAAGTGGATGACCCAAACTTGTAAAGCCAGTGCCTCATCACATGCCTTAACACTACATTCCCTGGCTTGAGCTTAAAGCTGATGCCTCATTTTCAAAGTTTAAATTGGTTAGGGGTATGGCAGGCAACATGTCTTACTGCAGGTTTTTTTCCGTATATATGTATTTTTTTAAATTTAGGAAACAAATTAATTTTTCTCAATATAGCTTGTGTTTCTCCCTGCTTCAAATTTCACTCCCACATGCCCCCCTGGGAGGGTCCATCTATTTATTGCTTTTACTAACTTGCTGAAAAACCATTTCCAGTTAACTTTAGTACCTTTAAATTAAGAAGAGCTCCATCCTGTGAGTTTTATTTAATGGTTTTTTAAATTGAGTGTGAAACATTGGAAGACAAGCAAACCAGTTGGTTGTACGAATCAATAAAAAAGCAGCCAAAACTTGTTCAGAACCCCAGCTGTCAAGTTTGTATTCAGTGCAGAGCATACAACTTTTGAAGCTGGTACCCAGCTGAACATAGGAACTTAAAGTTGTTGCTGTCTCAGCTGTCATTTAGAATGCCAGGCTGCAAACAAGGGAGTTATGGTGATATTGGAACATGCACAGATCCCAATAGCCTAATTGATGAAGTCACCTTGTAAAATGAAAGGTTAATACTAGTAGTCAAGAGCTATAGGGGAGCTGGGGTTTAGAAATACAGGTAGCTGGGGTCTAAAGATCTGGAGATCTCCAGAAATGTCCTGTAGAACCTGAAGAGTCAATTAGAAACTAAGGTCTAATTATTCTATTAAACTGTAGTGATACAAGCAATATAGAGTACCTGAGCCTCTCTTGAGTATTTCTCAAATGTCACCTGAAAGGAATACAAAGAGTTCTTAACAAATAAACAGAAGCAGAAAAGACAAACTAGATGTTGCCATACCTGACAGTAGTTCTGTAGTGTTTATTATCCTGAAGCTGTGCTTCATCTCTAGCAGATACTAGGAGATGCTTGTTTTGAATGCTTATGTGCAAATTTGCTGATGGAAAAAGGTTAAAAGCTTCCCAGAACTTGCCTTTCATTCTCCTTTTCTAGGAGCAGTCAACTTGAGATACCTTCTGCTGTGAGGGAAAACCCTATTCATTCTAAAATGTGCTTTCTTCCGTTAATGCAAGAATTGTGGATGCAACTTTTAGCATCCAAAATGAGATTTGAAATCTAAATGCTATTAATATTTTATGGTTGGTCTAGCACGGCAAATTAACCTGTGAGCATGTGCAAAGGTCTGCTGGCTATTGATAAGGCAAGAGCTAGGACTAATAGAGTGATATGAGGAGGAAATTGTGGCTGGCAAGAGAATTGCTAGGACTGTTGCTAAGGGGCATTTTTAATGAGTCCTCCAGAACTACACATAAGTGGGCTGTTTCCTTAATCTGAGAATCTAGTAGTAGTTGTTTCTTTTATTGGACTTTCTCTTATATTGCTGTTTACTCGCTAAACAAATTCTTTTCAAAAATAGATTTATTTCCAGGAATTTCTTTTTCACCTTCTTCAGGGCCAGCAGCAGGCTCCCCAGGTGCAGCAAACTGGGATGGGGCCAGCAGCTTCTCAAGGAATGGGGTCTGGAGCACCGACAGCAGATCCAGAAAAGCGCAAACTCATCCAGCAGCAGCTGGTTCTCCTCCTGCACGCTCACAAGTGTCAGCGGCGAGAGCAGGCCAACGGGGAGGTGCGGCAGTGCAACCTCCCGCACTGCCGAACCATGAAGAATGTCCTGAACCACATGACACACTGTCAGGCTGGCAAATCTTGCCAAGGTAAGTGGGGGGAGTGGTTATGTAAACGTGGTACGTGTTTTAGGGAGGAGAAGGGCTCCTAGAAAGAGGTGGACTAGTGGGTGCCTTGGGAAAGAAGTTAAAGAAATTCTGTCTTATTTGCTTAAGACGGGGAATTGTCAGCAACTTCTCAGCCTCTAAAGTTTAGGCAAGTTAGAGGGGACAAGATACAACAAAGAGATGAGTAAAAATCTTTGCCTAACTTTGTAACTCATGGTAAAATCTTTTGGATTCTGCCTTTTTTAAAAGGTAGGTATAAACCAGGAATC
Source organism: Calcarius lapponicus (assembly GCA_039654755.1). Taxonomy (NCBI): domain Eukaryota; kingdom Metazoa; phylum Chordata; class Aves; order Passeriformes; family Fringillidae; genus Calcarius; species Calcarius lapponicus. Next base: position 50,107,245 of record CM077463.1, on the reverse strand, counting down.
TGCAAATAGGAGTCTACCCGTCTTCCTTAAACTGAAGAGATGAATCTCGAGCAATACTGAGCCATGAATTTGACTGCTACTGGCACTTGCAACCTCTCTCTGTCCTATTAAAATGTAATCTCCCTTTTTGATAGCCTTGGCTCATCTGGATTGTGCCAGTTGTTGACATCTCAGTTGCTTGGCACAGTCTGCCTGATACCTGATCTAGGTGGAGTTATCCTTCAAGCCATGGAGACATAGGCTTGGGTGTATCACATGGGGTTTTCAAGTAGGCTTGGTTGAGCCAATAGTACTAGAAGAAATCCGGCTACATTTTCAGGGCTAGTTAGTGCTGAACTCTTTCAAATAATACTTTATTGACTTCTGTTGATATAGGTATGTGCCCTAAGAGAAAATACTGCTCTCTACCCAGTTTGTGATGACCATGTGGAGATACTGGGAGCAGTTTGTAAATGCTTTTCATTTCTTCTCTTTGTCAGTGGCACATTGTGCATCTTCCCGACAAATCATCTCACACTGGAAGAATTGTACAAGACATGATTGTCCTGTATGTTTGCCTCTCAAAAATGCCGGGGACAAAAGAAATCAGCAATGTAAGTCTACTGGGGAATTGTGTGTTGAATAAACCATAAAATGCATGTTGGGAGTTAAACTTTCTTGCACCCAGATGGAAGTGGTGATGCTCTCAAACCTGGGAACATGTTAATGGGATTTTTCTCTTGTTTTAATCTCAGAGAATTTTTCTGGCTCTGATTGCTAGTGTTTATGAAAGATTTCTAACTTTATTGTATTTTTCTATCAAGAAGAAAGGTGAGGGTAAGATGAACAAATCATAGCTCTCTCAACCAAATGTTTGGCTTTTCATTGCTGCTGCTTCCAGCTGGACGGTTTCTGGAGACAGATGTGTGCACGCACATTGTGTCGTTTCAGCCCTAATACTTGGTTCTGTCTTCATTCTTTGTTTGCATCAGATGTCACTTCCCCTTTCTCTTTGTGTCCCCTTTGTCTCCCTGACAAAACATTTGGCAAGTTTTTTGTCATTGTGTTATCTGTATGGGATTTTTTTCCTCCCTACTTAAATGTTACTATAACCTCTTCTCATGACTAATGTGAGCTATTTCTTGGTTTAAGAAAACTAAAAAAAAAAACCAAAAACAGAAAGGGCAGAAAAGTTGTTGCAATGGCTAGTGGAAAACTGTATGTACAGTTCTGCCTTTAACCTCTGTGACATGCCGTGCCTCTGTTTTCACTTTGAAGCAAACAGATGTGTCCTAAATATTTAAGAGTGGGATTTCCTTTGAGCAAGCCGAAGGAAAAACAGCATGTTGGATTGGCTGGTTGGGTCAGAACTTGTCTCTCTGTTTCGTGACCAGTTTTTTAGATCTGTTCCCTGCATGCTTCCAGAAGGAGATGTTTTAGTTCTGAGCAGCCAGTGCACTCCGTCTGTCCCTGTATTGCTGGGCCTCTCTGGCTGCCCTCGGCTCTCCTCTCCAACTCGGTGTGTCTCTCTCTCTTGCAGCGCTGCTGGGCGGAGCTGCGGTGGGACTTGCCAATACCGGCTCCGTGGGCGTGGGGCAGCAGACAACGCCCAGCATTAACACTACCAGTCAGATCGACCCCAGCTCCATCGAGAGAGCCTACGCAGCCCTCGGACTGACCTATCAAGGGAACCAGATGCAGACACAGCCCCAGGCTCAAGTGAAGAATCAGCAACAGGGACAGTCACCCCAGAGCCTGCGCCCTATGAATCCTATGAGTAAGTTTATCTATTAGTGTTAAAATGCAAACTACAGGCAACTTCCCCATGCTACATCGAATGCAAATTTTCTCAACCTACTAGCTTAATACTGCTAGTTAATTTGCAAAAGGTAGGGTTTGGGATATTTTAGACTTGAAATAGCAACTTACTCAGTGGAGCAGGAACATTAGAGGGCCCAGGTGCCCTTCTTCTGGAAAACAAGCTGTAAAACTAGTTTCTTTGTAAATATAATATTTTTTCAAGGCTTTTTTTTTTTCTTTATAATTGTACTGAAAGGCAAGTTTCATGCTGTTGGGGAGTTTTTAATTGGATGTGCAGGCATTGGAATGCCAGCATTCAGGGGTACTTCCCTGTCACTCAGAGTGCAGCATTTTACATTTGTATCTCAGATATGTAACGTTTGTTTAAAAAATGAAAAATAGCAAATAACTGACATCCTCCCTGAATCCTGCCACGTGATCTCACTTAGCTCTAAATTGTCTGAGTGGCTTATAGCAACATCATAGGGCTAGATAACAATTTAAATTCAAAATGCAGTTAATCAGAGGCTTGCTATCAATGGTGTCAAATGAAGTCATCTTTAACCACCAAATTTAGGTTTGATAGTTTGAGATTACATCACAGGAGTTTTTCTCACTCTTAGCTGTTTGCTTGAGTTGCATAAGCAGATGTGGCTTTTTAGCAGAAAAGAGGAAAGAAGAGCTGGTAGTGATTTATCACAAGCTTGGATGGGATTGTAGTGATCGTGCCTGTGTGTCCCATGAGAAACTTGTGTGCAGAATGAAAGATTGGTGCAGAAACACACAAACTGCAGCCTGCAGACAATTGCTACTCTGCTCTGCAAAAGGAACGCTGCTCCTGAGTTACTCAGGAAAAAGCTGCTGGGTAGACTTGTTAATGAGATGACTGGCCCTCACAGATTGCGTGCGACTTGCTAAAACTTTACCTTCTAGTGTGTGAAAACAGAGGAATGGGCAAGGGTCCTGAGAGCTTAGTCTTAAAACAATTAGATTAAAATAATATGATTTTCTGTTGTGCCTTAGAGTATTTTCTGAAGCAAAATTACTCTTTTTTATGTATGTAATTACTCAGACAGTGTTTTGCCTGTGCATTCCTTGCAGAACAGTGGGCATTCTTTGTGCAATTGCTAAGAAAATCCAGTGAAATGGGCTTGAAAAAGTTCTTGGAGTGTGAAGAACTTCAGCTTAATGTAGAAAGGACAAGCAAGGAGAGCGTAGATGTTTGACTGTTGCTTCCTTATTAGGAGTGGGTAGCTAAGGAGGGAATTACAACAGGTGAGATAGGAATTACCAGGTCATGGCCTACAGGACAACAGGGCTAGTTTAGGAGAAATAGCAGCATTTGATGAGGACTGGTATGTGAAAAGATGCAGTCCTGAGTAGCTCAAACAAATGGTGGGTTTTGACAGTTGAAAAAGGGAGAGTTAAGGTAAAGGTTGACTGTCTTGCAAGCCAGTGTGCTTTCAGATGGCAAAGTGGTTTTGTGAAGAAGAAAAGGACTAAAGGAAAGGAGATTTGGAACAGAATTATGAAAAATCGTTAAAGTACTTGTTGTGATATTAGGGGTATGTATTAGGCTTGATATACACCATTTCAGTGGGCTTCTCCTGTATCCAGTGTGTAATTTTGTTGAAATACAGAAACTGTAGGATTCAGATGTCCTAAAGCTTGGTAATGGTTTTCATGCAACTTGCCGTTTCACAAAATGATCTGTTTGGAATCTCCAGACAGAAATATACTGCATTTTTCTTTACTAATTTAGAGGTAACTGTAGTGTGTGAAGAAAACAGGCAATTTTTATGGTGATTAAGGTATGATTCAGAAAACCAGATTTTGTTACGCAACAAATTAGAGGTGTTTCCTGCAAAGGATTGTCAGATTTTCCTTCTTACAAGCATTTGAGTTAGTTGTCGGATCCTTAAGTTATGGAGTGGGTGAGAAGGGACCTTGTCTGATGTAGGTGGTAGCTGATGTTTTAAGTTTTTGAAGCCTTTGTGAATATCCTAAGATTCTGAATGAAAAAATACCTGACTGCTTCTAAACAAAAAAGCAGAACTGGTTGGACTCTTTCATTACAGAGTCACAGGAAAGGACTCTGGACATAATATTTGCAGCAAATTGAAATCACTTGTTTATTGATAAGTTCAGGAAGATGTGCAGAGGAGTAATGGGGTTGATGCTTCACTTGGAGGTCACCAGTGTTGTGCCTTGGGCTTTTTCTAAGTTCGTAAAAGAAAGAGGGGTGAAGAGAGCAATGGGTAATTAAATTGCCTTCACAAAAGTCCAAGTACTTGAAAGTCTAAACCCTTGTTATTGCTGAACAGTTACTGATTTTGTGTGGTAAATGGTCTCTTCATTTTTTCTGTATTCTTCTGTTTTCTAGGTGCAAATCCAATGGGGGTGAATGGAGGAGTAGGGGTTCAACCTCCTAATCTGCTGCCTGACTCAATGTTACATTCAACCATGAATTCTCAAAAGTAAGTTTGAATCCTTTGTACCCCAGTGGTTTTGTTTTGATCTCATGGCACTTCTTGCATAAACAGTGGAGTAAATGCCATTGATGGCTATCTCTCCCTTTGGATTTTGTAGCTTTTGTTGCAGTTTTCCAAGTCCTTGGGTAGAACAGCATGTACTCTTTCACTGCATTGTTTGGTGTGTGTGTGCAACTATTTCTGCAGTTTGTCCATTGATTAGGGAATGGCTGAACTAGCACTTTGTCCTAACATTATTCTAAAAGAGGCTATGACTGTAAGATGATTAAGCTGGGGTTAGACTTCTGCACTCAATTCTTGCTCTGTTTTTGAAGCCCCATGATGAGTGAAAGCGCCAATGTTGCCAGTTTGGGAGCCATGCCAACAGCTCAACCATCCAATACTGGAATTCGAAAGCAGTGGCATGAAGACATTACTCAGGATCTCCGAAACCACCTTGTTCATAAATTGTGAGTAGCTAATATCAAAACAATCTCCTGTTAGGTGAGCTGCTGCCCCAGAGGTGTATTGGAGGCAGAGGGGTTGCAGAAGGAAGCCTGACTTGCAGAACTAGAGGGCCAAGGAGTGAATTTTGTCAGGATGCATGGAGAAGGGAAAGCAGAAGCTGAAAGATGGAGCTGTATCTGCTACTTTGGGGCTGTTGTCTTGGAAGTTTCCCACTCCATGCTCAAGCCATCTACAAACATCTGCTGCCCCTGGAAGAAGTAGCAGTAGCTGCAGTCTGTCAGCAGATTTGCTTGCTGCTTTGTGTTCAAACCACTGGGGTTAATGCTGGTCTGGGAACAGATAATATTTATATTATTTGTCTCCTTAATATTTTTTCTTTAATATTTTTTTCTTCCCACTCAGAGTCCAAGCCATATTTCCTACTCCTGACCCTGCAGCACTGAAGGATCGACGTATGGAGAATCTGGTGGCGTATGCTCGGAAAGTGGAAGGGGACATGTATGAATCAGCAAATAGCAGGGTGAGATGCCATCCCCTGTTGTCTAGTTCTGTGTATTTCTACCTTGATCCTGTGTGACTGGGGAGGGAGAGGAATGAAAGCACAGGTGGGACTTTCATGCTGTGGAAACAAGTGTTTAGGGGCTGCTGGATGGGGTCTAGGAACCAACCAGTTGAAGGCTACTGCCTGGGTGTGCCAGGAGTTGAGATGTGCTGTGCCTGAGACTTGTCACAGTCCCCTAAAGGCCGTGTTGAAGCTCTTCACTGTGATTGTCCCAGAGAAATTTTGGACACAAGAAGATAAATATCTGGTGTTGGTCTAATAATTGAGAGCAGTGCCCTTAGCATTGCCCCTTTTCCCCCTTCTATCTGACAGTCCCTGCAAAGGGGAAGACCACCTCCCACCCCAAACCAAAATGTGTGTCTGTAAAGCTGCTTTGCAAGTTTGAATCACTGGCACCAGGTGCTTTTCTTGATGTGTGTCTCATCTCCTTTCTTGGCTTTTATTCCTCCCCAACAGGCAGAGTACTATCACTTGCTAGCAGAGAAGATCTACAAGATTCAGAAGGAGTTGGAGGAGAAACGAAGAACCAGGCTGCAGAAGCAAAATATGATCCCAAATGCTCCAGGCATGCCACAAGCTCCCATGAATCAAGGGCCCAATATGGGACAGCCACAGCCAGGAATGTCTGCAAGTAAGAACAAGGAAATCCTGTACTGTCATTTCAGCAATCTGGTGGCCATTCAGCTGTTCATGGGTACCTGACTTGTTTGTGAGCTACTGTTCATTGTTGTACCTTGATAGCATGCTTCAAATTTGTCCCCTATTTCTGAAAGTTGACTCTAAGTCAGAGGATATTTCTGTCACTGGAATGTACTTCTATTTTCAAGGACGTTCTTGAGTTTGCCTCACACTTTGAGGACTCTTTAATAGTGTTTAGTTATTGTATACACTTACTTTCTTTATACATGAGTTTTAATGTTCTCACTAAAATGTTTGGTGGATAAATTCTGGTGGTCTTCTGAATAACACTATCTTATTTCAATGTATTTTTTTGCAGATGGTCCTCTTCCTGACCCAACCCTGATACGTGCCAATGTGCCAAACCAGATGATGAATCGCATGCAGGCGCAACCAGGTAAATATTTGAAGAAAATTTGCTACTTTTAAAAGTTTTTTAAGGAAATTTTAGAGATTTTTAAAGGAATCTTGGATTTGGACAGCTCTTACTGAAGCATCAGAGACCTTGTATCATGTGCAGTTTTTACGTTTGGTTAAGAAAATAGCTATCTATATTCATAATTCTTACATAACTATATAATAAATATAAAACACTATCTCTGGTAGCATTTTGTCTTGTGATTTTGAGCTGCACATTAGCTGCTTGCTTTGTTAAATAAAGAGCTTGATGCTTTTGGAATTTCTCATCGTGTGTGCATAGGATGGTGGGATCAGACAAACATGGTGAGCCCAGCCAGCTCAGGTGAGGACATGTTGGTGGCAGAAGGAATGTAGTGAGAATTATTGCTCAGAAAGAAAGGGAAGCAGCTTTGTTACAAATTCAAGATGTGTTATAGCCAACATGCAAAGTACTTGAAGTTAAGATGCAGTTTGAGATTCAATAAGTGAATTTCTAATATGTAATTAAATAATGCAACTTTCTGTGGAAAGTTGATCTTCAGCAGCAGGTGTGACAATCAGTATTTGTCATGTGTTACAGTAGTCCTCAAACTTAATGAGTTTTAATAACAGTGGAAACAGATGTCTTGAGGGGGGAAAAGCTGGTCTGTATTCTGAAAGAGTAGGTAGCTCAATCACTATATTTAAAATTATTCCATGTAACTAGTTAATAGAAGGCAATATTTGATTCAAAGCTGGTTGCTAGAAAGCAAAATTAAAGAAACAGCATTTCTTCTCCAAGTGTTGAATGGTGCCTAAAGAAGATTTCAGATCTTTGTTTACATGGGGCTTTTTGGCACAAATTCACAGGAATGAATCAGTTTGGGCAGATGAACATGCAGCTGTCACCGATGGGACCCCGACAAACCCCTCCTCTTCAGCACCCTGGACAGCTAAGTCAGGCCGGGGCCATGAACCAGGTCAGTGCTCCTTCCCTCCAGGCTTGAGTTCACAGGTTTGCTTCTCTTGTCTATGGTTTCCATAAAATCAATAAATAAAAGAAATTTGAAAATAAATCAAGCATCACTTCTTCATTCTCTTGGCCCTTTGATTCCTGTCTTTCTACTTCTCCTCTAAGATCTGGCTGATATATAGTAAATCTTTAGATATTTGTGGTAAGAATTGCCTAAAAATTTAAGTTGAAGTGGCTTTTTGTTGCATTCTTAAAACAAGGAGCCAAAATAAATCTTAAGTCACAGTCCCAATCTGAAATCAATATCCTTTTACTTAGCTTTTAAGAGAAATCATCATAAATTCTGTCTTTTGAGAGGAGCTATAAACAGGCTTTTCACGTTGTATCCTAGAGATAAGTGGCAAGCATCAACTTCTGCAACAAGATAAATGTTTTTATTTTTTTGTTCTGTTTTGTTGTTTTCTCCTTATTTGGAAAATGTTATGAAGGTGTATGCACATTGTGTGAAATGAATTGCTTTCTTTTCCACCAGATGGGCTTTCCTTCACGTATGCAGCAGCCAGGAGTTGGCCAGCCTTCTGGTCAGAATCAATTTCTACAACAGACTCAGTTCGCTGCTTCTTCCCCGGGAATGAACACAGCGAGCATGCCTATGACTCAGCCTGGCAATCAGACACCAGTATCTCAAGTAAGTTTCTGATTTCTTGACGTGCTGTCAGTGACCTTTGTCATAAACTGGTTATGATTGTTCAGTTTTTAGTAATGGAGAGCAACTTGTTTCCTTGAGAGACTTTTGGAATTATAATCAACCAAATTCATTTATCGAGACTTTTCATTTTCCTGGTGTAGCACTGGAAATGGCAAGGGTGAAATATTGTTGACTTGTTCGCAGGCTTAAATTTAGGTGTTAGAGAGGAATTGTTTTAGGTTTGTTTTTATGGAGCAAAGAAATTGTGACTCAGCATGCAGTAGTTAAGATTCTCTTGCTGAACAGCGAAACAGCAGAGCCTGAGAAATTAAGAGGTGGCAGAATAAGTCATAAAAAGGCATGTCTATCCAGGCCTGTGTGTTGCTGGCTTTGGGGGATTAAGAGGGTTATCACTACTGAAGATCTGAACTTAGAGTCTAGCAGTTTCCTTTCTGTCCTCTCCCTCTCCCTTTTCAGCAAGAACCTTTCAGGCCAGGAAGAAGTAGGGAACATCAGTTTGCTTCTCATTGATGCTTCTTCCTAGTTTGCAGGCAAGATTATTGTGGAGTTACAGTTTTTTTATCTTGACCAATACAATTTTTTTTTGTAATTTTTTAATGGTAGAGTTACAGCTGTACTTATTTGTGATGATAAATTCAGTTTCTAATCTTGGGGGTGGAGGCATGGGCACACGAAGTGTATTTGAATGCAGTTTTCCACTGTGGTGCATTGTTCCATATACAGGATGTACAAATCTGCAGTTTCAGACAAAAATGTTTTGCAAACTGGAAGTGTAGATGTGCCATTCTTTAAGTGTATCAACGAGTATAAGTTATTCTATTGAAACTTCTTTAAGAGAGATTAATAAATTATAAAGCAGCCTTATGTTTGTGTAGAACAAAATAAATCAAGTAAACCATTTCTGCTCTTGAAAGAGTTTTTAAAAGTGAAGCAGATGGTTTGTCACGTTTTTAAAGTACGCTGTGGGAGAGCAGACATTTGACAGTAGTTTTTCTTGCTTTTCTATTCCAAGTCACTGCAAATGTGTATCTGTTTTCCCACAGGCACAAATGACCAGCGCTTCCTGTCCTGTGAACTCTCCTGCAATGGCTCCAGGTTCTCAAGGGAGCCATATTCACTGCCCACCTCTTCCACAGCCTCCCATGCACCAAAATTCTCCTTCTCCGGTACCCAGCCGAACCCCAACACCTCACCACACGCCCCCAGGCTTGGGATCACAGCAGCAGCAGGCGGCAGCAGCAGCTGCTGCCACCGCTGCCCCCGCTCCTGCTCCTCAGGCAATGCCACCTGGTCCGCAGTCCCAAACTATGCACCCCCCTCAGAGGCAGACTCCAACGCCTCCACAGGTGCAGCTGCCTCCGCAAGTGCAGCCTCCAGTTCCAGTTACCCCTTCTGCAGAGCAGCAGCAGCAGCCCTTGTCACAGCAGAGCACCACTGCATCTGTTCCCACACCAACAGCACCGCTGCAACCTCAGCACCCCACAACACCTGTAAGGAAAAACTTTTAATTGTGCTTTCCCTGCTAATGTTTGTGTGCAAGGTTTCATTTTCAGTTGTGTGCTCCTGGCATGTTTAATATTAAAATAAGGGGGTTTTTTGTATTTGGGGAGTAAAGACAAGTCTGTAGATCATTTGCTGTTTCCAGAGAGGAAGTATTTTACAGAATTCTTGTACATGTTTTGAAATTCACTTTGAAACGTGGGTGAGGTTTTTGGTTACTTATACATATGCACAGTACTTATACAATAGGGGAAGCAATGCCATTTTCTGTAGACAAGGCCTTCTAGTGTATTGCCTCTGATGCATGTTGTCCAATAGTTGAGGTTGTGAGACCACTGTATTCTTCAGGGGAAGCAAATAGAAGGGCTAGAGTGCTTTTAAACTCAGTGGAAATGTAGCATGGGTAAAACTTAGATTAGAAAAGGAAAATAGGTTCATTAGAAGCCCGTTTGTAATGTGTTTTGTGTCTTCAGCTTTCACAGCCAGCTGTGAGCATTGATGGGCAGGTATCCAACCCCCCTTCCACCAGCAGCACAGAGGTGAACTCTCAGCAGACTGTTCCAGAACAGCAGCAGCCACCCTTGCAGGAAGTGAAAATGGAGATTAAAACAGATGAAGGGGAACCAGAACAAACAGAGATGCAAATGGAAGAGAAATCTGAGGTGAGATTGTTGACCAGATGTTGGATAGAATACCTTCATCTAGTACTGCAGGATGCTTTGTGTCATTCCTTTCAGAATTTGGTGAGAGCTGTAGGTGCTACTTGCTGCTGCAGTTTTCATTGCTGTCTTCTGTCTTACTCCTAAAGAAGGGTCTGTTTTCTGGTGAAATTGTGATAGTAGAAGTCAGCGGCCACAGAAAGGACCATTATAATGTGGTTGCTATGAAGCTTTGCTTTGGTAAATGCCAGTGTGAGGATGCACTTGGGCCAGTCCACAGCTGTTAAAATAGCAGATATTGGATGAGGGGAAATGGCTTCAGATTGTGCCAGGGAAGGTTTAGATTGGACATTAGGAAAAGTTTCTTCACTGAAAGGGTTAATCAAGCAATGGAACAGGTTGCCCAGGGAACTGGTTGAGTCACCATCCATGTGGAGGTGGCACTTTAGAATGTGGCATAGCAGTGGACTGGGCCGTGCCACATTAATATTGGACTTAATCTTAAAGATCTTTTCCAACCTAAATGATTCTATATGTACATGATGGGCTGCTTTACTGGGCTTTGACAGCTTGTCACTGAGGACAGCCAGGAGTGTGGCTGCCAGTCACATCATCCTGGCAGCTCTGCTGTATGAGAGGCTGTTAGAACTGCCTGAAGAGCTACCCGTGTGTCTACTTGCAGCTCAGAACTCGTTAGCAACTCGTCAATGCTGCTAGGCAGTGTTTAAAGATGCATTCTAACACATTTGCTCAAGTTTTAGGCGAGTTTTGACTACAAAGGAGCTAGAACAGTGGGTGGGAACCATGACAGATAGGTTTAAAGGACAGAAATGTGGATGGGTGGCCAGGAGATTTAAGTGACAGGCTCCAAACTGCTTTCCAGGCTAAAGTAGAACCAGTCGTGGAGGAATGTAAACCAGACCCAATGGAGCAAGAAGAGAAGAAACCTGAAATTAAGGCTGAAGTACCAGAGGGGGAAGAAAGACCTACTACTCCAGCAACTCAGTCTTCTCCAGCAGCTGGACAGTCTAAGAAGAAAAGTAAGCAGAAAGACTGTTTTTACTTAAATTCACTGCATCTCCCTAGAGAAATCTCTGCAGAGGAAAAAAAACATGGGCTTTCCTTTTTGGTACTTAGTGGATTATGTGGTACTTATATGGATTTTTCCTTGTGGCTTTTGGACAAAAATATCTAATAATACATGTGCTTATAATTGGCTTTGGGCAAGTTCTTTAAGCCTTTAGAATTAGACACTAAGCCCTAGTAAAATTGTCAATACAATGGAGATTTGAAATACTCAGTTACAGATTCTGTAGACAATTTTTTTTCTCGGGGCCTCCAAGAGGGGATGTATCTGGAATGTGAACCGTCTTTACTCATCAATGTCATCTTATGGTTGCCTTTTCTTCAGGTGATCATTTTAATATCCTCCTCGGGACTCAGTGTTGCAGAGCATAAACAAGCCATGCTTAAGTACCATAGACAGACAGACAATGAATGGGGTTTTTTTTCTACAGACATCACATTTTCTAGCAGGTTTTTTCCTTCCAGCTGTTTCTGCTATCTTTCTAATGTTGATTGTTTTCCCAAGTTTTCAAGCCAGAAGAGTTGCGGCAGGCACTTATGCCAACACTGGAGGCACTTTACCGTCAGGATCCAGAGTCTCTTCCATTTCGACAGCCCGTGGATCCCCAGCTACTAGGAATTCCTGTGAGTGTCTTAGCAAGATAATTTCCTGGTTTTAATTCAAAACTACTGTTTGAGAACAGCTTACATCTGTCTTCTTAACATCTTCATATTGATGTATTTGGGGAGGTTTAACTTAGGCAGTGGAATAGACAAGGTCTGACTTAAGGAAGTTTGTTTGGTTCTGTGTTCCTTTTACTAAATAAGCAGATACAGCATGCACTGGAATGATTTACCAACAGAACCCCAGTGCTGTATGGCCTTTTTATGGTTATTGCTTCATGTTGCGATGCTCTTATTGCTGAATTTCATAGCTGTTTCTCATCGTGTATAAATCTAGTCTGAAGATGTGGGAAATTAGGCAGATAAAACCCACTTAAAAATGTCCATTAATGATTGCTATTTGTTATAGGAAAGGAAGAAACAGTTTAAGCTAGAGATTTGTTTACGTTAAATTTTCTGCTTGTTTTAGAATTGTCTTGAGAAGACAACCATCATTCAAGGATTTTAAACTCTCTGAATTGACCACACAAGTTTACAAAATATAAACAAATACATAGATGTAGAAGTCCTTTTTAGGTGCTTCAGGCAATATTTTTTGCTTGAAAATTTTTATTTGTTATTGGTGTGGGGGATTTTTTAAGGCAGATGCTGCAAAATTTCAAGGCCTGCTGTATTACAAGCATTTATTCACTTGCTAATATTTTTAACAAGCTTTCAATTGACTGTCATTCTGCAGACTTCTGTAGATGTTGCACCGTAATCAATGGTGGATTGGGAAAGGGCATTCTTTAGAGGACACATAAGTTTTATCATAGAATAGAGTTATTTATTTTTGTTAGGTTTTCTGGGCTACTGAAAACAGTTGCTTTATATTAATGTTCTTGTGTAAGTCTTTGGATCACTATGGCTGCAAAAGTATTGGCATTTTCTACTATTTTTAATACTTGTTTTGCTGATTAAAATTAGAGTGACTTGATTTCATTAGTTGTGAATGAGCAACAGAATCTGAGAAATAAAGGAATAATGAAAAGAAAGCTCTGGGGAATTATATGCTATTACTTAGGGATTGCATTCTGTGTGTCACAAGCAGTTTGACAATCAAATCAGGGAAGAACCTGTTTTTCTTGATGAGAATTTACAGGCTGAGAATGCTCACGCTGTCATGTTATAGCACAGTTCTCTAGTAGGGTTTTGATGTGCTGTGTTTTCTTGCAGGATTATTTTGACATAGTGAAGAACCCCATGGATCTTTCTACTATCAAGAGAAAGCTGGACACAGGACAGTATCAGGAGCCATGGCAGTATGTAGATGACATCTGGCTCATGTTCAATAATGCCTGGTTGTATAACCGCAAAACATCCCGGGTGTACAAGTACTGCTCCAAACTGGCAGAGGTGTTTGAGCAAGAAATTGACCCAGTTATGCAGAGCCTTGGTTATTGCTGTGGAAGAAAGGTAAGTGAATATCTTTAGTCTGTTTCTTGCTTCCTTGAATTGAAGGGGTAAAATACAGCAATTGCACTTGTTATCAGTTATGGCGTGTCAAAAATTTCTGAAGTTTACCAGGATTTAGCAATCCTGAATAATCTGAATTTGAGCATTTTGTTGATCTTCTAATTCTATCTAGTCCTTAAATAATCTATTTGTGTGTAAGCCCTTGGGGGAAAAAAGTCAGCAACAGAAGGCTTATTTTGTTTAGGACAAACTTTTGCTATTGCAAATTAAACAGGTGTGGTTTTATTCCTTCAGAAGTTCTGTATTTCACTGTATATTTAAATTCTGCTTCCTTTGTTTTGATGTGCTTTCTGTCTTTGGAAAAGAGTTAACTTGAGAATAACAGCCCACTCAAGGTCTTTTGTGACCAGCACTTTGTACACTTTGCTGTACAGAGAGATCTGTGCACAGAGTAAGGTGGAAGTGTTCACTGTCTGGGTCACACTTGCTTCCCATGGAGAGCAAGTGAAAATGTGTGAGTACTAAGGTGACCCATTCCTCTTTGCAGTTGGAGTTCTCGCCACAGACTTTGTGTTGCTATGGCAAACAGCTATGCACGATCCCACGAGATGCCACTTACTACAGTTACCAGAACAGGTAAGGAAAAATCAGCCAGTGCAGTTTTGTGCATGCTGCAATCAATCTGTTATAGGCATGCATGTATTTACATAGACACCCTCTTTATATGTGTACACCTTTATGTTTTAAGATAAATTTTTTTGCTGGAAGTGCTCTTGAATAGTTTGCCTTGTGTGCTAATAATGATTTCTTTGAGCAAAAGTTCACTGCAGCCTTTGCTCTTCCCTCCTTTGTTTGCAGAAATGTGATGTCTTACTACATTTTGTTCCTGCATTTAATTAAATCTTCAGTTACCTGCGAATCATATATACAAGTCTGTTGCTTTTACTTTCTACTGTGCAGCAGTATTTTTCATGCAGAACACTGAGTAGATTATGCAGAAAGTGTATTAATGCTCATAATACATAATGGTTTTGGCAAGTCTTTGGTTTTTCTTGTGATCTTAATGCCGAGGAGCAAACTTACTTCTGTATTGCACATCTTAACTGGAAGATCTGTGTATTCAGATCTTCAGCAGATTGATGCTTGCTTTTTCTCACAAAGTTTCTTAAAGGGAATTGTCTTGGCAGTAGCTATCACTAGCTCTGTAAAATGCTGTCCCTTCTACAGCTCTTTTGAGTATCCTTTTTTACTTGGGGTTTATTTAAGGATTTAAACTTACTTGACTTCTGAAAGGTTTCTTGCTAGTCATCTCTGAAGCTCATCTCTGGGGAAGTCAGGCAGGAAGAAACAGGCAAACACATGCTTTAACATTCCCACATTCCCTTGCCTGTCATCAGAATGAACCTATTACAGCAGAGAATTGCTTAACTCCAAGATCCATCAATTGATTTAGTTCCTGCTCTCCGTTCATTCCAAAACATCAAACCAACCAAAAATCTAGCCCCAAAACAAAACAGAATGACAAAAACATAAAGGATTTTACCTGAAAGCCAAAATTTTCCAAGAATTGTGGTTTCCTTAGGCACCTGGTCAGATGAAAGCAATCAAAGATTATACATGTTACATCTTAACCTTTTAAAACTTCATCAAGGATTATAGCAGCAAATGATGGTTTTTAAGCTTCTCCTACTTCTTTAGTCCTGTAGTACCCCACCGTAGCTGTTGTAATTTTAGACGTGCATGTAGTGTAGAGCTTTTCATGTCATGTCAGTATCTTCTGCTTATGTTTGTCCATAGGCAAGTACTAGATAAACCAAAATACTATTGCTCAGAAATCTGACATTTGACGTTTGCAAATGTTAGAAGGGAATGCTTGTATTGTAACAGGTGCCTATGTGTGACTTGTAGATTGCATCATATATACAGATGCATATATCTATAGATTGAAATGTATAATTACAGAAGTACTGTTCTCTGCATTATCTCAGATGAAAACTGGGAAAGGAGGCTGAGACTTGTCTTTTTAGCCTAACAGTTGCTAATAACATAGATTAGTGTGGCTTTATAATGAACGTGTTTGAATTTAATTTCTATTTTTAACTGTCTTCTACACTCAGCATGCCTTATAATGAAGCCGCAGCTTTAGAACATTTTTGAAGGCTAGGGTAGAATCTTGAATTAATCTCTATTTTATTGAAGTACAAATGAAATCTTTCTCTGTAATCTTGCTGTAGTGATGGCTGGACTGCTCTGTGTGCAGACTGGCCTATGGCAGAGTCATATCCATGTAGAGCATTATGTGTCTAGTTAATGTTAGTTAACATGGAGTTTGACAGTTCTGTTCGTCTGTGAGAATTTTAAGGACAGATTTTATTGTTCCTAAAGTTGCTGGTATTTAGCTTTTCCTTTCAACTGGGAGAGAATTCTGTGATCTTTTAGCATTTATACATTTAAGATGGAGGACTACCTCTCTTCCATTGATCTCCTGCAGATCCTCCTCCCAACAGAACTGCTGTGCTGATGTACAAGTCAGAGTAGCAGTTCCTCCTTCCTTCTGCTCTTTCCCCTGTCTCATTTTAATTCTTTGCTGTACGTGGCATGGATTATTAAAATGAAGAGGGTATGGGTATGCTAAAATGAAATACTCTTGTTTAATTTGTTTTTATCGTTTGCTGCTTGTGAACCCATTTGAGAGATTTAATGCTAATCTGTGCTTTGCCTTGGCTTTCTGCTTTGTGTTGTCTTGTCTTGCTTCTATGTTTTTGTTTTTGTCCTGCAAACCCCCATTTCTTTGTTCGTATGTGTTATTTTTTTTAATTTCTCCTTCATGCTTGTCATTGTCTGCACTTGGCTTTGATTGCGCAAAAAAAAAAATCCAAACCAAAAAACCAAACCAACCAAACCCAATGTGGGGCCCATAAATCCGCATCATTGAATATCCTTGTCGCCGTTGATGACCTGCTCTCTGCTCCTGTCCCTTCCTTGGCCTGCTGTGATTGGTGGCTCCGTTGCTTGGCTTGGGCTGTGTTGTGTGGACGGAGCAGTTCACCCAAATATGGCCTTCTTGCTGACAGGTATCATTTCTGTGAGAAGTGCTTCAACGAAATCCAAGGGGAGAGCGTTTCTCTGGGAGATGACCCATCACAACCTCAAACGTGAGTTCTTTGTATTTGCTTGGGCTGTGCTTTCCTGAGCTCTATCATGGTGCTTTCTGTAGGGAAAGTTCAGCTCTAGGTTTTTAGCCTAGTAGAAGGTGGATGATATATCCTTCATGTGCTTCTTTTTCAAACCTGGACTGACTAAACTAGTGAAAAAGAAGCACTTAGTGCTTAAAATTGCAACTGTACCAATAGAAGAGAAAGAGGAAAATGGCTCTTTCCCTGAAAAAAAAAAGTGGAAGTATTCTACTGCAGAAAAATAACCATGCCTGCAGGCAAGTGTATGACAGACATAGCTTGAAATATCAGACAAACCATTTTCTTTATACCCTAGCTATGCCATTAAACTTGAATTCAACATCAGGTTGTTTTTCATCCAAACCAGAAGCAGGCAACCTCCTTTTGCCATGCAAATATTTCACTGCAGGAATGCCATCTGCCTGTGAGAAAGGCTGTGCAGTAGTTGAGGACACAATAAAAGGCTGTGCATGGGTTTTACCATGTTGGTGGCAAACTGTTGTTGCAGTCGCTCATTTTGCTGTACCCTTCTCATACTTCAAAAAGATCTTGAAACAGAATTTTTTGAGGCTAAGGAAGTCCTTGAGGGATAAATGAGCACCAAGCAGTTACTCTTTGAGCTATTCAAGAAATCCCTTTGGAGGAAGGCAGTGCAACAACCCTGCAGGTAGAACAACATGAGGAATTCAGGGAAAGTCTGAAGCTAGAGGGAGAGTTGTTGAAGTTGGTAATTGGACAAAAGGAGTTAACTTTCATTTGGAACCAGATCCTGGATGCACTAATGGATGCATAGAGAACAGTACTGGAAATATCTGTTTGGGCTTGGGATGATGTACTGAAGTGTACTGAAAGAGGGTAGTTGGAGCTTAGATACAAGGAGGAAGTTTTTTCCTATGAGGGTGGTGAGGCACTGGAACAGATGGCACAAAGACGTTCTGGATGCCCCATCACTGGAAGTGTTAAAGGACAGGTTGGATGGAGCTCTGAGCTCCTTGGTCTAGTGGAAGGTGTTCCTGACAATGGCGGGGGGTGATGATCTCTTAAGGTCCCTGCCAGCCCAAACCATCCTAAGGTTCTGTGGCCTACCTGGGAGGAAAAAAGAAAGAAATAATGTGTGCTGGTCAGTACAATGGACCATTTCATGTCTCTGTTGGTAGATGGATTGCTATTCTAGTAGAAGCAAATATCCAAAATTTATTCAATATAGAGTCATAGAGTGTATCATAGGAATATACATGGTGGGTCCTGTTTAAGTTCCATGCACCATATTATAAGAATAATTTGAGGTAATTGAGATATTTAACATCATCATTTATTTTATAAGGAGCTTCAAGTATTCTGCAGGTGGCACAATTCAGAATAAATACTAAAATAAGAGGAGATAGGAAGGTTAATTAATCTTATGCAAGTTGGAGTGAGTCTGTGTCATTATTTCTCAGGGAAGGGACATACTGATCTTCTCATGTTGTGCAGAACATTCTTTGGGGTAAATTCTCACAGATTTGAGTATTGTATGTTCTGAACCAGGTCATTTAAAACTTCTGACAAAAATTTGAAATTTTAGGCCTTGAAACTGATGTAGAGGAGGTAGAAATTATGTATAGTAGTGGCTGGGCTGGGGTTGCAGAATTTGGAAGCTGAAATTTATGCTTTGAAGTTGATGTAGGAGGAGGGCTAGGGGAATCTGGAAAAAAGATAACCTAACCTCAGTAATCAAAGATAATTGGAATTCTGCCTACAGAATACAAGAGGCATATCAAGTAGTCTTTTCACCATTAAACACTGATCAGACTTATCTAAAACTCGAATTGTCAGCCAGCTTTAATATTTATCCTTCAGTAAAACTGAATAAGGGAACAATATTGCTCTCTACAAGAGAAGAATGTTTTCCAGAGACAAAGTGGAGTGGCATACACTTCAGTTGTCTGTCGCTGTGTAAAATATAATTACTTTCCTTGTAGTGCCAGTGAGTGTATAAAAACTCTACTTGTAAGTTTTGTCTTGGTTTGTGGATAGGTGTGGTATTGCATGAATGTTTGTTGTCTTGTGTTAAAATTGAGTTTTATTGCCTGTTTCTCCATAGCACAATAAACAAAGAACAGTTTTCAAAAAGGAAAAATGATACACTGGATCCTGAGCTGTAAGTATTGCTCACACTCTTTGAATGATTCTCATTTTATTATAAATACTTTGTAAGATACATGTTATTCATTCACCATCCGCTTTGTCTTTGAATGTTTTCAATTTAATGTAGCTCTGTTAGTTGGTGGGGGCTGCTCAGGAATCAGCAGATCTGGCATTCAGTGCTGAGAACACAAATCACTGTGGCTGTGCTGGAGAAACACTAACACTGGATGCATGGGCTGAAATGACTCCATTTTGTTGTCTTGCACGTAGATTCAACAGAAGGATGAATGCAGATAGCTCTGCTTTGAAACTTGGTTGTGGTGAATGGTCAAGTCTCAACTGATTTGAGTCATTTGGCAGCAGCTCTTAGTGATGTTGCTGTTTCTAGTTGCTGCATTTTACAGGCAGCTGTAGTAGAAGGAAAAGTTGCTATATTTGAATCAGCCAGTTATTCTGTACTGCTCTGAAAGCAGAACTGTAGTCATTCAGTAACATAAAGATGATGGTGACTCAGCTGCTTTTCTTGATACTCCTGAGCAGTTTTTTGAAGCTGCTTTACATGGTCCTGCATCATATACCTATACTGCTATTTTGCAAACATTATCTCAGTTCTCAAATGAATGAGGAAAAAAGGATATTTATTGTTCCCACACCATCCTTCTAAAGGCACAAGGGTCAGCCAGTTCTTCTGTTTTACGAGGGCTGTGGGAAGGAGAGAATAGTAGCTTGATTCATAACTTTTCTTTCCCTTTGTTGAAGCAAAGATAAGCCTAACTTACAGTGTAATACCACATGCTCTACATAGATTACAGCTATTCATTCCAAGTCTCAAACTTTAAGACAGCCATGTTCGAAAGGAGTCAGATTGTCCCAATACTTGAAGAAACCCTAGATATTTTGGATAATTGTATTCACCAACATCTGGGAACCAACTAAACCATGTGACATATCTCAGTTGTCCTTAAATCTCTGCTAATTTTCTGAAAGTGACTTTGGTATTTGCTTCTGGTTCTTCCTTCTCACCTTTCTGCAGTGTATTTGCAATATATCCCAGGGTTCAAGCATAGTGGGGCAAGTAACAGCCAAGTATTTCACCTGGTTCTTCCTTTTGGACATTGGTGAATCCATTTTCCTCTATAGCAACAAGCAGTTTACAGATCTTATCCTTAAAAGGGCTTCACTTGAAAAAAAATGAGTGGATGGTGGTAAGACAAGCAAATGGTAATAAAGTGTTCCCTGCACAGTCTGCCTGACTTGAGCTGGCAGGTTCTTAATTTGTTCTGAAGGCTGTTCTCAGCATAGATGTTCCCTCTGTGTTAAATAGACTTAAAAGCCTAAATGCTAGAAGTGTTCTAATAAAGTACTACAAAATACACAAGCAAGCAATGATACTACTAACCTTTGCTTCCCTTTGCCTTTTTTGCCTTGTACAGATTTGTTGAATGTATAGAGTGTGGAAGAAAAATGCACCAGATCTGTGTTCTTCATAATGAGATAATCTGGCCTTCTGGGTAAGGAATTTCTCCCTATTAAGTGCATTACATATTTACTATTTGGTAGAATTCATATATAAACTTCCTTATATTGGTTATATTTCAAAGACTGTAAATGGAAGAAATTACATTCCCTGAAAATTTTATACAATCTATAAGGTAATATTAAATTTAGACAGTGTATATTACAGGGTTGTGTGTCAAGTTTTCTATTCTTTGTGTGGAAAAGAGCATTTCAGCCTTTTATGTTTAGAGATGCTAGCCCTTCATGAAAAGATGGTTTTTAGTTCTGGTAACAGTTTCAGATTGATCTGTTTTCTTTACAAATCATAGTGCTTCATCATCTTCAAAAAATGTTATAGCAAGGATTTAACAGGTGAATCAACTTTTTTGACCTCAGTGATCAGAGTAAATTTCAATTTAAAAAATATAGTTTTCATTAGATGCCTCCACAGTTCTTGATCAACATGTGTTTTGTTCTGATTGATTTAAAAACTTTTAAAATAATGAGTTATATTGTATAACAGCTTAAATGTCCCATTTCTTGTCCAAAGAGTGTCAGTTTAGTGTTCTGTTGTCCCATCCACATTGCTGCAGAAGAGGGTGATATCCTGTAAGTGAAGAAGAATCATAGAATAATTTCAGTCTTCAGTGTATTTGGGCATTTAGAAAAAAAACAGCCTTATGCTTGGTGTTGCAGTGTCTTATCATCAGAGACAGCACTTTGAGCTTATCTGCACCAAGAATACTTTGAGCTGATATTGTCAGACCTGCCAGTGGAGACTTCCCTGGGCTTTCCAGTGGTGATGTGAGCCACTGATAGGGCATGCAGTGCCTGGAGCTTAGATCCTCCTCTGCAGCTCTGAAACTGTTGGGCTGTTCTTTGTGCTTTTATTTCAAATTTCAGTTAAGGTATTTTCCAGATCAGATAAGATCTGGTGAAATGTTTTGTTTCTAATGGTAGGATGCTAGAGAACTTGATGGTCTGACTTGGGGTGACTTCACTTTCTCTTTTTTTTTGCTTCAGCTTTGTCTGTGATGGCTGCCTAAAGAAAACAGGACGAACCAGGAAAGAGAACAAATTCTCTGCTAAAAGTAAGATTCTGGCACTTGCACCAAAAATTTGAATAACGTGTTAAGAATGGGGAAGAGGTGGCTTTCATGCTTGTGTTTTATTTAAGATTTTTAAGAACTTAAGGAGGATACTTTTGGTCAGTTTTGACCATCAGTTCTGTACTGTTCAGAGTGTTTGCATTCACAGGTGGTAAAACATTGTTTTAGAGGGCTAACAAACTGTTTTAGAGCACTTCCATTATTGAAATATATTCTTATGGTAAGTGGAGATACTAACTTGGCTAGTGTGGCTTTATAGACAGAATATATTTCCAAATGCAATGTCTGCTTGTGAAGATGTGTCTGGAAGCAGTGTTTTGTAATCCAGTTTAAGTAATTAATAACATCTGTTCAGGAGAAACCTTAATTGTGATTGACTTTTAAGACAAGATAGAAATTGGGTTGAAATACAGATTCTTTACGCACTTAAATAATGTATAAGCCATAAATGTGCCTGCAGGGGAAAAGCAGCTCACCCCATCTAGAAGTGGTAGGGTTTAAAGATAAAGCTTTAATTTATGGTAGCATAACATACTGCATGTGTTAGAAGTAATTTTTCATCTAACATCTGAGTAGAGAAATCACATATGAACAGTTCAGTTTTGTATATGTTTAGAGCTGTATTTTCCTCCTGCAGGATTGCCAGCTACAAGACTTGGTACCTTCCTGGAGAACAGAGTCAATGAATTCCTAAGACGACAGAATCACCCTGAGGCAGGAGAGGTCACAGTTAGGGTGGTACATGCATCTGACAAAACTGTCGAAGTAAAACCGGGAATGAAAGCAAGGTATGTTCGTTTCTAATTTTGCTTTCTTTTTGTGGAAGTGGGAGCTGTTTGTGCTTACATGATACACTTGATTAAATAAAATCATTTAGGTTGGAAAATAGTTCTCAGCCTGAGTCCAACTGTTACCCTAGCACTGCCAAGGCCACTGCTAAACTATGTCTCCAAGTGCTACATCTACACATCTAAATATCTCCAGGGATGGTGACTCAAACAGGCTGCCCAGGGAAGTTTCAATACTTGACAGTTCTTTTCATGAAGAATTTTTTTCTAATATCCAGTCAAAAAGACTGTTGTATTCAAAACCTCATCACCAGCCAAATAGTGACAAACAGGTGTTCCAGCAGCATCATAATTTTTTGTGATGAGTGTCTTTTTCACAGTAAAAAGTGGGTGCCTCATATTTGAGTAGTCTGTAAACATTAAACTTTCAAATGGCACTAAAATTACACTTAGAGTAGCCTTCACCTAGTAACATGCAGTCTCTGATGTGTGAATGTATTTGGGGTTCCACTTTACCCTCTGCTCTGCAGGTTCGTAGACAGTGGCGAGATGGCAGAGTCCTTCCCGTACCGAACAAAAGCGCTTTTTGCCTTTGAGGAGATTGATGGTGTCGACTTGTGCTTCTTTGGGATGCACGTGCAGGAGTATGGCTCAGACTGCCCTCCACCCAATCAAAGGTGAGGAACCCCAGAAAAGTCTGTTTTACCTTGGTGCTCTCTACTTTGGATGAGCCTCCTGTAGTTCTGTATAGATCTTCTCTGTTGCTTATGTGAGACCCTTAGTGCTGTTAGGTTCTAGAAACAAAGTAGCTTCTGTAACGTGAGAATTGTTTCTTACTGGGGTTGCTGGCTGGAAGACAGAGTTGCCTTAAAGATCACTGATCTGTGTTTTCAAGGAAGGGGTTGAATAGTTTTAGGGAGATGAGGCTAGGATATCAAACGAAGGCCAAGTTTCTGGAGGTAAATTAGGATCAGATGCTTTGCAAATTGCTGTTGTAATGGATGCTTCAGATGTATAAAATAGCATTAATAAACTTGTAGAATTACTTCTTTCTCATGCCTTTTTTTTTTTTTGTTGGGTTTTTTTTTTAGGCGAGTGTATATATCATACCTTGACAGTGTTCATTTCTTCCGCCCTAAATGCTTGAGGACTGCTGTCTATCATGAGATACTGATTGGATATCTAGAATATGTTAAGAAACTAGGGTAAGTATCTTATAATTTCTTCTGTACAGCATTTGTGCTGAGTAGTTCTTGCTGCAAATTAAATTACTGCATCCTCTAGTAAAGAATATGGTACCCAAGTATCAACCTGTGATAGAATAACTTGACAACAGCTGTGTACAGTTGAAAAGGAGAAGACAAGAAGGTATTGCAGGCTTTTCAGGGGAGGCGTCTGCTTCGGGTATTTTGATGTTTCCAAATTTATGTAAAACTTTCTTAAGTCTAAGTAGAAACAGTGAGCCCCTTCTCCAGTCCATAAAATGTTGTTGTCAGTGTGTAATGCCATGGCTTTAATTCGGTCATTCCTTTGGGCTAGCAAGTAAGTTCTTACCCTTGTGTATAAGGAGAAAGTTGTGTGTTTAGTCTATACTGGTTAACTCTGTAACCAGTTGTAGATGGCCACTAAGAAATCTTGAGTAGTTGAAAATGTGAGAAACTGAAGAGTTAGGAAAGAAAGCGAAAAATATACTTGGCCAGCACAAACGAACACAGAACAACTGCGGCAACAAGAAAGGTGGAAATTAAATTACCATGATTACTGAAGCAGAAAGGCCAGTGAAGTAACCATCACTCTATTGTCAAGGCACCCAGTGTAGGTTGGTGAAGTTATTTGTGGAGAAATTGTTAGGGACTATGTTTAAAGCAGTTGATGAGAAGTTGGGGGAGTTGAAGTGGAGGTAAGCAGTACTATCTTCAGAACCTCCGTGAGGTGGTGTATTCTTTATTACTTCAAAAGAATACATTAGGCTTCTTTCTGCCTTTTTTATTGTCCGTTTTCTAATCTGTGAGTCTGTACATTTGCTGCATAGAGCTCAAGCCTCAGCTTTACTTAATGCTGTTTTCTGTGCTAATGGGTAACAGCAGGTTCTCATTTTGGGAGGACAATCTTGGTCTTGCAGTATCTCTCCATTCTCAGGCAGAAGGAATGACAACTGGCTGCAGCTCCCAGGGCTTGGCGAGGGTTCTGCAAAGCTGTTTCTCAACAGGGCAAGGATGGTTATTTTTCTCTGATTATTCCTCCTACTAGAGTTCTCTTCAAAAACTAATAAAGAAGAACTGAGGCTAAAGAAGTGATCTAAGGTGTTATATTTGCTGCAGCTGCTACTAATTGGCTGTCATCTATCTTAATAGTACTCTAGATGTTGCACCCAATACCACAGGCTGGCAGTGTCTATTCACAGATATAATTCTAAAACTTTTTAAACCGATTCTCAAAAACCAGAGGATTTACAATAGAAAAGTGAATTCTTTTTTTAAATAAATCTGTTTTTAAAATGTTGCTAGATAGGACATTGCTGCTCTGTCTCAAGATTTCACTACTGAAATACCTAGACTCCATCTTTCTCACATTAGTTACTTGGGATATATTAGTTGCAGGTTTGTGTCAGGCTTTGTTTTTTAGGCTGTGAAATGTGCACCCTTTACATATAAGTGCTCCATATATAGCGCTGGGTTATAGGAAATGAGTGGAAAGATGGAAATGTTAGGTCCAGAACAGCTGCCAGCCTCGGTGGCGGCGCCACCTGGTGTCGGAGAGGAGAGCGCGGGATCATTGTCAGTGCCCACATGTCCCGGTTTGTGTCACCACGGCAGGTATACTACTGGACACATCTGGGCATGCCCGCCCAGTGAAGGAGATGATTACATCTTCCACTGCCATCCTCCTGACCAAAAGATACCCAAACCCAAGCGACTGCAAGAGTGGTACAAAAAGATGCTGGACAAGTCTGTGTCGGAGCGCATCGTCCACGATTACAAGGTGTGTGAAGTGTGTGCTTGGGGGAGATTGACCAATCTTGTCTTCATTGCTTCCTTGCCTTATGCATTGTTCCTGATTCTTGGTGTTTACTACATTAGTTTTAAGTGAATTGAACACCAAAAGTTTAGAGTTAAAACATACTCTCTTCAAAACACATAGCTTCTGAAATCATTCTGGCAAAAAACTTGAAATGATTCCTTAGAAAAAGCTAAATTCTTGAGGAATATGGTAAAAGAGCAAAAAAACATATATGGAGTCTTAAATCTTCTTGTGTCAGATCAAATTGCAGGGTTAGGATGCTGATGCAGTTAAAAGTATATAAAATCTTTGGAATTATAAGGATTTAAATGAACATTGAGATTATGGTGATAACATTGTCCCAGTTGGTAAGAATGCATATTGAAGTCTAGGACACAGTAATTTCTTTCTTCTGAGTGGGAATATTTGAAATGTATTTGACAAACTGTAACAGATACAGTGTTAAATTTGCACTTAGAATGTGTTCTTATAAAAGGAATTATAATATTAAGCTTTCATTTGTTTAGTCTGCTGATGCCTTTTCTTGTCACTCATTGAGAACATTGCCTTTCCTTATGTGACTTGTAATAGTGATAACCAAAAGTGGGCTTGCTCTCTTGTAGGACATATTTAAGCAGGCAACAGAAGACCGTCTAACCAGTGCAAAGGAGCTCCCTTACTTTGAAGGGGACTTCTGGCCTAATGTTCTGGAGGAGAGCATTAAGGAGCTAGAGCAAGAGGAAGAAGAACGGAAGAGAGAAGAAAACACTAGTAATGAAAGCACAGATGTAAGGATGCTTCTGCTTTTCATGATCTAATGCAAAAGTTCTGATTAGATGAGGCTAATCATAAAAAAAAAAGGGGGCACAAGGCACTTTGGTTAACTGGGGTGTTCACTTTTCACTCTAAAATAAATTTCAATTTTACAGGTTATAAACTAGAGCTGGTAAAATACTACTAAGGTACATCTGGATGAACAGTGGGTGTTCATAGGGCTATAAACTATCTAATTACCAAAAGCAATTCTGTTGAAACAGTTGCTAGTTGAAAATTTTGTTGCTGAAATCCAATTGTTTATCAGTGATCATGTTGCCACCTCAGCCTGATATGGAAGTTTTTTCCTTAAGCATTACCTTTTAAATAGTGGGCCACTCTTTACTTTCTTAGATGATATAACACCAATCTTAGCAGAATGTTCTGAGAAAGTAGTGGAATGCTGTAAGTTAGTATTTGACTCTCAATAGGTTTGTTTAGTAGCTTTAAGGCATTGAGGATTTGAAGCACAAATTACTGCTGAACTGTTGTTGGGCTACTTTAAACTAGAGAAATTTCTTGCTGGTGTCTTGTGCAATTTTTTTTTGAGAATGTACAACTGTGTTATCAAGTTCAACAAAAAAAGCCCTCAAAAATAAAAGAGATGCCTCTTAATTCAACAATAAGTTTGAAAGTGAACAGATGCAGAATTTATGCATCTGCCTATCCTTGGATGCTCTGAACTTTTATGGAAGAAGTGGTGAATCTAGGATAAGGTTAGTGGTTTTGTTCAGTAGTTTGCAGTAGTACTTGTTAACTCTTTAAACACTGCTGCTTCATCACCTTATCAGAGACTAGATTTCTGGGGGGAGATGAGAATTTTTTTGCTGGAAGATCTTTGGATCAAAAAAGTTAGGTTTAATGTTACAATTAAAAATAAGTGATTCTGCTGTGCTGCTCTTTGCAGTACCTTCTTTCAAGGACTTTGTTTAATCAAAGTGCAGGAAATTAGGCAACATTATATCAAATTTGCATTAAGTAACATCTTTCTTAGGAAGGTATTTGTTTGCTTTCCACAAGGTATAGCTTCAAGTTCTCATCTCTCCAATATACCCAGAAACCACTTGTGAAGGATCATTTAGTTCTCTCTGTGAGGTTGGTCAATATTTAGTTGAGCCTTCGCAGCAGTTTGGCCCCAAAATCCTGACGTAGGGCCCATTTGCAGTACATTACTATTTAACATTATTATTACTACTACAACAAATACTTGTAACTCTTTATTGATCCTTTGTTTCATACTTGAAGAAGGGGCGATAATAAACTGTACTGTCAAGTGATGTAATAGTCATCCATGTTCCCTGGGAATTTCCATTCTGACAAAGTTATTTTAAGCTTAGGAAAAATGCTTGTTTGGCTAACAATTACTTTGATCCTTGATCATCTTATGCTGTGGGGTTTTGAGGAGCTCTCTAAGCATCCCAGTGAGCAATAACCTGTTCATTGCTAACAGAATATAGCTGAAATTAAGCTGACCTGTTTTGTTTGAGTGTTGCAGGGTATGACAGGTGCATGCCAGAAGTTGCGCTACTAATGCATTTTGGACTCAGAACAGCAGCTTCATAGCAAAATCAGTTTAATGCAGTCTGTTAAATCTGTCAGCTGTAGCAAACTAAATCTAAGCAGTTTAAGTCTTTCTTACCTTTGTTTAGTGCAATATCAATTGCACTTTGCAGTTATTTTTACTTTTGAATTGCATTGAGAATTCATCTACTGAACCCCTTGGTAATTGTCCAAAAGTGTGTAGCTGTAATGGACAAACAAGTTTCATTATATATTATTTTGCTTGTACATCCTTAGCATCTATGCTTTTAATATTTTTGGAGGTATGTACTGCTGATCTTGATATCTTTTGGAGTAATTCTAATGGAGTTAATTTAATGTTTCTGGGGACACTAGTATGTATGTTCAGAGTAAATGATTGTGAAGTGTGGTTTGTCCTGCAGTTAGAGAATATATAAAAATAATAAAATTGTGACGTGGTGTTGCTTAGATACCTGACATAAAATGTCTTTAAAATTGCTAGGTGAGCAAGGGAGACAGCAAAAATGCCAAAAAGAAGAACAATAAGAAGACAAGTAAAAATAAGAGCAGCTTGAGTCGTGGCAATAAGAAGAAGCCTGGCATGCCCAATGTGTCCAATGACCTCTCCCAAAAGCTGTATGCCACTATGGAGAAGCACAAGGAGGTAAGAGTTGATTGAATGAGGAGTGTTTTTTATTTCAGTGTAGAGGTGTACAAAGCTTTGATACTTCAAACAGAGTCATGCCCTGTAAATTATACAGGTTTGGCTGGAGAATTGAGTGGCTCACCCAGACAGACCAGTACCAGTAAGTCTGGGTGCTCTTTGCTGCAAGGGCAGGGGGAATAAAGGCAGCTGTGCTCGTGCAGAACTTCCTAGCAGTCTAGACTGCCACAGCAGTTCCACTGTTACTGTTCAGTCCAGTGCCCCTTTCCTATTTCTTCAGAGGAAAGTGAACCTGCAGGGCACCCAGCGGTCTGAGATTTTCCAGGCCTCACAAGCACCCCACCTGGCAGCAGGTCATTCAAATGTTAGCTGATCCTGGAACTGTACACTCTGTAATGAGGTTTGGTGACCAAAACATCTTGATAAATGCTAGCATATTAAACCTTTTTATTTTTCAGGTCTTCTTTGTCATCCGTCTCATTGCTGGCCCTGCAGCCAACTCCCTGCCCCCCATCATTGAGCCTGACCCGCTCATTCCATGTGACCTGATGGATGGGCGCGATGCTTTCCTGACCCTTGCTAGAGACAAGCACCTGGAGTTCTCCTCACTACGAAGGGCTCAGTGGTCAACCATGTGCATGCTGGTGGAACTGCACACCCAGAGCCAAGACCGCTTTGTTTACACCTGCAACGAGTGCAAGCATCATGTGGAGACCAGATGGCATTGCACTGTCTGTGAGGTATGTTTGGTGAAGTTCTCCCTGCTTCTGCCCCCACTCTGTGTCCAGAGTGATCTTTATCTGAACTGATTTCTCATTATTAACTGATGGAAAAAGATCTGTGCAGCTCATCTGCTGGCAGTTCAGAAAGGAGGGAAAACATTTTCTTGTAACAAGTGGTTCTGCTAATGTGCTGCTTGGTGTGATTTCTGCCTTGTGGAGAGCTGAAATAGAGTTGTGTTTTCTGTAGTTTATTCAAGGTGCTGCTGCCTAAGAAATTGGGAACTGTAGCCATGGCTTGAGCTGGAATGGTAGGATCAGCTGGTTTTTCTGAAGAGCAATGTGTACCTTTTCCTTCCAGAGTCAGAAGTGTGGGGCAGCAGTATTACTCTAAAGAGGGCTCTGTTGGTTTTGCTGTGCTACAAGTCAGATCCCAATACCCCTGTGACTCCTTCACTACTCTGTTGTGTCTCTGTAGAATGCTGCAAACAGCATTTGTGTCTTCAGAAGTGTTTGGAAAACCAGTGTGCTTGAAGATCGAGTCCAGGGCTTTGGTTCAATGCCCTCTGGAAGCTGGATTATCATTGTATCTGACTTCTAACTTCGTTTTCTAGCCTGCTGGAAGTGAATGACTGACTCAGATTTGATCCTAATTACAATTTGATACTTCCATTTTCTCTGGTTACAAATATATGTCTATATATACAGGCACACACATGTGCTTTTACCTTCTTGGTATATACCAGAAAGTAAATTCTAAATTTCCTATGGTTTAGTCAATCCTAAGAACTTAGGTCTTTTTCATAAAGATCAATTATTGAACCCAAACTCATGTGCTGTTGCTGTCACAGAATGTGTTCTGTTCTTTCAGCACTCTGTTGCTTAACTCACATCTGCAAACTGAAAATGCAGCTTTCATTCTTTTTTGAAAGCTGGTACCTCTTCTGCCACTCCTGCTCTCTTCTTTTGAAGTAGGAGCAGATGAGCAGCTATTTGTCCCTGCCTATTTCTTCTCCTTTCCTGCTGGGATTTTTCTGAATAATGTGTGACTTACTAACTCAGAGCCAACTTGTTTTTCAAGGTTTATAGATTTGTGTAGCTTTCAGACACCCTTACACCCACACACTTTCCCTGGCTATAATTTGGATTTATTCCTTCTCTAGTACCTCAACATGACAGAAAAGATTGAATTTTTCCCTAGAGCAACAATTTGCCTGGAACAGACTGGGAGTAATTGTTTAGGTAGCAGGACATCATTTATTCATTTATCGCATGGAGTTTCAGGAACACTGGTAACTCGTCCTTTGTTGTCTTTTCAGGATTATGACCTGTGCATCACCTGCTATAACACTAAAAACCATGACCACAAGATGGAAAAATTAGGCCTCGGTCTGGACGACGAGAGCAACAACCAGCAGACAGCCACGACGCAGAGCCCCGGCGACTCGCGCCGCCTGAGCATCCAGCGCTGCATCCAGTCTCTGGTGCACGCCTGCCAGTGCCGCAACGCCAACTGCTCGCTGCCGTCCTGTCAGAAGATGAAACGGGTCGTCCAACACACCAAAGGCTGCAAACGCAAGACCAACGGAGGGTGCCCCATCTGCAAGCAACTCATTGCTCTCTGCTGCTACCACGCAAAGCACTGCCAGGAGAACAAGTGCCCCGTGCCCTTCTGCCTCAACATCAAAAACAAGCTCCGTCAGCAGCAGCTCCAGCACCGCCTGCAGCAGGCGCAGATGCTCCGAAGGAGGATGGCGAGCATGCAGCGCACGGGCGTGGCGGGCCAGCAGCAAGGATTGCCCTCGCCCACGCCGGCCACGCCGATGACTCCGACGGGCCAGCAGCCCCCGACGCCGCAAACCCCGCAGCCCCAGCCTCCGCCCCAGCCCGTGTCACAGCCTCAGCCCGCACCTCCCAACAGCATGCCGCCCTATACCATGCCAAGAACTCAGCCCCCCGGCGCCGTGTCCCAGGGCAAGGCAGGCGGCCAGGTGACGCCTCCGACTCCACCTCAGCCGCCGCAGCCGCCAGTTCAGGGTCCTCCTCCGGCAGCGGTGGAAATGGCCATGCAGATCCAGCGGGCAGCAGAGACCCAGCGCCAGATGGCACAGGTTCAGATCTTCCAAAGGCCGATTCAGCACCAGATGCCCCAGATGCCACCGATGGGAATGAACCCTCCACAGATAGGCAGAGGTCCCGGGGGCCATATAGATCAAGGAATGGGGCCGGCAGGAATTCAGCAGCAGCCGCCGTGGGTGCAGGGGGCCTTACCCCAAGCTCAGCTGCAGCCAGGAATGCAGAGGCCATCCATGATGTCAGTAGCTCAGCCGGGTCAGCCGATGAATATGGCCCCTCAGCCAGGGATGGGTCAGGTACCTGGTGCCGCTCAGCCCAAGCAACCTCTGCCCCAGGCGGCCTTACAAAACCTTCTGCGGACTCTCAGGTCTCCCAGCTCACCCATGCAGCAGCAGCAGGTGCTTAACATCCTTCACTCCAACCCTCAGCTGCTGGCCGCTTTCATCAAGCAGCGGGCGGCCAAGTACGCGGGGTCGCAGAACCCGCAGGCCATGGCGGGGCAGCCCGGCATCCCGCAGGGGCAGCCGGGGCTCCAGCCGCAGCAGGCCATGCAAGGGCAGCAAGGAGGGGTGCACCCCAACCCGGCCATGCAGAACATGAACCCCATGCAAGCAGGAGTGCAGAGACCCAGCATGACCCAGCAGCAGCCACAACAGCAGCCGCAGCAGGCCATGGCTGGGATGAATCCTCAGGCACAGCAGATGAATATGAATCACTCGGGGATGGCTCCCCAGTTCCGAGATCTCCTGATGAGACGGCACCAGATGATGGAGCAGCAGCGCCACCAGCAGCAGCAGCAGCAGGGAGCGGGACCGGCGCTGGGGCCGGGGATGGCCAACCACAACCAGTTCCAGCAGCCCCAGGGCGTCGGGTATCCCCAGCAGCAGCAGCAGCGAATGCAGCATCACATGCAGCAGATGCAGCAAGGAAACATGGGACAAATAAACCAGCTTCCACAGGCCATGAGTGCAGAGACAGGAGCCAGTTTGCAACAGGCTTTCCAGCAAAGGCTGCTTCAGCAGCAGATGGGATCCCCAGCTCAGCCCAATCCTATGAGCCCCCAACAGCACATGCTCCCCAATCAGGCCCAGTCCCCGCACCTCCAGGGCCAGCAGCTCCCTTCATCGCTCACCAATCAAGTGCGTTCTCCACAGCCTGTACCCTCACCGCGGCCCCAGTCCCAGCCCCCTCATTCCAGCCCATCCCCTCGGATGCAGCCTCAGCCTTCTCCACACCACGTGTCCCCGCAGACCAGCTCCCCACATCCAGGACTGGTAGCTGCCCAGGCTAACCCCATGGATCAAGGGCACTTTGCCAGCCCGGACCAGAGTGCAATGCTTTCCCAGCTTGCTAGCAATGCCGGCATGGCAGGCCTCCATGGTACAAGCGCCACGGAACTGGGGCTCAGCTCCGAGAACTCAGACTTGAATTCAAACCTTTCACAGAGTACACTAGACATACACTAGACACGTTGTAGCATTTTGGGAGCAAAAAAAAATTAAAAAACAAAGAAAATAAAAAAAACTTATTTTCGCAAGACTTTTTGTACTGAAGACAAATTTTTTTGAATCTTTCTTAGCTAAAACGACATTTTTCCCTGGAACACATCTGAACTCTGCAGCAGTAGTTTGTGGTTTTAAAAACAAACCGACAACGAACCTGAGGGACAGTAGAGTACAAAGAATATATTTTTGTTATGGCTGGAATCATAACCAGTCCTTTTTCTTGGCTTTTTTTTTTTCCTCGTGTGCGTTGGGGAGGTCGGGGGAGTAAGGCGGTCTTTTGGTTGCTCACCAAAGGATGCCCTGCTCATGCCTCCAATAGGTTTTATTTTTTTTTTAAATTAATGAAAATATGTAATATTGATAGTTATTATTTACTGAGGCAGATGGTAAACATTTTCCCTATTCTGGTTTTTCTTGATGTCACTGCGAAAAAAACCACCACAAAAACAGAACAACAGAAAAACACAGGAGAACCTTTCCTAAAACCGGAGGACAAAAGGGGTTAATGTTGCTTTAAAACTACATTACATATATAAATATATATATATAAAAATAAATACCAATCTTTTCCTCTTTGGTTGGAAATACGTCAATTCTTTGAAAAATGTAAAAATATTAAATAACTCAGTCCCCTCCTGAAGTCTACTTTTGTCCTCCAAGAATTTTCTATACAAGAGTCTGAGCTTAAAAAAACTTCAAGTATTAAAGTAATTTGTACATGTAGAGAGAAGACAACATTTTTGGAAATACACAGGGGCAGCTGCCAAATGGATGTAGTATATATATTGTGGTTTCTGTTTTCTTGAAAGAATTTTTTTTGTTATTTTTACATCTAACAAAGGAAAAAAAACATAAAAAAGAGGGTAAGAAACAATTCCAACGGGATTATTTCGACCTGAGAAAAAGTCCCTGGGGTTTCTTCTTTATGCTTGCTTTCTCTCTCCCATGCCCCTTTCCCACCCTCTTCCATTTTCTGTAAAACTTGAAAATAGAAAGCAAAAAACCCTCAAATGTTGTATATCATGCAATTAAAGTTGGTTACTTATAAATAAGAACTTTCGATCACTGTATAGACTGTTAAAATTGATTTCTTATTACCTATTGTTAAATAAACTGTGTGAGACAGACAGCCTGTTTTTAATGTTTCCCTTCTCTCCCACATGTGTTGCTTGTTCTTAAAATGGTGGGGGTAGCGGAATATGTGCTACTTCAAATGTTTGCTATCTAGACGTCGGAGAGCTATTTAATGTATATGACTGTTTTAAAATGCAAATCTCTAATAAGGGGTGTGGAGTGATAATTAGTCTTCTAAATGGACTCTTTTGGTACAACTCTACATTCGCGTTGTTCCCGGCATGTATCTTACCAAAGAAACGAGGTCTGACCTCAACAGTTGTGCCAGTCAGCTGTGCCCCGCCCTGCTCACACAGCCTGGGAGCAGCTGATCTTCAAAGGACCTATTTTGCATTTTGAAATGAGAACTATTTGTTTGGATATGCGATATTAAAAGATCCTATTTCACTTGGAGTATATTGTGCGCCTTTTGGCACTGAAGTGTGAGCATGAGGTAAGCTTGTGTGGATGTCCTGCAGGCAGGTGCTGCACTGGGATGGTGCGTGGGTGCCCAGTCATGCTGTGTCACATCTGGTGCCATCTGCCAGATGCAGAGGCATTCCAGAACAGAGGTGCTGTCACCATGGAGCATGCTGGCAGTGACCCCAGCTGTGGGCTGCCCACAGCTGTGCTCACATGGAGTTAACCCGGTCGTGTTGCCTGCTGTGCTCAAGCTGGTTGTGCTGGATGTGGCTGGTTCATTGAAGGCTTCCCAAAATTCAGCCTTATGGGTGTGCATGTGCATACAGTGTTGGCTGCCTAGGGAATAACTCACCCACCTGGAAGACCCAGATGGGACCAAGGATGTGACCAGAGCACAACTGTGTAATGCCAGCTGTGTTGGGAACATCAGTGTATCTGCAGATCCCAGACAGATAAATAAAACAAGCGAGCTGACCTCAGGAAAATGCTGGTGGAAGATGATGGAAAGGGGTAAGTGCCAAATAAAAGTAATGGTGTATTACAATGTGAATGGGTGTTAAAGATCTTCAAAAGTGGGCGTAAAATGCTTGGGTTTTGGATATAAACACAATTAGGACAATGAATCTTGTATTTCTAAAGGGGTTGGTGGCAAGCCTTCAGCAAGATGGTGGAAAATTTGTGGCAGGCTTAAGGAAAGCAGCCCTGGGTTTTGGTATTCAGCCTTGGCTGAACCTCATACTGCTCACTCTGGCACCATGCAGACCAGCTCTGCACCAAGCCCACAATTACCCTGGTGCACTGGGAGGGACTGCTTCTGACCTAAAGGAGAGCAGAAAGCAAAAAAACCCCACATATTGAATGCCAGGACAGAAGACTGGGATTGTTTCGATTTGTGCTCTGCACAGTAAGCTCTTCTCTTCCTTCCCTGCCACCAAGCTAAGCCTAGTTTTGCTTTCAGCCTTGGGGGACTTCTCAGGATGGAGCATAAATAAAATTCCTTTTGACCACACACAGGCTAATGAAGTGAAAAGTGTGCCCAGCCTTCTGACTTAGATGCTTTTAGTGCAAACAGCTTTCATTTGTGCTGCTGAGTTAGCACACAGACCGTGGTTAGAATTTGTCCTGACCTGCATCAAAGTAGCTGAAGTGGGGAAGTCCTGGGACCTTGCAGAGCACACTACTGATCTCCCAACTTCAAATGCCAACATAGAGACTTGCTTGAAAGATGCTATGGTGCATTCTATGTGACAGCACAGCTGCTCTGTCCCTCTTTGTAGGTGCTGACTCTGAGCCAAGTTCAGTTTTTGAGGTGATGTGGATGATCAATAGTCTAAAATTTGCATAGGGTTTCTTTTCTTGACATCCCTCTACTTCTGCTTTCCCTGGTTCTACTGGAGAACCAGAAGCCACCATTTGGGGCACTACTATGGAACGCCATGACAAGATGGTGTGACAGTGACAGCCATTCCAGCTTTTGTTTCATTTTTCCAGTATATGATACACAATTTCTCTGCAAGAAACTCCACCTCCTGTTTCCAAGATGGTTTTTTCACTGTTTCCAGTTTCAGCCAAACTCAAGTACTCCAGCCCATCCTCTCTGGGCAGTCTGGAACAGATCCTGTAGTGAAAGACAGCAGCAGTCAGAAGAGTCTGCTCCTTAGTCTGCACCAGTTCTGCCTAAGTGTGTGATGAGGCTTCCTACCCTAAAAATGAGCTTTTATTTGAAGACCAGCCACAGGGTGCTCTGTCTGGGGAATGTTTATTTTTACAAACCCTCTCAGCAGCTGCCTTCCTACAATACAACGCTGGGGTATCTGACAGTTTGCCATTTCTTCCCTCAGCTTGTCAAAGCAGATTGTGTGCCATAGATCCCAGCCTGAGACACAGCCTAGCCTGGCCCCTGAAAGTGTCAAAGCACAGCCCGCTCCATCCACAGGGATTGCAGCAGCATCTGTGCTTGCTTCATGGCTGGAGAGCTACTGAGCTGCTCTGTCAGCCTTGCCGGTGTGGCACGTGCATCAGCATTTGCCTGCCTGCCTGTGCTTTGGCATTTTGGTTTGCTCAAGTTGCCTCAATTGCACTCCCTTAGAAAAGGGTCTTGGTTTTATCCAGGAAGGGATATTGAGTGTTTGGAAGGGAAGCCTGTTCTGTGACTGCTGCTGTGGGTAGCTGATGGGCAATCAGCCATGGCTCCAGTCTACTCTCCCTGTTGTAGGGAATGTGGTAGGTTTGGGGAGGGTGGAGAATTTACTGTTGGCACCATCTCCCTGAGTCATCTTTAAAGCCCTTCCTAGCTCCTGGTGAAGTTGGCACAGCTCAGGCTGTGGTTTTCCCCAGGTGTGCTGGCTGGTGGCAGGCTCTGGTGTATCTTGGGAGCACAGAGCTATGTGGGATGCAATCACAAGCACTAGCAGTGGGTATTTCGCTTCTCCTCATGTCCCTGCAGTCCCCAGGGCAATAACAGGAATTGAAAGGTCATTACCAGAAGAAAGCTCTTTGCCAACCCTGATCCTTTGGCTGAAAGTGCAGAGCTGCTGCTGCCCTGAAAAGCAAGGAGTCTTTCATTGTGTTTCCTCTTCACTTTTGCTTTTCATTGTCTCTGCTGTCCCACAGTAGTGTGGCTCTGAAATGAGCTGCCACTACAATGTGGTGACCAAAGCTTTGGGAGCCATACAGTGGGTATCTCACCAGGCCTGCTGATGGAAAGCCAGGGCAGCCTGAGGCGTGACCTGGGTCTACTGCCGCCCACACTGCCAAGGCTTGTAACCATACAGCCTGAGTTACAGCCACCAGAAGTCAGAACTCCAAACTCATGAGTTAAAAAAAAAATTAAAAAGAGGTGGGGGGGGGGGGGGGGAATACCTCAGGAATACCTCTGTTTGCCTGCTGTTATCACAGTTTGAACTTGTATTGAAGGATTTCAAGCCTTTTGTTCTGTCAGCTGGGCCCAGTTCTCCTGTGTCACCACAAACTGAGAGAGCCCTTAACTGTGACTTGGGAAAGGATATGTAAAGGGACTTCCACCTTGGTAAACTGCATATTATGTGTCAGGCCTTGTGGATGGTGTGACATCTTCTGCCATGAGCTGGGCTTATGCTCCAGGCTGCCCTTTCTGCTGGGGAAGGTGACCTGGCAGGACATGGTGGTGCCCCATGTCTTCCTTGAAAAGCTTGCAGAGGGATCAAGAGGCAGCACAGCTCAGCTCTCAAAAGCCAGATTTCTTGGGGGTCTGGGATAGGATAAGCACTTCAAACTGAGATTTATCTCCTAGGCAGTTAACTCTTCCCTCTCCTTGTCAGGATAGCCTTGGAACTGGCTGTAGCTGCTTTTTGAGGTTTTGTTTTGCTTTGGGGTTTTTTGTTTGCTTGTTTGTTTGTTTGAGTTTTTTAATTTCAGACAAAAATTATTTACTGTTTCATTAGTATTTGTATGTAGAGTTGTGTTGACATATAGACAGATTTAATGTGGTAGTAAAATAGCAAGGAAGGACAGGCTAACTTAGCATTTGTGCCCTTAACTGGGTCACCTGTTGGGGTTGGATTATTTGTTCACTATACAAACTGTTCCATTACTGTGTGTCATGGTTTGACTCTGGCACTATGCCAGTGCCCCCATGAGAATACACTCTCCCTGGTGTCTGCTGTGAGATGTGACCAGGAACAAGCAAAGCAGGCTCTTACTTAAAAGAAAGAAAAGTATATTAACTAGACTACAAGTGAAGGAAAACACACAAGGAAAAATGAAAAATGAAAAACTTACAAAAACATTCTCCTCCTTCCCCCCCCCCCCCCCCACCAAATTCCCAATACATCTTCTGAATCACCAACTCTTGGTTCAGCACCACCCTTTAGAATATTCAATCCTCAATTCACCAAGAGGAGAAGGAGTCTCTCTTTGTGCCATAGGCTTCCCCTGGAAACACCGTTGAAACCTCTTGTGTTTCCATGTCACTCTTGGCACCGCCCGGAGATCATTTGCCATCGTGACATCCTCCTTCCATGTGCAATGCTCTCACCACCGCGCATGGACCAGAGCTGCTTCTAGGGTCCTCCTTTTAAGGATGCTTTGTCCAGTTCCAGAAAAGCACAGTCTCTCACCTTTGGGACACCAGTCCCCCCCCATATTTTTTGCACCCCCTGGGGCTGAGGGGTCTCAAAAACAGAGATCTTCTCTTCCACTGAAGATCGAGGGCACCAACCACCCTTCTCACCTGTTGTCTCTGTTCATGCACTCTTTCACATAACATCACTGCACTCCCTTGGCTCCGAGCCATTGCCTCCCCCTAAATGCAGTCTCTGTGTCACAGGGAAAAAAAAATGGTTCCGTCTATGGCCACACACGGAAAGTCCAGCCAAAAGGCCACTCCATCATTCCTCATGGCCCATCCCCTCTTATCTCATCTCTTATCTCTCGTCTCATTCAGCTCCAGGAGGATCAGCATTTATAAGGTTTCTATCATGCTAGAAAGGGGTTAAAAACTTCAGTCTCTGCCTGTCCGGAGCTCTGGAGCTCTGGAACTCCCACGACTGCCCTGCTGGGCACCTTTTCGCCTGCACCCCCCGTTCTCCTTCTCAGCCGGCCGCTATCAAAATCCAGACGCCGGCTCTCCCTCTCTCTCTCTGCCGAGGGGGGGAGGATGACTGCCCGATGTCTCTTGGCGTTCTCCACCCTTCCATCCTCAAGGGCCTCTTCACTTCTCACTTCAGTCCAGGCCCAGGCCTACCGCGTGGGGCTGCCCCTCCCCTGCCCAGCAGCGGCTGGAAGGGGGAGAGATCCGACCTCGCCGAAGTCCCAAGAGGCCTTTCAGGTGAGCAGCTCTGGTTTTTAACCCCTGTGTGTTCTCAGAGGCGGACCCAAATGTCAGTGGTCAAACTCAATGCCAATGTTAAAATCTGAGCACTCATTGGCCCTGACCACAGCATCCCAGAAATCCTGTTTCCGGGTGAAACCACCACGTTGTGACAGTGGTAAGTGGCTGTAAATGTGGAAGAACTTTAGTGTAGCATTAAGGATGATCTGACAAGGGTTTTCTGCAAGCTCCTCAGCCCACCAGAGAGATCTAGAAAACAGCAACTGCTCAAATCTCCCACCTGCAAGTAGGCTGTTGCCTGTTCTTAAATAGTGCAGGACACTGTTCATTTCATGGTTACCTTGGTAAAATTATTCTGCCAAAGGTTAAGCAGAATATGTTTCTTTGTTGGTTTTCCAAGCTCATCTCCCCTATTTTCCTTTTTCAAAGACAGTACCATGAATGTATAGCCAAGGCTTACGTGTCTATAAATACTTTTTCTTCAAAATGGTTCCCTTTCCAGTGCTCATGACAAAAATTATACCCTTCAAAGTCTTTTTGTTCTTCACAGTGTCAGCTAGGAGAAGCCTTACAAAAGCCATGTGCCATTTCCAACTGCACGCAAGAATTTGGAAGGCCTGTAACCAAATGGCTGCCACTTAGTGCTGGAAGTGAAAAAAGGCCCCTGGAACACCAGGATTCTCATGAGCTCTTTGAAATAACAGAGTAGAAAACTGAAAAAGGAGCCTCTGGAGAAGCAGCAGATGAACTTATGAAGCCTGGGGACGCGGAACATGAGCTGTGCATCCCAGAGCATGGGGGAGAGGACAGTCCCAGTACAAGCACAAAGAGCCAGTGAGACAAGGCTCCTCCAAGAAGTTATGGTACTGAGGGGCAGAGCAGATGCTGAAGTACAAGAGCTGAGTGCCTGAGGAGGCAGCCTGGCCCCCTGTCCTGCAGTAACAGTCCCTCCCACTGCTGCTGGGGCTCTTCTGTCATTGCACCTGACAGATGCCCTTTGATACTGATCTTTCTAAAATTTTTACTGCAGATTATGTTAAAACACAGCCTAAGCCCACAGCAGAAGTAGGGAAGGAGATGGGAAAAGTGAAGTCTAATCTAAGTGTTGGGTTTTAGTTACCTGAGATTGTCAGTGCTGTTCTCCCCCTAAAGAAAGGAGTTGGCTTTACAGAACTATTATGATTATTGTTACATAACAGAGTTTTTATTCTTGAAAAGAATATAAGTATTCCTCAATCAAGCTGAACTTGATTCACATTAAAATTAATTTATTTAAATACTATTATTTATGGAAAAGGCTTATTGAGAACTGCAATGAAAAATGAACAGCTGTGGTGTTCATTTGTGGGGGCCTGCCTTTTAAGCTTGTATTGTGTCAGCACAGGATTAATTTCTACTGAAACCTTCAAGAAGCCTTGAGCAGCCTGTATGTGACCTAAGGGAGCAGTGCTGCTTGTTCCACCCTGGGAAGGGAGCAGGGGATGCACACCAGTTAGAGCTCACAATGTGTTCCATGAAAGATTACTGTAGTAGAAAGACTTAATGAGCCTTTAATTTTGTACTGTGTCTTTTCTGGAAACAGCTTTGCTGTCTGCCATGCTGTGCAATGCCTAGCAGAATTTACTAGGGAATAACAATCATTATGATTTATTTCATTATTAACTATATTGTTTTAAAGCAATTTTCTATTTTTAACATTGCTGGAGGACTGTTTGGAAAACCTGAATGTGGAGGATCCCTGATGCTATGGAAATTTGCTAATCAAGCTGCAGACTGGCTTTGCCAGTTCCCCAACACTGTTCCTCTGTAATTAGGCTGTGACCACTACCCTGGATTCTCAATGTGTTTTATGGATAGCGACACTCCTTTGTGTTTTTAACGGGCTGTAGCCTCATGTTAGAGCCTTTGGATTGTCTGGAAGGGCAATCCATGTATAAGGTGAGCCTTTGGAATGAACCTTTTTCATGCTGCTTTACTCCCACCTGTAGCTAAGACTGCACAGTTGTGCTTCACACATTATTTGTTCAGCCTCTCACTACAAAGCCCATACAGACCAGGAATGCTCAGTACAGCCCTTTTTTCTTTACTTTTTTTTTTTCTTTTCTCCTACAACATCAACACAGTGACAGTGACAGCAAAATAAAAGGGTGGAAAAGAGAACTGCCTCCAGGGGCTTACCTTTACATAAGCTTCTTGACAGGCTGATAGAGCTGGGGTTGTTCAGCCTGGAGAAGAGAAGGCTCTGGACAGACCTCACTGCAGCCTTCCAGTACCCAGAGGGGGATTATGAAAAGGAGGAAGATGGACTTTTTATATAAGCAGGTAGTGACAGAACAAGGGGTAGTGGTTTTAGACCGAAGAAAGGCAGATTGAGATTAGATACAGAAAGAAATTCTTTAGTGTGAGGGCGCTGAGGCACTGGAACAGGCCGCATAGTGAAACTGTGGATGTCCCATCCCAGGGAGTGTTCAAGGCCGGGCTGGATGGGACTCTGGGCAACCGAAATGGCTGATCTTTAGGGTAAAATCCAATCCAAGCCATTCTGGGACCGAGCGGGCTAATCCCGCACCACAAGCAGGAACGGAGACGGGCAGACGGCAGCAGGGTCCAGCCTTTTCCTGGGCGGGCCCGCCACCAGGTGCCATGGCTGCGGGAAAAGAACTACAGCTCCCGTCGTGCCCCGCGGGCAGCGCGGCGGGAACAAACTCCCTGCTGATTGGCTGTGCTTTCCGCTGCTCTCGCCAATCAGACGCACAGCTCACGGGGGACGCTCTCCACGCGCTGGCGGCGTCCCGGGAGCGATGGAGCGGGACCAGGCAGAGGTGAGCGGGACGGGACGGGACGGGACGGGACGGGACGGGGGCTCCTCTGGGGCCCGGCCCGGGCTGGGCTGCTCCTCGGGGCGGCGGTGGGTCCGTCTGATCCCGGCGGGATGGGCCCCTGCGCACCCCCCAGCTTCCCGAGGAGGGTCCGGGTGATGCTGCCCTTGCTCGGCAGCCGTGGGGATTGTGAGGTGTCCGCAAGTTTCACTCACCTGTTGTGGAAGAGTAACCGTGCAATGGTGCTCACGTCCTACGAGCTGCTGTAAAATGCACCCCACAGGGACTAGAAGGCGCTGAAAATCTTAATTTTTTTAGAGGATTTCGGGCCTTTCAGACGTCAGGAATTCTGTCTAAAGGCCTGGATCCGCAGGAAAGCAATTCTTTGTTCAGGGAGTAACCTGGGAACCTTGGGTCTGTTTTGTGGGAAAGCCAGGGAGGATGCGGGGAGACAGCAGTGAGTGAAGTCTGATCTGCCTGCCCACGTGTCTGTAATGATAGCTAGAAGCCAGGGATCAGAGGGAATTTAGCGCTGGAAGGTGATCGGTTATTGTTGCCCACTTGGAGGAACA
Source organism: Calcarius lapponicus (assembly GCA_039654755.1). Taxonomy (NCBI): domain Eukaryota; kingdom Metazoa; phylum Chordata; class Aves; order Passeriformes; family Fringillidae; genus Calcarius; species Calcarius lapponicus. The sequence continues at coordinate 50,065,192 of CM077463.1, read as the reverse complement.
ATTGTATCCTCCTGCCTCATGTAGCTGTTTGTATCTGCCTGTCTGTTCCATCACTTCCTGTGCTGATGCTGAGTTCTTACTGCTCCTTCATGAGTTGCTAACATATTTTCCCAGCCTCTTTTATGCTTATTTGGAGCCTGGTTCAAGATTGTTCTAGTCTGAGACACACTGTTTTACTGTGCTCTTTCTTCAGTCTCTGCCTTGCAGCTCTCCTGCTGTAACAGCGAGTACAAAGAGCCAGTGAAGATGTTTAGCTGTGGGGGCATCTGGGTTTAGGCAAAAACCAATAGCAAACTTTCTGCCTCCTGCTGATGTAGTTTCTGAACCGAGGTCAGCTGTGGGCTGTGCAGTTTCCAGAGGACATGAGCTGTCTCCAGGACTGCCCTGCTGACTTCCAGGCTGTGCTGGTCTTGTGAGCTGTGGTGGCAGGAATGTGCAGCCTGTGCTCTGCTCTGGAAGTCTGTGCTGGCTTTACTGTGACGGTGTCTGCGCTGCTGTGCTGTGCAGCGATGTTGGGAGGAACATTGCCTGGAAGTACACAGTCTCATCTGTCCTTCAGCAGCAAGGCAGTGCTTTGCCCTGTATTTTCCTGTGTTCCTCAAGCTGCTTTCTATCTAGCAAAAGCCTTGTGGCACTTTTCTCTTGGGAAGCAGAATGCAGCTTGTGGAATACCAGTAAAGGGACCTGTCTGGGGGAAGGCATTCAGAGTCCTGCCTTTGGGGTTATGTGGACTCCTTCCCTACGCTGAGGCCACTCCCTGGCCCAAGCCAGCAGCAAAGGCAGGTTTATTGTGCAGTGGCATGCAAAATGTCTGTTTTAAAGCAAACTGGCTCTTTTTCTAGCTGGTGTCTGCCTTCTGCCACAAATCTTCATCTTTGGAGCGGATGGAGGAGGAAGGTGATGATGATGAGGAGGATGATGAACTGGACATCTTTGGGGGTTATGACAGCCTCACGTGCTACAACAGCAGCATGGGCAGTGACAGCAGCTCCTGCCTGGAGGAGTCCAGCGATGATGAGGTGGCACAGCGGGAAGCTGGAGAGCTCTCAGCCTCTCCCATGCACCAGCCATCCACAGGCCGGCTCACAGAAGACAGTGGCTCCGAGCCAGGTACTGCCTGTGCTGCCTGAAACATTCAGGGGCAGTGAAGGGTGTGTGGCTGCACCTTGGGGATGCTTTGGGAGCAGCTTTGGATCCACACTGCATTTTCTGGGCTGTGTGGGGGATCTGCTCTGTGTAACAAGGGTTAGCTGTTCTCAGCTCTGTCGTTGTAGTGAATTGACTCTGCTAAATCCTCACGTTTTTGGCCTTCCTTCTCACAGCTGTGTGCGAAATGTGTGGGATTGTGGGCACCAGGGAGGCTTTCTTCTCCAAGACCAAACGTTTCTGCAGCGTCTCCTGCTCCAGAAGCTACTCCTCAAATTCCAAAAAGGCCAGCATCCTGGCCAGGCTGCAGGTATGTTAAAGCCTTTCCAGCTGGCTCTCAGGCTCCATCAAGCTCACAGGCTCTTGTCATGCTGGGGGACTTCAACCACCCCTATACCTGCAAAAAGTAGCATGGCAAGCTGTAGGTAATCTAGGAGACTCCTGGAATGCATGGGGGATAATTTCTTAAGCCAGGGAATAGACACTGTAGCAGAGGGAATGAAACAGTAGATTTGATGGTCACCAAGGTAAGTGAACTAATTGGGGATGCCAAGATTGGAAGCAGTGGCTCCAGTTGCAGTGGTCATGCATTGGTGGAATTTGCAAGCTTGAGGAGTATAGGTCAGCTAAGGAGTAAAGTCATGCTCCTAAACTTTAGGAATGCAGACTTCCAGCTCTTCAGAGAGAGTCTCTAATTCTGTGAGATTTCCTGGGGATGAAGCAGGATGTGCCTGTATGTAGGGGTAGGTGGTTGCTCTCTAATTAAATATCAGGCTGATTTTCCCAGTTTGTTCTTCCTGCCTGAAGTCCCCAGAGGAGGCATGGCAGCTTAAAGGTGGTGCTCCCTAATAGCTGAGAAAGGGCACACTGGTATTGTACCTGCTGTTTGTTGTTGCTGTGAGTGTTGATTAATATTGTAGTAGCCTGAAAATTGTCCCAAGGAAGAGATGAATACCCAGTTGCAGGGGGTGGCTTAGTCTCCTGTGCCATTAATGTTCCTTCTTTTGCAGGGAAAACCACCAACAAAGAAAGCTAAAGTTCTGCACAAAGCATCCTGGTCAGCCAAGATCGGGGCCTTCCTCCATTCGCAGGGCACGGGACAGCTGGCAGATGGGACACTGACAGGTCAGGATGGTGAGTGTAAGTGAGGTGTGAGGAGGTGCAGCTGCTGGAGTCACAGAAATGGGGACACCTTAGGGGCTGTAAGCTCTGCAGTCCTCCTCCTCCTCTCTGGTACACTGCATTGTACGATGTGTGTGGATCGCTCTACACAAGCTGGCAGAACGCAGGGCATGTCTTTTTTCCTCTTCCTGCCCATCCACTGTTGTAGCCTCATCCTCACTCCTTGTATGACTTGACCTGGAGTGTAAGCTCTGTGGTCCCAGTCCCATGAGGTGCTGACTTCTGCTGGCAAAGGTGACTTAAAGGTGTCCTGCTTGCCCAGCCATTTGCTGCCCCACTGCTCATGAGGAGTTATATTAGCCCTGAGTCACTCACTGATCACTTTGAGCAATTACCACTCACTGCAGCTGAAGAAGCAGCAGCTTACTGTGTTAGGGAAAAGGGGAGGGCTGGGGCATGGCACAGCCAGGAGTGATCCCTGAGCAGACTGCTGCTGTAGCCTGCAACCAGGAGTGACTGTGGGATTAATCTCTCAAATTAGTATCTCTGATTTTCCCAGCACCCTCTGGGAAAGCAAATGCTGCTGATATGACTCTGCAATGCTGCTGCTGAGAGGCAAAATGTGAAGTGGTTTAACCCTGAAAGAATGCACTCTCCCTGGAGTGCTTTAGCCCTGGGCTAGACTTGACCTCTTTTATTGCCCTTTCTGCTCCCCCAAAAGCAAGTGACAGCAAATATTGATAATTAATAATATATTTTGCCTCTTGTGGGTGTTAGTGACCATGCACTCACATAGGGTCTAGTTTCCCGCCAGAGAAAATGCAGTGGAATGCATAATCCCTGTGTGTTGTGTCCTAGTGCCTGGAGGCTGCAGGCTGTAGTCCAGAGGTAACTGATCTCTGTGCCTGTTCTGTGATCTCATCTGATTTTCTGCTCTCATGTCTGCTTGCAGCACTCGTCCTGGGCTTTGACTGGGGAAAGTACCTGCAGGAGCATGGCTACAAGGCAGCTCCTGTCAGCTGCTTCAAACACGTGAGTTCTACTTTGCTGTGCATGGCAGGGCACACAGGGCATGTCATATGCATGGGCCCCCTGTGCTCCTTGACAGGTGCTGAGCACAGGCCCAGCAGGGGTTATTGAGACCTGGTGATGCAAGGAAAGAACTTGGGGTTTCTGGCAGCTGAGAATGGGAGTCTCATAAAGGGTCCAGGAGTTTTGGGGGAAGGAAGCAGAGGGGGACTTGGTAGAAACACTGCTGGTAGTGATGCCTATAATTTTTAGTTTGTTATGTTTTTCATATATTTGTAGCTTTATAAATTGCTAAAGCATGGCTGTAGCTTCTAGTATTTTTCCAATTTTTCTTCCCTACATGTAGGAACAATAAGCTAACCTTATAGGCACATTCAGAAATATTGTAGTCTTATTCCAAGAACAGAACCAACTACAAGGACATTCTGTTTTCTAACCAGAATCTGAGCCAGACATAACAAAAGTGGGGCAAATGAAACCTCTGGACTGCTTCCAGTGGGTCAAACCCCAGGAACTATTACCTAACCAACTAACATTTTACCTGGACAGTATATGATAAGTATAGTAATTGACTAATCTTATCAAAATGGTAGAATTACTATACCACATGTGATTTTTGCCATATTGTGTACCTGAAAGCTTTCAAGTAAAGGTTTGTTTTTATATTGACTCTAACATTGTTGGGAAGATCTATTCTATTTTCCAGGCATCAGTAGCGATGACTTAGTGCTGACTGGAAACAGAATTAGTTTTGACTGGGGATAAGAGTGGGAAGCTAATTTTGCAGTTTGTATGGCTGAGTACAGCCCAGGGTGATGTGCAGAAAGGAATTCAGTTTATGTGAGCCTGGCAGTAGCTACACCTCCAACATGTCCAATTTTTATAAGACTTGTTATATTCCCTTTGAGTTGTTGTCTGATAGTACTGACAGCATTTCCTTTTTCTTGAGGATAGGTTAGGCAGACATGTTAGGTATCTTCATTGTTAGGTATCTTTATGCCATAGAGGAATGGCAGCAGCTACTTTGGAATAATAGGACATCTGGCAGTGAAACAGTTAAGTATTGCTATATCATAATTCTGCCTTTTGGGATCCTCAGTGAACATCCCAGTGAGATGTCTGGGACAGTTCAACTGTATTTCAAGATGTTGGCAAATCCAGGAGGGGTAAGGCATACAAGCCTGTGTCTAAGATGAAGGTGCAGCTGCCTAAGACATATCTCTGAAAGCTGGAAGGGCCTAAACCCTGCTATGATTTCTGCATCCCTCTCCCTGCTTCAATGGCTGCCTCCATCTTTCAGGTGCCGCTCTTTGATCAGTGGGACGATGTGGTAAAAGGTATGAAAGTGGAAGTGCTGAACAGTGATGCTGTGCTCCCCAGTCGTGTGTACTGGATTGCATCTGTCATCCAGATAGTAGGTAAGTCTCCAAGGTAATCTTTTACAGCTGGGCATGGCTAAGCTCAGAGGGAAGCTTTAGAGAGCTGAGGGTAGCTGGTCAAGCAAAACAGCTCTTAGGAGCTCTACAACTGAGAGATTTTGGAACAGGAAATACCATGGTGTGGGAGTGAGAGGAAACCAGCTTGTGGTTCCTCTTCTGGTTGCTGGTCAATTTGCAGGAATAGTTGCTGGAGAAGCTCTGGTGACCTACGCAGAGTGCTGAAGGCCACTGTGGGTACTAAGCCTGTGGTGCCAAATTCTTGGCCTGTAATGCCTTTGTTTGTCTGCTCTGTCCTGGCAGGATACAGGGCCCTTCTGCGATATGAGGGCTTTGAGAATGATGCTGGTCATGACTTCTGGTGCAATTTGGGCACAGTGGATATTCACCCCATTGGCTGGTGTGCCATCAACAGCAAAATCCTGGTACCACCACAAAGTGAGTGTGGGCAAGAAGGGTCAGCATATACCTGGGCATGGAGAAGCTTTAGTTATGCCTAACACAGAGGGACAGGTGATCCTGCAGCTCCATTTGTTATTTGAGTTACAAGCAGCAGTTTGAGTTTGGGAAGCTGGAGACTGCTTGGATTGCTCCCTCCGCATCTCCCTATTATTGACCTGGGGATGCTGCATGCAGAGCTGATGTCAGACCTGTGGGGGCTAATGCAGGTGGCTTTTCCTCCTTCTAATCCACATGGTGGCTAGACTTGAACTTTGGGGGAATTTTTTAGTCCTATATCCTGGGCAGCATCTCTGGTAAATGCAGTGACTCCAGTCCCTGCACAGCTAGCAGTTCAGAGAAGGATGCCAGTTTAGTGGAATTCTGGCAAGCTGAGATTTGCTTGGTATGGCTCGTGTGTTTTCCTCTGTTACCACTTCCTCATCTAGATCAGTGGAGTTGAGTGTCTGCTTGGCCCAGTTCACTCTGTAATGGTGATCCCTTCAGCCAGATGTGGGGGCAAGCTGGCAAAACAGAGTACAGAATCTGAGTGTGAAGAAGGCCTTTTAGTGCTAATGGGCTGTCAGAGAGATGAAAGGTGTGGTGCTGTAATTATTTTGGTCATAAAGGTGGACTTTCTCCCTGCTCATATGTAGCTATCCATGCCAAGTACACTGACTGGAGAAGTTACCTCATGAAAAAACTGGTGGGAGCTAGGACCATCCCAGTGGATTTCCACATAAAGGTAACCATGGGAGGCTGTCGTTTTGCATGGGGGAAATGAAGCTGAAGTCAAGACATGCTCAACATGTCTCTTCTGGTTCTGATGTGTGTAACTTTTGTGTGCCTTGAAACCTGGGCAGGGCAGGGGCAGTGAGTGCTTACACATGCTCCTAAGATACCTGTCATGATGCTGTGGGTAATGGATGGCACAGCCTCCATGCCCTCTCAGCACAACAGTTTCTGCTTGGGGTCACAGGCAGGCTTTAAAAGCTTTTGTCACATGATCTGCTGGGAAATACTGGGGATGAAGTTTGGCATTTTCCTGAAGGGAGAGGCCAGTGCAGCTCCAACCTGGCCTTTCCCTGCCCTGTTTCTGAAAGTAAAAAAACTTTGTCTTCAGTGTTGATAGCAAAGCAGCCTGCAGGGAGTGAGAAAGGCACGGCTTCCTTAAAGTGCCATGGCCTTGGCATCTCCATAGCTCTCATGATTGTTTTTGTGTAGCCTGCTCTGAGATTAGACCTTGTTGGAGGGAAGAGGGTGGCTAGGAGCTTTGGAAATGGCAGATAAGGAAGACAGTCCCAGAGACAGCAGACAGGAAGGTAGGTGATAGGGTTTTTTGTGTGCAAGGTAAGTGGTGACACTGAGCTGGAGATCTGGATGTAGTTAGTGCTTCCCATGTTACTTCTCAGAAAGTTACGAGGGTGTTTGTAGCTGCTTGTTCCTAGGCCCCAGCTTGTAGCTGAAAGGGAAGTGGTGGAGGGAAACAGACATTGCTTTTGTCTTTCTCCCCTTAGCATCTCCACTCCCACCTAATAAACAGGAAGGAGAAGACTTTAACTTAAACGTTCTTCTGGATTCAGATGTAGGCTGGTTTGGGTATCTATTTTGTGTTTCCTAGTTGCTGCATGGCATGTTTGGATCACAGTTCCAAAATGTCAGGGGTTCCATAAACCCCATTGGGCATTTGTGGATGAGTAGGACAAGGCTGCATGAGCAAACCAAGGTCTCAAAGAAAGTCAGAAAGCAGCCAGTGTGACTCCACTGTGCCTTTGGGTCAGTGTGCAGAATAACTGGCTTTGGATATGGAGTTGGGAGGTAGATCATCATGTAGTTCAACTTCTGATCAGAAAAAAAAGGTGAAAATAAGAACCTGACCTCTTTTGAAGTTAACTGAAAATCCTGTTGCACTTTGGCAAGCTACACCTCTAAGTAACTGCAGCCTCAAAACCCTTGTGATCTCTTTCATGACTGAAAATGGCACACACAATTCCTTACTCAGTCCCTCCTGAACAGCAGTTCTCACTGGGAACATTCACACAAGGTGGTGGCTGGGCATTGCTGCTGGGCTGGAGTGGGGCAGCTCTTACGAGGCCACATGACAGAAAGGAGACCCAGGGTGTGTGTGCCCAACCACACTGTCATGTCTGGGGCTGCCAGCTACTTGTCCCTTCCTAGTCAGCTTTGGGCAGTGCCATGCTCCATGTCTGTGGGGAAAACTGTTCTCTGAAGTGTTTGGAGAACTGTGCTTGATCTCACCTCCTCTGTTGGTTGTTGCCAGATGGCAGAGAGCATGAAGTACCCGTTCCGGCAGGGTATGCGGGTCGAGGTGGTGGATAAGAACCACGTGTCCCAGACACGTATGGCAGTGGTGGACACAGTCATTGGGGGCAGACTGAGACTCCTCTATGAGGATGGTGACAGTGACGATGACTTCTGGTGCCACATGTGGAGTCCCCTCATCCATCCTGTGGGCTGGTCACGGAGAGTCGGCCATGACATAAAGAAGACAGGTAAGGATCAGCCATCAGCCACTGCAGCCATCTTCTGATTTGCTGGGGACTGCCTGCACCCTGCTGTTGACACCAGTCTTGACATGCTGGGAGTGAGGCAGTTGCCTCAAGACCTAACAGGTGAAGTCTGCTTAGTTTTGTGTCTGCTGTTTTTATATCTGGACAGATAAAAGTCCTGTAATCACTGGGCACAATGGGGGACTGTAGGGTTTCTTACCTGAAGCAGACAGTCTGTCCCTTTAGTGTGAGAATGCAGACTTTGCAACATGACAGATGTTTGTAGTCTTTTTTGAGGAAATTCATGCTGGCTTCTGTAGCACTGGATGCCATCAGGTTGCATTTTTCTGGACTTTACCAAGAGGAATTGTTGATTGGCTTACTCTAGCCAATCAGTAAAAGACAAAGAAAAAAGCAAGACTTGAGCTCTGCTGATCCTTTTGATTGTGTCTCTATTCCTGCCTCTTCCTGGTGATTATAACTGCATGTGTTACCAATAGTTCTCAGGAAGCTCAGCCATCTGCTTTGAACAAGCCCTTCATCACAGCCCATTTTATAAGACGTGTAGAGGGACTGACCTGTTCTTTTTATTAAATAGTCTCATATTGAGGGGGTTTATAGCAGCTAAGCTCTCACAGGAAAATTAATAACCAGTCTGTTTCCTTACTGCAGTAGCTGCAGGCTTTTTACCTCTCTGTTTTTCTTCCATTCCTCACAGACGAAAAACGTAATGACATGGCAAACCATCCCACCTTCAGGAAGATTTACTGTGATGCTGTGCCCTATCTGTTTAAGAAGGTAGGACAAGTCTGCCTTTCTGTGGGGGTCACAAAGAAGGAAGCAGTGACAGCACTTCCTTGCTTGGGCATACATGCTACCATGTGGGTTGTTGAGGGTGGTCTTTCTTAGCCCTAAGGGCAGTAAGATCTTTGGGGTGTCAAGGCTGTTGTTAAGAAGGAGCAGGTCAAACTAGAAAGCTGAAAGAATTAAAGGACAGCGACAGATTGAGGCACTCAATCAAAGGGCAAGCAAGGGAGCTTTGAGTTGGAGAGGGAAGAGGATTGCATGGGAAAGACCAGTTCCAACAAGGAACTGGATCATGCTGGCAAGGACTGAGATGAGCAGGAAGCTTGCTTTGTTGTGGAGCAGCAGCTGGGCTTGGCTTGGCTCTCTGACTGGCCAGAGCCATGGCAAAGGTTGCCAACACAAACATAGTGTTGGTTTGGCTGCCCCTTTGTATTTCTTGTAATATTTTTGGTTTCCCCTCCCAAGCTGAGCCAAGTTTGAATCCTATTTGTACTTGCTGTGCTTGGTGTCAGGATGGGACTGTCCCACACCCCTGGCAGCACATGGTATACCAGAGTCTCCCTTAGGTACGAGCTGTCTACTCTGAAGGTGGATGGTTTGAGCGAGGCATGAAACTGGAAGCCATTGACCCCCTGAATCTGGGCAACATCTGTGTGGCCACTGTTTGCAAGGTAAGTTCAGTGAGCCCAAGGGGTCTGCTGTGTTTGCTTGGCATAATGCAGCTTCTCCTCAGCTCTTTTCAAATTAAAAAGACCAGGTAGGATTTTGCATGGGGGAGCAGAGAAGGCTGTCAAGAGAGGTGGACAGCTGATGTGTGGAGAGAACTGGGGGGTTACTTTAGAGTTCTGACAAACTGTTATCCATGTGTACTTAAACAGACAGCATGAAGATAAGCATGCTTCTGCAGGCTAGTGCCCAGTGTGTGACTGGCAACCACTCTCTTTCCACCCTTGGGCATGCAGTAGGGAAGATTTGCTCTCCAGTTCTGAGACTGCATAGAGAAGCCCCTGTGGAAAGAAGGGAAGGTGAGGTGACCTCCATGTGGAGAATGGCATGAGGATGGACGTGTCACCTTCAATTTCCCTTGATGAGGTGGCTGTAAGCTCTAGTCTTCTGCTAATGTCAAGAAGTAAATTCCTTGCCCAGGTTTCCTCAGCAAAGTGTGTTGAATGTTGAAAGTATAGCATTCATCTGGGCTTTTCCTGCTTCCCCAAGAAGCTGTTTGCCCTCAGAACCCAAGCTGAGGACTTTGACACTTGAATTTGGCAGTGGGATCCTATGAGAATTGTTTGTGTCTGTAAAATGTCCCCTTCAGCCACAGCTTGGAAATGGAAGAGTTTGGGACAGGCATGCCTATCACCTTTGGTAGGCACTAATTACCAGTGAGTGACAGGATGGGACAAGTCTTGTTGCTGTATGAAGTAGCAAATCCAAGGGTGGTACTCCTTCCCTTCTACCCAGTAACAAATTCATGATCTGGTGGGTGGAGAGGGTTTTTGGGCTGCTAATGAAATGTTTCTGGGGGAGAACAGAGCTCCTGACTGCCATGTTACTTACGGAGCCTGGGCTAGCTCTTAGAACTCCGGCCATGCCAGGAGTGGGGAATTGCTGCGGTATGGGGATTTACCAGAGGCAGAACCTTTAGAGGCACTTGCTCTAAGGTGCCAGACACAAGCCATGACAGGGACCAGGCAGAGCACAAAGGAGAAGGCTCTTTGTCTTGAGGTTCCACAAAGAAGAGTTTTTTTCCAAGGAAAGGGATCAGAAACCAAGAGAACCCCCGGACACTCCTGTGCAAGGGTTTTTGTACAGATACAAATCAGGGCGTGGATACAAACAGCTAACCAATAGGGAATCCTGTTGGGGAGGAGTGAGGGATGACATCAAGTGTCTGGGGCCAATTGGGATGGGAGGGTGGAGAGGATGGGTCACATGGGACAATGGGGCTTTGAGGAGTAGAGGAATTCCAAAAGGGTGTTGCAGTCGGGGATTGGCTCGAGGTTAAAGTGGAACAAAAAGGGCTGGGTTACCTTGACAGGCAGAGAAAGACCTGGAAGGAAGGGTGGGGAATGGCATGAGGGACAGCTTTGAGGGAGGGTAAAACCCAGGGGTAAACTAACTCAGGGACAACATGGGGGTACAACAGAATGAACCACTTAACAAGGAATCAATAAAATAAATTTGAACCAAAACAGCTGACCATTTAAGGCTTTTCACATAGTCCTTTCACAAGGCTCTTAGTGTTGGTCCCAGTCCTGCAGAACTTGCTGCTTTGGGGATTAGCTTGTGTTGACTAACATATTAGGAGAAGTTTGGGGCACATAACATTGGATTTTACTATCTGTGGTAATTGTGATTGATATGTGGGGACTCTTGAGAGAATCCTTTGCGAGGAGGAGAGCTTTAGAGCAAGTAGAGCTCTACACTCACGCCTTCACTCCCATCTCAGGTTCTCTTGGATGGGTATCTCATGATCAGCATTGATGGAGCAACGTCTGATGATGGCTCTGACTGGTTCTGCTATCACGCCTCCTCACACGCCATCTTCCCTGCCAACTTCTGTAAGAGGAACAACATTGAACTGACCCCTCCAAAAGGTGAGATTTGGACTCTGCCCTGTGGTACAAACCTGCACGCAGAATTTGATGGGGGGTGCGTTTCTGAGCGGGGTCAGGTTCAGATAAATCAAAACAAGGTCCCAATCTGCTTGTTTTTTAGGGAGACAGCTAGTTCAGAGAGCCAGGCTGTTTAAGCTTTGCCCATATACCAAGTCTTGGTTAGCTCCTGGCAGATCAGTGGCAGAAATGTATGATCCCCAAACTGAACAGAATAAAAGCTTTTAAAGGACTAGGAGGATGGGAAGGGATAAGTAGAGCCATTGCTGCAGGAATCAGTACTTAAGTGTCCACAGTCATCTCTATTCTTTTATGTATTAATAGATCTGACATGAGTATTTCTTCAAACTTCTAAGAGACAATCACCCTAGGTGTGTTTTTGCTGCCTCATATAGCCATACCCGAAAAGGACTGCTCTGAATTTCTGTGTTGCAGTGCTGTTCCATCTTCATTTGATGTTCCTGCTGATGGGAGAAAGAAAGATTGGTCTAAGTAGTGTGTTTTGAACATACTACTTCCTACTTGCTGCTGGTCCTCCCCTTTCTCTGGGTCTATGGCTGACACACATGTTCAGAGCTGCAGCTTGCTTTTCTCTGTATTTGTCTGCAGAGAGGGGTTCTGGACTCCCATGGAATCCGAGCACTAGGTTCATGTCCAAGATCAGGCTGTACATGCAGGTTCATTGACCTGCTCTGCAACCGGTTGCTATGCCTCCTTCCTGCCTACTCTGCCTTTTGTCCCAGCTGGTCTACCCAGTGACTGCCTTTTTACCTCTCAGTGATTCTTTCTTCTGCAGGGTATGAAGCAAAGACATTCAGCTGGGAACGTTACCTGGAAGAGACCAAATCAAGACCTGCTCCATCACGGCTCTTCAACACAGTGAGTGCTGCCAGGAAGAAGTTATGTGTAGGGGTGCTTGGAGTAAGCAAGGAGGAGTGCAATAGCTCTGGCTGTCACAAGATCACAGAGATGGAAGTGACTTCTTGTCCAACACCCCTGCTACTGCAGGGCCACCTGTAGCATGTTGCTCAGGACTGTGTCCAGATGGATGGAGACTCCACAACCATGTGGGTGACCTGTGTTGGCGCTCATTGGCAGTCATGGGAGAACTTGTCTCCTGATGTTCACAGGGAAACTCCTGTGTTTCAGTTTGTGCCTGTTAACTCTGGTCCAGGCACTGGGAGCCCCTGAGAGGAATCTGGCTCCATCTTTGCACCCTTATTTTAGGCATTTATACACATGAATAAGGTACCCCGAGCCTTTTCTCCTCCAGAATGAACAGTCACAACTCTGTCAGCCTTTCCTCATAGTAAAGATGCTCCAGTTCCCTCATCATCTTCCTGACCCTTTGCTGGACTCTCTCCACTGTCTCCTTTGTACCAGGGCACAATTCAGGTGTGGCTTTGTCAGTGCTGAGCAGAGGGGAAGGATCATTTCCACTGACCTGCTGAGAACAGCTTACCATTAGCCTTCTTTCTCCCAAGGGCACATCCCTGGCCCATGTTCAGCTTCATGTCCACTGGGATTCCCAGGCCCTTTTTGGCCACACTGCTTTCCAGTCAGTCTGCCCCCTAGCTTGTGCTGATGCATGGGGTTCTTCCTCTGCAGATGTGGGATTCCAGCTTGTCAAGGTGCCTCTGGAGGGCAGCACAACCATCTAGTATATTCTGTCTCTCCTCTGAGTTTTCTACTACAGGCAAGCTTGCTTGGTTTGACATGATATTCTGACGTGTGATCTGGATAATTAATTAAGATGTTCAAAAGGAGTGGATCCAGTATTGACCCCTGGGGTACACTGCTGTTTACTAGCCTCCAACTAGACTTCATGCCACTAATAACCATCCTCCTGGCCCAGTCACTCAGCCAGTTTTCAGTCCATCTTGCTGCATCCACACCCAGCCTGTATTGTTCAGTCATCTTCTCTATGAGGTTCTTATGGCAGTGTCAAAAGTCTTCCTGAAGTCAGGACAGACGAAATGCAGTGCACACAATATGTGCAGTCTCTAGTGGGCTGCAGTTTGCTAACAGCACTTTAAGGAGAGCTCAAAGGCCCAGGAGTATGTACTCTCCAAGTTGAGACATCAGTGTCCTGCCTTTTGTGGGTCCCTCTGAGTGTAACCTGTGATTCTCTAGTGTTTCTGCGAGCTCCAGGCTCCCAGTGGGCTCTGCATTGCTCATTGCCTGTGGATGTGTAGCTGGCATGTTGGGTGGAGGGTGGGAGCTGCTTTACATCAACAAAACTGCTGCAGCACCTGGACCTATGCTGGTCTTTCTGATTTCCCAGGGATATGTCAGGTAATTGTTTGACTGTGTTCCTGAACTGCTGCTCCCCCCACATCAGGATCTTGCTTCTAAAGGCTGGGCTGAAATTGACTGAGGACACAGCTGGCCTTGGAGCTGGTTTTGGATCTATAGGCTTGTTGTCTGCTTGCTTTAGGCTAGAGGCCAGCCTGTGTGAGAGTGGCGTTGGCCAAATACGGGTTTGGACTGAATACAATGGCCTTGGCTTTTCTTTTTTAATTTTTTAATATTTATGCACCCAGGACTGTCCCAACCATGGCTTCAAGGCAGGCATGAAGGTAGAGGCAGTGGACCTGATGGAACCTCGGCTCATCTGTGTGGCCACGGTGAAGCGTGTAGTTCAACGTCTCCTTAGCATCCATTTTGATGGCTGGGACAACGAGTATGACCAGTGGGTGGACTGCGAGTCTCCAGACATTTATCCTGTGGGGTGGTGTGAGCTGACTGGCTACCAGCTTCAACCACCAGTGGTTCCAGGTGAGTAAAGATTTTACTGTGGTTTCTAATGTTAGAGATAAAGATTTCCTTCCTCCTTGATTTGCACTGGTTACCAGAAATCTTCCACTGTTGCCACGTTCTAGCAGCTGGCAGAGGGAGGAGCCTTGATAGGGAGAAAACAGCCTGAGTTTTGCCATTGGCTCTGTTCCCCCACACCAACAGAGAGTTGCTCCTGAGGAAGTTGGGTAGAGTTCCAGGTGGTCCTATCCCTGCACAGCTCCCTTTTATTGAGAATAGCTATAACCGTAGCCAGATAGCAGCAGGAACTCGTCCCATGCTCCCTTTCCTCATCAACTCTTTGACTCTGTCTATAAAAGGTAAGAGCATCCTCTCAAGAGTTCATTCCTTCCCTTGTCACAGGGAGGCCACTGCCTCACCTTTGCAGATGTTTTCCTTCTTGTTTCAAACTACCAATCTTGTTTCTTTACTGCCCCTACCAAGTCTATACTGGGCCTCTCTCCCCTGTGCAGCCCCAGCCTGCCGCTCTGGGCCCTCGCCTGGAAGCACAGACAGCAACTGCACTAGAGCCTTGCTTTCCCCTCAGCTGGTTGTCTTGGGAAGAGGGCTTTGGCTTGGGGGGATGGGTATATCTGTTTCTCGCTTATGTCACTTCATCCCAGTTACCTACTGGTTATGGGACTTGGCTTTCGTTTCCCTCTCGTCTCCATGACAGAGCCCACAGCTCCAGCGAAGGCCAAGGAGGTGCCCAAGAAGAGGAAGAAACCCTATGGAAAGAAGAGTGAGTGATGTTTGATTAGTGCCCTCCCGCTCGCTCGCAGGCTGGGCCCAGTTAGAGGAACCCTGTCCATGTCCCATCAGAACAGGAGAGAGAGGCCTTGTCTTGCTGTGGATGCCCTCATTTGGCTGTGGGTTTACCAACACAGTTTCACCCTTCTTACCTGCCCTGTTTCCTAAAGAGCAGAGAGCTGTGTGCAGGAAGGATCTGTTTTGCAGTCTGTTTTCTGTTGGCTGAGGTCTATATGGCACTTGCTTCCAGGTGTGAGGTTGTGCTGCTTTCACTACTGTGTCCATGGTTGGAGGGAGATGTTTGCTGCAGCTGGAGGGTAGCTGGAGAGCAACCCTGCTTTGTGTTGAGGGAAAGAAAGTCTTAAGATGGATGAAGAGGCCAGTAGAAATACTTTTATTGTTTCATCTTGTCATTGTTGTTGTCATTGTTTCAGTAGCTGTGGCAGATCATGTAGACAGACAAGAAATTCCTTCTTGGGGGGTGGAGGGGAAAGAACATCCAAAGAATATAAAGATTTTCAACCTTAATAAAAAGGTCAGCTAAAAACCAGAACATTATGGTTACAATGTCTGCACCTTGCAGCAAATATGCTCATTGCCTAGGACTAGACTCAGACAGGTAAGCAAAGCTGACTCCACACTGATTCCAAGAGGACCTGCTCCTTGGAAGTTAAACACATGCTGCCGAAGTGCCTTGCCTTTAATGAAGGAGAACATGAAGGAGCATATTTTGAGATTATGACTATAGAATTTTTCTCCAGTAGGCCATTTCTGTTGCATAACCAGTTGGCAGCTAATGACCATGTAGCTTTCTGTTCAGTTGTGCTAATCCCTGGCCTGTGGTTTCTCAGAGGAGCAGGGTTGCTGATTTTCCAGGGGAAAAGAAATACACTTTTGCTCATACTCTGTTATCTCTTTGTTAAGGAAAAAAGTTACCTGCCAAAGCCCGCAGTGTCAAGCAGCCTGTCAAGAAGCCTTCTGCCATGAATTCAAAACGAGAAGCAAAAACTGCCAGCCAGGCTTTGCCAGAGCCAGCACCTGATGAGAGTAAGGGAACGAGTTATTCTACCTTGCAGCCACATTCATCTCTCCCCATACACCCTCCTGGCCCATATTCATGGGCACCCCTGGCAGGAGAAGGCAGCAGCATGTCAAATGTCCTTCTGTACTCCTCCAGAGACACTCCAGATAGTAGAAGAAAGCATTTTCTTGCTTTCCCTGGAAAGGTTTGCCTCCTGAGAAGGTTTGGTGGGACCAATACTGCTCAAAATCTCAATGCTGCTAATGCCTGCTGAGGGCCTGGTAGTGTGAGGTCAGGGAGGAGAGATGAAGTGGATATGTCAGGGGTGGCTGTCACATCCCAATCCCCATCAGAGCTGTGGCAGCATGTGAACACAACCTCTCATGCTGTGGTGACCAGAAGAGCAGCTGGGTCACCTGCCAACCCTAGTGGGTAGGGGGAAGTAGGGTGGGTGAGGTGCCGTGTGCACATGGGGATTGGAGAATCATGAAAGGTCCCTCCTGTTCATTTAAGTTCTCCTGTGTGAGCCCAGGCAGATTGAAAATGGACGACATCAGCTTTGGATGTCATCATCCCTTAGGAGTTGTTCTTAGAAGCCAGCAGCTGAATGCTACCAGGGTTTAGTCCCATCCTGATTGCTGCTATGACCGTGGATGGATTTGCAGTGGCATGACAGGGCTGCCTGTGGTGAGGTACCCTGAAGAAGTGGGCTGGCCCCAGGGCCTGGGGCGTTTTAGGTTCCTGCATGGACAGAGCTGGTTTGGAGGTGCTGCAGGGAAAGCTAGTCAACATGGGTTGATTTTATTTACTTATTTTTCCCTCTCTCTTTCTCTCTTGCTAGTCATTGCTGTGCGGGTGAAAGAAGAAACCATTGACCCTTCAGATGCAGAATTTGGACAGACAGAGCTTCCTATTCCCATCAGCAGCATAAAGCAGGAGGACACAGACTGATCTGGAGCATTCCACAGCTGCCCACAGCAGCTTCACCTTGTGGCTCTTTAGGGAAGGTCCTGGCAAAGGGAAAGAGGACCAAAAGGGCCTTCCTTTTTTAAAGCAGACCACCCTGTGGCATTGTAACTCTGCTTTCCTGGTGTGCAAGAAAATTTCCTCCAGACTTGTAATATTAAGCCCTAGGAAACAGCAGGAAGACTGCAGGCGTGCTGCAGAGCATGACCAGGGTGGCTGCCGTAGTTGTGCATGCCTGATTTTAAAGGCATGTTTTGGATCAGGAGCTTGAAACAAGGAAAGAGGCTACCAGAGCACAAAAGGCCAGTTTGGGTTCTTAGCTTTGGCTGGAGGTGACAAGTGACAAGTGCCAGACGTATCAGGAAAGGAGCTGCCCCTGTAGGACTTTGATGCTGTGCTCTCTGGTCTAAGTGCTGTGAACCCCAAGAAAATCAAGACAAGAAGAGTGGAAAGAGGTGAAGAAACAAAAGGAGATGATGATGCCTGCTGAAGAATTGAGACCATTTTTCATAGAATGGTTTGGGTTGGAAGAGGACCTTAAAGATCTCAAGATCCTCATCTAGTTTCAATACTCCTGCTGTGGGCAGGGACACCTACCACTAGACCAGGTTGCCCAGAGCCCCATCCGACCTGGCCTTGAACACTTCCAGGGATGAAGAATCCACAACCTTCCTGGGCAACCTGTTCCAGTGCCTCACCACCCTCACAGTAAAGAATTTTTTCCTAATACATAATCTAAAACTACTGTCTTTCAGTTTGAACCCATTCCTCCTCCTGCTGTCCCTACATGCTCTTGTAAATGGTCTTGTCTCATCTTGCCTATATGTTCCCTCCAGGTATCAGGAGATTGCAGTTAGGTTACCTTGAAGCCTTCTCTTTTCTAGAGTGAACAATCCCAATTCTATCAGCGTTTTCTCATAGGAGAGGTGTTCTATCCCTTTAATCATTTTGGTGGCCTCCTCTGGACTTGCTCCAACAGGTCTATGTCCTTTTTTGTGCAGAGGACCTCAGGGCTGGATGCAGCACTGCAGGTGGGGTCTCACCAGAGCTGAGGGGAAGAATCCCCTCCCTCACTCTGTTGGCCATGCTGGTTTTGGTGCATTCACTCATCTCTTGATGCTTGATTGGCTTTCTGTGCTGCGAGTGGACATTGCTGGGTCATGTCCAGCCTCTCATCCACCTGTATCCCCAAGTCCTCGGTTGCCCTTGAGCCCTTCATCCCCCAGCTTGTGTTGATACTGGAGGTTGCCCCAACTCAGGTGCAGCACATTGCACTGGGTCTTGTTAAGCCTCATGAGATTCCCGTGTACCCACTTTTGGGTCTGTTCAGATCCCTAGGGCTGGCATCCCATCCTTCAGGTGAGTGAAGAGCACCACTCAGCTTGGTGCTGTCTGCAAACTTGCTGAGGGTGCACCTGATCCTTTTGTCTGTGTCAGTAATGAAGACATTAAAAACCACTGGTCCCAATACAGACCCCTGAGGGACACCAGTGGTCACTGATGCCCACTGGGACTCTCAGCTGTTGACCACTACCCTCTGCAGGCAACCATCAAAACAATTCCTAATCCACCAAACAGTCCACCCATCGAACCCATCGCTCCAGTTTGGAGGGAATAGTTGTGGGGGACTGTGTCAAAAGCTTTACAGAAGTCCACCTGGCCCAAGAAGCTATCTTCCATGCATTGCAGGAGTCTCCCAGATTGCCTGCAGTTTACCTTGGTACTTTCCCAGTAGCTGTCAAGGTGGCTGAAGTCCC
The DNA here is from genome assembly GCA_039654755.1 of Calcarius lapponicus. Classification (NCBI taxonomy): domain Eukaryota; kingdom Metazoa; phylum Chordata; class Aves; order Passeriformes; family Fringillidae; genus Calcarius; species Calcarius lapponicus. Next base: position 50,046,799 of record CM077463.1, on the reverse strand, counting down.
CCAGCAGGACTGGAGTGTGTGGGCACGACACCTCCTGTAACTGGGGCAAGAAGGCTTTGTCAATGGGCTCCCCTTGGTCAGGCAGCTGTAGCAGACCGCGGCCTCAAGGTTCCTTTTGTTGCCTCAGTGTCTGATTTTTACCCACAGTATTTCAGCCTGCTCATGGCTGTTCTTCAGAGACAGCTCTTCACACTCAATGCACCTCTTGACATAGAGGGCAATCCCTCCACCTCTCCCTCCTTTCTGTCTCCTGAACAGCTCATAGCCATTGATAGTCACACTCCAGCCACACAATTTGTCCCACCAAGTTTCAGTAATGGCAACAAGGTCATAACTTTCCAGCAGCATGGTGGCATCCAGCCCCTCCTTTGGTTTGTTGCCCATTCTGTGTGCTTTGGTGTAAAGGCACCTTGGCCAGGCTGTTGGCTGCATCACCTTCCCAGAGGAACACCCCTTCATTCCTTTGAGGTATTTCCCTGCTGGTATCCCTGTTGGCTTCTGTTACCTCAGGAGTCCCTGGCTCTCCTCTGTAAGAGTCCAGATGTGCTCCCCTTTGTCTACTACCTCTTCAAGTCACCAGCAGAGGGACTCAGTACCACCCTGTCCCTCTAACCTTCTCATGCCATCCTACAGCTTGCCAGGGAAGAACCTGAAATTGTCCCACTCACTTCTGGTTTAAGCAAGCAATTGGATTGCCCAAGAAGGAGTTTAGGAGGATTCACCCACAACCATAAAAGCCTTCGGTGGTAGCTCTTTGATGCTTACTGTGAGGGACAGTCAAGGAACGTCTTTCACTGCACTGATTGGTGTGATCTACTCCCCAGAGGAAGCCATGGGACTTCAGACCTCACCTACACTGAGTTCTTTAGTTTAAGGCCCATCTCACCAAATTAGGCAGGCTTCTGCCAAAGATTCTCTTACCCTTTATAGACAGGTGGATCCCATCCACCTAACATGTTACAATCATTCAAGCACACCCACCTTAATATGTTACAATCATTAAAGCACACACCATTGCCACAAAAGCCAAAACCTTCTCCATGACACTGGCCTCAAAACCAGATATTCGTCTGCAGTATGTGTCTGCTTCTGTAATTTCATGCTTTTGAACCCAGAATTGCAGAGGACTTGGAGCATGGTTTGAGTTTTTAAATGTTTTAACAGTTGTACTGTAAATGTGGTCTACAATTGGTACCCTAAAGTCCTGTGACCAAGTTCAGGAAGAGACCCAAGGCTTGCATATTGCTTTCCAGGCCACCAAAATCCAGTTAGTCAAAACATATCTTTATCTGTATATTTATCTTTCAGAGCCTTTTCAATTTAAGGAGACTGCTGGGGTCTGGGGTCCCAACCTATGCAGTCATGGGGAATAGGTTGAACACATTGTTTATCATGGGATCACTTACGGATCACTGATCAAATTCTGCAGGAAATAAAAAGGCTTCAATGTGCATATATTTTAATTCTGAGGAGCTTCTGGGAATTAAGGCAACATTTTCACTAATAATTTTTAAGCTTTCATAATAAGATTTGTGCCAGTGCAGGACCTTAATGGATGGTGCTGGTTGCAGTCCCACTCTGGGTTCTTCTATGATTTCGGCAGCTGTGAAAGTGCTTTCAAAAACAAAACCAAACTTCTGGATAGCAGCTTTTCCACATGGCTGGATGAAGCCTTGGAAAGAAGCAGCAAGTATTTGGCTTCATTGTTTGCATCACCAAAGCATACTGCAGACTCTATGGAATGTACCTTTGTGTCCTGTAAAAGCAAACCCTGCATCTTTGGCAAATCAGCATTGTTTTGGTGGCACTAGGCTCTCCTGTGCACCTTGGGCAATATTCATGTCTCCATGGTGGGGACAAGTCTAGAAAAACTGCTCTAGCCAGACTGTAGGTATGGCCCTGTTGTGTCCAGCACATGTCCTACACACCTTAAGAAACCCTAAGCTCTGCTCTTACTGAAGCCTCTGGCTGGAGATTTTCCCAACCTCTTTTTCTTGCTGTGCTTGCTTGCAGCTTTAGTCTTGTTAGGATTGGTTTCCCCAGCCTCGCCTTGTCCCCAGCCAGGACAAGTTTGGAAAGTGGTGGAAAGCTTCACCTTCAGCCCCTGGGCTTCTGCAGGGGAACCACAGGTGGCCCCTACGCAGAGGTTGAGTTTGTTGATCCACCTGGAAATATGGTAGAAGATCAGGGAAAGAAATGAGGAGGGGTGAAGAAAGGGCAAAAGTCTTTGCCTGTAAGTAGATGATCACTTCAAAGTAAGGCCAGGTAACCTGGGTGACCTCTGAATATCTCAATATTTGCCTGCCCCAGCTTGTGGCTGCTTTTCCCAGAAAGCCCAGACAACGTCCATCCTTGCACACAGATCTGTGCTACATCTCGCCACCACAGGAAAAAACCAAAAATGGCCAGTGGGCTGTGAGTTTGTGCCTTTACCATAGGAGGTTCAGCTGCCCCCCAGGCAGATTCCTGAGGCTGCTCCCCCCCTTGTGGCACTCACCTGTGCAGTGGAAGGAGCTGGCAGTCACAGTGGAAAGGCACATCCTGCAGGTTGAGGATCTCCAGTCCTGTGAAGTTGCTCATGTCGGGTATGTTACTCATTTTGTTGCTCTCCAGGTAGAGGCTTCTGATCTTGGGACCGAGGCCAGTGAAGGCATGGGGGGAAATCTGCAATGGAAGAAGGGTAAGTCAGGGGCATGCTAATCAAGGCAGGGGAGCAGATCTCTGCCCCTGCACTTCTGATCATCTTGGGGGGCCTGACAACCTGTCCTGAAGCTGGTGGCCCCACAAAAGAGCTGCTTTAAATAGGAGGGACTGTTAATTAATTCAAACCGTTTCAGTCACATTTTGGAACTCATTAGACTCTTGTTCAGTCTTGGAAAGAAGGTCACATGCAGGAGGTCTCAGAGTGATCCCCGGGTGCTGTTAAGATACACAGTTTTTATGAGGGTGTTGCTAATACCACTTCCTTGAGAGAATGGAAATATTCAGGATAATAGCAGTGGAGAGGCCTGCAGGACAGCCTGTAGTAAGAGAAAAAACAATCTGGCCGTAGCTGGGGGAAGGAGGTGGTTTAGGAAATGGTGTGGATCCCAATGAAATTAGGTGTTTAATGACTGGAGGGAATAAGCTTCTCCCAAGGGAGCCAAGAGCAAGGTTGAAGCAAGGGAATGCTACAGAGGAGCCTGAAAAAATCTGGCTTCCCAGCCAGGCTATGGAACACCTCCTGAAGGCTTGGGAATTTGAGGATGTCTGGATGACCCTGTAGGGGCCACCAGCCCTGGGCAGTGTAACCTGTAATACGCCCTGTGGTGCCATTGTCCCCTGGGAGTCCCATAAGACACTCACCCACTGCAGGCCCATGTTGTCCAGGTAGAGGTGCTGCAGGCTGGAGGCCACTGGCAGGAAGACACCACCGCCCATGTGCTTGATGGGGTTTCGGGACAGCTTCAACTCACTCAGGGCAGGCAGGCCCCGCAGGGCTGCTGTGGGCACCTCTGACAAACGGTTTCCCTCCAGATGCAGCTTTTCCAGCATCTTGGTGGGAGCCAGGGCAGCCGGGGCAATGCGTCTGATGGCATTCCCAGCTAGGTAGAGCCAGCGGAGCCCCCTGGCTCCGGCCAGGTCGCCCTCTACCAGTTCCCCAATGGCGTTGTGCTGCAGATGGAGGGAGATGAGGTTGGGCAAGAGCCGGAAGGTGCCCGCAGGCACACGGGTGAAGGCGTTGTGGTCCAGGTCGAGGTAGGCCAGCTGCGGGGCCCCCTCAAAGGCAGCAGCCGCCAGGGTGGAGAGGTGGTTGTTGGTGAGGTACAGGTAGACCAGGCTCTCCAGCCCCCGGAGTGCCCCGGGCTGCAGCTCCCTGATGCTGCACCTCTGCAGGTGAAGCGACACCAGCTCCTTCAGGCCAGGGAAGGCAGCCGGTGGCACTGTCCTGAAGGCGTTTCGGCGCAGGTCAAGAAGGCGCGTGTCCTCAGGGAAGTCCTGAGGGATCTCCCGCAGGTTCCTGTTCTCACAGGACCCATGATGGAAATCAGGGGAGCAGACACATCCCTGGGGACACTGCCTGCTGCCAGCTGAACTTGGCTGCTCTGGTGGTGCGGTGGGGCTAGGGGGTGGCCGGAGGCGACTGCATCTCATCTCAGGGGACTTCAGGGAGTCGAGGGACCGGCCACGGAGGGCAGGGGGTGCAGCACAGGCACCCTCAGCCTGCACTCGTGCCCTTGCCAGCCACTTGTAGAAGGGGCGCAGGAGGCAGGAGCAGAGAAGAGGGTTCCCCTCCAGGCTGACCCTTACCAGCCCCCCGGCCCCAGCCAGGGGTGGCAGCCCCTGCAGCTGGTTTTCCCGGAGGTCCAGAATACGGAGATGGGGACTGCGGGCAAAGGCATCAGGTGCCACATCCTGGAGGGAGGCATGGTCCAGGAAGAGGTGCCTCAGCGAGGCCATGGCCAGGGCTTCCTCAGCTACGTAGGTGATGGGGTTGTGGCCCAGGTCTAGCCGGGTAGCTCCATCCAACCTGGCAAGGGCCTCGCCAGGCAGTGCCTGCAGCTCGTTGTGGTCCAGGCTCAGCCTGCGCAGGGCAGGCAGAGCAGCAAAGGCCTCAGTGCCCAGCACATGGAGGGCATTGTGAGACAGCCGGAGCCATCTAAGAACCTGCAGACCCTGGAAGACCATGTCTGGGAGGTAGACCAAAGCATTTGCCCTCAGGTCAAGGACAGTGAGGGACGCCAGATGGCCAAAAGCACCCGGCTGTATCTCCTCAATGCGATTCCCCTCCAGAACGAGCTGCTGGAGGGAGAAGAGGCCATCCAGGGACTCCTGGAAGAGGAGGGCTATGCCATTGGAGGCCAGGTTGAGGTAGACAAGCCTCCCTAGACCCCGGAAAGCCCCTTCCTCCAGCCTTTCCACCTTGCAATGCTGCAGGTCTAAGTGTGTCAGGTAGGGGGTAGCAAGGAAGGCTCCTGCTGGGATGACCGTGAAACTGTTGCCCCGGAGGTCTAGTTTTCTGGTGAGCTGTCAGTCACACAAATAAAACACTGAATTACCCCAGGGCTGCCATATCTCTCTTCTCTCCCCATCCCTTGACCTTTCTTCCCCTTCCCACCTCTGGGATGGTGTCAGGGATGGCAGTCAGGCTCCCATTGAGACACAGGACATGGGCACGGAGGTTATCGCAGACACAGGGTGCAGGGCAGCGGGCGGCAGCCGTCGCCCCCAAGGCTGCTGCAAGCAGGAGGAGCCCCCAGGATGGCCCCATATTGGAAGGCACCTGTGGCTGGGGAGAGACAGATGTAAGGCCAGGGGAGAGGCGAGGCTCACACGCATCCCCAAACACATCGCCTCCTTGGAACCCCATGTGCCAAGAGGGCTGCTGCTGTCACCTAGTGGGTCAGGTCTCACTTTCTCTTGCTCTCACACTATGATTTCACAAGTTATAAATGAAGATGAGTAGAAAAAAGAGAGGAGGAATTCTTGCAATGAAAGTGAAGGTCACAGCTAGCAGGTCACTCACAAGGAGGTGGCTTTAAACAGACACCCACCCCACCCCTGCATTTTCTTCAAATATCACTGACCTAAGATTGCCTTGGACTGTGCAAGCTATCAATATCTCTCCTACAATTCTTTTTGTAGGGCAAGCAGATGTAGCCATCCAGAGGATGTGATCACACAGGCTTCTGAGCTGCTACCCTTCTTTAAATGGCAAATGCCCCATGTCTCCACCATCCTGGTCATCTGCCTCTCTCCCTGCAAGCTCCCTGCTTTCCTCCTAAGCTATTCATAGCAGTATTTGGAATAGAACTCCACTGTTTAGCTGCAGGAAGGAAAGGTTGGTTTTGGCTGGGCAGGAGTGAGCCCCTGGGGTGAAGGTATCAGAGAGGGGCCAAGGCTGGGAGAAACACAGAGGAGGAAGCAGGCTGCCGATATGACCAATGTATCCTGCTAAGCTCCGAGACAGCATCCGTAGGGTCTGCAAGGCTTAAGTTTGTGGAGCCACTGTAGTGCACAGCCTCATGCTCACTGCAGCTCATTGTCCCCTGTGGTCCCATACACCTACACTGCTCTCCTGCTGTCACCTCATCTAGTCTTGCTGCAGCCCTCACACACACACACACAGGAGCAGCCCTCTCCTGCATGCCCACTGCCCAGTGCCACCAGTGTATTGTCCCTAAACTCAGTCCCCATGCTGTGCCTGGAGCACTGCCACATGCCAGACATCATGCCATCACTCCCTCCCTCACACCTGGAGAGTTCACACACCCAGAGTTCAGAGTACCTGGACTTCAAGATGTGTCGAAGAGAGGAAAGTGTCCCCTGCCCTGTCTAGCAGCTGCCGAGCTCCTGCGCTGCTGTCTGCTCTCCTTGCAGAAGTGAGAACTGAATGGGCCCCGTTGTGTTGCTTTCCCAGCAGCTCTCACCAGGCAGAGCCACAAACGTGGGAGGAGGAAAAGGACGGGGGGAGGAAGGGTAAGCCACCCCTGGAGAGAGGGCAGCAACCCAGACATTACCTCCCCCTCGATTCACCGGGGCCTGAGAGCACCAAGCCGGTAAAGCCCATGTGGGGTTTGCATTCTCTGTTTCCAGGGCTCTGCCTTCATTTTCCAAGCTGTGTTAGTCACAGGAGCTACAGAGCTGCAGGGCAGAAAGATGACATCCAGCCAAATTCAAAGACAAATTGCAATGGCAGTCGTAAGCCTGAGCAAAAGGAGAGGCAGCTGACCAGTCCTGCCACATTTACAGCCCTCCACTCTCCTGATTTTGCTTTTTTGCTTGTTTAGAAGAGGCTGGATTGGCATTGCCTGCATGACACATCATTAGCTTACAGAAGGACATGGAGGCGTTCATTTTCCTCCCAGACTGTTGTTTTACTCTCCCAGGGAACGGGAAGAGATCTGCAGCCTTACAAAAATATTGGAAGATTTGATATTAGTATCTCGTTCCACTTCAAGCCCTTCTCCTATGCAGCAGCCTCGGTAGAAGCTGAAGCAGCTGAGATCATTGCTGGGTAAATGAGCAAAATAAGAGGCTGGGATGAGGCTGGGGAAGGGGCAGATGTGAAATTCAGTGCCTGGTACAAGATCTTACCCTTTCCATGGTTCTCCAGCAGAGGCCAGACCACCACCAGGGAGGATTTGCTCTACAAGCTGTTGACAAGCCAGGGAAGGGGGCTCCTGGACACAGTAGATGATGGAAGGGCCTGGCAGAGGGCAGCAGGGTAGGCTGGACAGTGGCCAGAGTGGAAGTTCAGGTGTGCTTCCTTCATGTCCCATGCCCCATCAGGGAGAGCAAAGAGTGGCCGTCTCCCAGCAGCAATCTCAGCTGCCAGAATCAACATGTCCCAGTAGAGACACTGGCATCTTCCAAGACCTGCCACACATCCCTGCTGCTCTTACCTCACCATTCAACACTGGACTTTGAAGCTGCACCTGCTCCTTCTCACTTACCTCGTTGTCCCACGGCTTCTGCCAATGGATGATGACACACTCAGGCCTGAGAAGCTCCAGCTCCTGAAGGGAACCGCGACCCAACAGCCCCACAGCCAGACCCTCAAGCAACCACCCACAGACCCCCCAGCTGCCCAAATTCCTCCAACTTCAGCTCCAAGCTGCTGCTCTTACCTTCCCGTTCTACTGTGGAGCTCATCTGGTGAAGTCCCATGCAGTGCTGGGAGCCAGGCCCTCTGGGCAAAGGAAGCTGGGCGTGCAAAGCAGCGGCCAAGAGGCTGCACCCTGCTTACAGGGGACTCGAGCCACTGCCTGGACTGCAAAGTGCCCGGGACTCCAGAGCACTGGCCCTGACTTACAGGGCGGCCCTTGGTCCCCAAGGCCTGCGCAGGCTCCTTCTCTCCAATTCCGGGGCACTCCCCAGTGGGCGCCCCACGCTGGCTGCTGGCTGAAGGGAGCACAAAGGCTCCCAGACCGAACCTGCTTACAGGCTGGTCCACACCCAGGGAGCCACAGAGCTCAGCCTTGCCCCAGGACAACAGGAACGAGACGACAGTCAGGCTCACGGCCTGAGGCTGAAGGGCCAGGGCCCAGCCCCGAGGACAGGGAGGGCACATGCCCAGCCCCCTAACTCCTGACCCCCCATCTCTGAAAGGCTGGGGCCAGGGACACCAGCCTGGTTACAGTGGATCCCTCCAGCCTCCTGCCGAGGGCAGGGGACGCACACAACCTCACTTACAGGGCTGTCCCCCACAGCCCAACACCCCCCAAGAAGCACCATAGAGCACAGGCTCCAGCCTGCACCCCACTTAGAGGCCGGCAGGAGCCTGGCTGCAGGGCAGCACGGCAACAGCCATCTACAGGAGCCCCAGGAGCCTCCTCACCTGCACTGAAGACACCAGCCCAAGCAGCACCAAAGGTGGGACTGCGCCCTGCGGCACAGCACTTCTTCAACCTGCGCTCTCACAAGGGCCTGGGAGTGCTTGTTCCTGTCACCTGGCTAAAGCAGACTCCCCAGCCCTGCTTACAGGGACCTGGGGCTGCTCCTGGGGACAAACAGTGCCACAAGGTCATGACATGGGCCCGAGTAAAGGGCCAGCACGCTGGCAGGTCACCAGCAGGACCGGCAGCTTAGGCACAGACCCAGGCCCTGGCTACAGTTGGGTCACGGTGCCCATGCTACTGCCAAGGTGCTCCACGCTGTCCTCAGACGACAGGGGCAAGGCCGGACACATTCCCTACCCGTGCATTTTTAGGGACCTCCCTGTGACCACACAGAGCTCCTCTTTCCCTCCTGGGAGGTCTAAGCTACCCTGCTGTATTTCTGAAGGGGGGCTAAACGCGGGACAAACGCACTTGCTCACTCACACCACCTGACGGGAAGACAGGGGAGGGAGGGGAAGACAGTCCCAGAAGAGGGAGCAAGTTCTGTGCGGTCAGCCTGCTCTAGGGAGCCATCCCTAGGGTGGGAGAGGAAAGCACCAGACCTGCCCTTGCAGCACTGGGGGGAGGGCACGGGGGCCTCGACGCGCTGCGGCGCTTCAGGGGTGGCACAGGGACACAGGCTGTGACCTGTCCCGAGTAGAGGGAGTCACACTGGCCAGGGCCAGCGGCCGGCAGAAAGCTGCCGGGGCCGGGCAAAAGGCCCCGCCCTGCTGACAGGGCGGGTGGCTGGGCTGGGGGCCGGGAGATCTCCATTTCCTCCCTCAGGTGCGGAGACAGGGGCTCTCACCCTCCTTACAGGGTTGCCCCTCTCTCTGGGCAGCCAAAGGAGCACAGCGGCAAGAGACCAAGGACAGCAGAGACACAGCCCTGCTTCCAGGGAGGTCCCCCAGCACAGAGGCAGCCGCGGCGCCAGGGAGGTGCCCTGGCCATGCCAGTGTCTTAGAGCCACTGTATAATGCTCATATGCCCATTTATCTCTGTAGCCCGGAAATAAATTTTACACATTTAGGACTAGTTCTAAGAGCAAAGAGAACAGAAAGAGAAGCTCGCAGGTTGTTTTCAGAAACTGCACTCACTACTCCACTTTCCTACTCCCTAGACCGTGTTGTCTGCAGACAGACAAACAGCAAACAAGACTCTGCTTTGCTTTTAGTTAGTTTTTAGCTATTTAAAGTAGACAACTTCCCTAGACTGTAGCTTTTCTTTTCCTTAGATCTATTCTAGACTGAGGACCCAGAAGAGCACCAGCAGCTCACACCTGTAACCCACCTGGCCAGGCCTGGTCCGCAGCATTTCCAGCACCAGAGAAACTAATAAGAGACTGAGTAAACTTAACTACAACCCACAAAAAAGACTCTCTAAATTTGTCATCTCTTTTAGAGCAACAAAAAGTTTTATTGTTTATTATTATTAATTTTTATACTAGTAAATGCTTTACCAATTAAATAAACAAAATTTTCCACTTTTCTTCAAAGAAATATTTTCCCAAACCAATTTTTAAAAAGCGCCACTTAAATCTACTTTCTTAAAAAACCCCTTCAGAAATTCTCTCCCAAATCTGCCCTAAACCAGCAGCCCCACAGGCTGAGCCTCCAGCCACCCAGTCCCAAATGATATTTGCCAATATTTGATTTTGCCACTATTTTTTGCATGGCTAAAGTTAAACTAACATTTATAGAATAATATTTTTTTTTTTTGCTAGTTTTAATATAATCACTTCAGTCTTTGTTCAGAACAGTGCATTACACTACGCTGGTTTCCATAGTGCCTTTTGTGTAGTAAACAATTTTGATTAAGATACTATTGTCTAGTTATTATCATAATAAATCATATAAATTTATATGAATATATTTGGTTTGCAATCCTTTATCCTGAAGGACAAAACTGTATAAAGGTTCAGTTCTATAAAATCTTTTAGGCATAAATCATTGACAGATCTGGGGCTGAGACTGGATTACACAACACCCAGGTTTCTCGGTGAGGAATTTAGAAAGCAAGGGGGTCATTTCTGTACCTCATGACTGAGCAGGAGGGCTTTTCTGACAGATTTGTTCTGCAGCTCCCATTCTGCCCGTGATAGTACCCTTCTAAAGTATCACAGGTTTTCAGCTAAAAATATCTCCTCTTTCCCTTCTAAGGTATCTCAGATTTTCTGTCAAAGATGCTGCCTCAAAACCTGTGTTACAACAGACTCTCCCCCTCATAAATGCCCCTTTTTCCTCCCTAAATTACCCCAAATTCACCTGTCAAAAAAGCACTAATTTGTTTAATATATCTCCGGTTTTTTGACAAGAAAGTGACTTTGGACACCCCAAAAGATTACCTCTGATTTTCCCTCCAAAAAACTACATCTCCTAGCTGTATCCTTTAAGTCACCTAAGATTTTATCTCAAAAATATTTTTCCTGTCCCATATAGATTACCTCAAATTTTCCCTCCAAAATGTCCCCTACAGGTTGCCTCAGATTCTGCTCCCAAAATACCCATTCTGTCCTCCACAGATTTCTTCATTTTCCCTCCAAAATATCTCCTACAGATTGCCTCAGATTTTGCTCCGAAAGTGTCCTATACCATAGAGATTACTTCATATTTTACTTTCATTCAGTCCTTGCAGATTACCTGAGATTTCAGGCCAATGATACTCCTTCAGGCCTTTTAGAAGTACCTCATGTTTTATCACATTTCCTCTGCCTGTCCGCCCCAAATTACCTCCGTGTCTCAGCCCAGGGAGCGCCTCTGGGTGACTCCCAGCCCGCTCGCAGAGCCCCTGCCCGGCGCCTCGCCGAGAGAGCGGGCTGCAGTTCCCGCCGCCGCGGCTGAGGGGAGCGGCGGGGCCGCGTCTGGGCGGGAAACGCGGCCCTGCGCTGCCAGTCAGGAGGCGGCGGCCGCACGACAGCAACCCGCCCGTCCCTCCCGTGCCCCTCAGGGCGCCCCCCCTCAGCGACCCTCGCCTGCCGTCAGCGACACGAGGCAAACCCGCCCGTCCCTCCCGTGCCCCTCAGGGCGCACCAGCACCCCCTCAGCGACACAAGGCAAACCCGCACCTCCCTCAGCGGCTCGCAGGGCATCTGCCACCCCCCTCAGTTACATGCAGGGTGCCCGTAAGCCTCTCAGACACCCTCCCGGCTCCTCAGAGAGAGACTCGGGGCACGTCCCCCTCAAATCACCCTTGCGTCCCCTCAGCAACACGCAGGGCGCACACCAGTCCTTCAGTGACCCTCGTGGCCTCTCAGCAACACACAGAGCTTTTGCCACCCCTTCGGTGACCCTCATGCCTCCTTAGGGGAACACGGGGCACCTGCATCCCCTCACATTCCTCCTCAGGAGAGCAAAAGTGGCATCTGAATCCTAAGCGGTAGGTAACAAAAGGTTAACCACCAGTAATATTGTAACAAGATGGGCCATAAAACAAGCCAGCTAGCAAAGGCAGTGAGAGACCAAGCACCCTCAAGAGCAAGGTAGCAAGTTCTAAATGAACTTCCAAAAGGCAAAATTAGCTAAAAACAAATTAGACTGACCCAAAAGAAGCACCAGGCATGTGCTGTAGAGGTAAAAGGTTCAAACGTGAGGAAGACTACAGAAGTTTTCATCAAAAGTCCACCAGAAGACTGACGTCCACCACAGAAGGAATGACGCGTGCACAAAAGCAACAAACTGATGACACAGCTTTATGCAAATATGAGGTTATTAATGATATTGTGAAGAACTTTTAAAATGTACCTGAAGGCTAAAGAAGATTGAGTGAGGTTTTGGTGGAGAGATCCACCTCACCCCCAGCACTGAATAAACAAATACCTGCTCTGCAGCTGTCTGACAACAGAGTTTTATTTTCTTGCCCAGTTTTGGGCTTCACATTTACCGCTCCTCAGCAACACATGGGGAATTGGCCATTCCTTCCATGACCTATTACACCCTCAGTGACACATGGGGCACCTGCCACTCACTCAGGGACATCTGTCCCCTCAGTGACACTCATATTCCCTCAGTGACACTCACATCCCCTCAGCATCACTTGGAGCACCCACCTCTCCCTCTGTGTTTACTGTGGTCCCTACAGATTACCTCAGATTTTCCTTCCAATATGTTCTATTCCATTGAGATTACCTCTGATTTTCCCTTCAGAATGTCCCCATCTGCACCTATACATTACCTCTCATTTAAGCTCCAAAGTGCCTCCTACTGATTTTACCTCCAAAATGTCCTTTTTGTCCCCTACTGATTTCCCTCAGATTTTCCCTCACAAATTTTCCCTATTTTTCCCGTACAGATTATCTCAGATTTTGCCTCAAAAATATTTGTTCAGTCCCGTGCAGATTACCTGAGATTTTACCTCAAAAATTTCTTTCAGGCCCTTAAAAATTACCTCAGGTTTTATCACAAAAATTTGTCTGCCTGTCCTCCCCAAGTTACCTCAGACTTTTCCCGCTGTTTCCCACAAACAATTTTCCTCTCTAGAGATCACCTCAAATTTTCCTGCCAAAAATGTCCTCCACAGATTATTGCATCTTTTGTTGCCACAGTCCAGTGGGAATAAAACTTCTCAACTTTACCCCCAAAATGTTCATTCCGCACTGTCCAGGTGATGCCAGGGAATTCCAGCATTCCTCCCCTCTGAAGTTCTCGGTGCCGCCTCCGAGTTACCTCAGCGTTTCCCCTCACAAAGTGAAACACTGTGCAGTTCTGTGATGGTGCAGGCCCATCCATATCTTACCATAAAATCCCAGTTCTTGGTTTTTCAGTTGTTCACAACCATTTCTCCCCAGTGTGACATTCCTTATAGTTCTTTCTTTCCCACTGCACAGGTTTCCAATCCCCATTTTAAGTATCCATCAGAGTTTTACCTCTCTTCCTACCATCTGTCTTCCCCCCTTAGCATTCAAGTAATCTTCTTCCAGCTTGCTCTGTTGTTTCTTATGAACATCCCCAATCACACCCAAAGCTTTACTTTCCTCTTCTTGAAAATAAGAGGAAAGGAAATCCTTCTGGATGCTCTCTGGACAAGGTCAGTTTGGAAACAGGCTGGTAGCACTTTGACTCTCACTCTGGGTGACTGTCTGTACTACTCACAGGTGACCCCACAACCATAACCTTAGTGTTCTGCCATTCCCAGGACTGGAGATCTCAGTCAATATATTCAGAACATTTAATGACTAAATTACCAATCCATTACAAATCTGCAATTATTATCTTTTTTTTTAAGGCTGTAAATGTAAACACTTTTGTACAGTTTTGGTACACAAAGAGAAAGAGCATCCATCTGAAACAAAGCCTACCACCTTCTTTCCCCTGATAACTTTTATTCCTCACTCCAGACTTTAGGAAATTTAGAGACAGGTTTACCATAGGGCTTTGAAGGCTTTTTTGTACCTCAAGAGCACTGTTTAAGAGCCTCACATCTAGGATGGCTCTGTGCCCAGAGAAACTGCCAGAGAGCCAAGCCCCGTGGAGACAAGGCAAACCCTCACACAGCTTCAGAGCTGCTGCACAAGGAGAATCTGATCCATTGACTTGCTCCCCAAATAGCACTGGCCAATACCTGTGCTGTTTCCATCTCCAACTGAGATGAAGTCTGATGCTAGGAGCCCTGGATGGTTTCCTTGACAGCCAGAAGAAATGCACAACCGAGATGCACATGACTTTTCAGGTGCCGTTTTAACTCCTGTGAAACAATGAGCTGCCCCACCAGAACTCAGATAAATAAAACCAAGATGTACAGCCAAATGGTGAACAGCAAATTTGAGCTGAGCCTGAAATCTGCCAAGAAGCAAACCCTCAAGAAAGTAAGCAGGCTGGAAGTATTTCTCCTATTCAACAGGGCAAAGATCTTGCAAGATTATAGCCTTTAGATTAGAAATTTCAAGAGATGGAAGATATTTCCATGGGATATATGGATAAATCTAACATTGAATTAATTTGAATGTCCCTATTAAATCCAAAGGCTTCAAATTTCAAATTTTATTGCACACAATGCACTGTTCCTCAGAAGCACTAGGGACATTTATTGAAATCAGAACATATTTTGAAATTATTTTAACAAGACAATGTAAATTTTAAGCCAAATTGTACAACATCAATAGGAGCAACAGTATATTATTACTAATTGCTTGCATGTAGGCATGGCCACAAATTTTCTATGGACAGTAAATTCACTGAAAAATTCATCTTTTCATCAATTCAAGTTACACTGAAAAGCATTTTAACCCAATTATGGCCAATATTTTTTTCCAAGGAAGAATTGCATTATAAAATATTGAAATACATAAGAATTTCAAAAGGAAATGTTGTTTCATAGTTTTGGCATTTTGTTTGACAAATTAGCTACTCTTTAAGGGAAAACTAAAAAAAAAAAAGAGAGAGAGAGAGACCCCAAAGAAGTATCACATACAATACATTGACAAGTAGTGTTAAAACCAAAAATATGTTGGAGATTTTTTTGGCTTTTGTTTTTAGCCCTTTTAGATGGAGGACCAAAATATTATTACTCCAGTTGAACAGTTTTATTTTTCAGTTTAGTAAATAGTCAGAAACATCCATTTCCCTGCTTTGTGCTTGGGAGGAATAAGGACATGTGAGGAAGGCAAGGAAAAATTGAAGGAGAAATTGAAGGGGATGCTGTGGATCCAATAAGCAAAATAGAGGGAGTAAAGGTGGGAGTTATCAAAGGTGACAAGCCAGATGACAAATGTAAATGTTTTTGAACTTTATCTGCTGGCATCAGGATCCCTCATAATCGTTTCCTTTCAGGCCTTTCTGATAACTCTGCTCTTTCATTAATTCCTTTACACAGAGCTAATAGGGAATTACTTGGTTTAATGACTCTCTAAAAATCCAAGAAGGCTAAATATCCTAATAAGGCAGTTTTATTTCACAAATAATATTGCATTCACCAATATAATTAAATTGTAATGTTTTCTGCAGTAGGCCATATCCCTAGCAATGGGGCAAGCAACATCCTAATCCACAGGAAATTTTGGCAAAATGAACTTGCCCTTTCCCAGAGCTAAGTATCAGTCAGTGGAAAATTATCAAATAGATGGTTTATTCTGCGAGAATATTTAATATCCCAAGAAAAAAAGAGAAGAACCCTGATCACTAACTTCCTCTGGAGAAAATTCCCCATACTTGGGGTTTTGCAATAGCTTATATCCTCGTTTGTTTGTAGGTGCAGCCTCAGGAAAGGAAATTATTCTCAAATTGTCTTCCCCCTAATCAAAAACTTTCCTTCTTCATGAGAAGAATATCATAGATGCAGATTCTGAACCAAGGTGTCAAGGATGACTTCTGCTTAAAAGACAGAACTCTCTGATGCAGCATCAGAAAAATCTTACAAATAACTTAATCAGCTGTTCTTTTACCTACATTTCTTAGCACTAATTAAACATATAATGCAGAAATCACCTTTAATTTTCTGTCATTTTGGAGATGATTTAGGACAAATTAAACTGCCTGTTTAGTCCAGTTTACAGCAGGTTACTGCAGCAGGCACTGGCTCAAAACCTGACAAAGTGCACTGCCACATAGCATCCTGAAACAAGCACTGAGAGGTCCTGCAAAACCCCTTCCATTTCAATTTCTGGGGATCCCAGTGGTTTAGAGAGAAATTAATATGTGCTGTTCTTTCAGAATTAGGGCCCTCTATTTGTTTGCAGAATGAAAGGTTCTCTAAGCTTTTAATGTAGATCAGAATACACTCTTCATGGTGTATTCAACCAAGATGCAGCTATTAGGCTTCCCTTGAAAATATTCTCATTTCCCAAGCCAAGACCCCCTGGCTCAGTGCTGTAATTATAAACTGCAAGTTCCAAAATTAACGAGTGGTAAAGGTGAGAAAGGGTCGAAACACACACCCATGATTCATTATTTGTTGACTGAGATTCAACATTGGATGGGAGAGCTAACAAGCACTTTGTGCTTTGAGTTGACTCAATAAAATGCATGGGAAGGGCAATTTTCATTGGATGCACAGCAAGCAGAGATCCCACTCCAAAGGCAAAGATGCTCCTCTTGTGTTAGTGTTGAGAGGAATAGCGGATTTTGTCTTTACAAACAAGCTGTGGGTCTGCTGGTAGATAAAACTAGCACTGGGAGATAAAAGAAACAATGGGAAGGATTCCACTGATTGATGAATGGAAAAAAGATATTTGCTTTTACAAATAAACTTTAGTTTTTGCTGATAAATGAAATTAGACATTGAAAGATGGAAGAAACAATGGGGAAGGAAAACCCCTAAATTCCATAAGAATTAAAAATTAAAAGGGAGGGTTACATTAGAGGGAAATCTTTGGTATCAGGTGTATTAAGAAATCTATACCTCTCAAGTACCTCAGCCAATGGGGAAAAGAAAGAAAGAAGAGAAATGCAGCCAGGGAAATTAGGATAAAAAGGGATCTCCAAAATTTTGAGAGATCCCAGGGGAATGCCCCATGGCCTCTCCCTTTATTTGAATAAAGTAAAAGGACTCCTCTGTCTCCTTTTTGGACATAAAACCTCTGATGTTTGTGAATTAATTTTCCTAACAGCGTGGAACTCTGGTGGCTTCAGCTGATGAGGGACCTCTGCCAAATCTCTGCTTGGGACAGACAATGCAAGTGCAGGCATCAGGAGTACAGACAACTCAAGTGTCTGGCAGAGACCCAAAGCAACAATGTCACGGAAACGATAAAACTTCTGTACATTGGAAACTGAAATATTGTAGTGTTTCTTTCATTTTCATCAGTTCTTTCATAGCAGATCAGGCAAAATAGAAAAATATATTTTGGGAAAAGCTGCTGGATGTGATGGAGGCTGTTTCCTAACCCAGAAGTGAGATTTCCTAATCTGAAGACCTTCCTTCTTCCACAGTAAACAGGCTTTGTTAAAACAACAAGGGAAATGCATTAATTTCATGTTTTCCTGTCTTGCTGCTTGACTGCACTCCTTTGCTTTTATCCTGAGCATTAATTCCCCCTCACATACCCCCTGCTTCAGCCCACAAGTTTCCACATTACTGTAGTAGGGCTTGAGTGCTGTTTAGCATGGAAATAGCATCAGATTACCCATCTTAATATTTTTCCAGGGTTCAATAAGTGTAGTCAAAGGATGCTTTATTTGTATATCAGGTGGTAAAGGTAATAATTTTTCCTCTTTATACTTGAGGGGAATTTTAAAATCCTGGGTTAAGAACAAGCTGATCTTTTGTGTTGCTCAGGAGATCTGAAGTGTGTTTAAAAAACAAACAACCCAACATTTAAAATCTTCAATTGTCCAAGTCATACCTGTCCTGTCAGAGCTGGGGCTCAGCACAGAGAGCAGGAGGCAGCCCATAAAGGAGCCATTGTGTGGGCAGCAGCAGGACACAGTCCTGCATTTATGGAGGATTGGTTGTTCTCTCAGTTTGTTAATCAAGTTTCATCTCATAGCACCATGGTCAAATATCCCAGTGCACCTTTGCCTTTCAAGCGCATCCTTCACTTGATTGTCAACATAATTCATCCTTCTGTAAAGACACTCCAGGATTTGTTTTGTTAGTGAGATCACCTTCTCTCCACTCACCACCCTCACTGACTTGAACTGGGCTGCATTTTCAAGCTACCAGACTGATTTTAGTGCCATTTTTATTGTTAATTTTCTCTTTCCCAGCATAAGAACAATGACTAAATTAAGCTATATTTTAAAAAACTTTGGCTTTTGTGTCTTGCCAAATTACCAGTTTCTGGAGGCATCTTGGAACTTAAAAAGAAATAAAAGGAAAAAAAGGGAGGTGCAATTGTGTTTTGCTTCTTTCTAAGTATTCTTTTTCATAAACAAATTTGGGAGAAAAAAAATGTGGTGAGAAAGATCTGCTTTCCACAGATGCTGAGTGCCAAGGTGCTTATTACCACAAGTGTTTAAATTTGATTCTTTGAAACTGATTTTGAATCTCTTTGCAAATATTCCATGATTCATGGGCAAATTTTCTATATATTGCATAATTCCACTGCCTACCTACTCCTTGTATGCTTTTGAAACCCACCAATTTCCACAAAGAACAGTCTCTGCTCAGGTAATTCAGTTCTGCTTCTTCTGTCTTTAACTACAGACAGAAAAAACAATATTTTAGTCATCTCTTTTTTAGAGGGTTTATCATGGTTTAGGAATGATAGTCTCCAATTTAGTGCTCCCCATAAAACCACTCCCTCCTCCCTAGGGTGGGATGGAGAGGAGAACTGGAAGTACAAAAGATAAAACTCTCAGGTTTTTGTCTTCAGCTTTGAACTTAAATAGTGTTAGACTTTATGCTTTTAGTTTCAGCATCAAGAAACTTTAATTAAAGAACACTTTAAATTATATTATGAAGATATACAATGATGGCTGCATGTAATTTCATAACACAGATTTCAGAATCTCTGGGGCAGACAGGATCTATGGGACACAGGAGATCTCTAGGGCAGGATCTATGGGGCAGAAGGAATTTATGAGGCAAGATTTCAGGATCTATGGGGCAGACAGGATCCTCGGGGCAGAAAGGATCTATAGGGCAGGATGGTTTTAATTTATATTCTTCACAAAGTTTGCAATGCAAGCATGAAATAATTCCAAAGGGTTCCTCTGCAGTGTGTTTATCATGGGCCAGACTCCCTCTCTCATAAATAGACGATGACTGGAAGCTGGAATTACTCATTTAACACAGCTTTTTTAAAAAGCCTTCCCTTGGTAACCTCATTCCCCTTGAACCTTCCAGCAGGGAGAACAAGGATATTTTGCCCGTTTCACTTAAGAATATGCCTAATTTCATCATAGTCAGCAAAATGCTTAGACATGCGCTGTGCTTTATCTTTTGTTATCTTTTTAAAGTGGACTCTTTCACTTTGTAAGCCCTTAACTCCCTTTTCAGAAAATAGAGGGATTTACAAGTGGTTTTATATCCCTTTAAGTTCTGTTAAAACAGAAATGAGATTTTTACTTGTCCTGAAAGTGGAAAAAATACAAGCAAAACAAACATAAATAGACTATTTTTTCTGAGGCAAAAGATTTTCAGGAGATCACAACTTTTCCTAGAGGAGCTGGCACAGTGGGAGAAAAAAAAACATGGTCCAGATTTCCAGCCTGCAAACCCTTCTTCAATTCCAATACAGAAGCTCTGCAGAGCACAAGGAGTTTTTCAGTTGAGTTTTACTGCAGCAAGCATTGAGACAGATCCTGTAATACCTTGGGAGCCCCAGGGTGTTCCATGGACCTGGAGGTTTTGTGTGTGCAGGAGCTTCAGTCCTTCTCTCCCACATGACTGGAGCAAGTCCTGCAGTTCAATCACAGATGAGAATTCATAAAGTCCCACTCTTGTGCTTGGTCTCTTTCGCACTGGCATCTCTTGGCCTCTGTAGATTTAAATGAGGTGGTGCAAGATTGGATTTTTTCCTGTGTTTTGGGTGTTTTTTTCCCCTTTCCCTATCTCCCTCTCTTTTACGAGAAAGACAGCTCTTATGCCTTCCCTTGAACATTTTATAATAATTTTACAAAATTGTACTTTGGGCCAAACTCATATCATAATTCCTCCGTGACTGCTGTGAAAAAATGAGTCCTAAGTGAGGCATACAAGCACCCAGAGAAAACACAAACTTTTCCCTGAGAAAACACAAATTTTAGGTAGCTGCTGCTAATTTAACATCCTAAAATGCAACCCTTATCAGATTCAGCTGAATAAATCAAGGTGCAAACAGACAGTAGGAAATAGCCTTGTTTTGACAGGACCAAGAATAACCTGGAGTGTGTTTGTTCCTGCATAAAGCAAAGGCAACTGTTATGAACAAAATTTTGCCAGTGTTTTTTTTGTAAAAGAAAAGTTTAAAAAAAAAAAAAAAGTTCCCGGACCAGTTTCGCTGCTGCTTGTTTAAAAGTAGCCAGATGAGTTTTGGCTGTGAAGGAGATTTTTGTTATGGTAATCACGAGCCATTAGCGCTAATGGCTCTCTTTGTATTAGTAGAAAACCTTAGCCGAGCAGGGTTGATAGTCGTCTCCTAGGGCAACAAAGGCGGAGATCTCCCCAAGAATGAGAAGCAGGGGCAGAGAACATGCAAAACACCCTCCAATGCATGCTGGGACTGCTACAGATGGACGGAAAAAAAACCCAAAACGGCGAGCCAACAGAGAAATTAGAAGATTAAAATAGCGTCCAGGTGTGAGGAACGAGATGCTGGATGACTGAAGACCTTCGTGGACCCTCACCCTGAGCTTGGGGTAGTCCCCAATTTCGAGGCCTGCGGGGAGGTTGCCCTGGGAAATTAGAGAGAGAAGCCAGAGATTGCTCAGCTCTGCCACCACCGGCCAGAGCTGTGAATTACCCGCCTCCTCGGCATCATGCTGGGAGACTCGACAGACACTGCAGACCTGCCGAGCCACCCCTTAATCCTGAGCTGATCATTTTAATAAAGGCATTAAAAGGAGAAAAAGTCTCCTGCCCTGTTTATTTCAGCTGGGGGCTCTCGTCTGGGATTGCCACACCAGAAGAGGACACCAGGACTGGCCATCTTGGACCTCGGGGACAGCTGGCTACCAGGACCAGAGAAGATCGACTCAGGACCAGTGACGCGGAGGAACACCGGATTGGTGAGAACATCCGGTGGCGGGAGCGGGAGACGAGCGAGTGTGTGTGTGTGTGAGACGAGGCTGGCAGCCAGACCCTCGGAGCGTGTGCGGACCTCTCAGTACCGCGGTTCTGTCCTTTCGCGAGAAAGGCAGCCGGGACCAGGGGGAAGTGTGTGGAATTAGCGTGAGTGAGGCGTCTCCTGGGGGGAAAGAAGGGCCCCCCCCTCTGGGCGTGCAGAGGGCTTAGTTGTGTGAGTAGCACGCACCCCCTCTGGGCGTGCAGAGGGCATAAATTGTATGAGTGGCACGCAACCCTCTGGGCGTGTGCAGGGATTAATTGTGTGAGTGACACGCACCTGAAAGTCCTGACAGAGGGAGTCAGGCAGATTGGAAGTCCCGAGAAGGATTTGGGCAAGGAACAAGCCCTGCAGGCAACTTAAGTCCTGACAAAGGAGTCAGGCACAAAAATCCCAGCGAAGGCGTCTGGGTCTGTTTGAAATCCCAGCGAAGGCATCTGGGTCTGTTTTTTTTGGGGTCCTGACAGAGGAGGTCAGGCAGAAATCCCAGCGAAGGTGTCTGGGTTTGGTTTTTTAGGTCCTGACAGGGGGTCAGACAGAAATCTCAGCGAAGGAGTCTGGGTTTGTCTTTAAGTCCTGATACGGTGAAGCCTAAAAATTGGCAAGTTAAGCACACTAAAAATCAGGCAGTTGTTTTTCCTGACAGAGGGAGTCAGGCACGAACCACCAGGCTCTTACGCCGGGGTTTCGTGTTTAAAGTCCTGATAGACGTAAGACCGGACGTTAGGGAAGTCTGGCAGTCAAGAGATCAGGCAGTTGATTAAATATAAAGTCCTGAGTGTCAGGCATAAATTTGAAGTTCGGTGAAGGGGGGGTTGAAGCTCCCCAGATAAGATTTTTCTTGAGGGTACCTGTCAGTAAGAGACACCTTTGGGATTTTTCTTCTGTTGAGACCTGAAAAATGGGAGGGTGTAATAGTAAAAAGACAGGAAAGAGACTGAGAAATATACATCCTAATAGTCCCTTAGGGGAATTGTTAGAGAAATGGGATTCTATAGAAGCCACGAAAGGATTAGATAAGGCAAAGATGATCCACTACTGCGTAGAAGTCTGGCCAGAATTAGAAGTGCAAGGAGGATGGCCTTGGTGTGGGACAAAAGACAGGTGGATGTGTGAACAACTGAGTAATTATCTGACAGCCCGAGGAGATACTGATCCTGAGCAGTTATTATATGTAGCCTGCTGGTTAAAGAGCGCTTTTGGAGAAGAGGTACAGATTTGTAAAGTGCAAAAGACAGAGGGGAATGAAGGAGGAGATGATAGAATTAGTGAAAGATGGGACCCCCTAGATTATTTGCTTCCTGCTGCTCCTCCACCTTATAACCCTCTCCCTCAAGCACCTCAAATGGCAGGTCTGGTTTTTCCCCCGGCTGCCATCTCTTTACCACCTGCTCAAACTCCTCCCTCTATCTTCCCAGCTTCTCCTATAGACCCGGTATCTCCCTCGGTGACCACTCCCTCACTACCCCCTTCGGCTCCTCCAGTTCCTTCGGCACCACCACAAGTGCCTACCACACCTGCTGCATCTTCCACTCCTTCTCCAGCTCCACCTAATATATACCCAAGTTCTTCCCCCTTGCCTATTACCATCCCTCTACCTCCTCCTAGTTGGGACAGAAGTGCCTCCTTGACCGGTAAACAGCTACCACCAAATGCACCCGCTGATCCGCAGAAAGTTCAGGGTAACTCAGATATCCCCCAGACTAGTTTGGCATCTGAAGATGGGCCGTACTGTGGTACTAGATCCAAGACCTCCAAGGCAGAGAGACTCTTTCCACTCAGAGAAGTTCCTATGGGAGGGGTGGTAGGAGGTGTTGGATTTGTGAACGCCCCTCTAACTGCTTCTGAAGTGAGAGGATTTAAGAAGGAGTTGGGGCATTTAGTTGAGGACCCAGTGGGTATAGCCCACCAAGTGGATCAATTCTTAGGTCCAAATATCTACACCTGGGGAGAGATGAATTCCATTATAAATATCTTATTTTCCCCAGAGGAGGTCCAGATGATTAGAGCAGCTGGCATAAAAGTTTGGGAGAAAGATAACCATCCGGGACCCCAAGTGCCATCAGGGGAGCAAAAGTTGCCACTAACGGATCCCAGCTGGAATCCTAATCAGGAGGAAGGGAGAAAGGCCATGATGGAATATAGATCCTTGATAATTCGGGGGATCAAAGAGTCAGTTCCCAAAGGAACTAATACCAAATTGACATTTGAGGGTGCACAGGAGAAGGATGAAGCTCCTGCTACTTGGCTCAATCGCCCAAAGCAGAACTTCCAGTTGTATTCTAGAATAGACCCAGACACCCCAGAAGGTCAAGTACTACTAAAAGTCCAATTTGTTACTAAATCTTGGCCTGATATATGGAGGAAATTAGAAAAGATGGAAGATTGGCAGGAGAAAGACATAAATGAGTTATTAAGAGAAGCTTTGAAGGTGTTTTTACGGAGGGACGAAGATAAAGCAAAGGCCAAAGCTAAGATCATGGTTGCGGTTGCTAGAGAAAGTGCAGGGGCAAACAATACTACACCACAACCCAAGGTAACAAGAGAATGGGCGAATCCACCACCTGGAGGAGGCAGAGATAGGTCAGCATCGGCAGGTGCTAGGGGAATGGAAAGACCACAAGTCCCTTGGAGAGAACGGTATTGCTATTACTGTGGAGAGAGAGGACACATCAAGAAGTTTTGTAGAAAACTCAGTCTCAATGAGGAAATAGCCCGGGAACAAGATATGTTAGGGAAAGCCCTTAGAGGTGACAGTTAGGGATGTCAAGGGCTCTATACTTTAGGGGACCCAATGCAACATCTAGAAGAGCCCTTAGTAAACTTTGAAGTGGGACCCCTAAATGAAGAATTTGAATTTTTGGTTGATACAGGAGCAGATAAGTCCTGTCTCAACAAAATACCAAAAGGTATGGAAATGGGGGGAAAATTTTGTGAAGTGTTAGGTGCTGAAGGGAAACCATTTAGAGCATCAGTGATTGAAGATGTAAAAATAATTGGAAACTCAAGGCAGTGTGAAGCTTATTTTATTTATTTGCCTAAGTTAGAAAAAAGTTTGTTAGGAAGAGATCTGCAAGTTCATTTGGGAGTTGGGATTATCCCAAGAGAAGGGAGGATGGTAGTACAAGTGATGAAGCTATCCCAAGGGGATGTCGCAGAAA